>RCIC01000026.1:92500-692500 GCA_018883505.1 Ceratosolen fusciceps
TATTATCAGCTGCTGGACGCCAAAATGGTTCGGATGGCCCTGGGGTGGCCAGTAGTGACTCGATCGCTCGTATCCAGTTAGGGCCTGCGGCGTCGGTTTCCCTCTGGAGTCCCGGTTCTCAGTCACCCGTGTCCTTCGGAGGCTGCGGCGCCAGAGCTCGCGACTGTTCTCAAGTGGATGTCCGCGTACGAGGTGTCGCGATCACCCTCGCGTCCAGGAGCGTGATTCGCGAGTGTCACTGTGAGGAGGGTGTTTATGAAATTGTGCTTGGATGAGAAGAGTGGAACGAGCCACAACGTGAATGAAGACAACGAGAGGCTGATTGCGATGGCGGAGCGCTGCTCGATATCTGTTGTACCTTGATGGACGACTCCCGGTGTGAGTATTCACGAACGTCGTCTGACTTAAATAATAACTCCGTCTCTTTTATTGTATCCTGTCCCATAGCTTTCGTAGGCCATGTATTTACGCTTTTGTCCCTTCACTCATTTTCTTTCGACGCTCGAATATATAACAATCGCACCCGATATTCCTCAGGACACGTAACGTATCCTTTTCTATTACGATCGAGCGATTCTTGTCACGCAACCTTCTTTTTTCTTTTGTTTATTTTTTTTTTTTTACTTTTCATAAATATTATACATTTAAATCCATCCGCATTAATTTTCTATGTGGTTTTACGTTAGAGAAATAAAGAATCTTTCAGATGGTAAGAGCAATAGAGAGATTAATTAATCCGCCTAGATGATAGAAGGATTTGACCAACCTTTTGGCTAGTTTAAGCTAGTAGAATTTTCTGTTAATTCGTCAAGTCCAAAAATAATTAAGATTAAAGATTAATGATTAATTTGGTTAAATTAATTTCGAGTCTAGCTTCATGTATTCACGACTAACTTCATTTTTTTTTTTTTTTTTTTTTTTTTTTTATTCCAGCCCTATTATCTACAAAAGTATGTAATCTTTAATTATTGTTTAATAGATTTAATTGATTGTAAAGAAATTACAATACACTTTTTCGTTATTATTATATCATAATTTGTATACCAATTTTTAAAATGTTATTTGTTGTTTATATATATATATATATAAATGCATATTAGCCATTACTAATAAAGTTTTAAGGAAAATAAAATAAGGGAAAAGAGGAAATGAATCTGCTATTATTTGCGTTCGTATTTCTACGAGAATTTGTTTGGCGATTTCTATTTCTTTATTTATACTTGTTCGTTATTTTTTCAAATCATGTATAAATAAAATTTCGAGAAGTGAATTAACAAAACGAGAATAAGCTAGTTTCACATTCTTTTGAATAATTAGTTGAAAGTGCTATAAAATCAATATAAAAAGAAAAAATTAGACGCGTTCTGTGTATATGTTCGAGAGAGAGAGAGAGAGAGAGAGAGATTGCAAAATATAATAGAAACAGGGATTCCTTAATGTAACAAACTATTTACTGAAAATTACTGAGGACGTATCGCTTATATCGGTAGTGCTATATGCCCTTTGAATGTATACATGTATCATACCTCTATCAAGGTGTATAGACATATGCTTATGTAAATTAGCGCACGTGTGCTTGAGCCTTTCCATATATACGCATTTGTATTCTTCTATGTGTACCATTACATAAATCTACATTTGAAATTGTTAATATAAGTACATATTGGATTTGCATACGTAGGAAAAAATTACATAGAATATGTGTTCAGTTATTTGCTATCTTAATTTATTTTATTGTATGAACAAAATGTATTTTATACATTTGACATTTCCACGAATAATATAAAACTTTGAATATTCACGAAATAGACACTCGTTTTACATGAATGTATGAAAGGGCGCCTGCACGAGGCCAATGTACAGCTAACATTATCATTGATAATTAAATGCGCTAAATTTATGTTAATTGTATATTTCATACTTTTTCGAGAAATTATGAGGATTGAAGAAATAATATTAAATATTAAAAAAGTTCAATGGCATCGACCGTTTTAATTTGAATTCGAATTGGTTTTATAATAATTATAGTAAATATATTAGGTAACTAAATAAATTTAAATTAAATTAAAAGTAAAAATAAATTATATAAAAATTTATAGTATTATTTATAAATTTAGTACTATTTATCCCCAAATATTGATCAATTTTACTGTTTTACTACGAAATAATTTCTATATTACATCATTAAATTCATATTGGCTATCTTTAGCTCTAATTTCACACTGTACTTTCATAACATTTCACTATAATAATACATATTATTAAATTTAATTCAATGTGCATTTATTTTAAAATGTAACTGTATAACAATAAATTAGTGTAGTAGGTCGTTATTTTTTGTATATTTTTTGTATATAAAAATGATTCTTTTGGTAGGAATAAATGCACCGATAAATAACGTAAGTTTAATAACGTAAATTAATGAATAATGTATTTAAAAGACTTTTTAAGTTAATATAAATTCAGATAAAAATAATTGTAAAAAAATTTTGTAATAATGCAAAACATTTTTTTTTTTTTTTTTTGAAATTCGCAATGCATTTTAATTACATGCAATTTTATAATTTTATGTGCCCAGTCCAATCGCTAGTAAACATTTTTATCTAATTTTGTAGCTTATTGCTCTTGGATACTTGTAGCTAATTTTTATATTTATAAAGTTTGAATTCATTTTATTACCTCCGATCTTTGCGTCTCATCTCTTTCATTTTTATAATACACAAGGTTTTTGTCTGTTTTTTTTTTTTTTATCGTAAGATTAATCTTATATCTTGAGGCTTTCTCACCGGTAGCCGGGAAATGTAGTTAGAATGAGTTCGAGAGAGGAAGTGAGTGAGTGAGTGAGTTAGAACGAAGGTTGATAGGAAATCCTGAAAGTATTAGTTGAAAACGTAGCAATTTCCAGACGGAAGTCTTGAGCTGGTGATTCGCTCTTCAGGTTTTCTGACTCCCAGGATCTCGTCCTTTAACTTCATTTTACGTAAAGGTTATATATAGCCAATGTCTTAGGAAAATTTTCTGTTTCTCGTTTCATTTTTATCTACCTAACTTTATCAGCTCGTTTGATTCTGGGGTCCTGGTTCCCGAACGCCTCGTCTTAATGTTTAAATCCTCTTGCGTTCTTGAGCTACACCTCGAGTTATCTATCGGTGTTTCTCTGCCCAGGATAAAATAGTAGAGTTTGTCTCTCTGCTTTAGAAGAGAGAGAGAGAGAGAGAGAGAGAGAGAGAGAGAGAGAGAGAGAGAGAGAGCGCAGGGGGCGAGCTCCGGTTACCGAAAGACATGGCGGGATCATTTTTAACATGACGAAAGAGGGACGAACGTTTGAAAATCCAAACGTGGACAGGCGACTCGTTTTCCATACAATGGGTTCACTCGGTGATCTTCTATATAGCCTATTGTAGATTTTTGTAATGCAATGTACGCGGAGGGGTGGCTGTGTCCCCAAAGACCTTAATCGTTGATAATGTAGTTACGCTTGCCTTTAAATGCTTTATGCAATAAAACTTTTCGGATGCTCCATTTTATATTGATCCCCGCCCAAACGTAATACATTAGACTTCAAAATTTTTTGACTTTCTTTCATTATTTTTTCTTCTTCAAAATTGTTTAAAACATACTTTTACCTCAGTCGAATAAGCTTCTAACTTCTTATACTCATTTCAAACATTATAGGCATTGCATTGCAATTATAAAGATAAAATATAAACGATAAAAGACTTTTTTTAGCTTTACGTATACTCCATTACTCTACGAATAATTAGTATTTAATTTCGATTATTCGTAATGTCCTACAGTTTTCATCTTCGTTCTGGCCAATAAATGGACTCCCACGCACGCGTACATTGCATTTAATGCATTTACAGCGGCAGCTTATATCCGTCCATCGGTTTCAGAGTTCATCTAAAATTTGCAATTAAAAGTAATAAATGAATAAGTTCTGATATCTATTTATATAATTTTTAATTAACGCATTCTCAAATACTGCGTCCCACTTGTTTTTTCGTGTTTCACTAATCTGAATTTCCAGTTTCGAGGTGGCTCGTACAAATGTGAAATAGAAGTTTGGTTGCATTAGTGCGCGCACACTCTGGCTGCTGATAGATCTGTGTACGAGTATACATCCCCGGGTATATCACGAGGAGATTTTAATATAAAATTCCGAGCGTTCCGAACGTTCGTCAGGGAGTGCCGGTAGGCACACCTTTTGCGATATGGGGACGGAGGCCTTGGTACGTTCTACACGTAAGTGGAAAGAGTCTCGGCTTCAATAAGACGTAAGCTAAAGACTCTTTCTACATATATTCCTATGTAAACTTCACGTAAATTTGATCGTTGGCTTAATCTCTTAAACGCATTCCTGATTCTTTGTATATTAAAATTTTATTGTTCGTTTTTTATTTGAAAATTAAAACAAAATTTTCAACCGATTGATGGTATTGGATTAAATTTTCTGGCTACAGATGTTTCCCAAAAATTCCAAGTCACTTTTATATCGCACTTTAATATCGCAGACATTTTCTTGGCGATTAATTCATTTAATTTGCCGATAATATGCATTTTCATTGTTATCCTTAATTATTTTAAATTAATCCTATTTGTTTGCATTGACGTTACTTTTTCTCATTACGCAGTAAATGTCATTCATACTTATATGCGTAAAATATTTGAGAAACAGTTCGACATTGTTAGTTTCATTTTTTACAAACGTTGTATAAGTAATATTTAAATCGAGTAATAAAAATATTACTTGAAACATAATAGGAGTATTTAGGTTTGAAGTTGATTAAGTATTACGCCATGCTCATTTTTAATGAAAATTAATAGTTCTACGGAAGAAAAATTAAACCATTACTTTATCCCAATTAACGTCAACGAGATTATTTTTATTTAACGGCTTTTAGTGTCAATATGGATGCTTCATCAGTGCATGTTAATATATTTTTAGGTAAATACATTCGGTAAAGTAAAATTAAAAAATTTTTCAATTTAAGCAATTATTTTTTGCTAATTAAATTTCAATCTAACCAAAATTTATGAATTATTTATGGGTAGACTTTACTCATAAATCTATGAGTGACAATCCTCTGTCGTTAACAGGTGGTTAGGATTATTTTTCCTTAAGGTACTGCGCGATAAAAAGAGAATATAATCCCAATTTGGAAGCAAAATTTTATGAAAATCTTTTTAAAAAAAATCTGGAAAAATATGTCATGAAAAACCTACAAAGTATTGTCACTCAATTTCATAGTTACTTTATATTATTTTGCATATCTCGATTATTTTTTACGCAAATAGCTTTATTTTTCTGCATCAATCGATAATATTTCAGTAGCCGACATTAAAGTATATAATCATTAGAAACCAAACAATATTATTTTTTGCTGTTGTTTTAGCAGTTCTTCTTTAAATTTTTATTATTTCACTTACGTAATTGTTAAAGAAGTAGAATGAAATGAAATTTAAAGCTTTATATTTAATTTATTGAATTATTTAAATTTATATTTATATTTATTTATTTAAAGCTCTAATATTTTTCAATAAATTCTCCGTTTATAGTGAAAATGTAAATATTTTCATTTATAATTTGGATTTTAATGAAACGACTAATTAATTGTGATAAATCAATTCTAATACATAGATTGTATATATTTATATATATGTAATAAACATATTTAAGTCATTGATGAATAAGAAATTAATAATATGAAAAGATGTGTGCCGTTTAATATTTGAGAGCATTTACTACGAATTATTGAAAATACGTAAAATATTTTATTAATTTGCATTCGCTCATAAATTTAAATTGCAGAATTTATGAAGGAATTCTACGGATGAGAATTCCTACAACAGAAAAGGTTGAAATCTCTGTAGATATTTTATGTAAATATTATACTTTACTTTAAAAGAGGATAAGAATTTATTACTGAATGATGAAAACCAATGAAATTTTTCCCGTTAAATCACTTTGTATAGTTAGATTTATACTGGTGTTATTAATTGAGCGGTAGTTTTATCTTATTTTTATCTGATAGGAAAAAAAAAAATCAAATAACTTAGAATTATTATTTTTTATAACTTATGAATTAACTTGTTATTTCAATTATCACCTTGTAGCGTCTGTTAAAAATAAAAAAAGTATTTATTTTTCAAATTTAATAATTATTATTCTGAAATTGATATAATCCAATACTTTTGCATGCGTATGTATGTGCATTCAAATAAAGGATTTAAAGAAATTGTATGAAATAAATACAGGTTTCGCCTTTAAGTGTGTCATGGATGTGCCTTTCTTAGACTTTGTAATAAGTTCCTTTTCTTCTTAGAGATATATTTTCTGCTTCTTCCGTACGAGTATCCTGACTTTTTTCTATCCGACTTTGCACGCATTTCAAAAGTAATAGTCGTCTTTTCCAACGAACTTACTTTCTTTTACATTTATCTTTTAAAACCTATACACACTGGCAGTACTACACTGTTAGTATTGTTCGGCCCAAGTGAATTTCTATTGTATCAAATGAATTCGCCTTAATACTAAAAAAAAAAAAAAAAAAAAAAAAAAAAACCAATTAAAAAATAAATAAATAAATAAATAGTATAAAATAATTTTGTATATTTGATATTGTATATATTTTTCTATTTAATTTTTATACTCGAACAACTTACGTATTATTAAATTCAGATTTTTAAATACAATCATGGATAATAAGTTTGAAAAGGCAAAAAGTTGAATTTATTAAACGATTTTTCTTATTTATAATTTGTAATTTATTATTGATTTGAAATTTTTGTTTTGACTTATTCAATGGAGTAATTGAAAAATTCAAAGTTCAGTCGACGTCTTTATTGATTTTCACAGCTTACTATCGAAAGAATTTATGTATTTATCCATTTACTGCTGTGAGGTGTTCATATTTTCATTAAATTAAGTATCGAGAGTAAAAATGGATAGTTGAAAAAGTATAGTATAAGATTTAAATCTGATAGCAGATAGCCGAGAAGTTTATTTAAACGTTCCATGAGTGTTTTCGACAACGCCTAACGAATGAGTGCGCATTACAAACTGCGAATTTGATAACTGAGTAGAGTATAACGTTCTGGCTGGCTGGGGGGGGGAGGGTTAACGAATAGTGATATATTTTTCCGAACATTGGCATCTATCTTTGTCAGCTTTCTGTGAAAAACGCAAAGTTAATTCGATTTTATTGATTTTGTGTACTATCTTTCGTAGCTCCCAAAGCCAATAAAACCTTTTTGTATTAATATGCATGTATTAATAAATAAAAAAGGCATTTGATTTAGAGTACGTTATAATCATGATTATGGTATCGGAGTGTAAAAGTTAATGTGCATTTAGTATCCGTCGATATTAAATTTAGTATCCGCAGTATTAAAAAGTAATTTCAATTAAATCTTATTTACGAACTCTCGTTGCCAAACAAATATCGTTAAGCTTAATCGGATCCAACGAACCCGTTTCGCTGTTATTTTTAATGAGTAAATGTCTAAATAATCTGTTTCAATTTCTAACTACTTTAACGTTTACGGAGAATTGGTTCATTGGCCTAAGACTCTTAATCGTCAGTCGGCATTTTCGGTCAATGGTCAAGGTAACTAACTAATGTCATTTTATGATACAGACTAAAGCAGATTATCATCGAGGCCATTGCCGATTTGCGCTCCATACAGCTATAATTAAACTTGTTAAGATAATTTTTTAATATTTGAATGTAAAGTATTCATTTGTAAAAATGATATTGAAATTACTGGAACAAGCAGTTGCCTGGCGAATCCTTTCCAATGCATCCCTAAACTTGTCTCGTACTGGTCTTATTCGCGTAATTTCGTTTTTATTCACTTAATATGATATTCGTAAAATATGGTGGATTCGGAGCGAGTTTGCTGGAGTTGCATATCCACAGAAAGGGGGGGGGGTAGTAGTAATCCTTAAGGAGCAAATGAGTTTTCCAAGTCTTAATCCGTCTTCATATTTAACAACGGGTCACGCGCTCATTGTACACAAGACAGACTTGCGCAATCTCTTCGTATATATTTGATCGAAATTCCGTATTCTTCTTCGGTATCGGCAATAATAACCGTGATATTCATCAGAGCTTGAATAGCTTTGATTGATAATATTATCAATTTGATCAATTAATATTAATCTTTCTTTCTTTTTTTTTTTTTTTTTTTTTTTTTTTACAATTTCTCGAATACGAGAATCGTACTTTCTCATACTGCATATCAATCGGTGTACCCAATATCAATATTTTATGCCTTTTAGATATTCTCATTGACGAAGCTCGTTGTTAAGCAACGCGACCCATTCGTTACTTCAAATTTCACCAATAATTAATAATTAATAATGTCCAATGTGTAGATAGTAAAATGAAAGGCATAGGGCGCATTTTCCAATGGTTATGGTTCAGTTTTTGATAGAGATAGTATCATTCATTATATTGACAATGCTGAAGGAGCGGCACGTAATTGAAGGGAGCGCTAGTCAGACAGAGCTTTTCCCCTCGACCAATCGAAACGTAACGCCGTCGAGTATCCGAATCCATTTGACTTATTGAACTTACTTATATATAATCCTAGCCTATTAATCGAGGTATTAATTGCTGCACAAAACTAGAAGCAACCTCTCTTCCTCGCCCCCCCCCATCCATCCATCCATCCATCCATCCATCCATCCATCCATCCACCACCTACAATTTCATTATTCATCTCGCAAGTAGGAATATAACTGGGACAATAATTATAATAATAGTTCTTGTTAAGTAAAAACACAGTCGAGTTCAAACCTTTTCACTTTTCAACTATTTGATCGCGAAATGTGACCCATTCTCGTAAATAGGCATAGAGAAACGGACATCAGAGCGTGAAATGCGCACGTCTGAGCAAATTCCAGATTACTCTACGGCCCGGATGGCATTTACATAGGACATATATTTGCCAACATTCCGATGCCACTGGATCCTGCACATACTCAGATATCCGGACCCCTGGCGATATCCGCTAAGTTTCGCATCGCCTCCCTGTCACTCTCTAGCCGGTTCTTCATCCATCGCCTTGCACCAAGCGGTAAGATAATAATATATGTGGATCACAAGTAAGACTAGTTATAGGAGGAGACGGTTATTTTAGTTTCGAATGACGGTATTGTTATTTGGCACTAACTGATATATTTTCTCTATGTAAGGCTTTAGGAAGCTTCTTAGTGTTTTCTATTTTATCCCGAGTAACGAGGTAATGACTAGGATGCTGGAAGGGAGCGATCCTTTCCAAGCCCCCCAAAAACGGTCTTTATCTCATTTCCTGATGAGCTTATGGCCTTGTACGCTAAATAGAATTGCACTGTCGATCCAGGATTGATAGTAGTAGTAGAAGAAGGCAGTCGGTAGTCGCAAAACAGGTGTAAAATACGTAAGCGGGAGAAGGGAAGCCCGCAGTTGGTATGGGTGGGCGAACGAATGGTTCACAGTCATTGGCGTCGGGTCGCCTATTTGCATTTGAAATTCAACTGAACCATCGAATAAGAGACCATCCCCGGTGGAAATGCATTCCTTTCTCTCTTCCTCTTCCATCGGTTTCCCTTTGTTATTCTATCACTTTGTCTAGTCCGTACTTTTGTTCTTTCCTTAGCCAATGAATATTAATTTTCCCTTCATATATATATATATATATATATAATAAGCGTGCCACCAAAATCATTATTCATATGACAATATATTTTGAATTAGATTCCTTTAGATTACTTTTAATCGTCTTGCCATCAGTAGTAGCTGTTAATATTAAATCTATTTTCAATAACTATTCCAACGACTAGTGGTATCACAATTTTACGAAATTATTCCCATGAAAAATATATAGAAAATGGTTATTGAAAAAATTAAAATTTTAAATTAATATATATTGTAATTAAACATTATTGAATTACCTTCAATCTACTTCTGTAAATAAAAAAAAGTTTGCTTTCATGCATTATTAATAGAACAACAAGTTTCCTCTGTTATCCGTTCAATTTTCTTCTCTATTCGTGGAGTTCATCTGTACACGATGATTCATAATAACCTTTTTTGAATGTAATGAAGAAAATATATAAAATAATAGTTATCAATCGGAAATTAGTTATTGTACATCAAGCATTTACTCAAGGAACATTTATCCGTCTGTTAAAATGATGAAATCGTAAATAACGTCTGGTCATTTTCTAAGATAGTAAATTTATTAAAATATAAATTATTTTGAAAAATATACTATTTACATCACTAAATATAAATTAATTCGTGTATGCAAATTATACATTAGCTATTCATAAATGAGATTATCATTAAAACGATGGTTAAAAAAATATTCTAATTCAAATGGATTCTGCTTAGTTTTTTTTATTGCGTATTGTCCGTGTAAGGACCGAAATGGTATTTGGAAATTTCGGACATTATTTCTTATTTCTATAATAATATTAAGTGCCTAAATGTGCGCGAATCCGGTGGAATGATATGAAGGCTAAAAGTCTGTATCATAAAAGATTTCGCAATTGCGAGCGTTAGGTTGGAATGTCGGGTTGAGGGTCGGGTAGGGTCGGGAGGAGGAGGAGGAGGAGGAGGAGGAGGAGAGGAGAAGTGCTGTGCAGACGCCGACGAGTAGGAAGAACACTATAAAGATTTTTCGTTAAGATACACTTTAATAAAAGTTCCCGATCCCCGTTTTAATGGCGCTAAGTTCAGGATGCTTCTTTTCCGAAGTTTAGCTCTGCGCCTCCCGCGGGAAGTTTGGGTGGTGCACATGACGCACAGGGCTCGGCCATTACGTTCTCACGGCACGAGGAATCTTTCGCGGAATCCCGCGTATATATTACTTTTATTGCCCGAGCTTTTCACAAGAACGACTCGCGAGCCACTCACTTCGTCTCTGTACCTCCTTGGCCAATGGCTCCTTGGGGACCAAGTGCTTTTCGATTTTTCGTTCGCAGCTCCATTCATTATTGTCGGCCATTTACAAATGAGCAGATTCTATAACGTACGGTCCAAACAGCTTTCATGAAGGCCATGAAAAACAGAGGTACAGAGACAGACGCGTGCATTTTTACCGAGAGAAAACCGACGAATCGTCTCAGTTTTTTGCTGTTTAATGTGATTTCGGCTTTTTTAACGCCCTGTACACCTCTTGCATACACCGTCCTTTTCTCTTCATGAATTTTTTCATCTTATTTCATTTTCTTACCTTCTCAAATACTCCAATAACTCAATAATTCCGGCTCGGCTACGCTTTTACGGGCACCTACCTTTTTGTTCCACTTGTTGATAAAAAAAAAAAAAAAAACAGCCAATTACCGTTAAAGATTTACTTACACTAAGCCGGCCTTATTATGGTATTCAGATTTACTTACATTAAGGTAACGTTGAGGTAATTTTCGGTTATTTTGAAATAGCGCGAACAGTTTTTATTATAAGCTGTAATATTAGGTGCTAAGAATAGTAATTATAGAGATGAGAGAGCTGAGAGAGAGCTGAGAGAGAGAGAGAGAGAGAGAGAAAGAAAAATAGAAAAGGGAATTTAATTAGTTCATTCGAGACAGCGAATGAGCCGATATTTCAAAGGAATTACTTCATTTAATAGTAATATTTTCGAGATGTCGCTCTATCCTCGAGGACAATCCCCTAACAATTGTAAAATAAAATTCACAGTTTTTCCTTTAAATTTAATTTAAACTTTATTTATCCAGTAATATGCATATCCAAATGAAGTATTTATCATTTTCAATATGCTCTGTAATTAAAAGTTATTTTTAAAAAATCATTCCTTTATCAATAATCGAAAAGTGCGCGAATTTTGATAATGCATTGCGGAACGTGTATGCAGCATCTACGCATAAGAGAATACGAAAGACATTATAATTATTCCCTTCATCCATTAAACAATAGTTAAACTATTGTTTAGAGCTTTTTTTTTTACGTTTTCTATAAGTTCATTGATTTATGAATTTCATTTTTAAATCAGAATAAAGCATTATAAAAACTATTGAAGTTAAACTTTACGTTTATGGCGTAATTGGCATCGAGATAAAAAATATCTTATTAATAAAATTAATATAACTACATATAATTTGCATTTACATACTTTTCAAATTTAGCTGTACGTTATAAGGTGAGGATAAACGTGTGGTATTTGGTTAGCTTGTTGTTTTTTAGATTCTCGACTATTAACATTGCGATTTCGAGTGTAGAAAATTTTGTTGCCGAAGTAATAAATAAACGTAAAATAATTGTCGGGTAGTAGCAAAAGATATTTCCTAAGCAATGTCGGTGAAGATCTTTCGTTAAAATAACGAGGCTTTGGGGGGGGGGGGGGTAGAAGCTTTTTTTTGTTTTCACAGACATGACTGACGTCAGGGCTCATTATTGCTGATTGTATTTTAATGCGAAATTGTTGTCGATGAATAAAAAAATTATCAAGAGGAGAGCATAGAAATTGACTCTATGTTTTTTTAACCTTTGTTGTTGAGTGTGTCTGTGTGCGTGTGCGTGTGCGTGCGCGTGTGTGGTGCGTGAGACGCAGGCAACAGGAATTATCGTAATCCATAACAAAAGGTTGGAACGGCTCGGTGGATAAGTGAAATTCGGGTATGCCCAGGAAAAGCTTTCGATGTAAAAGTTAACGGGAAAATGTGTCCAGTGTAGGCCGGGATATAAGAATATAAGGCGGGTGGCCGTGCTCGGTCAATAAGCAAAACGCTTTAAAGCAACGCAAGTTAGCGGCTGCGTCCAAGGGGAAACACAATTACGCAGCGGGCGAAACTATTAGGGAGTATCACGGCCGAGGGAGTTTTGGAGGAGCAGCTCTGCCCGTGGGCCGTAAGGCGACGGCAGTGGCCAAGTCCCTGGATTCGCCGAACTGTTGTACCCCACGGTCCGACGCTACTTTGGGGACCGGCGCCCTCGCAACCTCTCGCAACCTCTCGCAATCTCCCGGAAAACGCTGGACCGCGCTCCCGACAAAGGAATTATTACCGTTTCTAGATTCGTTCGTGCACTACCACCTACCAGGGCACCTACATAATTCAGAAGCGTTTTCTCGGAAGCGTGGCCCCGCCGTTTGCCCGGCTATCCTAATATTTGCCACCACTGAAATTAATCCGCTTTTCCGACGGGTGCCTGTGCCCCACCTTCCTTCGCCCGCCTCTCCCGCTAAACAACGGGATTCCGAGCCACGAGACGGCGACTGGCGTGTCTGGCTGGGGGGGGGGGAAATTTCGGTTTATCTGCGAATTTCTTATACCGAGAGCGAGCATCGGAGAAGCTGATGAAAAGTCCGCCCGCGGTGCTTACCCAGTCGCAGTTAGATAAATCAAACGCCGGCGGATGGGTGGGTAGCGCGTGCGGATAGAGCCGCGCCGAGGCTTTCTACGTTTAACCTGACTTTGCCATTTATTTACTCAACGGCATCGTGCGGCGCACAATATGCGGACGCCCTGTCGCATATTATGCGAGTCCGCCTCGCTGTTCATATTAATCAATTGAACGTGACCTTCTGCTTCCGCAACGCTCACTCAGCGTACCTTTTAAAAAGTCGGGCCGCGTAAAAGTCTGGTGCACTTGGGCCGATAGAGCCTAGCTTCCGATTCGGGAAACATCGAGCTTGGAGATCACTGTGATGTGACTGTGATGTGACTGTGATGTGACTGTGATGGCTACAAGCACCCGAGCGTGACGTTCATGTGGAACGTCACCGTGGCGCCCCGCGAGTATCGGCTACATAGCGAATTTCATAACTTTCAATGGCTCTTCTACCGGAAACAGTCCCCGGGCCACTGACGCCCGCCGTTTTACAATTATTACAAGCTTTTCGATAAAAATAGACTTTCTTCCTCGGTTAAGGCTCACTCGCGCGCCCCCCTCCCCCCCGAGCGTATACGTATATCTATGCGAAGCCTCTTTCATTATAACCGGCACACTTTTTTCGATTCGATACTGCGCGCCTCTGGATCCCACTCTGCCGCCGCTAACGTTAGCGCTCATTAATTATAATTCCGAATGTGTTCCCGTAGCTTGCCCTTGTCTTCCGGCGAATTTTCCACTCCTAGTTTTTTTTTTTTTTTTTTTTTTTTTTTGTTCTTTTCCCTTATCATCTCATATTCAAATTTAATATTAAAAGTTTAATTTTTTTCAAAATAGCCATTCTACTAACTTGAATGCACAAGAAAAAGGAAATTACAAGTTGATGTGTACTTAAAAAAAAAAATTCAATTGGCCAATAATTCACGCGGGCCGGAACAATAAAGGGAAAGAAATTTTGTAAACCTACTTTTACAATTATGATAATAAAAATATCCATTCAAGACAGGCCGAATAAAAGTATTCGGTGATTCGTGAAACCGTTTTGAAATATGCCTGTAAACATTTGTTTTTAAAGTACTTTATTCAAGAGCGATAAATCTTCGACGACAATTGCAAATGCACTTACAACGACGGCCTTCGATGACTCTCTTGGTATTACTTAGAAATTATTAATTAGACGTGATTTGAGGCAAAGCAGATAAGAAAATACAGCGAGTTGTAGTTTTAAACGAAAATTTTATCCTTTTATTTAGTGAGCAGCAGTCCCTTCTGAATTTTACAAACTACGAAACTATTGTAATTTTATTATAATAATTTTGACAATTAACTGTTTTGATAAACCATTATTCCTTAACTAATCTATGGCATACATATATATGCTTTTACAAAAGATTATTAAAGTTTCATTAATAATGCGTAATTGAAGAAAATTTTCCTTCATAATTCTCACAAGAAATTTACATAAAATTTGTATTTTTCTGTAAATTTCTACTTAAGTAAACATTTTTAGATTAGCATTTATATTTAGCTAATTTATTTAACAATTAGATTTTATATTACATATTAACATAGTTAATATATTATATTAAGTTGATATATAATTAACGTTAATGCATAGGGCACAAAGTGTACTTTATCTTTTATAAAAGAGAATGCAAAGCTAGTGATAATTCTTCGTATTGTATGAAAACTGTTACAATAAGTTTCAAAGTAGGTATGCCTATTATATCGATTATTCGTGATATGTTCCAAATAAACCTTGAAAAATAATCTAATATTAATCAACATACAAATTATGGCATTAAGTGAACGATTCGTGGCGCTCGATGATTAGGAAGATGATTTCAGAAAGTAGTAAGAAACGATGTTATTTGCGTACATTTTTAACTTTAAATAATATTTTACGTTTTAAATAATACGAGAATTTCGGCATGAACTTGGATTATACAATTTGAAGGAACGGATTCACATTGGTTCAATCAGGAAGAATAAAAAATTTTTAAATGTATTTCCCACAAAAGCCGAGTCTAATGTTCCTATTGTAGAGGTTCGCATTAAACTTGATGATTAAAGCAATACAAAAAGATTAAAAAATTTATATTTTGCATGATTTATTTCGACCCCAAGTCTCCACGTATTTTTGTAAATCATAAAGAGTATTTTTATAATTCATTCTCAGAAATGCATGTGGATATTAAAGTTATTTATGGAGCCTGGATGGTGTCAATATTTTATTCAAGGAGCTAGAAAGGAAGCTCAGGTACGTAGTCATACATTGGCCGCATTAGATTGATTAAACGGTAGGTAGACGGAGATCTATTAACAGTGTTTAAAGGTGATAGAAGGGAGGAAGAGCACGGGCTCGCTATCACCGGCTCGCTTCCGCTTGATTCTCGCACATCTGTCACGAGCCATTTATTTTTGCACCACCCGCTAAACCACCCTCTTCCGTCACGGTCTCTGGAAAATCAAACAATTGTTAGGGACCGAAACTGCAAGTCTTTCTAGAGAGGGAGTGAGTGAGAGAGAGAGAGAGAGAGAGAGAGGGGTGGGGGTGGGGGAGAGGCGATGATTTTTTTTTTTATCAATCTGTAATAATGATAAGCCTCGGTCACTTTTTTTACTTCGTTATTAAATCATATATTCTCTCGATTATCTTTACACTTAATCTTGTATGCCTGTGTAATAGTAATAGTAGCCCAACCATTCATACGCTTGATCTTTAAAGGTTCAGTTTTAATCTTCGATTATTTATAACCGAAATTAGTTATTTATAATCGATAATGTAGTAAAGAGCTTAAGGAAATTAAGGATTCGATGTGAGAATATGCAATGTAGCGAGGGAGCGTATCATTCGTTACACTTCTTTTTCGTTACGCCTCTTGCCCTTTCGCTTTTATTATTTAAAATATAAGGAGCTTACAAGCGTATAATAATGAGGCAAAATGATCTGAATAATAATTACTTCAAGAGTCGGGCGCAAGGATTCGTAGAAAGGGATCGCCTTTACAGTGCTCTAATTTATTATTAGTTGCTCTGTTAAATGGATTAAAACTAGCTTTTTGTCCAGATACGGTTCTTGCGCTGCGTTTCGAGGTTGTTTATATTATACGAGTTTCTGTGTAATCTGGAAATTCGAAATTCCGGGAATAGTATATCCGAATGTATGTGCCGTTCCCATACTTTAATGAGGGTTGAATTAGTTTACTTGTAAGAACGATAACAAAGCTGCAGCGTCGAAACGCAGCCTCGGATTAAATCGTTCCGGTGCCCAAAGTTTCTCATACCTTCGGATATACTCGAGCGCTTTCATCTTCCGCCTGCTAAGCCGAAGGAAATATTTTTTTAATTAATTTACACGCGTTTCTCACGCGCTATTGGGAAATAAAGGCTACACTTTTATTTTTTATATTTTTTAATTTTTTAGCCTTCTTCTTCCGATAAATCGGAATAAGAAATAAATCAATTTTTTTTTTTTTTAAGCCATTAAGATTTCTTTTGTAATTAGTAATTTATTTATTTGCAGTAATTTATTTGACGAAAATATATATCTCAACACGTAAAGAATATTTCACTAAATTCAATACTCACATTATATATATATATATATATATTTGTGAGATTTAAATATTTAAATACACTGGATTTAAATTTAAATAGGTACTGGAAGGTTCTTTTTAATTACAAATTCGTTTAATGAGCCTTCTAATTTTTTTTTTTTTTTTTTTTTTTTGCGCTGTTTGTGTCTTAATTTAGAAATATCAAGTTCTAAATAAAAATTTGATACTTATAAATTCATTTAACCTTTTCGTTTCCTATTCAAGTGAGTTCATTTAAAAATAAGATTGCAACATTTTGCTTTTGCACAGCGTATTCTACAAATCTTTTATAACTAGAGAAAATATTGAGGAAAATTTTTACTATGTCTTTAGCTTTCATACTGACATATTTTTTACTTTCTTAGTATTCTACTGTTTAATCAAAACTGTAAGTAAAGTTTGTTCGTTCGGGAATATTTTTTGCATAAAAAAGTAATATGTACTTTAAAAAATTGCATTTATGGCTTATATATATATATCTATTTTATCATAAAACATTGCAAAGGTATGTTTAATATAATAAGTTGAGAAAAGTTTTTATGCTGAATTTGTTTTATTTTATTTGCATATTGCTTTCAACGATGTATATCTTCTATTTATGCTTTATATAATTTATATCAACTTGTTGTCATTGCATTATAATGCATTATAAAATATTTTAATATAAAAGATGGTAGTAAGTTTTTTTAAATTTTCTATTGGAATCGATCGTTTTAATGTTCGAACAAAATTTTTAAATTAATAATATTGTGCAAATAGTACAAATTTTATGTAGAAACTTATAATATATAATTTATTTATTTATCTTGCTATGTTTACGTACAGTATTGATAAAATTTGATAAATAAATTTAAAATATTGCTGAGAAAACCTTTGTAAATACTCATGATTTTTCAAAACGAAACGGTTCGTGTAGATTTAGCTAAAGAGTATATCAATTCATTAGTATTCTTTATGATGCAAAACAGTGAATGTATATAGATTTAATTCAACTTTAGGCAAATGGAATAATGGCACGTCTTAAAGTTGTAAACTTGTTATTAAGCTTCCTATAAGTTTTAATTAATCTCTATACATGGAATTGTTAAGCTCTGAGAATTATTAATGATTTGAATTATATTTCATGTATTTGTAACTCTATAAGAAGGGCTTGCGTTTTGTGAAGAGATTAGCTGATTTGCATGGACCAGATAACATAAATGCATAGATTTATATTAAAGCTTACACAGAAATTTAGTACTTTATATCTATTTTTGCATTATTATATAATGTGCATAACGAAATTTCATTATTTATAAAGCTTCTGATAAATAGGCGAGCAGGAGAATCTCATTAAATAATAAAATAAAAACGATTTGGTCGTTTGTGAATATATATATAATATACACGTTTAACCGGTGTTTCTTATTGCATAAGCATAATTATACAACGGTCGATACGACTTTAATGAACTATTTAAATAATAGTACGTAAAAATTACTGTATGAATGTAAATTTGGGCATTGGAATTATGATTGTTTTCATTAATTTCGTTAAGGGAAAAAGACTTTAATATAAATTTAAAGAAATGAGATAAATAAGGAATCGAAGGTGTCGTTGGAGAAGCCATATTTTTGTACAATACAAAGAACCTTACACTAATATAAAAACATAACCTGTCGTATATCTTCAGCAGAGTTACATACGCTGCAGCTATCTTGTGCAATTAATTATAATTAACGGGACGGCGATAAGAGATGCATCATAATAGTGAGTGGGTTATTGGGGTGAGAATGGAAGTTGCGTGGGTTGGGGGGGGCTGGAGGGGGGGGGGGGAGGCCAGGCCGTATTATAGCTGCAGGCAGTCCCGAGCATCGATGGTCGTACGGCTTCTGCTTAGGCGAGTCATTATATCTATCTTTCGCTTGTGCATTTTGTTTATGTCTCTGAACAATCGGCTTGAACCTCGTCATTGAGATTATATTATCGTACACTTACTTATTTGGTCTACTTATTCTCCGCCATAGTAGTAGTAATATACTCACTTAAAAATTCACATCTCATTTATCCCGTCGCTTCCCGGGGAATTGTGTTTTTGATCAGGGCCGAGACGGAGTTGAATTTTAATAAGCGGTTAAATGCATTTCCTAATTTATAAGCAAGGTTTTTGTCATTTTTCCAAACCGTCCGAGATATTTTACTCCTCTACTAAATATATCTTATTGAAATACCATAAAATGTTATTAATACATTCGATGGATTTGTTTGTTTTCTTGCATTTTGTTTCTTTTCTATTTAAATAGTTCTAACGTGTACTGGTTGTTTCAACTCATATAGTAATAAATAAACGAATAATTCCTCGATTCGATGTCGATACATTTTTAGTAGCAATTATCTAATTTGAATTAAGCACAATTTTTTAATCAAACTTCATTCATCCAATAAAGCCGAGATTTTCAGTTTCATACTCAGTATATATTAATTACAAGCACATAATTGCATACGGATACTTGGATTTTATATGATTCTCGACTTTTAATGAATAAATAGAGCGGATAACAATATATATATATATGTATATGTATATGTATACACAGTATGACGCCAATTTTATTTTCATTTAATTTAATCTTAATCTTACAAATAAACGGAATTATACACATTCATAAGAATGTAAGCAAAAAAATTTTAATAATAAAAAATAAATTTTCTTTTAAGTTTCGAAAGTTGAATATTGTTCTAGTAACAATTAAATTCAAAGATACTTATTGATTTGTAAAATATCTTTATCACAATGAATATTAAAAAATGATTTTGATTCGAGGTGATATTAACAATTTCAATCAGTTTAATATGAGGACATTAAATAATTTAATTAATATAAATGGCTGTATTGGTTGAATCAAGTAGTAATAAGAGAGAAAATTTGAGAAAAATTTGAAAATCTAAAAGGGAAATTGTAAGAGTGACTAGACAAATATCATCATACATTATTCCGAGCATGACAATTTCATGCGTGGTCTGATCAGAAATTAAAAAGACTATTTATTTGGTGAAAATTGTCATTAAAATTGTAAAATATATTACCTTTTTTTGTCTGTGAAAAAAGAAGGAATTAATTAACAGGCACTGCAGAGAAAGCAGAATATAAGATGCATGCAGAAATATTGTTACGGAAATTGTCAATTCACTCAAGCCTTGCACATATAAACCTTATAAAAAGATCGTCAAGGTAATTGTGTTGGAGACAATTAAATTTTGATTGAAAAAATGTTGTTGTCAGATGCTGATATTGTGATAAAATTTTAGCCAATTATATTACATTTGTGTTTAAGATCGTCCATTAAAAAAGGCAGACGGGAAAGCTAGAAAAAAAAAAAAAAAAAAAAATCGGCATTTATCATAGGCGAAAATACAAGGATCAAGGGTGAGCCGTAAAGTGTGCTCGGCTCCGCTCGTACACGTATCAGCGCACGAGAAAAAGTTGTAATATCGCTGACATTTTATATCCTACTTGTTCCTGCTTAAGCACTGGCGTATTTAAGTTAGGCGAACCAAAAAAGTATTATATTTTATGTCAAGAATACGTAGGTGGGCATGTGGTACGATGTTGCACCAGTTAAGAAATACAGCGAGCTAAGGCCTTTGAAGAGCCCAGTAAAATAAATAAAGAGAGAGAGGGAGAGAGAGAGAGAGAGAGAGGAGGCAGGTAGAACGAGGAGAATGTGATAAAGAAGCAATGTGTATGAGCTAGAGCGAGCCGAGCGCCGGCTGGGTGGGAGTAACTCTATGAGATACTCTATGAGATACGCAATAGAAAAGAGAATGCCCTGCTCTGCGAATTTTCATTTGTTGAATTATTAATTAATCGTGCGGCACTCGCACCAGTTATTTCACCACCGAAAGTAACTGATAATAATAGGCTCGGGTGATTATAAAAACGAGTCAATTAAGATGTATGTCAGGTGGTTGCAATTTAACGATATTTATCGGGAAGCTTAGACTCAGTTAATGCTCAGCTCGGTCTCCAGTTCATACACGAATTGATTTCATTTATAGTATAAATTACGACCGGAGACTTTTAACTCCGATATATATATATATATATTATTACATCCATTAAATCGTACTTGTTAAAAAGAAATCGGACATCAGCAATTGGGATAATTTTAAATAATTAATTTACTATTAAATAGTATATTGTATTTGCAGATATTTCGAACTAATAATAAAAAGATAAAAATTGCGTTAAGCAGCAATAGAATAAATAATACCTTTTAATAACCTTTGCCGTTTATAATTATTATTTGTAATTATTTATTGTGAAATTTTTAAATTGTACGCATTTTAAAGCGAATAGCAAACGTATGTTATCGTTTGCATAAGTTACTCGAGCCGAAAGTTTATGCAAAGTTTTACCGAAACTTTTTTTTTTAAATATATAATTATAGCGAACAAGATTTTATTTTTTACCTATTTATAAGCCCATAAAGTTCACAATTGAATAGTAAATAGAACTAAAATAAAACCTCGTATTATTTTTTAAATACGGGTATTCTAAAAATTGTTAATAATAGGACATTAATGTTTAAAATGGTCGGCCTCGTAAGCAACGCATGATTATATCAATACACCTGTATTTGTGTAATTTTTGTAAAAATTCATTCGTATGTCCGCATTGTGCTCGAATGCAAAAGAAAAAGTAGAAAAAACCGTTGGCCGTATACGATAACAGCATTTACCCCTGACTGGCCGATGTAATAAATAACACTATTTCATAACAGCCACGAGTATGTAGTATTTACTTTAGAACGCAGTTAGTTTTGCGGCGTAAAAATCAGATAAATTCCGTTTTTCCATTTTTGTTTTGTTTTATTTATTTATTTGTTTATTTATTTATTTATTGTATTTAAATGGTTAAGCTATTGATTAGAAAAGTTAGGCGGCAATATATATATATATAGAAAACTGCATAGTGTAATATGAATTTTGTGGCACACGTTATTCAAATTGTATTTTATGGGAAACGAGGAATGATGAATCGATGGATTATATATGGCTGACATCTATACAGTAAGAGTAGCTTTACTAATAAATAATTCTTTTTGTTTTCAAATTTTTATTTACGATAAAGCGGGGGGAGGCGCAATTTGTAAAGGATTTGGCCGAGAAAGGTTTACAGCCTCGTAAAGCGGGGCCGCGTGGCTAACTATCACATATTCTATTTCTCTCGCTTGGACTTTCGTCCACGATATTCTGCGAGAAAGATGTTATGTCATGCGATTGTATTATTTATTGTATCTCGGCATATTAAATCGGGTATATTTAGAGAAGGGAAAAGCAGTATTTCGCATATATTTAGGTAAATCGGGCTTCGGTATATTTTGCTAAGAGAATGAATGAGCGTGCATGTGTATGCGTATAGGGGCGGTTTGCGAAAGTTTTGGTGACGGGAATTCTAAAAAAAAAAGTATTGGTTGTACGGGCCGTATTATTCGGAATAAATATACAGCTGTTTTACATATGTACGGAATTTGGGACAAAGTACGAGCTGGTACAATATGAACATGATGTAGCATCTGCGTGCATTTATTCCATGGAGCGAGAGTCGAATTTAAATTTTCATCGGCTTGGATTCCGGAAAATATTTTGTGATTTAAATGTCAGCGGCCGTGGCATTTAAACAAAAAAAAAATCAATGAATAATTCATGAATAAGGCCCTTATTATAAAGTGCAATTATATTAGTAAACCCGAAGCAATTAGCGTGATATTTATTGCTGTTGGCACTCAATGCCATCAATACAGTAAAGTAGCATCATCATTTGCGTATGAGCTTCAGCTGCTTGCAATACATGCATGATTAGCGAAATCTTTTTTACCCGGCGTTTAGTTTAGTTTTTTTTTTTTTTTTTTTTTTTTTTTTTTTTTTTTTTATATACATGAAGCGAAATAAACTTGAAGGATATGGATTTGAGGCTGCCCGTCCGTCCAACGTTTTAAGTGCATAAAAAGAGTCGATATTCGCCTTGATTTTTAAATGATCTATTCAGATCCAAATTGAAGCCGGGCCTTCAATGCAATACCTATCGATTTTAACCAATGTCGAGGATTAAGCGATTACGTAGCCTCGCGTTAATGGTGGGGGAGGGAGAGCTCCGACACGATCGCCCGTCCTATTTATTCTCCTCTTTTACTTGAGACATATTTCTTCGAACGTCCATAATTCAAAGCAGTCGTTGTTTCTTTGCTGCGTCGTCCCTCGGTTACCATACGCCATACCCTTTCGTTTCTCGGAGACGACGGCGTATTTTTATCGGAATTCCCAGTCCTGTAAAACGTTGTAGTTCCGATGTTTACAGCAGCTTTCCACTCCTTCCCTTTTTCCCCTGACCCTCTCGTTATGAGTACCCCACATCAAATTAAATTACAAATATTCGGCTATACAATTAGATTAAGTGGACGTATATTTAATTTATTAAGCCCGTCCACTTTATTTCGCTTGCATTAGATAGTGTAAGAGCGCCTTAAATTCCGTTACTGATAATATCAAGTCAAGAAATCTGAATGACATATATATATATATTTGTAGCGATTCAAATAGCTTTAGGGTTACCATTATTTGCTTAATTGCTATGAACTGTTATTTAACATTTTTCTATTTACTATTCGTTTATTCTATGGCATTCTATTGAAATATTGTCCATAAATTTTAATGGCATAGCGGGTGAAAACTTTTTATATTGTTATTGGTATTCGTTTGACACAAGGTCGAATGGTACAAGGCGAAAAGAAGAATGGGAAGGTGTTTGTAAAAAGTAGAGAAATGTACTTTTGTGCTGACGGTTTTGGCGTGTGGGCGTCAGGGGCGAAGGGGGCGGGGGGCGGCGGCGGCGGCGGCGGCGCCCGTGCGGGGAAAAACGACGACGCTCTCCTTCCGAAATCCTCGGCCGGAGCCTGTTGTTGGTGCAGACTCGGGGGAACCCCGAGTCATCCTACCCTCGTCCTAACGGGACTCCGCGTGACATTTCCCGTGGTCCGCGACTCTCCCTCCTCCCACCCCCTCACCTAGGCACTCTTGTCTTACGCAGGTACGCGCTGCGGCGGCAGAGATCGCGTTCAATCGTCTTAAAAATGTTAAATAATAATTTTGGCTTGGTTAAGTTCGAGGGATCCAGGCATTATTTGAATTAAGAATTATTATCAACGAGTAATTTAACGAGAAAATAAAAATAAGTAAATAGTGCTCGAATTACGATTGCAAGGCAAACGATTTAGATATTTAACAAGCTAGGAAATGGTGGATGTGTAAAGAAGACTCACGAGGCCCAAGGAGCCTAATGGAATTCTGGGATAGAGTTTTAAGGTTATCAGAGAGCTCGGGTAGAGTGCAATGGTTATACGGGAATTGTAAAACTTCTGGCATTAGGTTAGTAGCGAGTCCTGGCCGTTTGCTTTTTGAGCAGGAAGCTCGAGTAGCCAATTATTTAAAGTGAGCTTTCGGTTTTGAATATTGTTTCATTTTAATCGAAACAATCATACTCTCTCTCTACCTGTGCAGCTTTGTTTGTGCAGATTTACAATAGTCTGAGCTTGAGGGCAACGGATACCGTACAGCCGTAAAAAATCGATACACTTTATGCCATAATGTTCTCAAAATACTATTCTCTCTACTAAATATTAAATAATCTGCAAATAATTTCCTAAGTATTTTTAATAATTTTTTAATACTTTGGTTATTATTTTTCTTCTTCTTCTTCTTCTCACTCAAACCTTGACACAATAAATTATGCTTGTAAACAATGTGCCAACAAAGTGAATATAACTGTGTTATTATATAAAGTAAATTAATTAAATATTTTTCATTTTTATTGAAATAATGTTCAGTTTTGTTTTTAATTCAAAATCAAAACTATAAATTTTTCCATTTTATAGTTCTTGACAGTATATAGATGTTCAATCTAATTTACCATAAATGTTAGATATTAAATCTTAACCTTTCATCTACAATTCAGTACTTTTAAGATTATGGGTAGACAAAAGAAAAATGGGTCGGTAGAGTTAAGAGCAGGCATTGAATTTGTTAGAAAGAAGAACTGAGGAGTATTGCCCAAGATCAAAGGAGCTCACTTTTATGGCAATACCCTTGGAGTGTGGGTGTACGTGCTCGAAAAACGAATTTGGAGACTGGCTGGAGAAGAGGGTCGCGAAAATCCCGTGGATATTTCTTCTCAATTTTCCGTTCTAAGCTCTCGGCCAATACAAAACAAAATTTGACGGCTTTCATTTGAAGTCAATAATATATATATATATATATATATGCATATATGTATCTGGATTAGTTTTTGAGAACTGGACATAGAAATTCTGAAATAATAATAATAATAATAATAATAATAATAATATACATATCTTTTTATCTTACTTCATCCGTTAACATGATGTAATCTCGGGTGACTAGTGGTCAATTGATTTTTGGACAAAACATTTTGTACATTCCAAGTTTTTGAATACCGATCTTTTAATTGTAAAGTTAGCTTTATATAAACAATTATGTTATTGCTAAATAACAATTATTATTATACAACTATTATCGAAATATTTCGTATTAAAAAATATCTTTCAAGATGAAAATTAATTAGTTTGAGTATAGTGAAAAGAAACATTTTTATTGTTAGTAAATTGTGTGTATAAAATACTTTTATTTAGGTCGGTAAACTTTTACATAAAAAATTTACAGTAACATGTAAATAAATAAATAAGTAAATAAATTACCACGCGAACAAATTTAAAAAACTTATTTATCGACAGCATAAAGTTATTTTTGAATCATTTGTTCAAGAAAATAATTCGAATTTTACACTTGGTATTTATTCAAGCGATTCATTAAAAGCAGAATTACGGGAGGTAAATGTAAATGCTTGCATTATTAGCTAACGAGTCATGATTGACAGCGTGTCATTTGACATGGGATTAAGCTTAAAAAGAAATTGGAGTTGGAGATAAAGAGAGGTAGTAGGTTATTTTGTCGCATTCGAGTGCGTAGTGTGCCACAAATAGATCTAATGACGAACATATATTGATCAAAGCTCGAGGATTCGGGATTATCCAGGTACTTTCGGAACCTTCCCCCCCATGCCTTGTATTTGAGACTTTAACCGACCCATTATCATTCTACCTCGTTATATTACCTCACAGTCTACTACGATTTTCTATTGGTATTAATTTTAAATCCCAATGAATGCTTCGGCTAGCTGCTGATGTTCTCAATACAAGACATATATTTATAAGAAATAAGGACACGTGCTGCTACTTATTGATTTGCGCGCTTACTCTTTATCCTTATCGCATTAGACACTATATTAGCTTAATCGTAAACGTAAAATTTTAGTCTTAATTTTAATTATTATTTTGACCAAAGTCCTTAACTTTTATTGGATTGAAAAAAACTTTAAGCGTACACGGGCGGGCAGTTCGTGCCGGTCGATAAAATTAAAATTACAAAATATCGTACAACAAATCGTGAAAATAAATGAGCCAATACATATATATATATATGTGTGTGTGTGTGTATAAGAGTATTTAAGGTTTGAAAATTAAATTGTTCCCAATATAGAGTGGATCGAGTGCCAAACAACATTGTATTCAACCACTCAGCTATAATATCAGCATTTAAATTGTATGTGGTTATATTGATTAAGATTGCGCATTAAGCTCAAACGATATAAATGCGTTTTCATAGCCATTCCCCCGGACAGTCATAAAAAGATTTTTATTACAGAAGGCTTCGAACCTCGGAATCGGAAGCTTTACACGAGCATTCCGACTGCTCGTTTCTTGAAACAACGTCTTTGTCTCGCGAGCTTTTGCCGTGATAATGAGAGCAGCAGGCTGGCTAAAAGGGAGCCACCCTCCTACCTCTCCAGGTGGCAAGAATGAGACCATGATTAAAGGGACAGCAGAGGCGTTGAATTTAATTTTGCCACGAGCCCGCTCTCTTGCGCTGCTTCAATCGGCTATTACTATTGCTTTAAAACTTAATCTAGACTTAGTTTCAATCCTTTATCCCCTCTTATCCTCCTCGTCCTTTTTTTTTTGCTACCTTCGCTCGACGGCTTTCCATTTTTTTCCTCAAGTCTTCTCAATCTTGTAAGGCGGCCCCACCTCACTACGATGATTTTAGACTGTGTACGATATGGGAAAGGCCTTCTTTTTTTCAACACCGCCTATATCCTGATCTCTGATGCATTGGAATGGCCGACATGAAGTAATATAAGCATCTTATTGCTCCCGTACCAAACCTATTCCTCTGTCCCTTAGGAACACTTTTGGACGGTACTCATATACTCCTCGCCACCTTTCATTTCTCTCCTTACCCTCCTAAAAACTTGCATTATTTGCTTGATGCCTGTTATCGTTTTTCTCCTCCCTCTTCTTTCAATTTTTTTTTTTTTGTACGTATCTGACCGTCTCACTGTTCCTCCAAATTCAGCAGTACATTTATGTTTATTTACGTTACTTGAATCCAATTCATTTCTAAATTAATATAAATTTTATATTTAATACATTTAATGTAAATATCTATT
Source organism: Ceratosolen fusciceps (assembly GCA_018883505.1). Lineage (NCBI taxonomy): Eukaryota > Metazoa > Arthropoda > Insecta > Hymenoptera > Agaonidae > Ceratosolen > Ceratosolen fusciceps. The sequence goes on from RCIC01000026.1 coordinate 120,004, forward strand.
ATTTCCTTGCGATTTAAATGAAGTTTAAATTGAATTTTTTTTTTCTTCGATTGTTCATAAAAATGCGTAAATTTAGAAAGTAAACCGAATAAGTGCAAGTATAGTGAAAGAAAAAGGGAAGCGAAGATTATCGGCAGATTATGCATGAGTAAGTTAAAAATCTTTATAGCAAGCAGATCGTGCGAGAATGGAACACAAGTTTCGCATATCCTCGGTTTTAGAAATCGAATCGTGAATCGGGAAAAGCTTAATGGGCTGTCTGATGTACTAGCTGGGCTAAAAGTTATTCGGGGAAAAAGAAAAAAACAGAAAAAAACAGAAAAAAACAGAAAAAGAAAGAAAAAAAAAAAAAGAAAAAATTCGTCGCTCTCGACCAACTGTAGAACCGACTAGGGAACACGCGGGCGGGGATGCAGGAAAAAAAGCCGCTAAACGAGAAAAGTTTCGTCCGAATTGGCTAATTTCGCTCAGTCAGTGAATAAGTAATAAAGCCATTGGCTTGCCCATTGCAGCTCTTGGGAACTGCGTTATTTCCCTTAGCCGCCCTGCTCGTCCTTTAATCTCGAATTGACATTCGGACAGCAGAGCGCTGGCCTATTTACCCAATTAAACAATTTACCAGTTAAATTAAGATAAAGACAGCCGGTTGGCATTAAATAATGATAATGCCGGATGGTTGGTAATTCCGTAAATGAAGTTCTCAATAGGGCAGGTCAGTTCTGCTGGACGCGGGTGGTGATGGTCCCAGAATTTTGCGCCCGACCGTCGGATCGGCCGTCCCGATAAGACTGCCAATGACGGAGCGCGGAGAATGACTTCTTATTGGCGAAGGTTGTGTGTGCCCCTCAGTTGGCAGGGCAGCAAGCATCCGCCTCGGTTCAAATTCGCCTTTCGCAATGCGGCACTCGCTGATAAGGACGGCGAGGAAATAATACCGAGTGGCAAGTAGTCGGTCAATGGAAAATTGGTGCCGTGGCTCCGGCCGGGCCAACTGCCGCTAGGATTCCCTCCTAACGGCGAATAATTCCTGTTCCGTACCTCTCTATACATCTCATTCGTTTGGATTTGCGGGGTCCCGGGGCTCGTCGGCTCGTCGGCTCGTCGGGAGCCGCGCTCAAGACAAATGGCCGCTGCTCGTTCTCCTGATGTTTACTCAGCCCCGATCTCGGGCTCCCACGCATAGCCTTCATTTGCAAATGTATTCCCAGCGAGCTCGGGAACGCTATTTATTAACGAGCGATATTAATGTCCCTGGAACATCTGAGATGCAACTCTTGCCATCGCTCCCTTCCCCTAGCCACAGACTAATGGACTTCCCCTCCTCCCTCCCTCACCCCACCATCCGCCGCTTTTTATTCTTCGCCGAGGCAAATTAACTCAAAATGCAAATTCCAATCGCTATAGTGACGGGCCGATTAAACGGAAAAGCTCCAATATTTCATTATCAAAAAAAGACTTTCTCTTTATTTTTATTGATATAATTATATTATTTTTAAGCCCACGGGCACTTGGCGACGTTTATTATAGCCAGATCGAGTAAGTAAAAATTGTCGGGTTGACGAGCTGCTTAATGCGTCATCCGATAGTATCAGCAGGCGAATGGCCGGGGCTGATGTATTTGAAAAATACAGCCCTGTGCAAGCTTTAACGATAGAGAGGCTTTGGCTGAAGTGAAATTTCATATTCCGGCACGCGTTCCTGCGAAATAGACGTTTGGTTGGCTGGGAGAACTTGTACGTGCAGGAGAACGAAAAATGCGTATATTGAAATGACACAAGGGGCTTTTGCACTTCGGAGCCTGATGGCGAACCCGAGGTATCGTCGACCCTCATAGCCTAGGGGGTCACCGAGACAAAAGACATTCGCTCGGCCACTCGCCTCTATAATCCCCTCTGCCGAGTATACAAGTAAATGTGATGCAGTCCGCCCGAGCCTGCCTAGCGTTCATCCAGTATACTTTCGGTAAGTTTCTTCGCTTACGACGGCAATCCAGGACCTCAACTTGCAAGTCAAATTTACTCTTACATCACTCTCATTACATTACTCTCCATTTACGTTCTACTCTACTTTTTCATGGCTGTAATTTATCGGCGACAGCGACACGTCATACAATAATTTTCTTTATTGGAAAGTAATCCGTAAAACCAAAGCTTCATTAGAATATCGGTTGCCATTAGCGTACGGCTATTTACTTAGTTATCGAATTGCTTAAGACTTGTGACTTCGAGAAAGGATGTAAAGGTGAAGGTTTTTCGATCGAACGGTAAACGCGAATTATGAGTCTGAAAATCAAGAGGTTCGATAAAGTCGAAGAGGTCGGGGATTTTGCTAAGATGTTCAATGTTAATTTTAGCGCATTACGGAACATTCGGCAGGATTGCAAATTATTAAGTAGCTGAGGAGTCAGAAGAAGGTCAGTGCTCTCGTTGATGATAAGGAATACGATTGACAGGAGAGATGCAAAGATTGGGGGGGGGGGATGTAATGGAAAATCGTTAGAGTTTGCACTGTTAAATTTAAGGGCTTATTCGCGAAATCGTTCGCAACATCGTGTGCTCTTATTTTCCAACTGGCCAATGGCTGGCAGGCCTGGGCTAATCTCTCCTTCTTCTTTACCGCAGCTTATCCTTATGGGCGCGGACGACATCTCCTCGAGCTGCTTATTCACTTAGAGCCAGGCAAAACGTGCACTTAATGCAGTCACTCCGAACACCACCTTCGAGTTACGTGCAACTTTCTACTTTAACCAGAAGAAAGAATTTTCAGGCAAACAATTAAACCAGAGTGCGCTTAACTTTTCTCGTCGGTCTGGATTCCTTGTCTTTCCTTCTTCTCTCTGTTCCCGTCTGCTCTCTTCCCTCTGCCCGTACTAGTCGATATTACAGTCGCTACGATCGATCCTAGGTTTACTAGACTATCGGGGCAATAGCTCTGTAATGGTTCTAATTCCTTCATTAATTATCCAGTTTCTCTAAACGAGAACCTCCATAGACATTAAGTGTATCCTGCGTTGCACAATTTATAAAATCCACATGTTCTATGAGCGATAGAAATCCTTTTTAAAGTTCTATTTATCTATTACTCTCTCTCTCTCTCTCTCTCTGTCTCGTTTGAAAAAAAAAACCTGCGCTTTTTCTAGTACAACGACTATTTTTAAAGCTATATTTATTAATTTACAAAGCAATTTTCGACTTCCTAGTGTAATATATAAATTTCATGTTATTGCGTTAAAATGTAAAAGGCTGCGAATTAGAAAATACGTATTTCAGGAGAATGTTCGTATTGCGAATATTGGTGCTTAATGTGTAAAACAAATGAAATGTAAACTTTAATGAGATTAGGTGCATACGTTATACTATCTCGAAAAGAGTATTATAAATATTTTCTAAATAACTATATTACAATACCATTATTCTTTCTTAGTAAAACACCTCAAACTTTCATTACTTTATCTCAGATAAGTTTATCAATAAATTAAAATTCATTTGCATTTTATTTAAAGCTCGATAGTAGCTTTTTAACAATTCCAAGGATTGAGAAAAATTCATAAAAATAATATTTTTATATGCATAGGTGTATATATATATATAGATCTATAAAAAATTGTATAAATATGAAAATTTTAATGCACATAAATTTATACGATTTACAAACATTAATATTACATTAACGTGCGATTCGGAATGGTTTATCGTAATAATTCACGAGGAGTGATCAATTTCCATTGAGTATATAAAAGAATGACTAAACTGTCAGGTATTTTTTAGTCAAATCATATGTGAACTGTATTATTAAATGAAAGTTTTTCAAAAGTAGATATAAATAAACAAAGACAATCTTTGATGGTCCGTCGTTGATAGAAAACATTATTATAATAGACTATCTTCTAATTTTTCCTTGTAATGTCGTCGCAGGCCCAAAGATACATTCATATCAATAAATCCTTCGTACGGTCATTTCTTTATAATAATCAGATTTATAAGAATAACGTCTCACGCTAGTATCACGCTTGTATATGTACGCTCATGCATCTGGTCAAATGTCTATGCATATATATATATATATATATACATATATGCATCCTTTATCCTATTATACTTGGTGGAATTGGTATATTTTCTTTATGTTAGTGACGTTTTATAATAAGCCAGCTGTAAAAAATAAGTTGAAAGGGCATAAAGTATTCACTAACTACACAGTCTTAAATAAATGAAAATTTGGAGATAAAATGATAAATGTGCGAGTGTCGAAATATATTAGCATTTGACTATTCATGATTATTACAGTGTAATGCATGTTGAACCACGTTGGAAATAAATCTGCTCAAGTTATATAATTTTGAACGGTAGAGTGTAAAGAGAAATATTTTTGAAAACGAAGATAACAGAGAAATCTAGATATAACTTTGGACCAAAACATGTCAGTGTCTAAAACGTAAAGCAAAACTACGCAATTTCGGAGATGGTGTACGAGAGCGTCGCTTATTTGCACAATGTATTTCTGATATTTTATTAAGCATACGGACAATACAGCCAACTTTTAATATATATATATATATATACGTAGTTTCATAACTTATACATTCAGACAGCTTGTACGGAGAGAGAATTGTTTTTGTCTGCAAATCTCAAGGATATATTCTACGAAAATTAATTACGTATATATAATATATTTGAAGGTTATCTGGAACAATATAACTTCTTTTTAATAAAGTAATGTGCCAATGTTCAAGTCCACAAAATGTAAATAATACGTGGCTCTTAAGCGAAGCTAATATTAATTTGTTCTTTCGCTTTTCCTTATATTGATTACTTACTTTTTAACTTTTCAATTAATAAGTTAAATATATCAATTTACCTTTTACATAAATCATCCAATCTTATTAAGATTTATTGCCGTAACGATCATTATTTATGAGCTTAATAGATATTGTCGAAGTCCAAAGCGATATCTAGAACATATCTCCTTGGTATGGAGTTTAAGTAAAGATACGTGTTGTAGCAAAAGTTTCTATAAGAGTCGTAAAGAGTTCAATTAGGATATAAAAGTTTGATATAATTGAATAACTGAAAATGATGAATAATACTGGTAATACATAATTGAATGACTGATTTATTACTATTAGGGAAGTTAATTGGGCCTCCTTTAACTTTGGCTTTTATAACACATTTGCGCACAGATTGCAATAAATTGTGATTTATATATATATAAAAAAAAAAAAAAAACGGTAGCTACAGATTTAATAGCCAACCGGTAGCTTCATCCAAAGATCATACATTGCGTATATATATTATGCAATATATCATCTATATTTCCATATTCTATTATGCAATACTTACAATGAAATAGGAATTTTCAGCGTAAACATAAAAACAGCATCTGTAAAAATAATTGCAAAGACTAAGCAGATTCCGAACGAACGATATGAGTCATTTCATTGATGACATTAAGTCACATTCATAATAATTTCTTTTAATAACAATACTTAAACAGATTATAATTTACTCGTAATGTATAGATTACGTCGGCATACCGGCTGACATTATCATTATTTACTTTACATACTTTAAATGCTCGATTATACACATGTGTATCCAATATGTGCAACATGAACTACAAAATGCATCGTACAAACAATGTCAGCCATGGTGATAGAAAAAAAAAAAAAAAAAAAAAAACAATTTTACTGAGTCGTAGACAAAGAAATATCCGGTTGGTTTGCTCGTGGCAGGGAGGGTGGGTATATCGTGAACGTTAAAATGATGTCGAATCTGTCTTTTAAACTCTACTTCATGCCGTTTTATCAATTTACATCAGCTGGAAAATTAATTGATCTTTCTATTATCGTTTCTCAGTATTAGCCGTATTCTTTCGTTTGTGCGGTTTATTTTACTAAATTTTCTATTGTCCAATCTGCATGTTCTTTCCTCGTTTGCGCCACCTATTTCAGTTTGGCTCGTTATTTATCCCTTACATAAAAGCCTCGAAAAATAGAGACATATTCGCCCATAGTCACGATCATTCTTATCCTACTTAACGCAATACGATCCTCGACAAATATTTTTTATTTATTTATTTTATTTCTTATAGAACGAAGATTTCTTCTTCGTGTTCACGCATTTCTTTTTTATAATTCAATCGTAGTTTTTCCTCAAATGAAATTTATTTTTAATTAAGAAGTTGCCCGTTTAAATGATTTTAAGATACAAAAGCCTGTAATACTTGCTTTCTTTCTTTCTTTCTTTATATAATATATATATATGTTAATCTAAAAGATTTTTTTTAGAATTTTTTTTTTTCACTCAATTAAAAACATGTAATGTTTAGAATTTTACTTTAGTAATATTTTATTTCAATTCATTTTACAATCGAGCGAACTTCTGGTTGCACTCATTTATATTAGACGTTTCAATTAAAGTTCATTTTAGAAATTTTGGATTTCATTATTAATTCATATTATAATCGATTGATTCCACGAAAGTGTATTAAATACGTATAAAGATCTTATAAACACAGAAAATTACTTTTTATTTTATATGTGATTAAAAAAATTAAACGTTTATATGCTTTATTAAGTAAAATATTTTTTAATTAATAAAATTACAGGATATTTTAATGAGCTCGTCATATATTAATCTTCGAATATTAAACTACAGTTCACGCGGTAAATGCGCATTATATTAAAGTATTTATAAACTTTTATGAGAATAAAATCATCCGTATAATTTAAAATCCATTAACTAATATAACGAATTATATTTTTGATAGTATATGAGATTTATATGAATAGAGAAAGGTAAAAGAGGCATAAAAAGGCTCGCAAAGTTTTTAAAAAAAATGTGTTGCTCATGTATACATAGCATCTTATCACAAACTTGAGGTCTTAAGTAGGTATATGATACAAAGAGAAAGAATAACAAAGATGAGGAGTAGATAACATTCGGGTCATTTATGACTGTACAGAAGTGAAGAGCGGCAGTTTTGTTGTAGCCTCAATTGCGATCTCTTTCATTCTTGCCTCATCAATTTTTCACTTTTTTTTTTCCCTTCAATTTTCAAACTTTGCTGCGTAGGCTCTTTTTTATATTCCAGATAAAACATGTTACGATTATCTTTTTTCTATACAACATATAGGAATCTAGTATGATTCAATAATTCAGTAAAAGTGTTTAGTTAAATAGAAAGAGATAGTCTAATTTATTATAATATAGATTATAATGAAAGGAGATACTATATATGTAAGAAATTATAGATTATATAATCTAAAGAGTATAATGATTAGCAATGAAGATAAGATTTTGACTAGTTTTTTTTTTTTTTTTTTTTTTTTTTTTAAATTTAAATAAATATATTAAAAAAAAAAAAAAAAAAAGAAATGGAAAAATCGGAGAAGATTTAGCAGGAGTATCAAAACAATTTTGATAGGCATCGAGGAACTGAAAGAGATAAAGAGTAAAATTTCATTAAATCGAGTATAGCCTAAAGATAGAAATGAAAATATCAATTAATTTTAGATCTAATGATAAATGCAATCTAATAATTAATGATTTTAAATGTAGCTTTTTAGAATGACAAATATTTATATAGTTACTTATATTTGTACTTATTAAATATATCATAATATTATATACGGTTTATTTAATTTATTTACTGGTAAAATAAATAAGTGCTTTAAGATCAGAAAGATTGAAAGTTCCGAATTCTTTACAGATCTGACATTTATACAATTTTGAAGGACTTTCCCGCTCTACTTCATTATGCGTATTATTTAATCGTATGCCTTATTTAGGAAAATAGTAATAACATCTAAGGACAAATTTCAATAACGCGCGAGTCACGTTATCGTACTTGCCACTTATGAATTCTTCAGAGGATGAAGCCCGAAATAGGAAAACATTTACCTTTGTTGAGTCGCGTTTTTTTTTTGTTTTTTGCAGTTTGAGCGTCCCCGCACGGCTCATAATGTTTACACTGACATTGTAAGCGTAGGCTATTATAATGAAAAAACAATTTGAACATATGTCTTTCTATCAATAAATTTTTATTTAATTTTCCCAATACGCACGATTATAAATATAATACTTTTAACTGGCACGTGTTGATTGAAGATTGAATCTTCGGCCGAAATCTGATCCGATATATTTTAAACTCGTAGTGATAGAGTAAGAGTGAGCGTAGGGTAGTAAGAGGGATATTTATATTTGCGCCCATGCTCGCGATTCATGACACGTGGGAATCCAAATAACAAAAGAGAAGCAGCTTTCGCGATTAGGAAAGGTGCTCGCTCGTCACTGGAAGTCCTTGATACAGGGTTTTAAGTGATCCAGAAAGTGAGAAAGATTGACTTTGGTAGTTCGCCAATATTACCAATTTCGCCAACGTCGACGGTTTCAGCATTATTGAATAATTAAAGCGAATTTGATTAGTCTTGTCACCAACTACTACTACTTCTACTACTACTAATAATAATAATTATAATAATAATAATAATAATAATATAATGTTCGTGTGTACTCTCGAGTGGCATCGCCACTCGTCAATACTATTTACCATTACTATTTATTTACCAACGTTTATTTTTACATTTTCTATTATTAGCTTCCATCTGTCTCTTTATAATTGCTCAATTATCAAACTTTTATCTAATTAAGTTATACTATACTCCTTTTTAATTGGGATATTCATTTAACGAAGTATTGAACTTTCATATTGCATATGCTTGACCAGGCACAGATTATTTCATCATCGGGAAATTTGTTGATAATGTGTTTACGCGATAAAATATTTTTCAAATAAATATATGTACTTGTCTTACGATGCTCAAGTCGTTGTTCGTTATTATATTATAGGATTAAAGTTTATTGAGTCATGGAATAGGAGCTCTCAATAAATAACAACTTATTTGCAATTTAATTTAGGTTATTCGATGATTTATTTATCGTTGTATAAAACAAATGTATTTTCACATTGGAGGAGTAAGTCTCGATTAACAATAATCCACGCGCTTGGACACGTATATTATAATGTATTTTATAATTAATTCGCGTGGAATCGATTACTTCAACAATTCCATACTTAAGCTCATAGGTTGTATGCCGTCTACATTTGACGATCCACGGCTGCCTTTAAACTGCCTTCTGGACACCGACCGAGTCTTTAGCCATTTTGCGCGGCCATAGGTTTCAACAATTCAAGAAGCCACAGTCATTCCAAATTGTCAAACTTTATCGTCACTCACTTATACAGCCTATTATTTGCAAAACTTTGTTGAAAAATGCGCACGATTTTACGATCCATCTTATCCTCGAACCCGCTGTTACTTAATACCACTTACTAATATAATAAACACAGTAACACAGCCAGGTACATGATACTCGCTATAATCTCTTTTTTGTCCGTCGGTCAACGTGGGGATATTCTCTACGCTGATTTTATCGTTAACAAACAAAACAAAATAAAAACAAAAAAAAAACGAACATCTCTTGGACTTTCCGGTCTCGTATTTATTTGGACACGAAGCGTTTATGCTCTTTCTCAAGCCCGAAGATTTCACCGCGAGCCGAAAATGCTTCCTTTAAGACGAGATCTTACGCGTAAAACATATGCGACTGTAATGAAAGCTGTTTCATCCGCAATATAAAGATTAAACCAACATACTAACTCGTCAACGTCAATTCAACTTGTCAACGATCACTCGTTCTTGTTGTTGTTGTTGTTGTCGTTGTTGTTTTTTCTTTGTTTTTTTTTTTTTTTTTTAATAATAATTTAATAATTTATTTATTATGGCAACGGAAAGAATGATTAATGAAGGCAATGAGGGCGAGTATCGTGTAGGAAGAGAGGCGAAAGGTAAGGGCGGGAATAAATGTGGACAAGCGGATCGAGCAGCTTTCTTCTGAGCCGTTTCAATGAGAAAATAAAATCATCATTCAGAAGTCGAGAAAAGCACAACTTGATTCCGACTAAAGCGACATTTTATTCGAATTAGTCGAGCACGTCGAGTGCTGCTTTATGGAATGTATATATTATTAATATATTCAATTTTCTATTGGGGACATATATTGGCACTAGAGACAGAATAATGCGTATACGTTTACATGAAAATCGAAAGAAGTTACTGAATGTGTTCGAGTGAGTTATATGACGGGCCGAGAGCTCGATTAAAAGAATAGACGAAAGCAGATTAACAGATGCGGTTCCACTTTAGTGTATGCTTTGTTAAAATTTGTAGCTCTTTGTAATTTACGATGCTGCAACTATTCGAAAAGGGTATTTCGAAGACTCTTTTATCACATTGATGAATTACAATAACTATATACGATCAAATTAATAATAATAATAATAATAATAATAATAATAAGAATGGTTTATTTTTTAGTTCGTTTACGTAATTATTCGATCGAATTTCATTATGGATAATTCGAGCTGTATAACAAGATCTTTTCTTTTCTTTTCTTTTCTATTTTATTAACTGCACACATTTTTCTAGTAAAATTCGTTTCCTTCTCTATAATTTTGCTTCGTTAGTTTGTACTTTAAGCTCCATTTTTTTCTTTTTCCCTTATACAAACTAAAAAAAAAAAAATGAAATATCATAGGGAATAGTATTTTAACAAAAAATTATTACGAAATTGATGAACTTTTATGTTATGAAAATCAAAAATACAAAAAGTTTGTAAAATCATATTTATTTTTTATACCTGAATATTTTATACTTGTAAATAATGTCATAATCAACTTATTTTATAGTGTTGCAGTCTTTTCGGGGAGGAGCGTGGGTTTCAAAAAATGAAGAAATTTTCTCTTATTTAAGGTACGTAGGTTTTCTGGTAGGCATTTTCTCTTATTACTCGGGCAGTCGAAGGCAGAAAAAATCTGCCCGCTCTCTGCATTTTGATCGTTTCTAAAAGGCTTTACTCCAGAAATTATATTAAAGTAACAGATTCATGAGCTTCAAGTTTATATTATATTCGCATCTGTTGTTTTAGTGTTTTCCCGTCGCTTAGTTTCAATCGTCCGAACGAGTGACTCGCTTAACTTAAACTGTTGACAATTTCCCTTCTGAGATTTTGTTTTTATTGAAAAAAAAAGGCAGCACGTGACACCCTGTCCTTATCTTTTCCTATTGAAAAATACGCCTTTCGAGCGGCGTACCGTCTAAAAAAGAGCCACGAAACGGCTTGCCTATTCCTTGGTCCTATGCCAGACAGGCCTGACCCAGACAATACGCATCATTGTGCAATTAGGCTCTGTCCCATTAACACATGTGCACATATAAGTTTTTTCTTTCCCCCGATCGATGCTAATCGATGCTCCCTTTTTTTTGATTTTACAAGCACTGTATTTTTAACCGATAGGCCAATCGTATCTCATAACGTATTTTTTTACGTTCGTTTATTTTAAACGCAATCGTTTTCTAAATTATTCAATTACATTTTTGATTTCGTGTTTATATTTATCATTAAATAATGAGCATTGAATGTCTAAATGCTGGAATAAATATTGTTATTAAATGAAAACAAAAACTTCTAATCCCTAACATTCATTTAATATTTTTTTTAGATTCCGTACTCAATAATAAACTCTATAAATTATTCAGTAGCTACGATATGGTTAAATGAAAACAGGCGATGATCGTTCGTTGGAAAAAGATTACCTAATTACGAAATGAGACCAGACAGCAATCCAGTTAATGACAATAAAGCTTGAGGCTGCTAAAGATTGAGAGAGTGAGAAAGTAATTCTACAGATCAAAATATTTGGTATTCGTTGTCCTGCCTGAATACTATGCTCTTTATTCTTTAATTTCAGTTCACACGCTTTTCTTTTGTTCTAACACATCACGGTTCCATTGTCTTACTTGACCTAATATGTAATTATAACTATTGCTACTTTCTAATAAGCTTTTTCTAATAAATAATTTTCGCACATTTCATTCGTTAATAAAGTAATGGCTTAAAAGAATTTTTTATACGTCGATAATGGTGCTATATTAAAAATATAATAGTATTTCGAATAAAGTGGATAAGAATGGGGGCTTTGTTCAAGGCTATTTTTTTTTTTTTTTACATCTTACCACTGCGTACTTTTTCTACTTTCCCCTTGATGTTTTAAAAAGTTTTTCTATTATTATACTATTTCTATCACTTTGGAAAAGATTTTTTTTTTTTTTTTTTTTTTTTTACCTGTAACACTTTGGTTCTGTCTAATGTCGTTTCTGCATAATTTGCAAAATTTTTACGCTGTTAACCATTATATAGGAGATAATTGTAACTAAAATATTTTTACTACAAGCTACCGTTACCTTCAATTTCAGCTTACTCGCGACAATTGTTATTTCATACATTTAAAAGTAGCTAAAGATTAATTTATGATTAGCGGTTTATAATTTAGAAATTTTTTTTAGCCTTTATTATAATACGTGTAATGTATTTTTATGCGCAATAACTTAATACTTTAAATGAAATTGAATTTACAATCAATCACATATACATTAAGTATAAATTTTAATATTATCTTTAATTCTTTATTATTGCTTTAGTATGAATGATATTGTTAAGAATAAAATACTTTTATTGTTTTTAAATTTTAACGTTACGACAATTACTAATCCTTCAATCTTCACTTTTCATGCTTTATAAAATCTAAACTATGTGCAATCATTGCTAAGATTCAGTATTTTTGAGGTTTTTTCTAATATACATTAAATATATAAAATAAGTATTGCATTTGAAGAATTTCTATTATAAATCATAATTGTTAATTGAATTCGGGGACCGTGAATAAATTATTAATAGAATAAATTTTTCGATTAAATATTTCACGATAAATTACTTAGTTTTTAATAAAATTCAAGCGTTATTTTTACAATTAAGAAGAATCCGTGTAAAATAAGCGAACCCAAGGGGGAAAAAATATAAACCAGTATTGTTAATGTTAAAAGGATTTTCTATACGAAAGTGAGTGAAGCATGTTCGGCAACGAATCCAGAGAAGGAAGTTGAAAGCATTAATTTAGAATAATATAAGGAAGGGGGGGGGATAGCTATTGCCAGAATGAATATTCATTAATTTTGACATTTCATAGTTGATCGGTACTTTTCCGCCATTTTCCGCCATTTTCCGCCATTTTTCGCCATTTTTCGCCATTTTTCGCCATTTCGCGCATACAGAGTTTCATCAATAACCATCCCCTTGTCACGCGTATAAGACGTGCAGATGCTCTTGACAGCAGCCGGAATGGTGCAACGACCTGAGGAACAATGCGCCTCGGACGTGATTTAGCGCCCTCTTGTCGCTTGTCAGTTTAGTTTAATCGGCTGTCGGTATTCCCCCAGTACGACTTGGGACGAGGGACAAAAATTTTCAATGACGCGGATTCCTTTTCTTTATTTGCCGCGTTCATCTTGTCCTCGTACTAGAGCTGCTTGTCGAGTGCTGTACACGCCGTTCTAAAAGGTGCCCGACGAGCAGTCAGCCCGATGTGTGAAAGATTGCGAGGAATTCTTTTCATCGACACATTCATCGCTCATACAAGTATATACCTCATGAATTTTTACTACGTTTTGGCATTCCTTTTAATTTTTTATTCCTGCGTACGTTGTACTACTTCTAATTTAATATTTTTCATCTACTATATACATATATATATATATATAATTTTTGTTTTAATATACAAATGAATTATTTTATTATTTTCTTTATGTTGTGACTTCGTAAAATGTATCTCCTTCCAATGCTATACAAATCCATTCTGCCTGTCTTACGTAACTCCGCAGGGAACGCTAATTGTTTTTGTTGTTATTTTACAAAATATTAGAGTCATCTGGTGTTTATAGCGTTTTTATAGCTTTGAAGTCACGCAGGGCACAGGAATGTATTGTATTTATTTTTAACGGATATTTAAAGGTATTTTTTTAAAGGATGGATTCCCAAAGTCAAGCCTGGTTTACAGAAATTTCAGTCCTATAAAGTTGAATAGATTTTGAGCTTTCTTCATCCAGCATTGCACTTATTTTTGTTATACTCTTTCTGGATATTTTTCCCTTTGAGGCTTAAATAAAGCAGTTAGCTTAACATTCGAGCAAATTTTGTAAATGAAAAACAGAGACAAAATAAGCCACGGTAGATTTAGGAAATGAAATGTCATGTGCATTTTCATCTTACAAGACTTACCAACAACGCTTACACTTGCCATCGCGTATATAAATATATTTTTTATAAAGTATGAATACATTTTTTAGTCTTACATTATTTAATATCATTATTAGTGATAAATCTATTTTTATAAGTTTCATCAAAGTCATAAAATTTGATATGGCTTTTTAGTATAATAATTATCAATTTTTATTAAAAATATTTTACAACATTTTCTTTATTTAAATAAGTGATGTTATTAATTTCTATATTTTTTCTTTATTTTTATTCAAAAAACATTATTTCACGTATTTATCTAATGCAAGTTTTTTCATATTTATCTATTCTCAAAGGTCCAAATATTTTTTATTCTCTAAATGCTTGGTTCAATTTAATGAATAAAAGTGATCTAGAATGTGAAAAATATATTATTGATATTTCATGGATCAAAATAAATATGAAATACAAAGGAAAAAGTATCTGAGTGCATTCAATATACTGAAAATGGTATTTAGAAAAAAAAAAAACTTATTTTCCATAATCGATAATAATCTTCATTCAATTTTCAATTTCTCTGTTACCTTGATTTCTCTCTCTCTCTCTCTCTCTCTCTCAAATACAATACATATTGATACAGAATACTATTTTAATGCATTTTATCATTCAAATTTTGCTAAAACTTAAAGTACTACTGCGTTATAGAAAATTGCTTATAAAAAAGTTTAAAGCTAAAAAACAGTAATTTATGCCATAATTTCGTACACTGAATGAAAAATAATGTAATAATTATATTTCGAAAAAAAAGTAAGTTTTATTAAAAGGAAGAATTTTAGACTTTAGGGTAAAAAACGAATGATGTTATATATTATTATATTTAATCTTTCGAAGTACTAATAAAAATTTGGCCATTAGAAAGCTAGTTTAGATGGTATTAAATTTTTTATTGCTAGAAATAAATGCAAGAATGCTTGTTGATTTATAGAATTTGAAGAAAAATTTGAAGCTTTTAACGGAGTTTTTTTATTTTTACTCCCATTGGTGTCCCTAGTGTTATTATTTTTATCATAGTTAGTAAGTGTGAATTGGGAAAGTATTTTATTCAATTATACCGAACTTAATGCGGAGAGAGAGAGAGAGAGAGAGAGCAAGAAAAATTATTTTAATACAGTCGTACTAATAATAAATAGCTATTGCTATTTATTTTTGCAAAAAATATAAATACAATAAAAATATAAGTATGCTCAAGTTATCGGATATATATATATATATATAAAGTTGAATGTCATCCTCATTTCGCGTTTGGTCAGGTAAAAAAGTTGTCTTTCTCAATTAGATTTTGAGGGCGTACGAGATTCCTTGAATAAATAAAAAGCCAACGACGTTGCTCCGGTGCACAGAAGATCCTTACCAAAAACTTATAAATTTCGTAGGAAAAGGGAGTACGTCGGAGCCGTCCAAGTCCTAATCCTTACTCGTATCCGCGTTCGTTGGCACGTCCTGGTACGTTTGCAGATCTGCAAGAGTAGACCAGCCAGGAGAGCGTCGTTTGCATTTCAACATTTCGAATGGCAAGTCCCTGATGCATGGCTGGGATTCGTTATTCTCAACACGTGATTTTTATATGCTTCTCGAGTTTTGTCTATCTCCAAAAAAAGCGAGATAGTGTCGCAATGTCCTATCGCATTTCCATGACGGCTTTTCCTCCATACTGGTACTTCATGCAGTTAGCTACTGCACTGGCTGCGTGGGATGCACTGTGAAAGACTTCGAAGGCCAAGCTTTGCCTAAATCTTACATCCTTCAAGTCAAGCTGGATATTTCAGAGAGCAGGGGGAACAAAAGAATTTATCGCGACTTCTCAAACCCTTTTTTCCTCTATACCATCGAATTGTGTGTGTGTGTGTGTGTATGTTTTTTTTTTATTTCGTATCAGTGATATGAATTACATAGATTTTTCGCTTATTTCTTTACTTTCTTTCCATTCTATTTGCAATACGAAAATGCATCCGTTTATTATTACACCTATGTGTTTCTTGGTACATATTTGTCCTTTCTTGAAAACTTTCTGGCTTTTCAATTCAAAATATTTTTAGTGCCTACGATTAAAACAAAGGCATTAGCAATCCTTTCTGTCTGTTTCTGTTTTCCGTACAATGAAAATTGAGTATAAATAAGATGGGAATCCTTCGTATACGGATTTACGTAGTTCTAATTATAGAAAGATTTTAGATTCTTTCATCTTTTTCGATAAAAGTAATTGCAACAGTACGATTTATACAAGTCATAATTTACCGCGATCAACTGCTCAGCTTGATCATGATAAGAATTCCATCCAGCACGCTCATGTGCGCAATATTTTCTTCAGTCTCATTCCTTACTTTATTCTAAAACGTGTAACTATAGCTTGCTCAATTGCCCAATAAAAGTACAAAACACGTCTGGTGATGTGCGTAGGCTTATTGGCGTAAGAGCAAAGGATATACGTAAGATTATAATAGAATTCAGGGCATTTTTAAGGATTCCTGACATTTTAATTTAACAGAATTACGCGAACCTTTATACGAGAGAGATAAGTTTCGATCTTCGAGAATATTCGCATTACGAATTGACCCTCGCCTATAATGTATAAAATACCTGTGCTGATAAATCTGTATTATGTGTACTATTACATTAAATTGCAACAACAAGAAGTAACTGCAATGTCTTTAAAACTTATTAAAAGCCATTGATAACTGCATTAGGTAGAAAATACATACTTTCCTAGTCTTTATTAAATTCTTACATGCTCTTCAAAAACTGTTAAATTTAATTCCGAGACATAAATAAAGGCTATATTAATTTTGTTAGACCTATAAATATAATCTGTTTAACGTGAACAATATTCTTTGTAATATTTATTTTTGTTTTTGTTTTCGTTTTTGTTTATAACGAAGTATTTTATCGCATGAATATGCGTTTGTACTGACTCAACATAAGCACTAATGTAAAATCTTTTCATATTCATCGTAACATAAATTTCTCTCGCTACTTCATTCAATTTTCATTATCTCAAATTTATTATTACTTTAATACGTATTATTAAAGTAGCAAATATAATTGTTGTGGTTTTAATTAAAGATTAAATATCTAGGTAAACAAATACAAACGATCTTGACTCGAAAAGAAAAATGTAAAGATAAAAGAAAAGTTATTAAAATAGATTTCAATATCTAATGTTTTCTAAAACATTATATGCTAAATTCATATTTACATATTAATTTTATTAAGTTACTGTGAAAATCTATAAAAGTATTGTTTGATAGATAAAATTTTGTTATACGATTTATTTTTTTTAATCAATAACAATAAAATTATTATAAATTGTAATTAAATGAACATAGGCAGTGATTTGCAAAATAATAATTTACATGTGTAATGTAAATTGCTATTTCATAGCCTTAGATATATGAACACGTTCAAGCCTTCTGGACGGTAAGTAAAACTAACGAAGGAAGTCTGGCTGTTCTAGTAAAGTGGAAAATCGTGTCTTTCAAGTAGGTTACCTCTACGAGCACTACAAGAACTAGCAGCTCGATACGAGATCCTTTAAAGAAACTCGTTATATATATATATATATATAACGAGAGAGAGAGAGAGAGAGAGAGAGAGAGAAGAAAAGAATAGCGAACGACGATCATATTTCAACGACAGTCGCTTCATAGTCTTGAGTCGTTCTCTTGTCTAGATCCATGCCCGAGAAAATGTATCCGTGGACGTCACTAGTGTATTTTCTCTACATCCCTTGAGTTCGCTTTCCGAGTGTATTGGGCTCTTGACTCTTCCCGATAACGACCTTTCATACCTCATCGACGCCTCGGCTTTCTCGCATATTTTCACCGACCATAGTATCAGCTTGATAACAGGAGAAAATAACGAGTCCAAGCCGCGATAAAGATGTGTAGGGAGTTTCTGGATGAGATATATTATAAACATCTGATGTCTTGGTTGTTTTCCCGACGAAAGGCTCGTTCTTATTCTGTTTCAGAATACCGACTACGAGTTCTAAAGTACTAAAAGTATGCAAGACGTAAGAAGAGCTGCTGAGATTATTGTTGCTTCTGTATTTGTCCTTTATATAGATAAGCATAAAGGTGGATATGATTCTTCAACAGAAAATCCGAAAATGCTAGAGGGAAAGAAAGAAAGAAAGAAAGAAAGAAAGAAAGAAAAAAAACGTATAATGATTTCAAATATTTTATTTTATTATAATAATTTTGCTACATTCGAAGATCATGATTAACTTTCAAAGAAAACATTTGATTTTTTTTTTTTTTTTTTATGTATCCGTGATTTATCTTCCTTTATTATAATCGTAACTTTATAATAATGGATTAGACTCGCTTCGTGAGCTTATTTATTTGAAATTGACAGTTCCGCTTGCAAACCATAAATAAAAATGTCGAGAAATTGTGTGTACTGTGCTTGTATTTATTACGATCTTCAGGTTGTCTAAATGCAAAGAAGCATATTTTGCAAGTGGATCGTAGCCCGCGCATGTTTCTGTCGAAAAAAAAAAAAATCTAACGTATATTTCATAGGAAATAAGATATTTAGTTTCCACAATAAATTCCGATGGTTCAAAAGAATATTATTTTTATTTTTATGTAATTTGATTTACCTGACTAGATTTTTTCGTTAAACACGACACTTTACTTAATAATGTTTATATTTTTATATACTTTTCTTTAATGTCACAAAGTATTTTACAATTTTTTTTTTTTTTTTAATACAGAGTTCCTTGAATATCAGCAATAAATGGGTACATTCAATTATTACAATTAAATGTGAATAGGGATTTTAAAATTTATAAAAAAAATATAGTGCAGCCCTGAGAAAGAAAAAATTTGAATTGCGATGTATTTGGAAGGTTTTTATCTAAAAAGTCAATGTACCGCTAGGTATAAAATTTTATGTAAAAATGCTTTTGATACTGGGACGGCACTAATATAAGATTTTAGTAAATAAACCGTGACACGGAGTTACATGGATCTTTTTAGATTATAAAAATATCGTCTACAGCGTCTATATTGACCAAAGGGAAAGTTTTTCAGTGAAAGAGGCGGGGAACCGTATAATCTAGTAAGATAATGGTTCAGCTTTTCTCACTTAACTTTAAAGCATGCCGACCTTTACTCTATTTCTGGTAAGATTTTTTTTTTTTTTTTTTTTTTTTTTTTTTTTTTTTTTAAGAATACGGAGCTTTAATTATTAAGAGCAGCGTGCTACGAAAGAGAGAATAATGGAAATGTATGATAATTTAGAACGGGAATTTAAGAGTTCTAAAGTCAATGCAGTTAGTCAGATTAATACGTAAGCCCAGACTAATGGCGACATCGCGTTACGTGGATAAATGCGAGAAGATGCGAAATGATGCGAAATGATGCGAAATGATAGTCGGTAGCGAAATCGGGGCGAATTGTGACAAAAGTAAACAAAAATAACGCCAATGCTCGTAAAAATTATTTCTTTCTTTTCTATTTAGCCGTCATCGCTTCTGCATTCACGTGGAATTTTACTCCCAGTGGAAGATGTCATTGTACGGGGCACACCTACTTACATAGGTACAGCTGCTCCGAAGTCAGCTTTATAGATCCACAGGGGCATTTTAGCGTGCTCGCCGGATCTACGCGTAAGCTCTCGGCTCCAAAATATGAAGCTAGCTTACCTGTAAAACCCGACATTTTTCATCGAAATTCTCCAGTCGTTCCACGATACGCCACTAGACAGAAGAATAGCACAAGGATGGAAATGGGAAACAAAAATTTAATAGCCGACGCTTGTCGAGCACCTGCCGCACGTACAATATCACTTATTTTTATACCCTTGTTTGCGAACTTTCGCATCGATTCGATGTTTACTGCATTCGAGTCAGGCCGACCTTTTTCGCAATCGCGTACTCGGATTCTTGAGTAACGGTACCGATTATTCTCCCCAAAATTATCATGCCCCAATATTATATAACAATAAATTGCCTTGCCTTTCATAAAGAGAATTTTGTGATTCTCGACTATCCGACTATTCAGAACGTATGCGTCGAACGATATGCATAACGATATGCGCATTGAAAGAAAGGAAGGAAGCCCGGCTCATTTAGACGTCGGATACACGGCTCATCTTGACTATTTACAATATTATCATTATTTCATTAAATAATTCAATATTACTCACAAAATATTATATACGCGCTCTCGATTGTATATCTAGATTCGCCATTACGTGTGAAAATTATTAAATTACATTTAACTTAGATGTAAACCAATACGCCAATGGAAATATTTAATTGAATTTTCCTTCAAATCCGCGCAAACAATGAACATACTCCTTAGTCATGTATAATTTAAATTAACTTCAAAACTTTTTGTTCCTCCTTAGATAAAAATGAATACGACAAGGGAATGTAAACTAATAGAAAAGGGAATATACATTTTACGATACGAGAAATAAAAATAGCAGCCCAATATTACATTAGCTTTAGCATTTACATTTAAATAGTCATTACAAATCAATTGTAAAGTATTCATTTTTTTTATGTAATCATAACACTTATTAGATAAGGAATAAATTTATTGGACAAGAAACTCTTGAATTACAAAGTTATGTCTTCATTAACTTTGTTGTTTGTCAAAATGCCGTATTTATTGGAATGCTTGGTTATTATTGTCTATTATTGTATTTCTGTTATTGAGGATTATTAACATTTTATCGGCTATTTGTAATGCTTCATTTTCAATAAAAAATTGATTTCTGAAAACATAAAATAGGGAAGACATAAACACATCGTAAATGTTTGATCAGTAAATGTTTGATGACGAGTCATTTATAAACGATGTAATCACGATCCATGCACAGAGAAAAAACATAATTTTTTTTCAACCTTTTAATGCTAACACAATGATCGTTACCTATTATACAAACATTAGTACAATAATTTTATTTTAATTCTTATTTATTAATTAAAAATAGTTTAGAAACTTGGAGGGAAAGTTACGAAAAATACAATGTACCGATTAAGAATACAGGTGGATATGATCTATTTTTAAGGACTGGCAATGTGTCGCAGTGTCGAGTAAAGTATTTCGATTTACTCGGTGGAGGGGGTGGGGTAGAGAAGAGACGCTTCAGGGATTAGGGGCTGGCTAGGCTGACAGAAGCAAACGGTCTGATCAATTACGTGAGGCCATTATCGCGCGATTACCTGACTAGCCAGACCCGAAATCGTTCTCGAATAAATCACTCGACAAGGCAACGACGTCGGCATTCACGGCCACCTATGCATGCGCGCCCGGTCCTCGTTCCACTGCATTCGGCAGATAATATGCCAACGGCTCCCCCCGTCGCACTCCTCGAGCCCCCGTCCCATTGCGCTTCTTCGACCACTCCAGTTCTCCTCGTACTTTGATATTTCCTCCGTGGATCATGATGAAGCCAGTGCACGAAGCCTCCGCTCCCGTGGTTATTTGCCTCTCTCCCTCCCTCCCTCCCCTCCCTCCCCCCATACCGCCATGTCCCATTCATGCGTAAAGGCTTATACATTTATCGGCGTTATTGACGAAGTTCCGGACGCGTCGAATCGCAAGTGAATATAATCGCGCTTATTCCCTCTTCGATCTCGGCTTCGAGAGTGGCAAATCATTCAAGATTTATGAACGTTTATTATACGTGGCAAATTATTTCCGGGACATCCTACTTATTCACACTACTTTTTAATCCCTTGGCTCGCGAACGTTATAAGGGGAGTGGGGCGGGGCGGGGCGGGAAGTCGGCAAGACATTCTTTCTCCGTCATTTTTTATCGTTTTCCTTTTCGTGCTAAATCGGTTTAATTATAATTTTTGAAATCTCATCGATCATGCGCTTTAATTATAATGAGTTTTACCAGTTATATCAAACACGGTTCAGACTCATTTACCTGTTCATGTCATATTCCATATCCCGTACGAGTCTTGTTATGTGGGCATACCCGTGAGCTGCACACATACGTGTGCATAAAATTTTCTTTTCTCTGTCCTTTTTTGCGAAGTAAATCCGCCTTCATCAAAAGAAATCATTTTTCCCAATTGAAAATTGAATCAGATACGAATTCCTTGGCTTTTAAGATTTATATATAAATTCTGAGGCGGATATAGTAGCGCCCCATACGCTTTGAATGGTGTCGAAATCTAACGCGTAACGCTTATTCTCAAATAAAAACTTTAATATATTGTCATAAATTATTGCATGCTCTAATATAATTTACAAAGATAGGTGCCCCGAAAGGCTATTAAGATTTACGAATAAATGCATTGGTTCTACATAAGATTTCAGCTTCTTGATATGAAAGATAATAATTATTAATCGAATAATTAGCCTCAATGTTATTCCAACTCCGCCTTATTTAGATAAAATAATTCCTTTTGGCTATTTATATTTATTTACAAACACTTTTATACAATATTTCGATAATAATATAAGTGCCTCGGGACTATTTAGACTTTCACATGTAGACCTACGTATACATGGAAATCAAACAAATTCCCATAAATGATATAATGGTCTGTGCAATTGATGTAAAAAAATTATTTAGTAAAATTAAACTTATAAGTGATGAAAAAAGATGGATACAATTGAAAAATGGTATCAAAAATTCATCTATAGTTTTTACATTTACTTAATATTTAAATATTTGTTTCTGTACGAGTTAAAGCTGCATTGTGCTATTTATTATATTGTATTGGCAGTATCAACGAAATAATGCGACAATAATAATTAATTTAATTTCATCGCGATTGCATGAAAACAATTATAGAAAAAAGAGCCTTCTTACGATTTCATGGCTCTCTTTAATTTAGACTACAGTACCAAAGAGAATACGCGAGTCAAAGCATATCGATTCCTAAATAATCAATAGTTTGAAGGGCCGAAGTTCTTGAAAATTAAAGGACTGCATTAGGCCATAATGTATTTACGGTTTCAGACTGCTTGCACTTTCTTATTACTAGTTATAGTTTACATGGTGCTGCATCATCTGGCCAGATATTCCACGTATTAATTCCAATCAAATTTAACAGCACGTCGCAAAATTAAGCTCTCACTTAGCTTCCTTGCATCTTTTCATTTAAACGCTGTACCAGAGGCACTTATAATAATTAAAAAGTATATATGTTAAAAAAATTCTTCTTGCTCTTTTAATTATAAATATGGATCTTATCACAATGGGAAAAATTTTTTTTTAAAAATACATCTTCTTTTTATTAAAGTAAAATAAAAAATCTCTCGAGTAAAATAGTTTCGTTATTCAGAATTATACTGTACTTTAATTATACTGTATATTATTTTCTCTTCGAATCGTCTATCGCTTTTGGGCAGACTCGAACGGTGATAATAAAACACAGCGAGCATGAATCTAAATTTTGTTTGTTTTAAATTTTATTACGTCGGAGTTATTATACTAGCCGATGTTTTAAGAGAGATAACAAACACATTATTTTCATGAATTATTTATTATATTTTTATGTTTTTTTTTTTTTGAATTATAAATATTTTCTTTTAAATACTATTCACTGGCGCATGTGATTCATAATCGTCGTGCCCTGTAACGTATTAGCTAAAGAAAAATCTCTTAGGATGCAATTGAGATCGATAAACTACAGACTTCGTAAAACAGATCCACGTATTGTTTACAGTTCGCTTCGGCATTTCGACTTTTATCTCCCGTTTTCCATCCTATAAGCACGCACAAATAATTACCATTTTTAGAAAATAAAATTTTAATAAAGGCGGCATTGAATGTCATTAAAGTAATTTATTTGGTTTATTGTACAAGCGTTGATTATAGAAATACAGATACTAATATTATTTAAATTAAAACGTAAATAAAAAATAGTAAAATTTTATCGATAATAATAAAAGACAAATAGCTGAAAGCGTATCTTTTTTTTCATCTTACAATGCTATACGTTTTGCACTGGCTAAAAGGAATTACAAAAAATATCACATTTCACTTGGGAAAGTCTGATCTTAAGAAATGAATTAAAATATTTATTAATCGTCGACGATTACCTTTTCTAATGATCAAATGAATACTAAAAACGACTTACTAATTACCATTATCTATAAAAATATTTGTATAATATAATTTTAATTTTGTAAAAAATTGTTCGTAGGTAAAAAATATCTTCTATTTTATAAATGTCTTTGTTAGCTAACGTGCAAAATAAGGTTATACATTGTACAAGTACTTGTAAGTGTAAATTTTTAAAGCCGTTAAAAACTTTAAGAAAGCGTTTTTTCTATTGTCTAGTTTGTATTGGGAATAGAAAAAAAAAATAATAATAATAATAAAAAAGGGAATAATAATATATGAACCAGCGTTTACAATGTTATTGTATGCGCGATAACCTGTATAAATTTTACTGCAAAATATTAAATATTTTCCAATTATATGCTATTTGATTAAACATATGAATTTAAATACTTTTTCTCTTTCTATTTCCTTTTACTTCTATTTAAATATTTTTCAAGATCATGTACTATCATTACGATTATATAATAAACATAATCAATATATTTTATTAAATTACTTATTCTTAATTTTTCACAATTTTTAATGAAAAGTTATACACTTAAACGTATAGTGATATTTAATAAATATTCATATGTAAATATATCGATAATTCTAATTATTTATAATAATAATTTCATAAATTCATATAACTGTAAATCTTAATATATGAAGTGAAACTAAATTTGATGAATTATTCATTATACACGATAAAAACATTATTTATAAATTGATACCGAATGAAAGGGATATTGTTTCTTTAAAAATACAATTTCTCAGTAATTCTATAATAAATTTTCATTATAACAGTTTATAAAATACTATTATCGCCCAAAAGTATTATTTATGTTTGCCATTACGACGAAACGTATCAATATAAAAAGGTATAAAGCTAAACAAAGAAATTTTCGATTTGAACTGAAATAGTGGTTTTAAGTTACACGAACTGCATGAAGCAATAAAGGAAATACATGGTATTCCTATAATTTTAAAAATATGTTCGTTAAAAGTTTTTTAATTGAATCAAAATGAAATTTTCGTTTTGAGTGGGTGTCTTCTATAATTTTATATTATTATTCCATATTTCTTTTGTATGGAAATGCAATTAAATAATCTTTGCATTTTATTTTTAATTAAAAGTTTAAAAATTTTAAATCAAAATCAGCCGCTCAGTATTTTTATATAAATTTATAATTTTTCATCATCTATCTGGACAGTAAATTTTTAATCGAGAAAGCAGTTTTTAATAAATGTACGAAATTGTGTAAATAGTAAGTAGGTATCGGTGAAATTTTTTAGCTGGGTAGAAGGGGTACGAAAGATTTTTACAAATTGCTTAGGCTATTAATCGTGAGCTTGCGAAAGATTGTAATTTCAAACTCGTGCTCGTCAAGGGGATGTTTTAGTAGTTGATCGATTGACCCTCGTAGCTTTCAATGTTTAATGTGACTGCAAAGGTACCAACCAACGCCCTCAAATCATGAATAGAACCAGATACGAACTTTTCCTACCCCGAGAGATTAATTTTATTTTTAAAAATTATACAATTATTAGTTTTGCGATAAACAAAAACGAAAAGAAAAAAAAAAGAGAAAAAAAAGAAATAAAACTTTCGTCGGATACAATTATCTCTCAAATAAGATGTACAATCATTTACCCAATGCATAATATATATGTAGAACAATGATGATTTAGTTTTATCAATGTCAAAAGTATACTCTAAGACTTCAATAATGTATAAAATTTTAATATTAATAGATTAACATTTGTACAGAACCACTTATACATTTAATCGATCTACGGGTAATACTGTAGCTGATTAACTTATTATTAGTAGATTAAATTTTTGTAAATAAAAAGTTGTACGCTGAGTGCAACGAAATCAGAAAATAAAAGAAAATTAATTGAAAAAAGTATTTTATTTGGCAATATTGTGTTAGAGTTGACGCGGTCGAGCGGTCCTCTGATAGTGCATTAGAATCCTCGATCGAAAGTATTATCGTTGTTTGAAGTTGGGTAAAGGAAATAAGCGATATGCTCTTAGTAAGAAAAGTAATATTCTTTTTGCAGATTTCATTGCAATTTTTACTATGATTTCAACGTACTGTAACTACAGTGAATAATTATTTACAGCATTCATTAAAAATTAATCTGCAATGAGGTAAAAGTTGCTTTTTCGAGCATTATTATAAGATGAAACAATCGAATGTCATTCATTTAATATATATTATTTACTTATTTAAATTACGTTCTCTTTTACTTTCAATGTAATGTAAATCTAATTGTCAATTATGCATTAAATATTAAAATAACCCCAATAACATAATTATACACTTTAATGATTATCAATATTTCAATGATGTTTTATCTGTCCTTTAGCGAAGCCTCTAATTTTTTTAATCCTCCTACGTAGTTATATTTTATTAATATACAATTTTTTTTAAATTGAATTTTATTGATGTGTTTCATTACTCTTTACGTCCTCATAATTAATTCGATACTAAGAAAACAAGTCAATATAATATCATACCTTACTACCAGTTATTGTTATTACAATTTTTGTATTTATATAACATTTTTTTTTTTTATTACAATTAAGATTTGTGTAATTATAACAAACGTTACTGTTATAAGAAATGCCTTATGCATTTACATCATTACGATTGCCTTTATTATATAGAAATTACCTCTATATACTTTTGATTCATGGTTTCAATTTGTTAAAAGCATCTTAGGTGCACAGTTGCCTCGAGCATTAGATTTTCGTTATCTTTTCAGCTAATCGGCTTTCATGTTCTTAAAAGAACAGTATTCTTATTATTCTAAGTAGATTTATAAGATGATTTTTAATTTAGAAAAGTAGTTTCATAGTGACGATAGTTCATGTCAAACGGATTAAAATACTTCTAAAATTATTCGAAATAAATCTCGGTCAGCTATAATAATAATTATGCGTTTCAGACCCGTATTGTTACTTGGAATAAATAAAGGCTTATAGATAATGGAAAATGGACTATTTTTAATGTATTGCTTAATACGTAGTTATTGTTTTATGAGCGATACTATTTTGTAGTTAAGCAATTTCCATCAGAGACCACAAATTCTTGCTGGCCTCCTCTCGTGAGTTAATTGCGCGAACCGCAATTACAAGCCGAGCTGTACCCCGAGATATACTCGTGGTTACTACATCGAGATATTCTAAGATATGAGCTTTATTCATGGTCGATGGCTATGTTTAATTGCCAAGATCCGATTACTTCGTGAACGGTCTGGATTTATGCGCCGACCTTTCGCACGGCCTCCGTCTGATCTGCCGAATTTTCCGGTACAATCTGCTATGAAAGCAAAAGTCTCTTACGGATTTTTCGTTCGAACTTTCAATTATACATCGTATTGTTATCAGATACTTCATCGGGACTGTAAAAGCATTATCTTAATCATATTAATATTCTAACATCTTCTGAAAGAGTAATAAATAAATAAATAAATAAATCAATATTATAAATGCAATTAAAAACATTACATTAAAACAAACGCATTCGTATTATTAATATTATTTCTTATTATTTGTGATAAAACAAAGATTTATTGTTTAGCAATAGTTTTATATTATATTTTAGGGGAATTCGAGTTTTATGATATGCAAAATACTTGTTCAGAAATGATTTTAATTTATGAAGACATTTAGTATATTGTTTAACGAAAAGAAAGGTAAGCCTATAAATAAATATAAATAAATAAATATATATATATATATATATAATAAAGATATGGCTAAATGCGAGTAATTGCAACTGCTACTTATCTACTGTTACTGGTTTCGGTGTATTAATTGTTTATACGAATTCGGGGTGGCATTCAAATGATGGAGGGCTTTAATAAGACGATAAGTCCTTCTTTTTTTTTTAGAAGGCAAGTCTAACAAATGAATGTCCAAGTCCGATTATGATTAAGCACGAGAATTCCTTAAATTAACGGCGAGATAATGTAAGCATTATAGGATATCTATAAGTGACGACCTCATTATCGCCCTTCAAAGTTTGATCCTTGTTAATTATTCTCTACGAAAATTTCTCACTCTCGCGCCTCACACGAGAATACAACATTTGGTTAATCATCGCACGTATATTATGTTTGTTTGATAAATTGCCGGAAATGAATTTGTTACATTTTATATGCACCAAAACTATTATTATCCATAGATATTTAAAAACGTTATCCCTTTTTGCAACTCCCTTGGGAACGTAATGGCGAGCAATCAACTCCTCATCATCAGATTATAAATCAATCCTTATTATTTTTTTTTTTTTTTTTTTCTACATCGGGAAGAACGCCGTTGAACAGCGTGTTGGTTTCCGGAAAGAAAAACATCACGCACGCATCTCATTACAACGAAACGCATCAAGGTTCATACCCTAGATTGCTAAGTGCTGCCGCTAAGTGGACGTCATCCCCGTAAAGCTAATGCGAAATTATTTTTTTGTCATTCGCACGTGTCGTTGTTCCGAACTTTCGCGATCGTCATTGCTCTCTTGTATTCTTTTTTTTTTTTTTTTTTGTGTGTTTTTCTTTCAAATTTTTATATCAATCACATTAAATTGCATAGATTTAATAAAAGTAACAAATCTTATCATTATCATCGTCTGCCATTAAATCATCAACCGTTACAGCTACTGATTAATTTATTTTTCTAAAACGTAAATATTTTACAAGTCATATAAATACTGACGTTTCAAGACATTAACACCGAATTATTACAGGTTGATTTGAAATTCCATGAAATTAATGTTATTGCGGATTAATTTGCATACTTGAAACTGCAATCAAAATAACTAGTAGGTAAATAGGAAACTTTTAATTTTCTTTAAAAGATAACGGAATCCTTTAGTTGATTGGAGATACTTCTTAAGCGCTCCAATTACATTTCAATCGCAAATATTGAAAAATATAATGTTCGAGATTTCATTATTATTTACCAAGCATACGTGCTTTAGGTATTCTTGCACGGTATAAGCATTTAAACTAGCTTACCAATATCTTTGGTTTATTATCCTCATTATGAATGATGAAAATAATTGATAATGTATCAGCATAGGTAGAAGCCTTCGAAGATGGGAACTTAAACAGCCATAAAGAGAAAGACTGTAAAGTAGAAGAGTTCAAAGGCTGTTGAAGATAGACAGCGCATTAGAGGCGCAGAGGTAGGGGCGAGTGGTGAGAAACTGATTTAAAGTTTTTGGTAGGGTTCAGTGAAGTTACTGAAAGTTTTGCATTGTCGTCGTCATCCTCGTCGATCTTACCGTTAGGTGAGTGATGAAAAAATTGAAAAGAAATGGATGTTCACGTGAAACAATCGCCGTCGATACGCGATTAAATTTACATTGGGAATTAAATAAAATGAAGACAACTTTATGATTGTAATGATCAATATAGATAAATAATAATAAAACATTTATTCCCTTGAATAAAAATATTATTTGATTGGAAGTATTGTATGGTTTTTTTGAAAAATGTAATATAATAAATTGTTTTATAATTAATATTAAATTAAATTAAATTAAATTAAATTAAATTTATGTAGTATTTTTTTTTTTAAATCTTTTTATTGCGTGTTCTCTCGTAGTTCGCACTTTTTTTATTACAACTTTTTACTTAGCCCGTGTTTTATCATTTTTCTACAATATACAACTACCCTGAAGATTACGTACTATGGGTTTTTTGAAAGTAAGAGGTCCTTCCCTTTTAAGCCATTAAGTGCTTAAAGCCGTACTTTTTGAGACAATATTTTTAAAAACAATTCTCCTCTGGGTGTAAATTTTATTTTCCCCCGCGAAGTTGAAAACTGCGAAGTAAATAATAAAAAAGAAATCGATAAAAGACTTTTGCATTTTTATGTGAATACTTTATTCAATAAATAAATGCTTTGTTTGTTTATGAAATACCAAAAACTTTATTTGTAATAAGTTCTCGATCATTGATGTATATCTAATGAAAGAATAGTTTTCCGTTAAAGATGCTGTGACATATGTGATAATGGAATGGCAGTGTAAGCATCATGTTGTAATATAAATAATTTAAATAGCTGCTGGATGATTCAAGACAAGTATTTATACATCTTAAGAGGGTAAAAAAAGAAAAAGGTGAAGGAGGCTGGAAAATTGAGTGAAGCGTGTAAAAGCGCCGTGAGAGTAAGTGATGAAAAAGGAGGCGTGATAATAACTGTGTGAGGTTCACACGAGATAAAAGTGGAACGAAGCTGGGGTCGGAGTTGTGTTATGCGTAGAAACAGGGTGTAAGAGAGTAGGTTTTGAGGGGACGGGGGTGGATTAGTTCGAACCAGCAGAGTAGGGGAATACCGGGTAACCGGGGCCCCTCTTCTTTCGCAAATGGTATGTTAAGTACAGGGAGGTGTGGAACCACTGCTCTTGCTACTTCGCTGCCAACAAACACATTTCACGAAATGCATCCAGCTGTAATCCATTGTCTAATACTGAGGCTACTGTCAGGCTAGACAAGCTTGTAATGCCCGACCATTCAAACAACCAGATTTACGGCACTTTGCATAATTAACTTCGCCATATCCTGGATTCACACTCTTATATCCGACGCATAAATGTTTTCGAAAATTCGCTCGGCTCTATTATATATATATATATCCATCTATCCGATCGCTTCATTCCTATAAGCAATTGCTCTAATTAATTGATTGCTTAATGATAGGCTAAATCCATCGTTATATTCAAGCTTCGTTCTACCCAATTGATTTCACATGGACTAAAGATTCTTTTCTTTGCGTTGAGATTAACATTTACGAATAAACAATTGACGTATACGTCACACATTAGGCTTGGTTATTCGGATAATAAAGGTAAAGATAATAAATAATACTTTTCTTATTTAAGTTATTGACACTAAATAAGCGATACTGAAAGCCTCATTGTCTTTCGTGCTTGCGTTCCTTACATTCTTTTGCTTCTTTGGCTTCTTGGTATGATTATATATTAATTAATTACGAATTCACGGTCTTCGACTGGCTAATTTATCCCGAATCCTGATGAACTATTGAAACCTTTCTGATCAGAGTTTCTCTTAATCATTGGTCTTTTAATCAATTGATTCTTATAGGTCATGTACTCCCCCCCCGCCCCATTTTCAATTCAAAATATTCAAAATTCTAAGGATTTATATATCTAATGTATATTAATAGTAAATATAATTAAGAATCGTTAGACTTGAATCTATATTGACCTGGATTATTTTCGCAAAATTCTTCCTGAAATGGACAAAGAGATAATATTTTTCCAGAATACCGAGTAATCTAAACGTTTATTGAGCTGGAAGTTTAGTTGAATTAAGGCCGAATTATTTCACTCAGGTGACTCAACTACTT
Organism: Ceratosolen fusciceps; assembly: GCA_018883505.1. Taxonomy (NCBI): domain Eukaryota; kingdom Metazoa; phylum Arthropoda; class Insecta; order Hymenoptera; family Agaonidae; genus Ceratosolen; species Ceratosolen fusciceps. The sequence continues at coordinate 151,606 of RCIC01000026.1, forward strand.
TGTATAATTAAGGAATTACGAGATAAGTATATTAAAGGAAATTAGCTTTCAAAATCATATTTATTTGATTAATTCGGTGTATTTAAAATATTATAATTTTAAGAATGCTTTCGGGATGAATGTATAAGAAAGAAAAATTAATTCACAATTGTCTTATCGGTTACTGTATACTCGTATCAATTTCTAATTTTAATGGATCAGTTGAATCATTTAATTTCATGTCTTGAATGGATTTCGTTCATAAAGCTTTCATAAATATTACACTACTGAATTACACGATTTTTTTACTTGCATAATTTTAAATAATAAATATACTTCCCATTTAAAGAAATACTTTAAAGTTCTATTTGTATAATAAATTTTAAGGATAATGAAGTCATACAAGTATTCGCCAAGAAATAAAATTTTCACATATTAATTTAATTACTTGATTTTTTTTTACCATTATTGTTATTTTTTAATCAATTCTTAATGTTTTTACAAATTTTCTCTAATAACAAAATTTTTCATTTAAAAGTAAATACCTTCCTAGCTTCATTAATTTTTTAGTAATATTTTAGAATTTTAAAGAAAAAAAGCGCCTACGTATTTGAATAATGTTCAAGTACTCTTTTTAAAAGCGCTAGATAAAATTTTTTATAATACGTAATTCACTAGCTAGGGAACCAACAAGTATAGTTATAGTTGTAATAATACTTTTAAATTTGGCACACGTACTTTTAAATAATTAAATTATTCTAATAGTATTGCTCTTGATATTTAATAAGTATATTATACGAGCATTCGTTGAAAAATATAATAAAAACAGGAATTAAAAATAATTAAAAATACAATTTTTGCAGATTTTTATAAACATGAAATGTATAAGAAATCAGGGCGAAAAGTGAATCGGGAGGTGATAACTTAGAGGAAGAAAAGAAAGCAGAGAGAGAGAGAGAGAGAGAGAGAGAGAGAGAGAGAGAGAGAAAGTGAGTTCAATCGATAAAACTGAAAAATGAATGTTTGAAAAAACTATGCAAGAGTCGATAGAGTTTTTAGTTTTTAAATAAGTTTAAAGTTTTATTACGTAAAAACATATATATATATATATATACATATATTGATTAATTTTAGCGTAATTATTTTTTAAAATTTCGTCATGCCAAAATCGTGACTGAATATATTAAGGTTTTTCTGTTTGATGAGCACGAGTGGCGTGCGAGTATTAAGGAAAGTCGCTGATTCTAGCAATAAGAATCTTGAGTATTCGTTATGCTGCATCAGTTACTTGACCTTGAATGCACGGTATCCTCGATACACTCTGATCTGTCGAGTCTATAATTTTCCACTCGCCCCCTTAAAAGAGGAAAATCAGATTAAGCACCTTCTTCAGATTAATTTAAATTTCAAAATTTGCAAGCTTAATAATAAAATGAATCTTATATTCTTTTTTTGTTGCAATCGATAACTTTAATTATAATGCGGTTTTTAGTCATGAGTTGAATTTTAAATCAATATATGTTCTACCATGATATTCCACAGTGATCGATTTATCACAATATAGTTTAACATTTACATTAAAATTATTTAAATTTTATTACGAAAATACCTTGATTAAAAAATTTCATATACTCTAACTTAATAATTTAGAATACTTATTATAATATATGGCATTACTAAATTATTCAATTAAATGGCTGGGATTGCGTATTACGGCGATTGAATTATAGAATTGAGCTAAGAGTTAATTATATGTATGGGCTCAATAATGATTAATGAATACCAACGAGTTATTAATGTCATTTATCACGTTAGAGCTTTATTTAATAGCTCATAAAAGATATTATATTTTAAAGTTTATTTCGATAGATAATAGTTTAGAAAGGCTGTGTATACAGAAATCAGGGAAAAAAATAGAAGTTTTGCTATAGTCAATTAACTTTTATAATTAAATAACTAACTAAAAATGGTGGAATATTTCTCAAGGAATAGTCAAAGTGAGGCTATTGAGAAAAATACAATAAAAATTAAAAAAATAGATTTAATATCTATCTATCTATGTACCTATTTATCTCGTCCATTTCCCGTAATATCACCGTGTCGAATGTGGAATACAGATGGTATTCGCTGCACAACATTAGGGTCTTCGGATTCGGCCTAGTGCATTAACTCTTAATAGAAGTGAGGTCGAAGGTCGAAGAGGCCGATGGTAATAGAGCACTGTTATGTTAACATACTCTTATATTTGTATAGTTATTAGTAGCTTGTACATTGCTAACTTATTCAATAGTAAAAGCCAGTGCGGTATCACCGCGCCCACAATTATCTAGTTACCTTTTTTTCCTTGTATATCTTCCGCTTTCTCTCTCTCTCTCTCTCTCTCTCTGCTTTGTTTCAGAGATCGTGGCTAGATCAAGTATTATGGAGTTTGTGTATGCGTATATACAGGGTGTTAAGGACAATTTTACAAGTGATTACGTCAGTTCTTCTTTTACACGAGTCACTCACCCACATGGCAATAAAAAGGAAGAAAGAAAATCGAATAAACTAAGGAGCAACTTGATATTTTATTTATTTCCTATTATATTTATCTAAATGAATTATGAGAATAATATTATAGATCTTGTGTGGTTTTTGTACAAGAAGTATTTGAGCTTGAGTTAAGCGCATTTCCAATCGCTAAACTGAATAACGCTGATGAGATTAATATCGAACTCGTTGAACCAAATTTTTAGAACAATTTTTATAAGCAATTAGTTACAGAACTTTAATTATTATTAACGTTTATCAGTTAAGATAATTAGAACATTTAATTTATTCTGTAGTTTATTATGTAATTATCTCTTAAATAGCTTATAACGAATTCTCTCCCGGGGATGATTCCGTTTGAGAGTTTAAATCAGTTTCGATATAAGTTGCTTGTATAATGCTTACATATAATTAAATAATTTACAAACTAATTAGTTTTCTCGAAATATTGACATTCAATAAATATTTTAAAACAAAGAAATATGCGTTTGTTCTAAAAAGGTAAAGTAAACGCAGTTTTTTCTGTCAATTAAATCCTTTGTATTATTTCCAAATTACTTATATAATTAATATTCATGTAAGTTGATAGATTTTATTGATGACAAGAAATAATTTTGCTTTTGTCAAACAGCATTAAATTTCATTTTAGCTAATATAATTATATAGTTTATCAGAGAAAAAGGTCGAGGGATTAAAAGATTTATTTAATATGAAATTAGTCGACTGAGATATGGATATTTAAATAGATAGATAGATAGATAGTCAGATGTAAAAAATAAGAGAGAGAGAGAGAGAGAGGGGGGGGGGAGGCAGAAATAAAGTTAAAATTTTAATTACGGAGTCATTAGTGCAAGTAAGAATAAATTGAAAATCTCGAAAGTCATTTGTGTATGTATGATCGAAGTAGATGAATATATATATATATATATATAGGAGGAAAGCCTGGAGCATTCTCACTGCGGTTCGCCTTATTTTCTCATTTAAATGTTGATGGCCTTACCGGGAAAGCCATTATCCAATGCCCTTGGGAGTCGACCGGTACGATAGTCGGACTACCGTAGCCAACCTAGAGCGTACCCCGAGCGTACCCCGAGCGTACCCCGAGCGTACCCCGAGCGTACCTAGAGGCAAGCTGGGCCCTCCTCTCGAGAAAGAGATGATTTGATTTTTCTCGAGCGTCTATGTCTGAAATTCGACTCTCGACTGGATGAGTACACAAAACGAGAGAGGATTAAGATACGTTGCCTTGTTTGGATGAGCCTTGAGATGAGGAAAGGGACCGCTGACGCTCCCCAAAAACGCAAGATGTGCAAAACGACGACTCGACAATTCTAAATAAATGTCTTTCATCATCCCTATACCCTGCTTACCGTATAAACGCTTATTTATTCACCCAAGGAAAGACCGATCAGTTTTTACACGCTATCGGCAACTCGTTATCTCGATTTCATTTTCCTCATTCTCCTGTAACGTGGTCAATTGTTTTTTGGATTTCAAAGCCCTAATAGATTTTGCAGGCATTTTATACTTTATAATTTTGCACGTATCAAGATTTTTCCATATAAGTAACGTTACAGTTTACAGTTACGGAAAAAGAAGTGGAGAAAGAGTAGTGCACTTCGTATAATTACGTGGCTTGATTGAATACACGAAAGAATCACGTCCTGTCTTGAGAGAGAGAGAGAGAGAGAGAGAGAGAGAGAGAGAGAGAGAGAGAGCAGAGAGCGTCAACGGGAGAAATGGAAAACTTGCATCCAGAGCGCGAATCAAGTGTTAGTTCAACGAGCGAGAGTGATTCGGTTATTTGCTTCGTAGAACTCAGGCGGTGCAAACCACGTACAAGATTTCTGAGATGGAGTCGGCTGTGTAGTCCCAAAGTATCTTGGTGTTTCGAATATTCGATTTTCACATTATTCACACTAGGACAACTGTACTTTTATTTATCTTCTTGTATTTCTTTCCTAATTTTTATTATTATTTTTTTTTTTTTTATTATTATTATATAACATATATTTCAAATTATTCAGACTAAAAAGTCCGTTATTAAATTTTTAATGGTGGTGATAATAGTAACAACACCGACAACAACAACGACAACAACAACGACAACGACAATAACAACAGTAATAATAATATATGTAGAATGAACAGGTTAAAAAAGAAAAAACAAAAATGAAAACTACTGTATTCAATTCCGATGATTTAATTTGGAACATTTAACGGTACAGTGCAACCTTTATAATGTATACAGAATCATCCTAATGGTTAGATTGAATATTAGTATTTTCATGATGCTTGATAGTTAATAGAAGGCCTGATAATAAGCTACTAAATTATTATTTTCAATTCCTATATACGGAATAATGATAAAACATAATGTATAATCGGCTAAGATTTTCTAGCAGAATAAATTCCGACAAAGATAATTAAAATCCACTCAGATGTACCATGTAATAAAACTAATTTGTATAATAAACAATTTATATGTACATATTGCAAATATCATTAATTCGATAATTTTTTGTCTTTGGCTATTTTATAGGAATTAATGATTCAGGAACTCATTGTTTTGGGTCGTTTCTATATTTTTTTTTTTTTTTCAGAGCCTAGAGCGGTATCGGTGTTTTAATTAATAAACAAATTGGATGAAAGGAGAGTCGGGGGGCGGGGGGGGTGTGAAAAAGTAGTCGGTTGCTTGCAGGACAGCAGTCACCTCTTTATTAGACGAGGGAGCTCATTTATTTTTAAATCAAATCTTCTGGGAGGAGTTAAGAGCCGATTCGTACGATTTATGCACATTTTATTAGCTGCAGGCTTTGCATCGAACGTACCACCTGCATAAATAATTGCAGTAAAACGTAAATAAATTATGAAAATACCAAAATTATTCACAATCCGTGTTTATACATACTGTCGAAGTTTTTTCCATTACATTTAAATTTTTAATCAAATAAATTCCATTTCCGTGATAATTATTTTTGAACTTGTTAATTAGAATAGCAGGTAATTCAAGCCAATATCAGCGGGGTGGGTAGCCTCGCTATCGCGAAACTACTTAATTATTTGCTATTAATAAGGGAAAGTAATTATTTTTAATAGTAAGTGTGCTTGGATCAAAAAATTTTTAAGCGCAATTCAACGCAAAAACGTAAGCTTTTATTCGAATTATGGCAACTAATTATAATTGCAGATTACTTGATCGTTAATAAAATAACGAATGGAAATCTTAGTATATAAATAAAAAATATCTGTACATTGCATTTGAGCCAGAACATTCATAATACAGAATTCATAATTTTCGTTAATTTTGTTTAATTGACATAGATATTTAAAGAAGTAATCCCTAAAAATCAAATAATATTTACTTTTAACGATTTGATATTTAGTTTATTATTACTATCTGCTTCGTTACGCTATTAAATGGACAAATTTTTTTTTTTTTTTTTTTTTTTACTAATACAATTGTATTAAATTAAAACGAGTGATTTACTACTGACAAAACGTATTCGTAGATAAGAATAAAACCTTTCACGCACACCTTCGAATAACGAATGAATTAAAAAAATGTCCTCTTTCCTCTATCCCGATTGATGCATCAAAATTGATTAATGCTATAGTTAATTGTGACACGTGCGTATATATACTTTGGGGTTGGTCGATGAGTGGCGGTAGGTAGCTCGCGCTTAACCCCCGGCAATCCTCGTCTCGTTTCCGAGCGGCCTCTAAGACTACTAGAGTCACTCACTGGTCACTTGTGCTTTGTCAATCCCATTGATGTTCCATTAGTCCCGAGGCTCGATGTGCTCGAATACGAGGCAGCGTCATACCGTACACACGATATTGTCCTGTACTCGACACCGACAGCCTCGCCCTTGGTTAAATTAAATCTATTAAACTTATTTTAAAAAAAAGTATATATATATATATTCCTTCTTGGCGTTTTATGCTTGTTTGCAGTCATACGAGGACGTTTGCGCATAATTATGACAAGAGAGCCCCCCCCTCTCTCTCTCTCTCTCTCTCTCTGTAATTTTTCAGTGTTCATTAATTCACCTTTCGCCAATGTAGTTTATTATTTCATTAAATATTAAAAATATTCTTTATTCCTTTTTAATTTATATTATTTTCTTTTTTTTTTTTTTTTTTTTCATAATTTTTTCCCGTTAAAATTTTATGCTGTTTTGTTTTAGCTTACCCTCGTGAATTCTTAGTTAATTATTTAATCATTCGGTCACCTACCTCTGATAACTTACATTAATATGCTATTGGAATTCCAATAAAAATGAGACTTAGCATTTATCAATAAGCCCTTTCGTGCCGATTGTATTAAAAAATTTACTCCACTCGGACGTTAATTCCGGCTACTGCGATTGTTATATTTCCCCAAGATTAGGCGCGGGGAGCGAATCTGTTGGAAATTATTAATGTTCACTGTAAATAAATTGCTATAAGAATCTGAGCTTTGCCCGGACAAGTTTTTAAAATTACGGAAACTATTTCTCTGCTTTGCGATTTAAGCTGCTGTGTGTAGTACTCAGAGGGCAGAGCATCAAGTGCACCGTCTTTCGTGAACAGTCCATTAATTATAGAAACGAACTAATTTACTAGAAGCTTAAAACTGGGCTGGCTCCGTTTCTTCGTGCTTTTACGCCTTGTCTAAGAAGCAAGGGGTGATGGGGGAGGGAGATGGGGGAGGAGGAGGGAGAGCTTCTTATTCGAAAGATGCGCACAAGTCCCGTCAGCTTTTCGCGTCTAGGGAACTCGACCTACTATTTTCGACCCTTCTTCCACATCTCGGCTGTGCTCCTCGGTTGCCACTTTTATTCCTAGTGCCGCTATTACTACTGCGCTCCTACTGCCAAGGCAATTTTATTTCTTCCGAGTCCGGTGCTTTGACGAATAACATTTCCGTCTGCTTCGCTCACTCACTCCCCTCTGCCTTTTCTAACGCTCGACGCAATACTCATTGTCCTCGCTTTCACAAATTTTATATCATGACTTTTTTGGACTTCCCCGTTTCCCAGGCCGCTTTATTTGTCGTATATTCGTATGTGTCCTCTTTTTCTTTAGTATGCCTACATACATCCATACATCGATTTTCATTTTTCTCTACGCTCTGTCCACGAAATTTCTTTTAACACGTCGTTCTTTAAAATAAGATTAATGCAATACTGTTACTCGTAATACAATGTCTTTATATAAAAAAAAAAAAAAAAATATGCAAAACATAACGAGATTCGCAGTGTGACTGAATGACTTGTTCCCAGTCATAGCGTTTATACACGCACGCACACACATTATATAAAAGCTAGCATATCATAGCACAACTTAACAGTACAGCTTCACTCTTACTGTAATTAAGTAAGCAGTTGGACGAGAGTAACCTTATCTCTAGCCTATAAAATCCTATAAAATCTAATTTTCTTCCGCAATTAAGAGTTTGATAATTGGCATGTGAAAGGTAAAGTCTCATCTAACGTTTTCGGATTCGACTAGAAGACGTTGGTTGACGAAAGGTAGGGGGCCGCTGATCCTTATTGATCGTCGAGTTTATCGCATTTTCTCGGGAAATGAGGATCGAATGAGGAAATGGAGAGAGCGTCTACTTTCGATCGAGAGGAGGCGGCAGATACCGGAGGAAAGTAAAATTGTTACCATCGGAGAGTTTCCTGTAACAAGGGTGGGAAACGCGCTATACTTTCATACAAAATTAAAATAAGATGATGAAAAGTACTTTGCTGTCTAAGCGAATAATAAATGTATTCATAGCTCATAGCTTTTGTAGTAGGATAAAAAAAAAAAAAAAAAAAAAAAAATTGATCGACAAAACGTTATCGCTATTTTATAAAAATATTGAGTTTTTTGCTTAGCGTGTACGAAACGCGAAATTAAATTTTCACTTCACGACCAATTAAAATATCGTTGTTATTATTATTATTATTATTATTATTGTTGTTTGGAAGCCTTTCCGTCGTCAAGATCAAAGTGAATACGTTAATTCTCCGAATGTCGATAAAGTAGCAGAGAAGAAAAAAATGTATCCTCATTGGCCAAGCTTTTAGTTATTTCTGTGAAATAACTGTGGAAGCTGAAGTTTCAATCGGTACGAGAATTCAATAAAGGCTTGCCACATTCTGTCTCCCATGGAGTTGCATGTTCACTTCCATTTTGAATGTGCGCTATACACTCGAGACGATAACTTTATTGTCCAATACTTTCTCACTGAAAGTTGGAGCGAAGGAGCGAGGTTCTCTCAGCTTCCGCTGATGAGCTTCACACCACGAACTCTTATAATTGATTGGCGCAGGGTGATGAGAATAAGGTCGAAGGCGACTGCTCCTCCAGTGCTTTGTATCATCATACTTTCCGTAGTGTTATTGCTTCAATTTTTCATTTACAATTCTCATTGCTTCAAAAAAAATTTCCATTCCTTTATTCAAGAACACTTTATGAACTCGATTTTTATTACGATCACGATGTTCGTTGCAATATAATCTTATAAATTTTCATCCCCTACCTTAAATCAGCATTAATTTAATAGATCTGATATTCTATACAGTTAAACCCCAATAACCCGATTCGATGGCTTTAAAATTTACCTCGCTCGTTGCAACTACAAAAAACCACTGCAGTATTTGTTTCTACTTTATTAGATAACCGTTAGTTATTGGGATTAAAAAAATTTTAATACTCTATAAAGTTATCAAGTGTTTATATAACGGCAAATTAACGACAGTTGTGTTTTTTTTTTTACATTAATTTTACACATAATTAATAATAATTATATATATATATATATGTATGTACGTTTTAATAAGATTTTTCATTGAATTTCCTCCACCTACTTAGTATGGCGCTATTAAATAGATACATGCATACTCGCATTATTATCTATTTAAATACTTACGTACATGTTTGCATCGGCAAACAGATACGAAACACGAGTTTATTGAATGGATTGCATCGTCTTGAATAATTGATTCGGAAATTTATAAATCCCAGGATTAAGTTCTGTAACGTTTCTACAGAATATATACGTATTTCAATTAATTTATTATGCGTTTTCTTATCAGCTTTTAAGTAATTCTCATATTTTCCTAAAACTTAGTAACAATTTCAAAAAGTATTTATTATAAATTATAAATTCAATTGCACGCATTATTATTTGTATCACTGGTATATAAATTTATTTGGAATTAATCTTAAGAGCACGTAAACAACAATAATTGCAATTTCATTAGAAACTAAAATTGATTGATATTAAGATAATTGAGACTGAGGTATATAGAATTTCTAAATAAATTTAATGTTACTAGGATATGCGCACAATTGGTCTCGCTTTAGATTTAATTCAACGTTCGTAATTGCAAAGCTTTTACAAATCATTAATCGAAAAATATTTTCATTTTCCTTAAATTCTATAATGAATAATCGAATACTGTAATAATTTTAAGCTCATATTGTACGTAGAAAATGTGTTATTGTACATTTAGTCTTCGTTTTTGCAGATATAGGGTTTCAATAAGAAAAGGAATCTGTGCCCTGGTTTCAATGCGGCTCTCTACCATAAAATATGCCTTTACATATTTTAAAGTAAAAAAAAAATCTGACGATTTTTCTTCTCCGTAATTCTTTTTAAAGATATAAAGTGTATGGAAATTCAATTTAGCGCGTTTGCCTTTGCGAGTTGAGGGTAATCAGTGATTTTGACGTACCGAGCCGCCGCCGCCGCCGCCGCCGCCGCCGCTTCTTGATATAAGTAGAGCTTATACGCTGCAGAAAGCGCGTTAGTGTGGGCACCGAACGTGCACGGGAACGTTTCGGGGGCAAAGTTTGACGAGCCTTCAGGCTTGGCTTTGCACTTGCTTTATAGCGCATAGCGAGGATTTCTTCAATCGATTACATCTTCCCCTCGAGAAACTCCTGCATTTTTCTTTGACGTGTGCCCAGCAGCTACAGTATTATCCTCGGAGAGCTAAAATCCCAAAAAGTTTTGGTGTTTATCGTATGTATGTGCGCCTGCGCCGTGGATAGCTTTACTCTCGCGGCTGGGCCATTTGAGCCTCTTAAGGTTCACAAGCGGCGCACGGCATTCGGCATTTTATAGTACACTTAGCCTGAGGACAGGGGTAAGAGGGTGACTGAGCGAATGAGTGAGGGGGCGAGCGAGCGTGATAAAAGAGAAACGTAATTTCTCGAAGAAAACGTAAAAATTGAAAACGTGCATTGAAAGTGCTGGAGAATAATTCAATTGATCTCTTTCACCGAGTACATGACGGCCTTTAAGCATTGCATGAGAATATTGAGATAAGATTTTATGGACTCGGTTAAAAGAAATTTCGCGGGCATGTACGATTCATACGTACGTTGCCCCCCCCCCCCCCCAGAGCACTGCGTTTACCATTAAAACCATAAGGATTTTGACCGTAACGTTTTGACGATTATAAGTAGCGGCGTAGCTTTGGCCCAAGGAATCCAAAAGCAAAAACTTGGCAATAGCATCGATTGCCAAGTTCCAAAACATATTCGGTAAATATCAGTCGTAAGAAGTCATATTTTAGTACAGAGGACCAGTGAATGGAATGGGCGAGAGAGAAAACGCGACGCAGACTTTAAGTACTGCCGCCATTCAATAGAGCCCAGCTTCGTTAATATTCCTTATTGTTCTAATCCACGCTTATTTCTATTATTTGTATTTTCCGACAAATTTCTTTCTTGCCCATCCACTTTCTTTATTCCAGTCCCGAGCAAAATACGATTGGTTTTATTAAAAGCCAAGGCCTCGACACGTAATCACGAACTGCGAATGATATAAAACATGTGCCCAGGTAGAAATCGTCCCACGAATCATTCCATAAAACGTCAAGCGACAAGAAATAATATGGGCGGGGTGGGGCTGGGGGGGTGGAGAGGGAAAGTGCATCCAAAGAGTTATTTTTCTTTGCAGATTACGAAGTCGGATTTCCTCCTTCCTTCTATGTACAAAGGGAGAGAGTTGCAGTTATGAGAGGGCGCCGCGCGGCGCGTAGGAAATATACGTCCGAAGTACTTCCTTTTTAATACAGGCCCGCAGTTATTCTTCACAAAGTTTGCGCGGTTCACCGTAATATCTGGAAATGGTTGCCATGTCGGGTGTAAAATAAATCGTACGCTTATTGTCGGACCCGAATTTAGGAGGTTCGGCCGAACGCAGAAAAGGAAATCCTCGAACACTCTCAAGCCCAACATTTTCCTTTCTCCCCTTCTCCATCTCTTCCCGCCCATTACTACCCTTCATTTCATCTCTTTATTGTCATTTATTTTAAAGTCAGACTTATCTTTATGAGAAGGAAAGGATTAGGTATACTTGAACCATCAATATTAGACGAATTTTCGGATTAAAAATATTCTTCTCAACTTTCTGCTCCCGTGAATAATATTAAATAATAAAATTAATAGGAAACATTTAAGTAATAAACTTATACCAAATTTCGTATGATAATTATCATTATTAAATTTGATAAATTGATGGTATTCATATTCAATATTTTACAAGTGTGTGATTTTCAACGATTGATTTAATATCATATTTCAGTTAGATGAACCGTGGACTTCACTTCCTTTTAATGTCAAATATTGGCTTTCATTTTTTTGTTATTTTTTTTTATTTATTTATTTTTTTTTATTATTTCAGTTTCATAAGTTGTTCAATGAGTTAAATGAAAAGCATAGATAACACAGTATTCAGCTTGAAACAATACAAGTACAAATTATTTTTTTTTATAATTAACGGTAAAAAGTTTATAATTACATTGAAAAGGTAAATTTCAGTTATTTAGAAAATTTCATTCAAAACAGGATATGGTATTACAATATTCTATTTAAAATATTAAAAAATATGTTAGTTATAATGAGTCTTATAAAGGTATGTATAATATACTAATGAAAGAGTAAGTTTATCCGGTGGAATAGTTATTTTAAAAAGTTATTAATTATAAATACACTAGATAAAAATTTTAAATATACATTAAATATTAAGTGAATATAATTTTAAGGAAAAACACAATGGAAACGTCGTACAGTACGTATTCATAAAATACGTAAAATTAATTCGTTAAAAAATCTAAATACAAATTCAGATTAACAGTGACTAATATGTAGATGAGAAAATAAATATTTCCTTTTGATATTCTAAAAGAAAGTGAATACAGATAAAGTCTAATTTATTTTAAATAGTATTGTATTAAAATTAAAATTAATTTATACATAAGTTAATAATTGATGGACGAGTTGATGGCTTTTAATGAATCATTTAAATTAATCTCATATTTTTACTTAGATCAATGCAGATTAACGAAAGCTTTTATAATTTCATAATAGTTATATATTAGGCAACATACTTTGATTAATTTTTTTACCAACACAGATAGAAAATAAGCTATTCAAAAAATATCAATAACAATAAATAATCAAGTTTTAGTTTTGCAATATTTTGTTCATCTTATCCAAACAAATTTTATCATCTATGTACGTTTAGATTATAGAGCATAGATGTTTAATAATTAAAAATTGAGAAAGAATTTCCTGGGCAGAAAGAAAGCTTTACTATAAACGATATTTTTTGTAATTCAAGTTTCTTACTGATCACATATATTATTTTCTGCTTTATATTAAATAGAAGTAATTATTAAAACATTATCAAAAACATTAATATTACATTAGTAGACAAATTAGATAGGACTGACTGAGAATTAAAAATAGAATAGCATTGTATATGTCAATGTATCGATAGTTAGATTTAATATGCAAAAATAATAATAATAAAATATATATATATATATATATATATATAATTGGTTTCAAACGTTTCATGCAATTATTGTATTAAATTATGTAATACATCTATTTTATGGCATAGTAGAATACTGGAATTGGTGTAATACATTATCCCCGAGCCCTGCTTTCTCTCTATCTGTCTATTCAAGGCCCGAGGAGCCAAGGATGCTCTCAAGCGCGCCAGCATCAAATGAACCGAGTCCTCCGACAATTTTTAAGGTACATCATCCACGAGCTCTTCTTCTTCATCCCGATGCCACATGTAGGTGCGCTCATATATACAGCGGTGGTCGGGGGAGATGAGAGAGAGAGAGAGAGAGAGAGAGAGAGAGAGAGAGAGAGAGAGAGAGAGAGAGAGAGAGAGAGAGAGAGAGAGAGTAGAAGAGTAGAAAAGATCGCTCCTTAACGACGAATATGCGTGTTATTTCGTCTATGTGTAAGCAGGCAAGCGCCGCCCTCTTGCTCGGTCCCTGGATGTTCTAGCGCCGTCGGCCCGCACCGAGATTCCGGCTCTCTTTTTCCCGGTGAAATATTGATTCGCTCGCGGAGTAATGAGATTCCAGAGTCAAATTTATGAAGGCTCGCACGAATCTGCCGTTCCCGGCGTTACACCAGCGCCGTTGGGTAAATGAGTTCGATCCAGTACGTCCGAGCTTATATAACCTTATTCCGGAAGCAGGGGTGACTGGGAAGAAACACTTACCGTCTTTTTTTAATAAATGTCATTTGGGAGGTAACTAAGAGGAGCGATGGTGCAGGTCTGGGGGAGGGGAGGGGGAGGGGGACAATGACCCTTAACGAAGCTTCTTCTGAAATATTTATGTTAGCCAGAGCGAAAAAGGAGCTAATAAATTGTCAACCCCTCAATATTAAATTGTAGAGGAGTTCCCGGCTATAGAGTAACTTACTGCCTCTGATATATTAACCAAGATTATTTTATATTATAAAAATTTATTCCTTCCCTAGATATACTTATGCTATTCATGAGTCAGAGACGTGTTGTACGTGCCACTACTACAGATACCGGCTCAATTAAATTATACGCATATTACGATGCCTCGAGATTAGTAACGGGATCATAAAAAATAACAATCTCTTTATGATCGAAATTTTATTTTTTGAAAGATTTGAATTAAGTAAGAAAACCTTATTATAGCATAAAATGTAAAATTATTAAATGGTGATTCTTGATATGATTGATGTGATTGATTTTTATCATATTGCATGTGTTTAATATCCGGTACAAGAAATTAATTTTTTTTCCTAGCATCACGCTACTTGACAGCGGAATAAATCCTAAAATTTATTTTATATATCTAATATTAAAGAAAATATGTAACAAAATTGTTCCATTTATAAGAAATATACCTACCTTCCAATTCAATTGTTTTTATAAGTTGTTTTAAGAAAATTTTTTTTTTTTAACTAAGCGTATTGCAGAAACATTGACTTTTAACTGTTAGAAGTTTTTTTTTTTTTTTTTTATAATAATATTAAAAAAAAAAAAATTTTTAAAAATAATAAAACTTATTTAAAAAAAAAAAAAAAAAACTCAGCTATTACATTCAGTGTATTAAATCGTTGATAAAAATAAATGTACGGCGACTGCTAGTAATTGTACAATTGTAATATAAACAATCCTATTGAAAATTTGTTTGAAAGCATAAAAATAAAATAAAAACAAAACTTAAATGTACTATTTACAACATTGGTGTATCATGTCATGATTGTATATTGCGCCGCATATTTAGGATAATAAGAGCTTAGTAAATTTAACCCAAACTTGGTTACCGCATTGTGCGTATAAGTAAACATACAAGTTTGAATTCACTAACGTATTAGTGAATTTATGTAATACAATGTATTGCAAACGATATATTCATAAAAAAAAAAAAAAAAAAAACTTTTCGACGCGCTCTAACGGCGCTTATATTTTCTAAATCTATACTCTCTCAACGACTCGTTATCGTCTCGTACTTCAATCTCTCATAACGATCAATTAAATTAACAACGTAATCTTTTGCATTACTGAAAACTTCAGTTATATTAAACATTTTGTACTACCATCGCATATCTTATTACGCGCGCATGTTAGTTCATTATCGTAAACATGTGTTTTTAATTACGTCAAACTTTAGGCTTAACTAAGTATCGTGTTAAATGGAAAATCGTATATAAGTGGTACAATCACAAAAAAAAAAAAAAATAATAATAACAACAACAACAACAACAATGTAAGCTTAAATATTTATTTGTTATGCTTATGAGTTTTATTAAAATTAATTTTTTTAATAACATGTCAGTGAATGAACTAAGTAAGCAGTGCCTGTTGCTGAAAAAGTATCTGCCCGCCAAAAGGCTAATTTTTTCTTATTACAGAATCACTGGATTCTGTAATACATAATAAAAAAAAAAAAAAAATTTTTGATTACACTAATGTATTTGCGTAATACGAAAGTAATATACAATTAGATATTATGCCCGCTTTAAGTATTTGCGTTAATGAAATTTTTGTCACTTACACACAAATGCAAAAGAAGCTTTAATAACGTATAACGTTTAATATATTTTTCTTCAGCCTAGATTTGACAGTTTGAAAGGAGTCTCGATGGGTCGAGGTCTGTTCCTGTGATTAATTTAATAAACTATAATGAACCAGTGAATAAGAAGAAGGGAATAATCGATAGGAGTTTTTCAAATCAAGGATAATACGGAAAACCTGGTTAAATATACAATTAGGCATTGTAAGTACGAAAGCGCTGGGGATATTTAGTTTGGCTGGTCAGAGAGAAGTAAAGAGAGCTTAAGAAGTGACGAAAAAACGCGGTTGATGTGTAATTATCAATGGAGTAATTACGATGGAAGGAGTAGCGCGGATGGATGCAAGAAGGATCGATCGAATGACCGACGTCAGGCTGCTCAGCTCCAAGAATCGTTGACACGTCGATCCTTTATTTTCTTTTTACGGTTATAATTTAGGCGAATTCGGATGTGAAAAATCTAACGTGCACTTGCGGCGAGACTTTAAATATTAGCCGCGCAGTGCCCAACATCCCGTTATAACGGGACAATAACGGGATCCGTATGTGCAGTCTCGCCCCCTGGATCGCAAAATCAATTTATCATTGAAGTCGCACGACTGCCGATCGACATCAATGCGTTTTTGTTGATCTTTTTCCATATTAGCCCACCTTCCGCCCCTTCTCTTCTGTCCTTGTCAATTTTTAAAAAGATTTTCTCGAAAATTTACGAAGACGAGATTAAGCGTATGGAGAGACTTGGGAAAATGTTGTTAAAGTAAAATAATAGATCGATACCCATTGACGGTATGCAAAGTCAAGCTTAGGGAACTCGGAAGTAAATGTCGACGGATATCAGGAATCATACATTTAGAATAGGGATTTGTTCGAAATCCTGTAGCATGCATACACACCAGCTGGAGCTTTGAATTTCAAAAATTGACATTCTGCATACTGAGCAGTTCACTTTAGTGTTTTATTATTACCTTCAGCGTAAAATAATAATGCAACATGCGTGTTACTACCCATGAAAATCCAAATATTCTTCATAAATATTGGCGCTCGATGTTTTTCATTGATTATTTTTCCACGCTTTAATAACGAAGATGGGAAATTATTATTTTCGAGGACATTATTATTTTCTTTACCTTTTTTTTTTCATTCGCTAAACAATGAGGCTGGAATGAAAAAAATTATTTCTGCTAGTAAACCGAACGAACGTTTTCATGGCATACGTAACAATACGTTTTATAGGTATAATGTAAAAAGAACAAGAATAAACAAGAGAGAGAAAAAAAAAAAGAAGAGAGAAAAAAACTAAAGTAGAATATTTTATAATATAAATTTTAATGGTCAGGAAGCCTAAAAGTTAAAGACGTAACGAATGTCTTATTTACATTTTTACGCGACAAATACGATACTGTAATGAAAATTTTTAAAAATCAATACAACATTATCTGCACTTAAAATTCTAATTCAACAAGTTATTATTATTATTATTATTATTATTATTGTTGATAATAAAAATTTTAGTAAACCATCAAGCCTTCTCATAAAATGTATATATATAAAAAAAAAAAAAGGAATAAAATAAATTGAACGCTATTACGGGCGCGCAAGGCCAGTAATTTCTCCCCCCCCCCCCCTCGTTCATTCTTTCTTCCATTCATTCATTATTTCTTGTTTGTATTGCCGTTGTCCATTTCTAATGTAATTTGTCGGTATTAAAATTTTCATTCGACGATCGCAGAGCTCGGCAAAACGGACACAGCTTTCATTTGAAATCGGTTCGTCGTGCGAGCGCGCGGGGGGGGGGCGCCAGAACCTTTTAACTTTTTGCCGGACGGGCTTCGATTATTTACTTAAGCACCGATAGGGGGAAAAAACAAAACAAAAATAATAAAACAAACAAAACAAAACAACAACGAAGAAAAGTAAAGGGCCATTATAAAAACGACAATGGTTAAAAAGCTACGATCGCGTGTTCCGTGTGAGAATCTATTTTCGAAACACTTTGCATGGTCCGGAAGGGGGGGTGGGTGGGTAAAGAACGGGGAGGAAAGGGGCCGACGAAACGACAAGTAATGCCAGTCGTTCCGAAATGCTGGAAACTGCTGAGCTTTTATTTTCCCAGGCCGCGCTCCAGCCGTGCACAGGAGTGTCCCGAATATAAATTCCCTTTCCACCTTCGGCGCCGTTGCATCATCTGCCACCTGTATCGCGTTTTCTCTTTTCCTTACGTATCATATGCTTTTCCGAACGTTGTAGCCGCAATGAGCTTGCGGCGCTGGAAGGTTTTTTCTTTCTTTCTTTCTTTCTTTCTTTCTCGACAAGTCGAATGACTTCTAGCCGAGCGTTGACGATGACGATCCACGTACGAGAGAAAACTGCCTTTAATCCCCTGGACCGCTTAAGCCAGAGAGAGCCAGAGAGAGAGAGAGCCCGCTCGCTCGAGTCGCCGTACGTTACGACACCGCTCACGCCCCCGCGTTAGAGTTGCTCATGACTGCGATATTCTCTCGCGGAACCAGCAGCGGCCCCAATAACCTTCTTTCTCAAGGGCCGAATTTTCGGACCCCTTCTCGAAATTCCTTAAAAAACCTAGTTAAGTAACTTTGGCCCACGGGTCGATCAAACCTCCGGATTTATCAGAACGATGATGCCCATTCCCCGTGGCAAAGAGCCTCTTTCCGGAACCCTTTCTCTAACGAGCCCGCAGAATATTTAATTGAATCGTCGTCGGTCGGGCTCTTTTACAATTATTTCAGCCAGCCTTTTAAATTTATTTGAAGATCAGCGACGCCGACGCCGACGGCCCCCTCGTATCCCTGCTTATCGGCAATTACAACCTCTTTCCGCCCTTTCCTCCGAGCGAGCGATACGACTCGTACGATTTATTAAGAACAATGATTGATTATTAAATTATTAAAGTTACGTATAAAAGTTAAAGTAGCCCCTGTTAAGCATACGGTAGAGTATATTTAGAGAGGGCCGCCGCAACAAATTCACCTGACGTCATTATAGGCTCTTACGACTCGAGCCCGAAACCTTTATTTATAATATCGTAAACTTCATTTTATTGTTTTGGATAAATTTCTGGACATAAAAAGGATATAAAGTAATAGTGAAACGATTTTAATTGAAATTTTATTGACTGTTGAATTGGAGTATCTAATATTCATAAAAGTATATATATGTATATATATATAAAAGTTTTCCTTGCCAATCATAATTTATATGTTCATAAATTTTATAAGATCTTAACCGTCGTTTTAATACAGCCGTATCTTTATTTTAAATATTAAATGGACATTTAATACTTCCCTTAACCTACTACTTTAACAACAGTTTTCACTTCTATCTACTATGCTCGAACTTTTACGTTTTAAAAAACTAAAAGTAGTTCTAATTTAACGGGATCCTATTTTCTAAGCCTGTGTCTGTATTTTATTTCTGCACGTGTATTCACGTGCATTTTTCTACAGATTTTTCTTTTTCAAAACAATTAATAATCTTCATTTTTCTTATTACGATATTTTTTTGCGAGATCCGACCGGATCATGAATATTAATTTTTTTTATTATCTTTTTTTCGTTCTATAAAAGTGCGCGACCATTCAAGTATAAGATTAAAATGACGTTTCTCAACGTACTTTAAATTGACCAAAAGTCTTTCTTAATAATATATTCATGAACCAACGATCGATTACCTTTACATTTACTGTATTTTCTTAAATAACTTTGCAAAGTAGAATTTTTCTTTTTTTTTTATTTTATTTATTTATTTTATTTTATTTTATTTTTTTTTTTTAAGCCTCAACTTGATATTTCTACCTTAACTTATCCTTTGGATTTTATTGAGATTGGTTGAAGATATGGCAAGCTTTACTTTGAAACGACATTACAAAATGTTTATTAGCTTTACCGAAATGCCGTCATAAATTTTCTAGAATTTATCTCAATAAGCTACTAGTTATTAAATAAAACAAAAAAAAATGCGTTTACGTTTTTGAATGAAATGTACAGCGTTCGATTCTAATTAATTACCCGTTGACAGTTATAAGCATAATACAAAAGGGATGTATTCGAAGTAGATTGGTTTTTAATTGTAAACTCTTGAATTTGAAAGATTACAAGTTTGCTGCATTCGTATCATTCACACGAAGCTTAATAACAATAGCACGAGCTATCACGTGAGCTTAAATCTTCTTAAACTATCTTCTTGTATTATTTATTTTTACACTTAATTTACACTTACTCGCTTCGCTGCTCTATCATATATATTTTACGTCCATTGTCTATTTGTCAGGCAACTATTTCCACGCTCTCATTAGTAGTATCCCTTCATTATTGACAATCATTTTGGATCAAGGAGATAATCGTTACCGTTGCGTAGCTGTTCATGTTTTAAATGGACTTGAATCGCCTGTGTATGGACGAGCAAAGATTTTTAATGCGCTCTCGGAGCAATCGCAATATATGCTAATGAACAATTTTTGTTCGTAAATTTAATTTATTTCGTTTGACATGATTCAACAGGAATTCATTCGTGCAACATTATGAACGATAAAAATAATTTTCATACGATGAAACGAGTGTTCGTTATCATTAACGGATTTAATATAATATTCTTATATTTTTTAAATGAGTCGGGGTGAGTACAAATTTTTATTATTTAATTCAACTTTTATGGTGTAAATACTAGATATAGTACTCGTAAGACTTATTTTACATGCTTTTACGTATTATTTCTCTTGTATAGTTAGTATAATTAGTTCTCGATAAAGTTTTTCTGTTCTTATTTTGAATTCTATCCCTAATTTCATAACAACTCTATGAAAAAAGTAATAAAAACTTTAGATGGAACTTTTCTTTTTTTTTTTATAATTTAGCCGTATTTGTAGTAAAAGAGTAATAACTTCAGATTCTACTGTGTAATTGTATGCCGGGATACTACGTACCGCACTTACCATTAGTTTTATATTTTAAATATATTATATAAATTGGTATCTGAATATTTAAGGCACATTTAAGGCAAAGTCTTATATCAAAGCAAGATAAATATTAAATTACTAAGTAAAACAAACGCCGGACTTATTATCCAGCATTTATGTGAAACGTATTTGAAATAACGGAATTGCAAATTAATATTAATTGAGTTTGAATGAGATGAAAACAAGAAAAGCGATAAATGGAAAATGAAATTGCAAATTTTTGCATTTACTTTATTCGCTCGATTCGAAAGAAGGGTGAGAGAGAGAGAGAGAGAGAGAGAGAGAGAGAGAGAAAAGAGGTCCTGCGAGCCGCTCACTTATGTGTTTGACCAACGACGTTTTACGTCTTTTATTATCGTTAAAGTAATAAGAGCATTGCGAGTTCTATGCTGTTCATTGTGCCGGTGCACAGGAATATTTTTTCACAGAATCTGCACTCCCCCGCCTCCCCGCCTCTCTCTCTCTCTCGCTTCCGTCTCGTTTCGTTATTTTCATCATATCGTGGATGCACTGACAGTTATATATGATTTTTAAATAATTCCGACGACCACTGAACGACCGCTGAGTTCTACATTTAGAAACAAGCGTTGCAAAACTCGCTTTTTCCGAACGGTCCATCCGCTCCAAGAACTTCTTTTATTTACGAATAAATTTTTTTATTTGGGAATATATACGAGTGTGCGTTGGGGGGCATTTTACGTGCAGTTGTTCACAATCGCGCGCTACTGGGAGTAACAAAGTTAAGGACGAGCTTCAATCGCCTCCCAACTTTTCTCCCGGTATCTTTTGCCTTTTATTTTCCTCAATACTCATCTTTCGCTTCGCTCTCTCGCTCTCATCCCCTAGCCATTCTTTTTCTATCCTTTCGTCTCATTATTGTACACATTCCGCTTGTCTTTTCTCAGCACGTTGTCTATTTCATTCGCTCTTTTTCTCATGCCTTCCTTTCTCCTTTTTGCGGGAAGTAAGTTTCGTCGTCCCCTCCTGCCCTGCCCCCCCCTCCTGCCCCGTAAGTCTCACTTTGTCTCGACAACAACAAAAAAAAAAAAAAAAAAAAAACCTCACCTCCTATAATGATATTATTCTCAAATCCCTTTCCACAGATTATTATTTATAATTATTTTCAATGTGGCTATTATAATATAATTTTATTTGATCATTTTTCAGCAACATCATTCGTTATAATACTGCCAAGACTCCGTGAAAGCAATTTATTATGGAAAGACTCCTAGCTAATAGTCACCACATTGTTCAATAGATTTCAGAATCTCAGTTGGCCAAACAAATCATTATCAACATTATCTGTTTAGGAAAGCTCTGCATGAACTTCATGTACAATGGCCCAAGCCATAATAATAAATACACGGTATTAATAAACTTTGAAAACCGATATTCAATTCGTAGTAACAGCTTGAACTTTGAACTAAACTTTGATAAGTCAAACTCGCGTTGTGGCTTATATCAATTTCCAAAGCTCCGAATGGAAGTTACTGAGTGTCGCTTCAACCTTATATATAGGTATTGGCTCTAAGAACACGAATAAGCTACTTTTTGCAGGAGCACGTTCAACGCCTTAAGGGTAAAAGGCCGCCTATCTCGGTTGCTCGTCTAGATAATTAGTTGAAAAGTAAAGTGAGGCTGGAGATTGAAGAATAACCCGAGGGTGGACTCTGCTCCTTTCCAATTATAACACTTGATTTTCAAAAACATATTAATCAGTGATTGCTTGATTTATGTAAAAATCCTTCCACTTTTTATTTCAAGCACAAATTACCCTTTTTATAATTTCTTTTCAATATCATTGAGAGACATGTATATATATATATATATAGAGAGAGAGAGAGAGAGGCAATTAAAAAAATACGTAACAATAAAGCAAAGAAGCGGTTAAAGATATTTTCGAAATTTTAACGAGCTAGCAAAAATTGTTAAACTGTACCCGACATTAGAAACTTTTCGCCCCGTGTGGTTTATTCCTTTTCTCTCGCGTCCGGCAACGTCAACTATTTAAATGAGTTAGACTTCACACCGACTGCGTTAACTTTATGCAGTAAATGAATTGAATAGACAGAGAAAACTGGTTGGGAATTACGTCCCTCTTTCTCGTAAGGTTTTTTTCTATCTCCCTCCACCCCTTCTCCGCCTTTCGTCATCCTATTTTCTCTTCAGGCCAGAGGAATTGTCGACTATTAAGCATAGCAATGAAGTTAAAAACCTTGGAAAGAACTTTCGAACCTTCCAATATTATTTATAAAGCTGCTCCACACCTTTAATTTTAAATCAAAACTGTTTATGAATTTCAGTGCTCATATTTAAGCGTAATTAAAAAGAGTTTGAAAGTTTAATGTCATTTATTAAATGTTTTTTTTTTTTTAACTTTATTCGTAATGTATTTATTAATTTTTTTTTTTTTTTTTTTTTTTTTGTCGAAGTGACACATCCAATAATAAATATTCCCGGTAGTTCAAGATCGTATTTTCTGGTCCGTTTAATATTTAATGGTAGAAAAATGAATATTTCACAGCTCTTTTCACATTCGAGTTGCGTCTTCGTAGTATAGGACATTAAGCGCTACTACACAAAGAGTCTCTCTAATAATCGATTTAGCTTTCTGGATTTGCCTCGAGTACGTATCTTTGCTCTGCTCGTAATATAAAAGCGAGCATAACTGTTATTGAAAAATGCCGAGATTCGTAGCGGAAAAGCGGCCGGCGAAAGTGCCTGGAGGACTATAAGGGTGGAGGTGGAGGCGGGGGGTGTGTGTGTGTGGAAATAGAGTACAATTAATTCTCAAAATGGAGGTCAAGCCTTTACTTTGACGCCACTTTCTTATCGATCATCGAATAAATTCAATTCAATATCCTATTGAATTTGATTTGATTAACTAATAGAAAAATCATGATATACCCATTCAATCTTATACGTAAATTCGGACTTTTTTTTTTCTCTTTTTTCTTTCTTTCTTTTGTTTTTTTTTTTTTATCCAATTGGACCGGAAGCTCTTGTTCCTTATCATTGTCTCCGTGGACACTTGACCACGAGCTCCCCAGAACGTTTACTCTCTCCGTAGTAGTATTTCGTTCCGGAGAACTTCATATAACCGAGCAACTCGGCTGGATTCGTACGATTCTTGTTCGACAACTGCACTCAACGGCATACTGACATTCAATATTATTTGCTTTACAACTAACTGATAAATTTTTAATTGTCCTTTATTCATAAGTCTCACTTGTAATGCTCAATAATTATATTTGAATATGTAATAGGGCCGTATGAGGATAATTTCTGTTATTCTTTCAATTCATAAGTTATTATTAAATAAAATTTTTTTTTTTTTTACGCGCCCCCATTAAGATTTTTCAAATTAATCTATAATAAACAGCCAGTCAAATTATTATTATTATTATTGTTATTTTTTTTTTTTTTTATTACTACAATTGCCGTTGTATTTTATAAATAAATTTTTATAAATAAATACGAATCTTTTACTTAGTTTCGTGTGATTTCTTTAAAACAACCTTAAAAAATACTCAACACAACGTTTAGATTTCTTTAACTTTTAAATTTAGTAAAATTAAATTTAGCATTTGTATGGATAAGCGATCCGTGTGTTTATGTATTATATTATTGTAAATCGTAATACTGCCTACTTGGATCAACCATTGCCTCGATAATCCCATTATTTTACATTACATTCAGAGTAGAAGCAGAGGCTAGTTGAAATGCGCAGCCCCCGTAAGTAGCTTTCAATTGATTGTTATTATTTTTATCATTATTTATCAAAACGACATAGTTTTTTTTTTCTACGTGGACTCTTCGAAGAATCGCAATCGTTAATCGTTATTTATTAATATGGTCTCAGGTTATAGATTTCCGTATGTTGAACTCTCGTTTGCCTGATATTTTTACAAAATTTCAACAT
Source organism: Ceratosolen fusciceps (assembly GCA_018883505.1). Classification (NCBI taxonomy): domain Eukaryota; kingdom Metazoa; phylum Arthropoda; class Insecta; order Hymenoptera; family Agaonidae; genus Ceratosolen; species Ceratosolen fusciceps. Next base: position 176,363 of record RCIC01000026.1, read on the forward strand.
TCATGGTAAACTCGAAAGTTGCGTAGTACGTAAAATAAAATTCTTAGTATTTCAAGAATTTTTATAATAGCTTTTTTTTCTCACAAACTTTTCACGTAAAATTTCGATGATTTATTTTCTTTTTTTAATACTCAATGCCTTCAAATAAATTTTTATATTAATTATTAGCTCGGGAATAAGGTATAAAGCTTTGAAATTGGTTCCAATGCTATAAATAAAACAATGTCAAATGTTTGTCCGCGAGATAAAAACTACAGGAAGTATATGCTTGAGCGTAAAACCTTTTCTCTCTAATTGATGTACTTATTGCATTAAATCCCAAATAATTTACTCTAATGATCGCGTAATTGGAATACTTATTGGCTTTACTAAAAACGAAAGCCTATTCATTATTCATAAGGAATACATGACCATTTAGCAACACGAACTGTAATATAAAACAAACCAATAATGAAGTATCAATCCTTATAAATTGTGTTGGAAGTAAACATTTAACAGATCTTACATACAAGCACATTTTTATACGTATTCTTCAAAGCAAACAAATTTAGATTTCTGCATAGTATTTACGTTCGGAGTAGTTAATGGTCACGCAGATGAGCAGAGTCACAGTCAATCCTGATTCTATTTGCTCTTGAAAACAAGAGGGATAAGGATGCGATTGACTCAAGGATTATTGATAAGAAATGAAACGGAGCTTTATTTGTCCCTTCCGAAACTTTACCGCCATTTATCCTTGTATCAAAGCTTTTAGGCGATCTTTTCCTTTATTTTTATGTTTATATTTAAATAGAATGCACATTTGGGGGTAAGATGAAGATGGAATAAGTCGAGCTCTCATCTAGTTAATTCTTTTATTTTCTTATTTGTTGAACAACCGTGTCTCGTGAAATTTTACATAGATTAACAGATAGATAGAAAAAGATAAGTAAATATGTCGATAAATATAAAGATAGATAAGATTGTGTGTTTGTGCGTGTACGGACGTGTGTATGGGCGTGTGACAGGGGAGAGAGAGAGAGAGAGAGAGAGAGCGGGGGGTGGGAAGAAAAAACTTTAGGAGATTAAAGGAATTTCTAAATAGAATATGGTTAATAAATGTAGCCCAGTGAGAAACATTAGATGAAACAGGAGCAACATAAAAAAATTATAATTGAACTAATAGTTGCAAAGAAATCAAGAAAAATAATATATAATGAGTAACAAAGTGGAAAGAATGAGAGAAAAAAAATTAAAATAAGGGATAAGTAGATCAAACGTCCACGTTTTGTGTTTTATGATTAGTTAAGATTACGATTGGAGAATTGTAGTTGTGCGGTATATACATCTAGCTCAACACCACATAGTCTATTGACAGTATTTATTTAAGCGTAGTCGCAGAATGAATTTCCAAGTCAAGAATAACATTAACGACGATCTACTGTATGTGTAGTGCACATTCGCAGTTAATAATTTTTGTACTCAATAATATCTGAATACACTATCATGATTAACTAAAAGATTTTTTTTTTTATACACGCGGCAATCAGTAATTTAAAATTTATACTATTTAATTCTCGTATAAAAATAATGTGAAAATAAAGAACTGTGCCGAAGGTATGATATTAACGAGGATTATAAACAAGAGAGTGTAGAAGAGCAGCAAAATTCCCGTTTGATTCAACGAATTAAACGATTCTATCGTAACTACGAATCCGTTTAATGGACGAATTTCGAACGACCACGATTCGTCGTCTATTCAGCAACATTATATCTGCTTAATCATTATCCCCCTCTAATTATTAAGCTATCATCCCGCATCTCCACCCCCCGCTCTCTCTCTCTCTCTCTCATAGGATTTTCTCTTACTCTACCATTAAATTTAATTATTTTTTTTAAAAAATGCAAGATTAAGTATTTTGATATCGATTCAATTAAATATCAAGCTTCTTCGTGATTTTTCTCGCTAAAATAGTACTACAATTACTCATGTTACGAATACGCGTATAAGGTAAAATTATCGGTAATGTATAATTTCAAAGTGCTTTATAAAGGGCATTTATTTAGATGATATTGAAATGAATAATTCCGATTAGTGCTTTATACCGATGATATCGTATTATTGAATAATATGCCATAGATAATATTTTAGTCGCTTTGATGATTAGTAATTTCATTGAAAACAAGATACGTATTTGCATAATAATACATTATCTATTACACTGCATGATAACGTAATAGAAATTCGCTGTATGCGTATGTACGGATAAAAAGGTCAGTGTAATACGATATATTACGGGAATCGTATGGATTTTATTTCTTAAATGAAATGCAGGCGGTTCGCTTTGCTCGTACAAGTCCGCGTACGAATATAAGTAGCGAGCAATGACTGCAATTCAAAGTAATAAATCAGAAATCGAATGTATAATAATGGACTTGCTCCGTTATCAAGCATTGCGAATCAGAATATCTATTTTATCGAACTTTCGAATAAAGGGCGCATTAGCTGTGATTGCGGTTAAAGCCCCGTCGTGCTTCGTACCGGTAACTCGATTGTATTATTACGAGTTGGCAGGCAGCGGGCGGAATAGGATAAGGAAACCTTGTTGCTCGTAATAAGAATTCAGGATTTTCGACTCAGCGAAAGCTGAGTTAAAGCTGAGCTAAAGGTTCGCGCGGGGCATGGGAAAGGGGAAGGGGTGGGGGGGCAAGCAAGCTTTATCGAGCGCAACGGTGAAAGGGCCAAAGGGAGGGACCAAAGGGAGGAGGACTGGGATGGAGGTACGCGGCGATGAGAGCTGCGTCTATAATTATGTTAACATCATCAAAGACGTTGACGAGGGGTGGATCGGAGGGAGGGCCATGCGCCGTTAAAACGTCTATCGAGGGCCTGATTCCTCGGCTCCGCTCCCGTAAAGCAGAATCAGACGAGGAGTTTCAGCAGGGTCGCGTTCGCGGCTCGTCGGCCACCGACGCCAATGCCTTGACAATGCCGAATCGGGTTTGGCTCGAGCTCACTATCACCCGCAAACACAACATCTTGTTTCACGGCTCTCCGAATTAATTGCCCTGCGCTCCACCGACCCTAAGTTACCCCGCCCACGCTAAGTCGTACCGACCCAGCCAAATCTCAAAACTATCTGAAAACGCCGTTTATATTCGTATTGGTCGTCGTTATCGGATTTATTTCGATCCTCTAATCTTCTTTCCCAAACTTTTCCCTCAGTTCCTCTACATATTTTATGTTATAAATAACATTTTAACAATCCGACTCTCTATATTAATTTTTTAAACATTAATCCATACACATTAAAATGTAATCACGATATTTTTATACATTTTTATAATCGTTTTTATGCCGTATTTATCGTTTTATTACGTAGTTATGCACATTAACTGTGTTAAAAATAAAATATTAATTTAATTTAATTCTTAATTTCTTAGAATAATGAATTATAAATATTTAGAAATGTCTTTATTAGTTTTACCATTATATTATCTTCCATTATTATATCATATATATTCATATAAATTCTTATACACTGTTTGTTTTTTGAAATTATGATTCCCTTGCATTAACTTATAACTTCATCGAAGCACGAAGAAAATCGTATATTTTGAAGAAGAAAAAATGTAAATGTGAAATACTTTTATAATATAATGAAATTTATTAAAATATATTACGTAATGTAATAAAAAATAGATTACTTTTGTTTTTAATATTGATTATAATTTTCAGTATTTAGCAATAAAATCTGGAAATCTTAATTTATCATTAGATTAATACTTTTCCGATAAATCAGTATCTTTATTTATTGTATACTGTTCAATTTATTGTATATTGTATAAGTAATATCTTATATATATATATTTTTTTTTTTAATTTAAATGTTATTTGGACCATTAAATATATATATATATATCATTAAGTGTTGTTGAATTAGCTAAAGGTAAATAATTTAGTTCTACAAATTTCGTAAATAATCAGCTTTATTCCACATTTACGAAAAGCATTTATCATGTATTAAATGTATTGTAGTTCGCGTACTCGTCTGTATTAGTATTCTTTAAAGAGGTCAGCCAAACAACAATATAATAAGAAAATTTTTCACATAATTTAAATTAGTAATTTCTAGTTTCACGAAATGCAGATAAATTAAAGAGGAGTGAAACTTATGGAAAATTAAATCGGTAGCCTGTGCTCAGATTCGATCGATAGTATCCTATCCGTGGAAACAAATGAAAGCCAATACGGATATTTAATAAAATTAAATTATTGTTATTATAAAAGGATAAAGATACTTGAATGATAGTAGCCATTTTTGTAGAAATATTCCTCCGTAGAGCAAAAAATAGATTTTATTAGAAACGATACTATTAGCGTGACAAAGGAAATTCAATTCTAACGCAATATTGCGAAAGATTAAAATTTTCTGATGAAAGATTTGAAGAAAAGATATTTTAACGAAGAAATTATTTTACGAAATCCAATATGGAGAACACGACACAAATTTTTCTAAAAATGTTTTCCCTTATAAATAATAATAACTGCTCGAAAAGAAAATACAGATTTTCTGAATCGCCTCCATAAAGTTCCGCACATAATAAATAATGTGAATAAAAATTATCGTTATCGAAAAATATTATACCAATAAGGATATTATGTTAATAAGCATATATAGCTCTGGTCGATTGTAAGATACCGTATATGTGAAAACGAAGGAATCTTATTCAATGAGCGGACTCTATTTAATTAACAGACGATCAAAAATATAGAAAAAAAGCAATAGAAAATGGGATATATTATTTATCGAATTAGATTAATTATCCAAAACTGTGTATTTTTTTTATTTTTTTTTATTTTTTTATTTTTAAGGTAAATAAATAATATATATTTGTATATAAGAAAGCCAATGTATTTCGATTGATTTATTATTGTTGTTAGTGCAGCCGTAAAATGATGGATGGTAGTAGTGGTCAGGAATAAAGCCCTATTATCTGACTGAGTGTAATAGATGTGAGAGGTAAGAGGAGAAGAGCCAGCAGCGCCCTTATATAAGTTGGTTGAATTAAGTGCGTATGTAAGAGGGATCGGATACACATCGTACCTCCCCTTAAGCATGTTGTCTACCGGCTTTTGTCAATACTGCCTTTATTGGCAGTGTACATATACAGAAATCTAGAAATCTTTAAAAAAAAAAAAAAAAAAAAAAAAATGGAGCTCCTTCTCTAATAAGCCCCAATAACGCTTGGGGCTTACTAACCCCAACTTACCCGTAATAGAGAGTTTAAAGCTTTTTGTGACGAACCTCTCGAGAAGTCGCGCGCGACGAGGCGACCGGGATCACGGAGATTTTCATTTTATAACACAACCTGAGGCTTGGCGCTCTTCTCTTCTCATTCGGCTGGCTCTTTCGAGATTATCCCTCTCATCCGCCGGTATACGCTAAAATCGCCCCAACGGCGGGGTGGGGGGCTCGGCGCGTTCTCACTTACGCGCGTGTTTCTTTCCCTACAATGACTTCACAATTATTATTATTATCATCATCGTCATCATCGTCATCATCGTCATCCACCACCGTCACCACCACCGTCACCACCACCGTCACCACCACCACCCCCACCACTATCATCATCATCATCGTCATCATCATTATTATTATTATTATTATTTAATAACTCCTATATAATGTAAAATAATGTTTATTTTAATTCGACCGAACTGTGCGCAGCTTTGTACTACTTCTGCAGAAACGTTTGGCGATCTCGAGAGCGGAGCAGATTGAATTAACTGGTATTTCTCGGATCACACAGCGTAACTTCCTTCCAACGTGATTTCTCAATATCAACAATTCTCGACGCAAACTCATTATGTACAAAAATCATTTAAAAATATTTACCAATGCAATTAATTAAATAGCTCGATTTTGAATAAACAATACTAAATACTACAAAAGTCCATAATGTAATTTATAATCCGTCGAATGCGGAATTCAGAATTATATATTAAATGATCCAGCAACATACATGTTTGAGTATATCTTAAATTTTTCTTCCAAATAAACGTCTATTTAACTTAATTTCTATAATATATTCTTATTAATAATACTTCTGATAAATTTGTAAAGCAGATATTCCATTATGTATTATTCATGATCATTAAATACAATTATCTAGTAAATTGTATTCTGATTATAACATAGATTTTCTTAATAACGCCTAACATAGAAATATTTAACTATAATTAACTCTCGACAAACTTTAGTTTTATTGAATATTATTAAGTTTAAGTTTCCACTAAGATAGAAGGATTTTTTAAATTCTTTATGAGCTCGAAATATTTTAGAAAAATTTTAAATCACAAAATTACCGAAAATATCATTATTACATACGTTTTTGATAAGTGGTGTCAATATTTTTGTACAATGTTACGGATACATAGTAGAAACTGCCCACAGCAGTGGCTCGTGAGATATTATATACATATAGATAATCTATTTATTATACCGACAAGCATTTAAGATAAGATCTTAATTTCGAAATCGCAAGTGCGATGCAGGATAGTGTCCAGACACATACATTAATACGTTCTATACATTAGATCATGCATAGAATAGTCTGTGCATCGAAAACATAAGAGCTATCTAAGACCGTAGCTTCTGGAAAGGCCTCGTTACATTGAATGTATTTATTGATTTAAAAAATCAGAACCTTTAAACATTAATCTTAATATATATATATATATGTACGTAAATGGGAAATGTATTTCTGAAGGCAAGATATGATTAATTAATTAATAAAGAGTGGGGAATGCTATACCGGACTGAATAACATTAAAATGCGCAGTGAGGGTAGTAAAGGGTGTAGTCACGGCCAGTCGGTAAATTGGAATAGAGAGAATGTTACTCTTGATCCCTTGTCCTACTTTCGTTAGCTCTAGGCTCAGAATGTGGATAAATCTGTCATCCGGCTTTGGTCATTCGAGTTCCTTTGGTCTGGATTTCATGTGCCAGGTAAACCATGCCATCAACAAAACTCGCGGCTTCGATCTATACGAGTCCTGTACAATCGATTATTGCACAGGTGCAGCTTCTGATCACAATGAGCAATTATTGCATGAGCAATGGGCAATGAGCAATATTCGCAACCGCGTCCCTTATCTTCCATCTCATGTATTTTAGTATTATTAACCGACTAACTAACTGTGGCCGACTGATTCATCTACAGCCAAATTATTGATTGTTTATTAGATAATCTGACATTTACTAAAATATCTTGTACTAATCATTTCCTAACTTAAAGATTTCCCCCCCCCATAATTATACTAAGACTTTTAGGATGATGGCTTAAGTATTTTTTTTTGAAAAGTATTTTAATTTCTGTAATTATATCGTAATGTGGGATATTTCTAATTTTCTACTGAAAAAGTATTAGGATTTCTCAGGGATTACGGAATACGAATAATCTTGAAATGGTCGCTATTTCATTTTAATTTCTATTTCATGTGCCTATCAACGTACATTCAAATACAAAAAATGTCCTTAGTGGAAGGCAATTGCTTTTTACGGGTTTTCAATATCTTTCAATTTTTTTAAATAACAATTTAATTGAGAAAATCTAAGAACACCATTGTTATTTACATTAAGTAAAAGTTTTTTAGACTTTTATTAGTAAAAAAAAAAAAAAAAAAAAAAACAATTTATAAGTTTTTCGATTGTAATAAAACAAACGCTGATTAGTTTTAATAAAAAAATCACTTTAAATATAAAAACATTAAATGCTTTATCCATTGGAATAAAAATAATAGTTTTTCTTTTACATAAGCCATTTAGTGCTGCACTATTAAATATTTAAAAAAAAAACTACTGCTTATTTAAATTAAGCATGCATGCACACAAAGTAATTGCACATTCATTAAATTACACTTTTATAATTTTGTAAAATACAATATATATATATATATTATGTTTGAAATACTTTGTTTTAATAGGAAAAATCATATTTCTGTCTTGTCTTTTTCTTTTTTACATGTAATTTAAATTTAAATGTAATACCTTCTTTTTAACCCACGTAAGGCTTTATCCTAAATAAATCCTATTTAAGTATTAAATTATACATTACTGGATCATATTACAGTTATTTTTAGAAATCTTTAATTACAATAATAATTATGATTTACGAGGGTTGTACGGTGAATTGAAACAAAATTCGCCGTAGTTCGGTTAAATTTTCAGTAGGACAATCCTTAATGAAATCGTAATTAAAAAGTACAAATATTACTTTAACCATTCAGTATTAAATCATACACTTTCATTTATACGGGATGAAAAATAATGTAAGAAGTTACTCGGGTGCTGGTTTATTAAGATGCTATTAAGATAAAAATGAATAAGCGAAAATTCGTATAAGTTGTTAGATCGTAAGTAAAAAAGTTAATCGTGCTTTAATGAATCCTTGGATGTTGAAGACACCGTACAGGATAGTTGAATCGAACGGATAAGACGAACTAATATGGCGGGCAGATTCTATCACGATCTATATATGATGTAATAATCCTGTCAGAGATTTTGCGAGGCTTAATAGATTTTCATCCGTTACTTCGGAAATGCAATAGCGATTTGACGTTGATTCACTAGCACCCTTATTCTGCCCTTGTAAGTCCTCTTTCCCCATCGACTTAAATTAAACCATTGATCTTGCTTCAAGTAACGCGGTTATGTATTTAATAATTAAGATGCGGATTGATGATTTCACGATGGCGCAATTATTTGAAGACCCATTTCTTTCTGATCGCCTCCTTCCTTTTTATCTATGATCTCGTGATTGCACGTATACATAACGATGCGCGGTGGCTTAGGTGGGCCCGTGGGCACGTGGCACATATGTGCGTGCTACGTGTATAGAGCATCGCGGCTGCGTACATGAGGCGAGGGAAGCACCGAAGCCATTAACGTGCCGTTAACATGTGGATGCGAACTATTCGGTCCATCCTCATGCAAATCAAGGGTGAAGAGTACAAGGGGGGGGGAGGTGGAATATGAGGAAGGTCAATGATAAGGGGCGGCTGGAGAAATCTGACAACAAAATCTCTTATCACATCCGTATCTTCGATATGATCTATTTAATATAAGTAAGGTTCATTTATCCACTTCATCGTTCTCCATTTGAACAATACGACAATCTTACACTTTATAATTACCCTTAGAGCAATTAAAAAATATATATATATATATTATTTTTTTTACTGATATTATACAGATATAATCGTGTAAGGGTGTAAATTTTATATGCACGTGCATTTTTTATTAATCTTTGGTTTATTGGGGTTATTTTGGAAATGTCGATAATGCGTAAAAGATCTGCGATAGAAGTTCGCAATCCGTACGCATTCAAAGGCAAAGTACGTTTTTCTTTTTAACTTCATGGCAATATTACGTACAGGTTTATCTACAAAATTATCATACTTATTCAAACTCCCACTAAAATCCGTGTATTCTTTAAAATACAATTTCTTGTCAAAATAATTTCAAATACATGCCTTGTTCGTTAGAATATAAATATCAATAACTATTACGAGTACGCGAAGTACTAGAAACAGAGAATTCCAGCTAAGTAAAGATTCCTATTAAAAGGATTACATAATATTACTATGAAATTATGTTGCCGTAAAAGAGTACTTATTTTATCTGACATAATTGATTGATTATGATCATTCTTTTATGTCTGATTTCAGAACTTGGATATAATTTTACCGTAATAAGAATGTATAAGTTATTGAAACAAATGATTTCAAATCGAAACGGAGAGCAGAAAACAAAACAAAAAAAAAAAAAAAAAAAAAAAAAAAAACTTCAACAAATAGTAAAACTATTATTTATTTATTGAAAATATGTTAACAAAAAATGATTTCGTAATTATTACGTCAGTTATATTTTTATGAAAAAAGCCCGTAAATCTTTAAAATCTATATAAAAGATTTCCCTTTAACCAAGATTGACCAAGATTGAAGGCTTAATTTGACTAAAGATGGCGACCCGTCATTTCACAAACATTTTCCAATTGTAACATTTTCATAAAACTTTTACGTTCTTTATGAATCCCAATATAAATGGCGCCGCGAATCCAACCGAACTTAATTAAGATAATAATTTCGATAATCCGATAAAAATTTGTATTATTGAAGTATTTGAAAGAGGTTGAGGGGGGGGGCGTAGGTTGAGGGGTCTTTTGTAATAACGCGCGCTCGTTTGATTTTATTGCTATAAAAGCAAATTTGAGCAGACGAACGCTCGTAGAGATACGATAGAACGAAGATATTACAAAATCCTTGCTGGCTCGCTCGGCATAGCGACCGGGGGGGGGTGGGGTGGGGGATTAACGTCTCGGCTGGTTATTGGGGTCGAACTCTTGTGGCCGGCGATCTCACGGCGCCTTGGCCGACAGAAGATTGTCTTCCCAAGGCATATTAATCTTGAGTAAGTTTCCGAGGTTATCTGTGCTACCTGGGAAATCGTCCGCGAGTTTTCACGAAATAAAAATGCTCAGGCAGTGCGAAGGTCCGCGAGTTTGCGTGGCCCAAGCACTAAATTTTCCCAATAACCTTCAGGTATGACACGCGAGCACGCGGGGCTTATATTTACGAAACTGAAAGCAGAGGAAGCACTCCCCCCCACCCCGAAAAGCTTCCCGTCACTTCCCGTAATATTCCGACTGATTTTTCTGAGGGCGCTCGACTTGCGCTCGAAGCTGTGGCCGCTGCTCACGTACGGCCCCGGGACTAAAGGTAGAAAGACGTGTAACCGTATGACATCAATGACTTATTTCAGTCCGTAATACATGCACACTTAGTGTAATCTCACACTTATATTTATTATATGGCCCAGATCGGCGAAGCTGTAGAAGAGGCGGTCGCGAGCGCGTCGTCATGTATACGAAGGTAGCGAGAAAGAACCGCGTAAATATCAGCGCGCGGGGTTGAAAGAATGTAGGTTGTGGTCAATGTGTGTCATTTAAAAAGCAATCAAGCTGAAGAGTGCCGAGCTACGCCATCGACTCTCTTGCACGTGGAAACAATTGTAGTATGGTCCCAGGTATGAGCCTCTTCAATTTTAAATTTCCCTTTCAGTGACCTCAGATCAGCCCTCAGTCCGCTCCTCCTTTTCCATCCCCCGCCCCTCAACGCACCCACTCCCTTTTTTTATACTTCTTGGAAATTTATGTAACGTGTATGCGCGTGTTATGTGCCAGGCAACGGATTCAGCTCATTATTCCTCCTTCTTCCTTCCTATATTTCTAATGTTTATAAAAATCTGCACTATTACGTCGCTGTGTATTCATTGAAAAGTTCAATAATACCATTTAGTTTGCTTCTCGTTTAGCAGCGATTTGTAATAGAGGCATCGTGGATAAACGGAGCACTTAAACTTGCTCGACAATCATAACTTTATATACGTACAAATTCGCGTGAGTCAGCGCGCGCGTCATATATATATATACACACACACACGACACACACGACACACACACACAGTGTATTCGCAATTAAAAATATTTTTTAATGAACGCTGCATAATCCGTGCTTGACTCGTAAAGAGAGCGATTATTCGACGAGGTTACAAAAACCAATCGTATAAAGCCGGGTGCAAGGATTGTTTACGCCTACGATAGTACTCGTTACAATCGTAAAATTATTATTGAATTTAACGAAGACGAGAAAATGGTAAACGGATGTAGAAAGAAGCGAATTAATGGAAAGTATCGCTAAAACTGCAAAAGGCTTTTGAGGAGCCGAAGTTACGGGATACGTCTAGTTGTCATATTTATCTTGCAAAAACATTGAAGCAGTTGAAAGATAATGGACTATGGGGGGGGGAGGGAGGGAGGGAGAAATCGACTGGCGTTACAGTTGTCTAAAACTTTTCAGTCATTCATTAATTGCAGCCGCGCAGAAAAGTAATTACGCAAGCCAGAATGGCTGACGCCCAGAAGCTCCGAGCACGTACCACAGTCGCGGCACTACGTCAAGTCAGCACAATGAAAATTCATCTCTCTCCACCCCCCACCCCCTCTCTCTCTCTCTCTCTCTCTCTCTCTCACGCACGCACGCACGCACGTACGCACGCACACGCACTCCCAATATGGATAGATATTCTTCGGTCTCCCGATTGCCATCAACTATGCGCGCATATCGACACGCACCGGTTCTCAAAAATATATTTACAATCTCTAAGTTGAGAATGTTCTTCGAGCTGTGGATACTTCCAGCGCCGTCTTCGCCGTCTCTTTTGCAGCTACCTGTGCCTCCGCCCAGCGTGCATCGCTCTGTATCCCGAGAAAAAAGCCTTCGTGTTATTATAATGCTGGCAGCAATGAGATGCTTGGAAGGTACACCCGCGGAACCCGCGGAAGCCTTGGAAACGGATAGTGAATATACAAGCAGATCCTCGGACTAAAAATGAAGATTGATATAAGGAGGGAAAAACGGACTGGAACTTATACTGGAACCAATGGTTTTTTATTTGGAATTTTCATTGGAGAGTCACGTTTGTCTTTCGTCGTTATTTCTTTTATTTTTCTTCCTCTAGAACAATGAGCAGAACACTAGTCCGCTTTATCAACCGAAGGCATTTATTCAAATTGCAAATTTCTTCCGGCAATGTAAAATCAATGTAAAATTTCAATATTGTTATGTATAATCTGCGAACAATAAACCGGACTTTTTTTGCGCATCAATCATTCTTCTCGATGAACAAACGTAAATAAAAATCTTTAAAAATATAAATGTGATAAATTAAAGAAAGTTATAATGGTACATTCGTATATATATATATATATATGTATACACGGTAAATCTGTCAAAAATAGTTGGCATTGAGTTGATTAGAAATAGTACATTTCTAAATGTTTGAATTTCACGAAGATACATATATTTGTACGTACGTATATATACGCGATATATATATATATATATATGATCTGCCGAGGAAAATATTTATAAAATCATGAATGATCCAAGTATGTCAAGAGTAAGTAAGTCAATAGCTTATTGAAAAAAGGTATTCAAACAAAAGAATTTAAATCGCATGAGATTTTAATAAAATTTCATTTTCATGTTTTAATTATAATTGAATAATACGTGTCGTTGTAGTAATGACTTCAACTCGTTATCAAAAATTGTTTTGTTGCATATAACTTGGCAACTATGGCTTTGCCGGGAAATCTCTAGAATAATTTGTCTGTCTTAGGGATAAAAAAAAAAAAAAAAAAAAAAAAAAAAAAAAAAAAAAAAAGACTCTTAGAGTAACGACTAATCATCTAAGCGACGAATCATATTGAGAAAAGAAATAGCTACATCGAAGGAGAATGTGATACTTGATATTGTCTTTCAAATTACAATATGTCACAGCCGAACAATAAGTATAAAAATATAAAAAAACAGTTTTATATCGTGTATAAGAAAAGTTTGATATCAACGTTTAAAATTATCAACAAATTAAAATTCTGATATATATATGCGTTAAGAAGCATATTTCGTATTATTTTCATATGAAAATAAGTAGTGTCGATTTCGTTATTCAATAATGCCCAGTGATTAATGTAATGTTAGTAAAAAAGTAAAATCTATTATGTCTACATGTTTAATAATATAATATATTTTAATGTTAATGTTAATGTATAATTTTTAATTTTTTTTTATAATTTATCTCACAGGTTTTCTATAAATTGTATAAATTATATATGAAATTATATTTATAAAACGAATACATTTTTTTTTTTTTTAATTCTTCGAATTTCTGAACTGACGTCAAGACATTGAAAAATAGCATTTCATGGACTTTTATCTCATTGCTATTGAGAACTTAAATTTAAAATGAATTTTTTTAATTACATCCAATAGTTTATTAAGTCCTATAAAAGGATGCATACACTAGTTTTTATTAAAAATCAACTATTTCTGCGAGATTTAAGGTTGTATATTTTTAGTATAAAATTATAACCTAATTTTTCATTAAATAAAAAATGTCAAAAATAATAAATTCAATTTTAATTTTAATTTAAGGCTTAATACGGACTTTATAAAAGACGAGCTAACAGTGCATTAGAAGACATAAAAATTCAATACATAATCGGTAAAAGCCGTGGGTATTTTATTTATGAATCGTATTAACTGGATATTTAACGTTTGTAAAGTGCGAAATGATTGTACAGTTCTTGAAATATTCGATAAAGAGAAAAATACTTTCGAGCCTTCCTTCCGTTCGGTAATGTAGACATTCGGTGAATATAAATAATTCGAAAAAGAACAATTCGAAGAATACAGAGTGAGAGAGAGTGAGAGCGGGGGGGGCGGTTATGTTTTGTAGGTTAAAGGTAAAGAAATGTTGTCTTTGAAAATGATATTGAAATTCCAGATATGTAAATAGCAATTTTATTATTATTAGAAATCGTATATTGTCACGCCTGCCTGCTCAACTAATTCCTCTGCTCAACAATAACAAAGCCTCGTATTTTCTCAGCTTCTTATTCTTCGGGCCGCCGAGTTTTCGCAATTTCATCCACCCAACGAACGTAATCTTTTGCATTTAGGCGAAGGCTACGGCTATGGTTTTATCTTCATTGAGCATCTGATATGTTTATGCAAAAATAAACCGCGCACCGTCTTACGTGACCTGGAATATTCCTACCTTTTAAATTTTCTTTAGGGATATTCAAATTCCACGATACCGTTTAACTTTACCCTCGTATTACCTCTTCTGTTTCTGTTTCTTCTTTCTATAATATAATTTTTTATTTATTTATTTTTATTTTTTTTTTTTTTTTTATTTTTACTGAGTAATGTCTCATTAGCTGAAAAATCGATATTTGACGCGTACAACAACAAAGCTTTCCATGTCCACAAACCTCCCCTCGCAATCGCATTGCCGATCACATTTCTACTACTACTACTATTATTATTATTATTATTTGATGAGTAGCACCAATGATGTTAATCACTGCCGTAACAGTGGCAGTCGCACGTGCGTCATTAAATTACCCTGAATAACTATCGGAAGGTATTCCGAAGGGGAATTTAAAAAAGAGCCTCCTTAATTTTGTACCGTTTGCCTCTAAATTATCCGTCGCTATTAACTTTACAACATTAGCAGTATCAAGTACATTGGGCTTTAAACTCAACTTAAAAATCTGACGGAATAAAAATAATATTCGCGATACATTTTCTTCCAGAAGAAAATCATTAATGAGCGTAACGCAATCGCGACATGTTTATTGTCAATATTATCAGGTTGTTTGTGGGCATAAGTGACATTAGTAGCCGTTATTGGCGTATTCATATTCGTCGGTTATTACCGAGACACGAGCGGTTTTATGGAAGTAACGCATTGAAATTGTATATGATATATCAGGGTAGATAACAGCTACATTGCGGTATAAGCTTTAATAATTGGATTACGGGGAAGCATTACAGCAGACTCGAGAGAGAAGTGATGCTTTCAGAAGCTGAATAAGGTCCACTTCTCTTTTACGAAAATAATAATTCGGCGCCAAGTTCCAATGAGAACTTTCGATGGGAATTACAAGGCCAGTTAAGTTAGTAACTATGTGTCTTCAGTTTCTCATCCTCGGCAAAACGCACGTCTATGATCTATCTATGGGAGCAGTTGAGTCCGGCATAGCCCGCCAATCGCCAATCCTCATAGCCAACCCCGAATAGTAGTTAATATCAAGGGAATACCTAGATGTTGGCGCTATCAAAATACAGCCACGTAATACGAGGAGGACCGAATGAATTTCCCTTATAATCGAGTAGTAGTACGTAATACAGCGAGTTATATAAGTTTTCTGGAACGAGGAGCGCTTCTATAGCGGTCGAAGTACTTGCTGAGAAAATATGAAAAAATCTACATTGGTGTTACGGGGAAGGTTATTGGGGTTGGTCGTTAAAAGTTGCGCAAGTAAAGTAAGCAAAAAAAAAAAAAAATCCATTAACCCTTTCGCCAATTATTTTCTTTAATATTATTCGAATAACTCGAATAACTACTTCCGTACGAGATTATACCTATTACCTTATTATTCCTAATAATTATCAGACCTTTCTGTATTTTATCAATTTCAATTTACAAGTGCCTGAAAGTATTTACTCTTTGTACTTGTTACCACAATGACAAATTGCTAATTACGTTCCCTTTTTAAAGCCAATGTATTTGGAAATGTCCGCTAATGATGTATAATAAAATAAACAAAATTATAATGATTTTAAGTTGAAATACATAGTGCAGAATTTAAATATGAACAAATTTAGTATTTTTCATCCAAAAATACTATTGTGCATACCCTATGAGATTGCACTCTTGACTAGAAATAGTTCGACGAAAAACAAAACATAATAATATATTTGTAGTTTTGGGGTTATTGTGCCAGTGGATAAAGGAGATGTCGATTATAATTTTAAAGAGAATAATTTGATTCTTTTGATTTTTTTTTTTTTTTTTCCAATTCATGAGCGAAAATCATGCAAATCAAACGTATATAATAATTATAAGACATAAACTAATGTAATTTTAACTTATATTAGATAAGTATGATCAAAATCGAATAGTAATAGATGTTTTTTTTTATAAATAATTCCTATTATTTATGAAATCAATTATAACTTAGTAATAAAGAATGTGCTATAATCAACAAAAAAAAAATTAAGTCAATGACATATCATTATTATTTCAAGTGTGATCATTTGATTTATCTTTGCGGAAACATGTGTTTCACTCTAAAATTGTTTTTAATTCATTTTAATAGTAATAACAGCATAATTTGAAGGCTTTAAAAATAAATAGAGTAATGAGTTTTGGCTGTTTGATAAATTTAAACCATCAAAACATGATATTATGTAAATGAATAATAATAATCCAACATTTTACGTAGAATAATATCAAATACATGAGTGATAAATTAAATTAATTCTTGCAGATGGAAGAAACAGTACAGCAATAAAAACATAATTATGATCTGGTGAGTACTAAACAATATTTATTACGAATTTTTTAGACTTAATTAGCTGCTTATAATTTTTTAAATAATTTAAATGAAACGAATAAATACCTTAGATACTTGAATTATAATCAACAGCTAAAATAAGAAAAATATTATTTATCTATTTTAATTAACAGACAAAATAGATTTGATAGAATGCTTGGAAAAAAATGTATCCTGTTGATTGTGAGTAAACCGGTAATTGTCGAAAAGCTCAAGAAACATGTGAAAGACACGAGTACATTATAACGAGAAATCCTATTCCTATTAACGTTTTTATATTATGAATTATAATACAGCAATGTAATTTAATAAAAAATATACATGTAATTAAACGTAATTAAACATAAAATCGAATATTTCAAAATATTTGAAAAATAAATTTTTTTAAATATAAATATTTTAATATTATTGTCCTAATTACTTAAAAGTTCACTCTGAAGCCTTTATATCGTAAAAACAATAGTATGTTTCTTGATACATATTTTAACTATAAAATAGTTAAGTTGGGCAGATTTAACGTATATAATGTAATTAAATAAAATTTTAGAATTTTATGAATTTTTTATATTTATATAAATTTACAAATAATTTATAAATAAATATAACTAACAATCTAATGTATTGTAATAGATTTAATTCGAGAAGAGAAAATAATATTCCAGCTGTTTCTACTGATAAGAAAGTAGATAGTAGTTACATGCGATTGTGGTCAGCCATTTCAATCCAAAATAAACCACATGTAAATACGTCACAACTATCACTTCATGCTACGAGGATAATACAGAAAACGATCTCTCTATGTATATATACATACATACATACATACATACATACATATATATATATATATATATGCTTACATGTATATTGTAAATTGTGATTTATCTATATAAATGTAATTCAAAATTGAAAGTCAACGTGCTTTACCAAGCGCATGATTATTACTGCTTGGAATCACAAACGAAATCTGATTATGAATAAATAGTTTTACGTTCACATTTGCGTTAATGTGATTATGAAATGAGGACCGATAAAGCGAATAGTGCCCGTTCTTTTTACATGCTATTCTAATGGCAATCCCATTACGATAAAGTATTTGGCGCTGAAATATTTTAAATACAATTTTTCTCTTTAAAAAGAGCGAACAGTACATTGATATGCATGTATGTATTCACAAATACGCAAATGGAATATAAAAGAAAGACAATAGGAGTTATCATACGCAGCGAGTTTCACACGAACGCATTAACGTAACGAAATGCTTTCGTTACTAAAAACGTACAATAAGTTTTTTCTTAGAAAGTAAGACAGTTTCTCTCGCCTGGAAGATGCTTATATACACACACGCATATATAAATCCATAAATAGTCCTAGTCAAGCTGTTTTTTTCTCATTCAGTTTACTGTAAGATCACGCGCCATGAATAACGAAATTCTATTGCCGTCCCCCGCGAACCGCAGCACGGAGTGCATAAGAGCAGCGGACAAATGTTCCAGCGGAAGGTCCTACGGAGCTCACGCGCGCGATAAGTTAGGGAAGTGTGTCGTGTCGCCGAGTTCCGGTCGAGTTCGAGTTCACCGTCGAATGTCGACAGTGACCGTTCCTTCGCTTACTCGGCTGTACTCGATTTTATCGATACGTACACGAGTCTCTACTGCCCCTACCCTCCACGGCTCCTCCACACTCTCTTTCTCGTCCACTACCCCAATAACCTGCGAAGCCGGCTTCACTCTTTTCCGCGTGTCCATACGCTGCTCGCGCGCACACGCGCTGCCCCCTCCCCTTTTTTCTGTTTCATTTGTCTGGCTGAGACGCGAAACTCTCGAACCCGCTGCTCGGCTCCTATAGAGTAAAATAAAATCGATATGCCGCACCCGGACTCTCTCGGACTTTCTATTCTAAACTCCAACGCCTGCACGATTGCCGGGACACCCTCTCTCCCTCCCGCACGAATTTTCCGATTCCTTCAGGTCAGCCGTTCTTTCGACAAACTTTTTATCCTCCATCCTTGTCTATGTGAGTAAAATGAAATAAGGCATTTTAATATAAAATATAGATTTATGCAAAGAAGCTTATTGCGATTCGGTTTAAAATTTACTCATGTTTAAACGATTTTCAAACTCAAATCCAAACTTCCGAAGATATATACATATATACATATATACATATATACATATTTAAGAATTTAAGAATTGCATTAAAATAAATTATAAGTTATAAAGGCGCTTAAGAGTTATTGAAAATAAAATTATAATCTATGTGTCATTTATAATTAAAGATCTCGTTTGTGCCTTTTCTAATTAAGCTGTCCTTCTACCAAGAGTACATATCCACAATATCATTGCACTATTAGTTACATATACGTCGTGAAAAGTAAAATTTACGCCTCGAGTCCTTTAAATGTTCTCCTCGCTTGTGGAGCTAATTTTTCTGTTCCAGCTTCTGTACTTTCTCTTTATATTCTATCTAACTGTCCGTCTATCCGTCCATCCATCCCAGTTTTCCCTCCATTTCTTAATGCGATTTTTCATATAGTTTAGATATATGGAGTAAGATTACATTAAGATCCTTTTATTTTACGAGTGTGCAACACGGAGAGAATGTGTGTCGGACATCACCGTTCAAAATAGCTTCACCTGCCACGCCCTTCGAATACTACCGGAATTTCTCTACAAACTTTCAAACCGAAATAATATTAAATATTTTTATTATATTTATTTTTTGCGAGCGAGAAATTCTTCTTTTTTTTTTCATAATAATAATAATAATAATAATAATAATAATGATAACGACAACAACAACAGACAGCAGCAACGACAGCAACGACAACAACGATAATGATAGTGATAATAACAACAATAATGTGTACATATTTTGTAAATTAAATATTCTAGCTAATTTATAATATGAGAAAAGGAAATTTTATATTTCAACGTGAGCTTCGTTACAGAAAAACTCGTAGCAGTAAAATACATTTTGGTACTGTAATAAACTCATATATATATATATATAAGACTAAAGAGAATTAATGAAATTAATTGTTTCGGGTCTTATAAAATATCCAGATAATGCGTTACGTCGATAAGAAAACGTATGCCGGATAACTCAATTATACCTTCGATTCCCTTGGGCCGTAGATCTCCGATTATGCGTTAACGGGAAAGCAGAGACTTATTATATAGACTTAGCAGAGGCTCAATTGCAAATATTCCTTTGAAATGGTAAAGGTCCAGCGATTTTCTGATCCAACGGAAACGCGAACGCTCGCCTCTCTCTCTTACGTATCGGCAGTTTATTCAAAGTCAAAGGGTTAAGCCACGAGCTATTCTTCTCAAATGGAGATGATGCCGGTTGTGTTAATGTGGGCCTACTTTGAATGCTTGTTTCGCAAAGGTAGAACGTCCTATACATATAGAGCATTTACATAAATAATCCAGGTAGGACACCCGAGGCGTAAGAAAGTAGTAAGTGAATCTTTTACCGATACAAAGTAGTTATCGATGCTCTAGATCCATCCTTCCTTCTTATACAATTGAAAATTTATAATAAATGTCTATGAGCCCCTCGGCCGAAGGCTTTTATTCCTTGGAATTTCTTGCCTTAATTTAAAGAGGCCGTGCGCTACTACAGTCATTCCGTATTTCAGTAGTTCTTTCAACAATAAATATCTCAAAGCTTGTAAATAAAAAAAAAACGTTGCTGCTGCTGCTGCTGCTGCTGCTTGACACTCCTGGCTGGCATACCAACCATAAACGTCCTGTAAATACCGACTATTTGTTTAAATTATATCTTTATGGAGAAAAAAAGTATGTACACGTAAAAAGTGCTCGGGGGTGGGGTGGGGGGGGGAGAGGAGGAAGATAACAATACGAAAATTTCATTGGCTAATAAATAGACTCGCGTACTCCCTCTGGATTTCTTGTTTCCTTTCGTGATCGAACCGATGGTCGATTCGTCCCTTGCACGTGAATAGGGCGTTTCGTTGGCGCATCGATGGCCTCGTTACGTATTACGTGACGGCAGTACGAGAAATACAGTACGAGTCAAAATAAATACTCGTTCGTTTTAAAGCAAAGATAAATTATCGACAGGATCAATTATAAATAATATTGTCTAGCTCTCAATTGGTCTCAATGCCCTCTCCCGGCTCCTGAGTAAAATATATTTTACATATTTTTTAACGGTTCCGTCATTGTTCTGCCGCGCAGGCACGAGAAACCGGACCGCGCGCACTCATAGTCCTTTATAACTTAACTTGGGGCCGGCTGCTGCTTTTTTACGTTCTGCTCCAGATAAATTTACCCGCCTACCTGCGAATATCGATGACGCTCCTACGATATTACGTATACCATAATCAGATGAGCCTCCATCAATTTGTGTTAATATACAGCCTACGCATCAAAGCCATAATAATCTACAAAATCTTAATTGAATACCAGATTGGGGATCACTGTTCTTTGGATACTTTTTTTCTTTTTATTGACTGAACTGTCAGCTATAGGGTTTAAAAATATACCTGAATTATGATAAGACTGCCACCGATAACTGCTATCAATTTTAGCTGTAGCGTTAGAAAAAAAAAAAAAAAAAAAAGAAATTTATTTTTAACTCGCCAATCGATAAAATACATTTTAAATGTTTTTTTAGACTTTAAATCTGTGCTATATTGGTAAATAATTAGAATGTTTACATACTGACAGCTGTATTACTTCAATAATCTACGTTATAATATATATATATATATGGGAGAAATACGTATATATAAATTTAGGATTAAAAATGTTGCAATACAGAAATTATATTATTAGTATGGAAATGCGAGTGGAATCTTTCGTGCGGATGATGTGCTGGGTACTCGCTTAGATCCAGACATCACCGAGGATTCATCCCATTGAGAAAGAACTTTTATTGAATTTATTTAGACGACGATTCGGCTGCTTACTCAACGACTTATTAAATCCTCGTGGTTTACCTTATACCTGTACGACTAAGCCTCATGTGCTTTTTAATTTCTAAGTTGCCAAGGCGAAAAGGACGAATAAGAGAAATCGGAGGGAAAGGAAGACGAGTAGAACTGATATTATGTCCCGATCTATAAATCAGAAAATATTTCAGTGCGCTCATTATATTATCACAGCGTCTTGATACTACAATGAAATGGATAAAAGGAGAAAAAAGGTAAAAAATACAAGCAGCATAAGAAATGTAGATGAAATAAACGACCCCAAGGCTTTATGCCATAAAGCTAAACTACTAAGTATCCCTTTCGGCTTTTCTGCGTAGTCTACACTGAGAAGTGACTCGACTGTTTTTATGTAACATATACGTACAATACTTTTCATAAATAAATAAATAAATAAAAAAAAATCTTACGAAGGCTTTTAGTGAAAAATTATTTATGAATATCGAATTTTTAAAAGGTCAAGTATATTGAGTCGTAAGCCACTTATTATGACGAAGGTGAATTCATTTTCCTTAAAAAAAAAAAAAAAATCTCTGAAATAAATTACAAAAATTGAGAAATGGAAGTCAGCCGTATCCGCGTCATCTCTCGTATTACTACGATTCTCGGGAGAGAAATTTCGAAACCCGATGTGCGTCGACATTTTGACGAGTTTACTTATCTCCTCCCTCATTTCCTTGGAGCTTCTTCTATGTACTCGTTTAGAACTTCATTGGTGTACCAAAGAGAGAGAGAGAGAGAGAGAGAGAGAGAGAGAGAGAGAGAGAAGAAAGAAGATTTATTACGCGTTCAAATATGCAGAATATTCACTTGAGTATTCAAATAATTTATAACCTTCGCCAAGATTAAAATAATCCTACTTTTTATCATGCAAATTTATCATTAAGCTTGTAATTAAAATAACACGACTCGTGGTATACATTAAAAAGAAAAAAGAAAAAAGAAAAAAGAAGAAAAAAAGGAGGTAACAAATAGACATAACGACATATTATAATTTGAATATAAAATATAGCTTCTTAATTTTCGTTCTACATACCAATCAAGCCGATAAATATTGTATTTAAAAATTAAAGGGCTCGTCGGTTCATTACGGTTTAATATTAATTAAAATAATGCTAATTCTAAAGGCTGCTGCTTCAAAGTTCGCGAGCGTAATGTTAGATGTTAAGTGAGATGTTACAATAGATACGAGAATCAAATTTATTATGTACAAGATAGGTATAAGGAGCATCATCCGCACGCAATTGTGGGGGAGGAGGAGGAGGAGGAGGAGGAGGAGGAGGAGCGAATTGTCGAAAGCGACCATTCGGTAAAGTACGTGTACGTTTAAGATCAGTCGATGCCCTCGGGATTTTCAGCCCCTTCAATATCCCCAATAACCCCATTCCGCAATATCCCGCTCACCACTCCTTACGCTCTCCGATAGCTTACTCTCACACTCCACACATTTTCCGCTCCTTTATCGCGTTTTATGCCTCGGCTCGGATAATTATGGTTACGCGCCAATACGAGCTAACTCGATCCAGTGTATCCAGACTCCTGTTCCGATGTGACAATAAAGTGGCAGCGACGAGAACAAGAATCACTTATAGAATCCAACGTAGCGAGTATATCGTTGTTATAGCAAAGCTAATTCATTTACGAGCTTTTATTCTCTCTCTCACTCTCACTCTCACTCTCTCTCTCACTTTGATCGTACACCGAAAATCCGAATGAGACGTTTTCTTAAATGATATGTATTTATAACGAATTTTGTTGCATTACTTAAATGGCTTCGTTAAAACCTTTTAGAATAAAATCGATTTATCCATGATTTTTTACATTTAACCCGAAACTTTAAATATAATTCTATAGCAATAACATTTATTATTTATTATTTATATATTTAGTTATATATTTTACGAAGTATTCTTATAAAGTGCTTGTATATTTATAGCAAGTATGAGGAAAGCTAAATAAAATACCGAATATTTGTCCCCATTTGTTTTCTATTTTATTTTAAACTAATTTTTAATAAGAAAAAGGTACGATAGTATTTTTTATTTCTATTATTTACAATTTATTTACGAGTATAGAATTCTACAGTTCATAATATGTATCAATATATACATTGTGTCAGTATTTTTATCAACATTCATGTAATATGTATGATTAATCTTCTTCCAAATGACCAATTAATTAATTAATTAATCAAATTTTACAAAATATTTCATTTGTACAAAGTAAAAATGCTCGCTGTAACATTACAATTGTTATGAAATACGACTAATCAATACATGACACGATTGATTTATTACATATTAGCAGGTATCGATTCTGTTCGATATCATTAACGTAGCACTTAATTGAAATAATTGCTTGTACTCTATCGAATCATTTATAACATATTTAAACAATCCTCCGTAATTCGCTATCTCCTGTCACGCCTAATACAGTAAATTCTAGTTATTTAATAGGCATAAATTTATAAAAATAATTATTTCAGTTAAAACTCATTATCAAATATTGGCGGTGAATAATAAATTAGCATTTTTAGTATGACAATATTATTTGTATTATTTATAATAAATAATTACTCATGCGTAGTCTTGACTATTTATGATTTTAGTTTAAATATAGTAAAGATTATCTTCATGTACCAAGGTTAGTATGAAAATTTTTTATTTATTAGTAATTTTTTTGAAGGGGTGTGGGATTAAAAAAATAAATAAAAAATAAAAAAAAATACACGAAAGGCTTGTATCATTCGTAATTTTGCGAGAGTTCCCGTGTTTCAATCGTCCAGAGGCAGCCAAAAGAATCTCGTGCGGCTCGGCCTGTCGATCCTTTTAAAGAATTCGACCCTCCTCCCCCTCAACCCTCCCCTTACTTCCATTATTTCATTCTTTTCTTCCAATTACTGTTTTCTTGCGCCGAACGAACATACTTTACACGCGATACGACACTTCGTGTTTCTTTCAAAAAATTATCCGAGAGCTTAAGTTCATTACTTGAAAATCATCTAGTCTTTCTACAATTGCCGATTTAATGTTTTTCCGTAATGTATTTTTAATTGCCCGAACGAGCAAAATTTTCAATTCCCAAGAATTTTCCGAAAAGGGGTCATTTTCCGCGGTAGGTCGTCTAGTTGCACTGGTTAGTCCTGGATCTGTGCATCCTTTGTCTCTCTCATTTCTTAGCCCAGGCGGCTCTTGCGCCACTACTCTTGCCACCATTGTGTCTAGTTTCATTACCTGCCATACACGTATCTCTTTTATATATATATATATTTTTTTTTTTTTTTAAGCATACCCCTTCTCTGGACTAAGAAAAACTAATTTTACTAGCTCGGCCATTAAATAACAATATTTTATCACGTTAATGACGTTTGCAATAATTGTTTTTTTCTTTTCTCGCTCGGCGACCCTTCATTTACTTATAAATTTTGTAAATCCTTATAAATTAACGTAACCACTAAGCTTTACTACGCCCAGAATTATTCTTATTACTTCAGCGCTAATACTATTAGGATTACCGTTACGCGATGTCTTTCTTACGCTTGGAACGTACCGCGACGTTGAAAAGCATATACCACAGGTAGCATTATTCATCACGGATTACTATATTATTGCTTTTATAGCTTCAATCGCTTCAATGACACACAGTGTTTAATTGGTCAACATCGTATAAATATAAATTCATATAAATAATAACTACTTCAGAGCCAATGATATTCGCAATGTAAATCTAATGCTAAATAGAACGTAGATTAATTACATTCATTGAATGTATTTTGAATGAATAAGTCTATTTTGCAAGAATTGCTTGAATTTTCATTTTACTGAAAGTAAAAATGTTGTACTCAAAGAGACCAATCTATTATTATTATTACTGTAATACTCTTCAAAAAGTATTCCATGAAGCCTCATTTATTGAGATCACGTACCAGAAAATTTATCAAAAATTATATAACACGATAATTAATTCTTTATTATTATTATTATTGTTATTATTGTTGTTGTTAATGATTCTTGTAGAAATAATTTTATAATGTAAGTTTATATCACTCGATATTGTCGAAATTCTTGAAATAAATTTTTAAAATATTCGAAATTGATGAAATTTCTCGATATCGTTGATATATCTATTATGTAATGAAAATCTCGTTAATCTATAATGTAAAGCGGCCATTATATTTTCATCGTCAAATAAATGTGTGTTTTAAAATTTTGAAATAAATTTTTTCAAACATTATGGATGAATATAACGGGATATAATATCCAAGAGAAATCAAATATATTTTAATATACAAAATTTGAAAAACATGTGTGAACTAATAATTCAGATTATTAGATTATTTACTATTTTGATAAAAGAAATTGGAATTTTTTCAACGAAAAATGATCACTGATATGATAAAGCTCTTGTTGAATTCATTGTTATTGATGTATTTGCATATTATTTTTTTACTAAATATGTTATTACAATATTGAAAGTTTTATTCTCTCGTTTTTTTTTTTTTTTTTTTTTTTTATAACTTTTAAAATTTTAATTTATAATAGTCGGAGAAAATCAATATTTCCGTTCAATCAAAACTGTAGACACAATTTAATTATACACATTACAGAAATTCTTAATAGAGTATTTTTCTACTTGTAATGCTAAGTTTCAGAAAACGTATAAAATATTGTACTAATAGGTTTTTAAGACACGATGTAAATTCTATCAATAAGGTCATGAAAGCGATATAATATAGTTTGAAATATAGTTTGAAATATAGTTGTAATTTGTTCATTCGATGAAAGGAACTCAATCTTTCCTTTTATTTTACATGTACAAAACAAATTTAGTTTATTATATAAAATAAGTTATCTTATATTTACAATATATAGCATCTAATTTACTAGCTTTAGAATTTACTTTAATAATAATAATAATAATAATAACTTTATTTTCGTATTCGATATTAAATAACAATATTAAGAGATATTGGTGCACGCTACGTAATGTGAGCAGCGTATTGTCTTGCAGTGTTTAAAAGATTTATAATGTAAAAAGCCTGAAATCCCATTGTTACCCTTCTTTCGTTCATAATAGACCCAAAGCCCATGTGCTTTAAATAATATAATAATATATTTGTAATTAAATTGTACAATAAATTTCTATAATTTGAAGCTCATAACTGTAGATCAATTTCTAAGAATCTTTAGTTTCGATGTGACTCGAATAATTCTCATCCACCACAGTCTTTATTCTACTTTTCCCCTCTCAGTATCCTCAAGCAAGCCCTGTGCCTCATTCTAACAAAACCTTGGATAATTAAGGAAGTTTTGTCGGAATAATCAGAATCCCGGTTTCTCCCTTTCTAGTTTCTAAATTTTCTGATGCTTATACAAAGACGATGAGTTTCATGCAGCGGTTTACAAAGTTTCGAGAGGAATGCCAATACTGTGAACTCTTCAATTCAAAGCCAAATGAAAATACAAGTGTCCCTTGCCTCTTGTTCCCCTTCTAACTAAACTTCTATTGTTCGATTGATAGGTTTCATTTGTTCCTGGATACCATTAACATCTTAAACATTCTAATCAATATTAATTGACTTTATTTATTATTTTTATTGTAGTACACGCGTCATTAGGTTTGGAAGCAAAGAAATATGAACTTTCTTAGAAATTATATTATAATTTTTAATATGAGAATATTAAAAAATTACTTGCTCGTTCCATTCCTACTGAAAAAATAAAAAAAAAATATCTTTATGATTTTATTGTGTAATTATTTTTATATTTAATTTTTCGTACTCTGAATATCGATATCTATATTACTATATTAACGTCGGCGAAAGTATAACGTAGAATATTTTAATAAGACTACGTACTTTCTAGCCGAATGTAATGTCATCAGTACATTACGATGGCTCAACAACAATGAACTTAGAATTCACTCACTACAACCTGAGACTGTATCGCCACGCGTTAAAGCTAATTATAATTTATTCCTCTTCTCTTATTCGGCCGTTAAATATTAAAAAAATCTGTATTTATTTTAAAAATATTAATTTTGTCCTTTATTTAAAGTATTTATTATTTTATTTTTAAATTTACAATTGGATTTACGAAATAATTTATTTCGAAATCATATTCCTTTTTTTTCTCACTTTTTTTTTTTTTTTTAACAGAATATTCGGTT
Source organism: Ceratosolen fusciceps (assembly GCA_018883505.1). NCBI lineage: Eukaryota > Metazoa > Arthropoda > Insecta > Hymenoptera > Agaonidae > Ceratosolen > Ceratosolen fusciceps. The sequence continues at coordinate 204,504 of RCIC01000026.1, forward strand.
AAAATTTAGCCTCCGATATTAAGAGAATATTTTCAATTATTTATGTCAATTATGGCTAGTGAAATTTAGATGGATAAAATTCTTTAACAGCTTTGTCACCCTTAATCGGCGCATTATAAATTCCGATGCGATTAGTAGGACTGTCATGGCCAAGGAGCAACATCAAGGAAATCACGCTGTTCATATGTTTTTCTTATAATTATTGAACTTACGTGCATTAATTTTATTAATTATTCATTTATTTATTCATATTTTATTATTAATTTTATCATCGTCATCGTCATCGTCATCATTATTGTTATTATTAGTATTATTATTATTAATATTAAAGAAGATATTAGTAACGTGCTTGTAAGCCATGAAAGAATTTATATTTGATAGAAGAACTGTTGATCAGTCATGATTAAATAAATCCATAAATACCCAAATGGCTTTCGCTGAAATGAAACAATCCCGGATCTAATATCTATATAAAAAGGTGATTCCACTGCTTGTAAAACTCACATATTTCTTTTAAATTTTAATTTCTTAATAAGAAATTATTTTCAGATGATATCTTTTATTTATTAGTTATACACTTTGTTTACAAAAATTAATTCCCAAAAATATCGGCATACGTAATTTTTTTTGTATCAATAAAATTTCTATACTTATTATACGTTAAATCAACTTTAGATTACGTAATTACATGAACAGTTTAAAAGAAATTCCATATTTCATGTCCAAAATGCAGAACAAAAAGTTTAACTTTATACGAATAGTTTTTGTAAGAAATGATTTTATAAGAATTTTGTCTGTCCATTTATAGAATACGTTTTTCCGTATTCGACTAAACACACACACACACACACACACACTCAATATTTTATGAATTATATATATATATATATATATAAATAAACATGTACTATAAAAAAATTAATTCCATTAACAAAATTTATTAAATTAAAAATACATGATTATTGTGTTGTATCATTATATGTATATATTTGGATTTCAATTTGTAATTATTTAACGGCTACAACTGCATATATAAAAAACTCTACGCACGCTCGTGTATTGAAATAAAAATAATAAACTTCAATGCATTCATTTTTATTTTAACATCTATAGTTTTAAAATATACCGAAATTTTAAGTATTAAATTACCTTTAAAGAAGCCGAAATATTCTACATTATGTTTAAAATAAAAATTTCTGTAGAATTTCAGACGATAGCCGTTTTCATATTTTAGAACTAAATTTTAATTAAATTTTAATTAAAATTTATATTTTTATAATGACGTATTTACAGGTAATATAGTTAAATATTTATTCAATTATTAATTATTGAGATAATTTACAGAGCCAAATTAAACGGAAGCTTAACTCTCGAAAAATCATAAAAAAAAAAATTGCACTTTACCTGGGAATAATTTTAAAAGGATAATAAAAAGAAGGATATTTTAACTGAAATGACCTTTGGAATTTCGAATCTGTTAAAAGTAAAGGTAATTAAAATAACTTTATGTTTCACGGTTAAAAAAAAAAAAAAAAAACTTAGATTTTAATTGTACAATCGTATTTTCAAGTTAATATTTCGTATTTGTTGATAAGTAATAGTATGTGAAATTACTTTTGATAATATAGAAGAAATTTTTAAACATATTAAGAAGAAATGTTTTGCTTCAAATTCAAATTCATCATTGACGATTAATAATTCTGAGATGGATAAAAAAGAGTTTATCATAAGCATATTCTAAACAATAATCTTGTATTGAGAAATTAATAGGATTTTACTTTTAATTTGTTATTTTCGCAATATTCCAGATAAATTTCGTTAGCATAAAAAATGAGTTATTGCATGTATTAAAATTTAATAGAATAAATAAATTTCATTTCATAACTAATAGTTGTGATGACTCCGTTAAACGGGGAAATTAGAAACTAAAAATAAGATTTAACTCTTAATTCTAAAGAAATCTCTATATATTTGTCTTTATTTAACCTATGGCTAAACGAATATTCCATTAATTTGTCGTCGTACGACGATAGTTGAAAATCTTGCAATGATTTCCTACTACTTAATTCTACTACTTAATTACATAGATTCGACAAATATTTCTATAATTATGCTTCAACTTAATTCAAACATTCACTTTTATTGACATGGAAAAAAGGACGTCTCTCTAAAATATTTCAATGTTTAACCGAACGAAAACATTATACAAAAAGCTTAAATTACTTCTTTGTTTTCAATGTTACAAAAAATAGATTACCAATTGTTTCGGCAATTTAAATATTTATTAAATTATAATTAGTCATTGGTTTATTAATATATAATTCATCATAAACGAATTTAACGTGTCATCTCGCGTAATACTCACTACTGGCTTAGAAATTTTCTTTTTCATATACGGCTCTTACTAATAATATCCAAGTACCAATAATGTAAAAATTGTTATATTCATGCTTACTTGAGTAAGTAAATACCTTTGCTTTAGAAATTCACAGTGTCATTATCTGGTACGCAAAAGTACTAAAAATTTACTATCCCACCTGAGTCTATTTAATATGTAAGTAAGTTCAGTACGTCCGGAAAAAGCGATAAATATAGTACATATAGTGACTACACGAGTATTTGTTCAGCGTGCTTATAATAAAGAAAACAAGGAAAAAATACAACTAAACTGTACGAAGATTTTGCTTCATATGCAAATTTCAGTTTCAAATATTAATAATTGAACATTATCTATTGCGAAGGAAATTAATGCTTAATGTCTTTATCGATTGCATGTATTTTATTATGTACTGATAATGTTTGTTGACACGAGCGACGGACCGCGTTCTATTTGCTTAGATTAATTTGATCAAAGTTTCGACAGTCCTTTACTTTGCTCGCCAAATTCGGAAGAACAATTCTTCTCTGCTCCTTTATTGTTCTATGCTTTTAAAGCCTCGAAGGGCTCTCGCCCCCGCCCCCAGCCAGCTACCGCTCCCGCGCTACCGCTCCTCGCCGCCATTCCATTCGTTTTCCTTTTCATATTTTTACAAGGATTTTACATAAATTCCATTAGAAATATTTCCACACGGTCTTAGCTGTTGCGGCGCGGATGAGCAATATCCGTGGCGACTAGTCCAAGAGGATGATTCTCGATAACATAGGACTTACTCTAAATTGCTCTAAATATCATTAGGGAACCAATGTTCGCGCTCTTGCCGTGTGCTCATCCCAGCAAAGCTTCGTACCACAGCACACTAATACGCTATTTTCTTCTTCTTCTTCTTCTTCTTCTTCTTCTTCTTCTTCTTTTTTTCTTTTAATCCTATGAGGCCTTATGTCTGTAAATCATGTTGAGAAAATAAAAACTTACGTTCCTTCTTCGACTTTACAACTAATTAATTTCCGTGCCATAAAAAAAAAAAAAAAAAAAAAAAAATTGAAAATCCAGATATTAAGTACTGCCATTAATTTTACATAATATTTTGTTTCATAAAGGACAATTCTATCCGTAACATGTATACGAACGACTAAAGCTCATAAGTATAAAATGAAAATTCATATTTGAATGATATAAAAATATTTTATTTAACACTTACGAAAATCGTGGTAAACAATACGAAAACTGTATTACACCTTTATTAAAAATTTATTAGTTAAGTTGCCCGTTTCGTGGGCGTATTGATGGAAAAAATTGTATTTTTTACGATTAAATAATATTCATCCGATATTCCTGAATTAGTAAATATGTTAAATGCATATTTGAAACCTTTTATTTTCAATGCAACAATGAGTATTCCTTTTTTAATTACGCATAAATCTTGGGGATTTAAAGAATTAACTTTGTATTTTAACTTCTAAATGGCATGTTTTAAATTCTTGAGAGCATAAAGCTTGGAATTATTTTACAAAAGTACTTTGTAACGCACAGAAAGCAATAACATTGAATTTCAAACATCGAGATGCATTCTTACCAATAAAACTGTTCGAGATAGCGTTCAATCTGGTTAAAAGAATCGGATCATTAAAATTAAAAATATATATAACTGTAAATGAATAATTCCGTGAATTTTTTTTTATATGAAAGGAGAAGGAATAAAATAATTAAATAAATTTTGATTAATTTATTAAAATATCTTTATGCATTTAACGTAATGTTGGTAAGAGTTAAATAAGAATAATAAGCAAAAGGCATTTTTCATGAGAATAAGTAGTAAAAAAATTATAAACGTATATATTCTTGAAAAGCCAAATGTATTGGGAAGACATTGCGATGATTAGATTATTAAGGATTTTCAGGCGGTGCCCTCTTTTCAAACTAGTTATTTAAAACTTTGTTAAGAATACGATCAAGTACGTTTGCTTTAATTGTATGCGTAAGAAGCATTGAGTCGCTTGACACAGATTATAAATGTATAATTTTCTTTCACTTGCACCTCGTAATGTTAATATTATAATCACGTGGCGTAATGGCGTCCGAGTGGGCGAGTAATATTTCTATGCTCCATATTTTCTCGAAGTATTTAGATCAGATGAAAAGCGGTGGACTATGTGTAGTCTTAATGAATCACTGAGGTAATATGACTTACGACATAAAATGTATTATTAATTTTAGTGAATTCGGTTCACGTGAATGAGCGAGCAAAGTCTGTCGAGGCAGGACCTTTTGCTTTTGCGAGCGTGTTACAAAATTCTATTAATTTTTTTCTCGAAATTCAAAAAACGCTAGACGTTTCCACGATGTACTACTCCTGTACGCGAGCCGCCAAACAACGGGGCGGCCGCTGGATGGGTGGGGGTGGGGGGCAGGCAGGCATAAATTACAGTTATCCGGACCATCGGATGCTTCGAAGCTCAAAAGATTAGTTTACGAGATAATACAGGAGCCTTCTGTATGGCAGTATGCTTTAGGAGCCAGCCAAGTAGCTGGATGGAGAAGCTCGCCAAACGCGATTAGGCCATTATTATAAAAATAATCCGACTAATGGCGATGCAGATCCAGAGCATTTTTATATCAATCAGATCTAGCCTGGGCGACAGATTATTTAAAACGTAAATACCTTCGGTTTGCCAAAACTTTGTCTCCCCATATCTGCTTCTTTCTACTTTTATCTCCCGAACATTTTTATATCGGGGATAATTTGTAGGGAATAATGTAATAATCTAATCTAATAGTAATCAGGGAAATAATGTATTTTTTCTAAGGTATTTTTATCATTGTATAAATATTATTGAGATATAATTAAATATCTTTAATTCGGGAACGAAAAGTACGTAATAGTGCATAGATCGTGGTCATGTAGAGTAGGAAGGGTAAATATTCATAATGGCCGGTATAAATTCTAAGCAATATACGTCGCTATACGTACTCAAGAAGTGGGCGGGAGTGATGGCGGCAAGGGGGGAGGGGCAGAGGGGGACGGGAGAATCGAATGCAAGCTCGTGCAGATATTCGTATCGCCCTCCCCGCCCCCGCCCCCGCTCCCGGTCTCTTTCACCTCATACACAACCCTTCGCTTTCATCCATTTAATGTCTCTCTCTCTCCCTCTCCCTCTCTCTCTCTCTTTCTCTTCAACGTCTTCTCTCTTTACTTAGCGTGTAACAAGCCCTGAAATTTTCGGTGAACGGTAATACAAGGCCCATGCACAAGCTGCATACTTGATTCCATTAAATTAAAGTCACTTAAAACTCTACTACTCCTGTGCCACTTGAATAATAACGACGAACTACTCTAATTGTCTCCCCCTATTTCACAGAACTTGATTTACGTTAAAAGGCAGAGATAAAATTAAAAATAGCTCACTATTAACTCTGGAGGTTAAGGAAAAAAAATCATCGAGTTACTTACTCTTACGTTTACACCCTTGATAAATTTAGTTTTTTTTTTTTTTTTTTTTTTTTTTTTGAAAGACCAGTAATTATATCTGTTTTTGTTATTGTATTTATTCGATTTTAGGTTTGATGCAGGCATATAGTTAGAAAAAATTTAGAATTAACGAGATTACGTTAGCATACGAGCCAACTAAACTTTTACCAAACTAAAACCGATTTCCTTCCTATCCTATATTATCTTACCTTTTAAGAATAATCTATTAATTATATTGAGTGATATTGATTCGATGATCCACAGGAATTACGTTCATATTGTCATTAGTTCAATAAATATGTTAATGTTAAAGTGAAATGAATTTCTTTAATAATTTATAAAAATATAAGTTTCAATTCAATACAATTTTTTTTTTTTTTTTTTTTTTTGATAGAGTATTAATATTATGATTTTAACTTACTTCAGATTCTAATTAATTAACTTGATCTCTTCAGGTGATTGCGATCAATATGCTCAGCTACTTTTTAAATTCAATTTTCTTACTACAATAAGGATTATATATATATATATTGCCATTGAATAAAACATTAAAATATTTTTAAAAATTTTCTTGAAACTGATATTAACATCTGCATAAATGAATATTAATAAAAGAAAAAAAAAAAAAAAAACAATCGTCGTTGTCGTTATTTGAGATTGTTTAAATTATTTAATGTGAAATAAAGTAATGATAAATTGACCGAGGAGGTGCGTATAAACGTGCTCAGTAGAAATGAGCCGGAAAATGTTATATATTAACATTAACGATGCGAAGGCTGCGAACTGCGGCTCCTGGTGCATTGGAGTCATTGGAATCCGGATGTAAGCAGCAGCCTTGACTTTTCACGAGGATTGATGATGAGCGAGGCTAAGAGAAGAGACCCGTGGGCCTGGATATTTGCTTGGACGAGGATATCGATATGAACGAACTCCTTACGTCGAGCCGCACATTGCCTTGAAGAACGAGACGAATATTTGGTCGGCTATTCCCCGACAGATCTGCCTAGAAATGTGGTTTACGCGGAGGGAGAGGGTCGATCAAGGCCGACGGGTTATATTGGCCTTGCCGATGTATTTACAATCATGCATCCCACGCGTGCAGCCTGCCTGCCCGTATTACGAAAGTGTTATTTACCCGGGAGTATTTCTCCCCGGCGGCTATTAGAAAATTAATTAACCATCCCGGCCGGCAGTCCCGCACTCTCTCGCGGACGATAATCATCCTCCTGGCCTTCCCCGGTTATTGTCGCTGCAGCTAGCTATGATCGACGAGAGACATCGACGCTCCGCTCTTTCTCCTCCTCCTCCTCCTCCTCCTCCTCCTCCTCCTTCCTCCTCCTCCTTTCTACTCCTCCTTTCTACTCCTACCCCCAAGCCCCCCCCCACCCCTAAAATTACCAGCGCTTGTCGATCCGAAACGAGACAATCGACCGGCCATGCAATACATTTTCGGCAGTCAGCCGAACATGGGCCAGGGAAACTGCATTCGTTATCTGGGAATAATGGCGAAACAGGGCTGGTCCGTTCTTCGACAAACACTTCGACAAACTCTACGGATGAAACGGCGTTATACTCTGTCGATGGCTTATGCCCGCCCGCCTCTAGCGTATTCCCTATCTTACGTCGTATATGCAATACGAGTCTTTCGCCAACTCTCGATACCCGTAATCTACTTTGCAAAATAACCCCAATAACATTTCAGCAGTGCCGTCAATTAAAATATCCTGGATCACGGATTCGACGAATAAATTATTAAGGGAAAACATTACACTTCTCACTCATTAGAATATTTGTATTTTCTTTTAAAGTATCCTCGTGCATTTACACAATATACGTCCATTACCTATTGTACGATCGAAATTTCATTTCCAAATAAACGTGAGCATCAGTAGTGATATTCAATTACGTTAAAATTGATAATAAAATTTTTACAACAGTAGCCGACGAGATGATCAACGATGAGCCTTCGATCGATTTTTTTTTTTGTTTTTTTTTGTTTTTTCTTTTATTTATTATTACGTTCGCATAAAAAAAATCTAATGCATCGCTGGTCCCTTTCACGATTTCATTTAAAGCAACATGGCAATACAATGATTGTTATTTACACCCACTCGCCGATTTATTTAATGCAAATAACATTACTTGGATGCGCACAAATAATCAATGCGACGTTCTCGTGTGTATAGCACGTAAATAATATGCACGAGCTAATGATATTTTGTTTTTAAAGCCAGTTGAATAAGAAATCGCAAGTAAGGAGGACGCTGTGTATGTCATGGGGGACGGGGGAAGCCCAGTTTGGCTCACGATTCATGTTAGCTTTTGGCCTCCCCCCCCCCCACCCGTTTATTCCATTCCCGCGAAACGCGAATGCTTGAAAGCTCTCGGCTCGAGAGATCGAGAGAATCCTCGTGGATTATCTGAACTGATTTAATTTATAACTAGGATATTACTGGCTGTTGTAGTCGTTCGATTGAATTATGGATGCCGAGGCGATCGAGCTAAAGTAAGAAGGTGCGGAACTGCGAGAAGTCTATACTTCTCTTTAACGGAGAAACGCGATAAGGACAGAATAACTCGTATCTTCTACGCTCTCCTATGAAGAGTATGGCTCGAAGCCCTCGGCACTAGGTTCGATAAATCCCTTTACCTCGCGCATATCCTTACTTATGACGTTCATTTCATCAGCATTATAATAGATTGCAAAATTAAAAAGGCCCAGGGGCAGAGACAGAAAAGACGCCATAACTGAAAACAAGAAATGTTATTTATTATAGACCGTCAATGTGTATTAGGAAATGCAATATCGTATGCTTGTACCTAAATGTAACGTATTAAACAAGCAAATGTCCGTGTCAGCTGTAGTTATCGAGGCAAAATTAATAATTCACTCGACGTCATTGTTAATAACTTTCCTAGACATTATGCATACCTTTCCTAGCATCAGCTATATTATATATATATATATATATGAATCTCAGTTGAAAATAACTGATAGGTAATGCGCTAATTAATCATTATATATTGAGAGATAATGTTATTCCATCCATTATTTATACTTGGATTAAGAATTCATATGGGAATTAGTATGAAAACTATGTCGGTATTCGTATATTTTATCAAAATTTATTGATTATAATTTTGTAAAAGGAACAAATGATAGGGGACACTATTTACACATTATAAGAATTCACGGGCCAAAATGTCCAAGCCGGGCAGTATAAAAATGATTATACTGCACGTTTTATGTATTTATAAGTAATTAACGTAAGAATTTTATCAATTCGTAAATTTATAAATTCACTGGCAACCGTTAACGTTTTTGACATTTTATCTGTAAACGATTAATCCATTTATTAATCTTCCCATTGTTGTACGATAGCTTAATATTATTTGAGCCCCTGCATTATGTACCGTTTTTCTTTACCAAGTACTCGAGTACTCAAAACAATGCAACTTTCAAGTTCAAAAAAAAAAAAAAAAGAAAATAAAAAAATAAAAGAGCGAAAAGAAGTTGGTTACAAATAAATTTAATTGTTATAGTAATTGTTATTGGGCAGGGATTCGAGGCCGTATATTGCAAACGTCTCTTATAAGTTCTTTGCTGAAAATAAAGGAGGCCTTTATTTTCAAAAACTTTGGTAACGAATGTACAGATAGCAAAAATCCTAACTAGAACTTGGCACAAATATATCCAGATCCCTTAAAAATTCCATCTGCTGGGCTAATAAAAACTTTGGGCGGCTTTTGTGCAAGCGCTCACTCGTAGCAACACACACGGCATATCTCTTGTATACATGTATGTGCATATAGAACGGTTTCGAAACTTTTAGATTTTATTTGTTTTCCGCTTACTTCTACTACAGACAGACTAAATCGCTGCTCTTATAAATTATCTTTATGTCATAAGGCTACTATCTTTTGTCATGGTTATTTTTAAGTGAACTTATCTAAGAAGAGCATCTAAGAATTGATTTCCATGGCTTCGTATAATCACGTTGAGCATTAAAATGCCTTCTGACACGTAATAATGCCTTCCGAATCGGAATTACTTGGCCATTAGGAGGAAATTCGAGCGACCACCAATCCATTGTCCGATTCCTTATGTTGAAAATAAAAAGTTTATTATATGCTTGAATATTTTAAAAAAAGTTAACAACGCTAAATTTTTAGAAAAAGAAAAACTTAAAACAATTGAATTTCCGGTAACATTGTTAATGAGCTTCATAATGTATTTTAAAATTCATTCGCGATTTGAATTAAAATGTATACCGTCATAATAATTGTATGGCCATCGTTGTCGTCTCGTCGTTCCATCTACAATTTTCTTCTTAATTTATTAAACGTGCCAGAGAGGAAGTAGAGTGATTTTTTTTTTTTGATTTTTTTGATTTTTGTTTTTGTGTATTTTCGTTGCCTAATTCTCGTAGCTTTGTCCCTATTCAAAGTATTTTACAGTGAGTCATAGAATATTATGCTCTCGAGTCATATTTACAATAATATACTGTCGCATTATTCATTTAGATTTTAAAGGCTTTAGTTATTAAAGATAGAATGCTGAAGGATGTTATTATTATGATATTAACGTAACAGTTTGTCAAAGTCAAAGCGAATGCTGTTAATTTATTTGACTCGAGCTAGCGAATAGAGTATAGGCTCACTGCCCCCGACAGTTCAAATTATAATGCATACATTTTTATTTGAATATTTAACGCGGCAACATTTCAATTCAGAAAATAGCTCGTAACATTTTGGGATAACAAAGCTTTTGTATAATACACAAAATTTGAAGTTAATACATATATATGAGAATTGTTGAAATATGTTGAAACACTGAATTTATAAGAAATAAAAGAGTTACGGGGCAAGGCTGGCGGAGGGAGCACAAGAATTGTAAAACGTCGTTTCCCTTCGCTTAAAGATCCGGATGATCCAGTAGACGACTGGCTAAAATAATACAATGCACGTATGCGTAAGCTTATACGTTGACTACGTTATTTCGTCACCCGCAGAGTTCCGCACAATTTTAGATCTTCAGCGCTTCGCGGAGCTTCTTGCGATCCAAGTATTCGGGTTTGGCCGCTGAATGCCGGGCACCGACAGCGACAGGATCTCATTAGGGTCCGTAGGAACAAGTGACGTGGCCGAATGAGAAAAATAGCGCCACCGATGGCGGTCGTAATCATAATAATATTAACAATATCAATGGTAATGGTAACGGTGATGGCGATGGCGATGGCGATGGTGATGGTGATGGTGATGGTGATGGTAATGGTAATAGCGATAGTAAGCCGTTAAAACAGTATTATTGAAATAGAAAACCGGTTGCGGATGCGAGCGCACGAGTACAGAGATGAGATCGCGTCAGGTCGGCCATCATAATCTACGTTTGCATATATTATACGTTCCGGGGCGTGGCCCGGAAAAATCGGCGGCCACCTCGAGCCACGAAATCCTACACTAGATTTTCGCAGTCGTTACAGGTAAAATAACGTGGAAACCGGCCCCCGGTTCCCCCGACGATTCCGTCATTCCCAAGTATCCGCTCGTCACTCAGCCGCATTGTGCCACACGAGTTGGAATAACAACTTCGCCTTCGCCTTCACCCCGCCCCCCGACATCCCTTTACCCAACTGTACACTTTATTTATAGGGATTGGGAGCCTTTCATTGTAGATCTCGTTAGCGGAACATCTTATAGCCTCGTTATCGCCAGGCAAATGCAGAGACGTAATATAGATCGGCCACTTAGCTCGGCTCATTTGGCGATTCGCGTCTCTGGGATTATTATTTCGAGCCCTGAAGCGTATTTTATAGCGGCCTTCCACACTCCTAGGTCTCCTATGTTCCGTTAAAATTCTTATCGACGACTCTTTCAGTCCTGATAAGATAATTCCGAGTCGCTGCCCAACGAGGATTTTTTTTCTTTTTTTTTTTTTTCTTTTTTTGCTACCCTTCCATATTTATCATTCCTTTCTGCATTCTGCATTCTGCATTCTGCATTCAGTGAAATCTCGCGGCCAAGATCACCATTTCTACCCTTTCTTTCTTTATTATTTTTCAATTGGCGCTAGCCAAGTCCCGTCGCTCAGAATTTCGTGGGCGACCTCGAGATTGTCAAAAAGTGCAATTGAAGCATCAGTTAAAGCACGATTTCGTATTCGCACGTGCTTCCATAATTTGCATTCATAATTTACCGATCGAATATACGTTTATGTTATCAGTAGAAATATTTTAATTCGTGCTTTAAAGCCATTTGACCAAATAATGGCATAATGTAATTAATACAAAAAGAAATTTGAACTTATTTATTTTCTGCACATCCATGACATTCAAGAATTTTTACGAAAAAAAAAAAAAAAATTCTAAAGTTCGTTTGAAAATTATTCGTTGAAAACTTCCGTTTCAAATTAGGTTAGGAAATAATTTTTATTCTCTAAATAATCGTTAATGTGGTAAGATAAATTCAATAAATATTTTTGTCACTTTATTAATTGATTTACTTAATACAATTACGGTTTACGTAATTTAAAAGTACCTGATAATTATGTATTTGTTTCATCTAATAATACGTTAATCCACATTAAATACTATATTTACATATTTTTATTATTATCTTATGCTTTAATATTATTTAAATAATACAAGTATTATTTTTTTACAAGTAATTTTTTAAATTACTCGTACAGCTATTTATTGTTTATATAGATTTCTATAAGAAAATACATGATAAGTAAGTTTTTTTTATTAAAATAATTAATAGTGAAATAGTTTTTCGAAATTCCCTGTATTAATTATGTTTCCAGATACAATAATGAAATATGTTAAATAGTATAGAGATAGGTGGACGTAAATGAAGAGGCCACGTGGTTTTCAAACACGTGGCCCTGGCTGTAATATAACGACGTGGGGTCGACGGCGTGGGTGGTGGCTGTCGCTTGCTGCGAAGGTAGGACTGATGTTGTCGCGCGGACGTGGCGTACACAAGGACAGTGTGAATGCGGATGTGCGGATGGCGGGGGGAGGGTGCTGCCCTCCTCCAAAGCATCCGCGTGTGCTCTCTCTCTCTCTCTCTCTCTATTCCAATTTTTCCCTGGGTTTTTTTTCTCAGAAATTACATAGCTTCCTATGTAAGAACACGAGAGCACGTCCATATGTTCAACGTAATTTTTAATCGTTGCAAGTTATAGTACAATATTGTTTATGAATATCGTTACACTTTTTTTAAAAAGAGTTTTATAATATTTTCATTTTTCTGTCGGTGAAACTCGACAAAAGCCCTTTTACTTGATACTAAGTATAATCATAGGTGAGTTTATAATATCCATCTATATGTAAATGTATACTTAAGATTGCACAGAAATTTTATTTACCTATATAAATCTTATCTAAAAGATTTAAAGTAAGCTTTAGCTATGTTATATATTACTATTTTATATATTACGTTCGTGACAATGTCCGTAAAGACATTAACCACTGAAGCTAATAGAATTTTTTATGGGGTAGAAAAGATTTTTTTGTAAAATATTAAGTATGAGTTAAGATTCTCATAATAATAAATAATGTGTGCCCGGGAGGAATTTTATTAAGCCAATGATATTTTAATGTACAAGTATTAAACTTATGGATTGATCATTATTACGTTTATTATTAAACGATTTAATCTAGGGCTTTTATAAATCGGCAAAATAAATTTTCAGTGCAATTTTTAAAAAATAATAAATAAAGATTCGTAAAAAAAATATTCTCTACTGATTACGATAATGTAATAAATATTTTGCACATATTTTATTGCACGTCCTATTTTACATATTCGTATTTATTCGGGCGAAAAATTTCATTTTATTTAATAATATAATGTAATGAAGTATCTCGAATGATTTATCTTTCCGAACGCGATTCATCTATTACGCAAATCTTTATCTAAAATTATTAGTTATAAAGGAATGGACAGTATAAATCGTAATTTGTAAGAGAATATTCTTGCGAATTAACGGAATGTCGAATGAATTTTGAAGATTTTTTTGCTAATAATCCAATAAATTATGATAAATTCAACCTTTTGAAATGTACTTTTTTTTAGCTTAAAAATCCCTAGTCGTAATTAATATTTATCGTGCATATAATTTCTATTAATAAGTATAAATTCTTAAGATAATTTTGAGATACTTGACTTATGAGATACCGTTTATACTACTCGTTATAAAACATTCTCTTGTCGCGTTAAAGTCGGAGTACTTTGTATAATCTTTAATGAAATTCCACAATGGCGTTTTCAGTGCTCGCGACGGGACAACATTTTTTGTTTTGCTTGCAAAAAAAGTTGACAAAGGCTTTCTCATGAACAGAATGATGCAGAGGTGTTGCTATATTTGGCTGCGGTGATCGGCTAATTATATCACTCATACATTTCTAATTTTACCGAAGCCCAATGAGAAAGTAGGATTCGAAAAGGTTACATATCCTGCAAAATGAATTTTGAAAAGTGGGGAAAGGAGAAGAAGAAGAAGGAGAAGCCGCGGTAAAAGAGATTCGAGACACCGAAAGGAGAAGAGCGTAGTGACTAGATTACAAAGGATGAAGACCGGTATCTCCGGACCCGCTGACAGGCGTACGAAGAATAAAGTTTAGGCGTGCATATAGTCATCCATGTAAGGCGAGTTCCATTAGAGTAAGTGGAATAGGTGGCCGCGCCCTTACCGGGTTAAGAATGGTGAGAATGGTAAGGTGACGCCAGTTACATCTAATATCATCTCTTTCTTCACTGACTCATGGTTACTTACTTATGGCTGGTGCCCCTTGTCCCCTTCGTAGCGGGTTCGCCGGAAGCGAACGCGCCCTCTAGACGCTGCAAAAGTAGCAGCGCCCTGGTGCATCTCAAGAAGGATTAAGAATCGCGTCACGGAGCGAAAGAACCGGAGAGGATAAATAGGCTACTACTGGGGTGCGCGCGAGAGAATGAAAGATAGCGCGGCGGGTCGGGGTCGGGGTCGGAGGAGTGAGGGGGTGGGGGGTGGAAGACAGCAGCGCCGTAGTCGGCAAGGAAAACTAATCTGTAAAGAAGAAAAATATCTCGTAAAACTGTAGTAGAATGAAAATGGATCTCCTTCGAGAGCTGGAGCGGAAAATTTCCCGACCAATGTTTTTTAACCAACCTTTCTTTTCTTACTTTTTTTTTTTTTTGTCAATAGTCAAGCGACCCTTAATTTCGTCTTAAATCCCAATTCTTTCAATTTTCTATGTTTAAGTACTGGCAGAACGAGGCGAAAGAACGAGTCCTACAGACTCCTCCACTGGAATTATTAAGTCAAGTCCATACGTACGTATACACGTATATAAACATAAAGTCGTAGAGTTAGTATTACGGTTCGTTATTAGTATTGGTTTTACGTTGTATCACTCTTCTATCTTTCACAAGCAGCTTCTGCTTGATTTTCTGCCGAAACTTTTAACTTTTATAAAAATAAACTTATTTAGCCCCGATACTCTTAAACTATACTTATGATTTCTTAAGGCCACCAAGAGATTTTAAAGAATTTTCTCCAAAATAAATGAGAATAAGTAAAAGGCTTCGCGAAACTTGTTCATGATTCACGAGTAAGAAAAAAAGAAAAAAGAAAAAAAGAAAAAAAAAAGAGGAAAAGGAAGCAATAATAGAGAAACACTTAAATGAAGAAGTACAGAGAATCAATACGAATCCAGTGGGGTTATTGGGGCACATTTAATACAAAGATCGTGCGAAAAGAAAATTCATTTATATAAATAAAAAAGAAAAACAAAAATATAGAAAATCGTATCCAGTATCGGGAATGTATATATTGTGCTTGTAAATTATTTATTACTTATTATTGAAAAAGGAAGCGTACAGTAATTTCATATTCTGTCTAATACAGTATGGCAAATAATAAAAATTGAAGGAGCCCTTATGGACGCGCTGGAATTTTCTAATCTGCATTCATTTTCGGCTGAATTGCACAAAACCGGGTTATACACGCGAGGGAATGGTGCTCATTTAATTCTGATCCTATTCAAGCTATAAGAGTTTCTTTAAAGCTTCTGCTTAACTTCCAATAACGGGTGGGACCTATTCTTTTTTATTCATATTAACAGTACGACTACGCATAAATCCTGATGTTATTTGATATTGATCGACACGATCGTCACATGTAAATAATGACAGCGTTGCAAATATATTTTTAAAGTCATTAAAAAACAAACTTCTTATGAACGAGCATGTATTTAGAAAGACCGAATTACTAAGAAATTGTTTATGACAGAGGTTTTATATTATCTTGTCCGCTAACGCATTGACCAATTGTTTTTATCGAAAAACTAAAATGCTGGAAAATCTCTAGCACATCAGAAATATTTCAATCAATTTGATTACCAACTGACTAAAAATAAACAAATAAATCGTTCTTCTCGATTGCTTTATATAAATTGAAAATATTTTTTTCTAACAAATGAATAAAATACAAAATAAAAACAATGGCAACGCTATATATATACATATATATATTAAAAGATAACGGCGGACGTATAAAATGTTTGTAAAAGAAGGTAATTTCTACAAAATCGTAACAAATGTACTTGAGAATTCAATTTTATCGATAATTTTTATACGACTGGATAGCGTTTGTTTTACTACGTGGATAAAAAAAAAAAAAAAAATCAATTCATATACGCATGTACATTGGTATAAAATAATAAGTAAACCGAGACGCTAAATAGGCCATTAGAGAAACTTATGTATAAATGTTCGTGAATCATGAACATGAAGTTACGCTTTTTGTGCGACAAATGCTCATGAGACAATGAGGTTTGGTCATTGAGTCGGGATGATAGTAAATGTAGTCCCGTATAATATGACGCTCAATACATGGCCGAAACTGCCCGCTCGGTTCTATAAAAGTCGCATTCACGGGGTACGAGCACCAGCGAGTTAGCAGAACATTTTGGTCGAGTTCAAGGAAAGGAGTCAGAAGAGTGACTGGTTTCGAAAATTTGTAACGCGGAAAGCTCGAATCGCCGCGAGTGAGAGAGAGAGAAAGAAAGTGAGTAGGTGACTCGTGAGTCGACAATGGGAACGAAAAATTACAACGCAGGCAAGTAATAAAGTGGATAAAAGGAAGAAAGGTTTTAGAAAAGTGAGCAAACCCACGTCAATATATACGAACAAACATTAGGATTAAACTAGTGAAACTGGATATGGAGCCGAAAATGATCGCATTTCATAGAAATTACTAATTAATTTGTACTCAATAGTATTGAAAATTAGTTGTAAATAACTTACACGTCAACGTATAATAAATTCCGACGTTAAAGTATTTTTCATTGTGCACCTACGTACTTTTCTGCATACACGAAAGCGAAATATTTATAAATAGAGTGGTATGTTTGTATCGGAAATTAAAATTAGGTGGTATTGAAAATCGAAATTAAAATAAGAATTTAAGACGTTTAAGATGTTTGGAGAATCAAAGTTAAGTCAGATGGAAACGTGATTTTAAGCTGCTTTTCATTAAAATACTTGGTTTAAATATATTCCATCGATTTTACATTTATCTATTTATCTATTTATATTTATTTATTTATTTATTTATTTATAATGCGACTAATGTTTCACAGTCGTAGCGGTAAATGTCAATATTCTAAAACACGATAAAACTTCTGACAAAATATGACTGTATCTCTAATCGAAATATAAGGCAATAAATTTTTTAAGGAAAATTTTTTAATTATAATGTTAGAATATTGGGGGAAAACATTTGATTTTCACCCTCTGTTTGTTATGAAATATATAAGCTTGTCAATTATATAAAATCGATCTGTTAAAATGATGAGCACATATAAATTCAGTCAAAACTAATAAAAAAACAGTGAGAAAATGTCGCAGAAAGAAGCGTCAAACGTAGACCATGAAATTACTAACTGCTAATTATTCCTTTTTCCCAGTCGTAGATTTTACTCTCTCTCTCTCTCTCTCTCTCTTTATCTCCTGTTGTCTTATCATGTTGATCATGTATGCAGGTTACCTATTACGTTCCACTTGGCGAAGCGAATTTATCCTATTGGCTTTGAAATAATTTACAAGAAAGTTTAGAGAAAGTGAGATGAGAAATAGAGAAACAAAAGTAAAAGAGAACGAAAGTAAAAGAGAAAAGAATGCAAAATGTCAATCAGAAGTACACGTAGAAGTCACATGTCGTTGAAACGTTGAGAAATTTAAAAGACGACATCAGGGCCGAACATTTTCAGACTGACCCTGAAAATAAGAAATATTAAGAACGAGCCAGCTAGGATTTCTGACGTTAAGCAGAATATATGCAGTAAACTGTTAATTATTCGGGATAAGAATCGAGAATATTCAAACACGTAGTTTTCGTATCCAACGTTACAATATTAAATGTCAGCGAGGAGGCGCTAAAATACATTAATTTTCAATCAGAGGCCGTTATTTCGTACACATTTCCCTCGTGCTGACGTTCATTTATCTCTATATTCCACACGCCTCTTATTTTTTTTTTTTTTTTTTTATACAAATTTCATACAAATTTCATACAAAAATAGTTTGTCGTATTCGGTATTTCACTTTCTTCGTTTGTCCGGCACATTGACACATACAGATTCGAGCATATTTGCAGTATCACGATCCCAATGTCGACAATAAATCGAAGTCTCATTCGAGCGGTCAAGGTAAATAAAAAAATAAGCTGTTGGTTTCAAAAAGAAAGTTATTTTCAGTTAATTCTACAGTTAATATAAGAATTTTCTTTCGATTGTCAAACGTTATTTCATTTTATAGGAAAATATTAATAATTTAATTTAATATTCAATAAAACGTAAATAAAACGTAAATATATTCTTTTAAGTAGTACATAATTTTAGTAATAGATAATATTTTTTTTTAGCATACGTATATATTTTTCCATTTGATAAAGTAATAATATAATAATATAAGTCTTATTTAAATATTTTTTCGGCTTTCAATTATTTACGGGGCTTTTATTTTAATAAACAGTGTGCGAGAATACATTAAAAGCGTACGTTAATAGTTAATTAGCAAATATATTTGAATACGTGAAATCATCATTAATTACTTCTAAAATATATTCATGCGCATATACGACATCGCCATCCATATAACCTTAAAGTAATTAAGCTCTATATGCATAGTGCAGAATCCACGCAACACACACGCAACGCACACGGGAACACACGGGCACACCTCCTTGAGAATTTTCCAAGATATTACGAAATACTTGACGTCCTCCTCGCGTTCGGTCAAATGGCTTTCTCAGAGGAACAGGAATGTAGTCACATTGCACGTAAGATATTAATTCACTCGAGAAGCTAATGAATGTTATATCCAATTACTTCAACGGCTTCCCCTCCTGGATATAAATTTATCATTACGTTTATTAAGTGTCACGGGACGACGGTTTTCTCGCTTAATAATTCAAAACAACGTTGATTATTTTAAGCATCCGTCGGACGGTCGGCGGGTATTTTAAGGGCTCGGTGATGCCGGCCGAAGAAGGGCTACGAGCACGAAGAGCTATTAAAACCAAAAAGGAAAAGAAAAAAAAAGAAAAGAAAAAAACAAAGGAAGGAGTGCAAGGAGAGTAGAAGGAGTCACTAATCTTAGGAGACGAAGAACGATCTTCTACGATTGTCGCTACATCTCATTATTTATCCTCGGAGCCTGTTTTACAAAGAATTTCTTTATTTTTTTTTTTTTATTCCTTTAATTTGTCCAGCACATTTTCTAGGCAAGGTAAGAATTTGTTTTTAAACAAGGCTTGCAAGAAAGAAATAACGAAATTCCGAATGTAAGTCGGATTGAAGAGCGACGAGCGCTTCAGTTCAGAACAAAGTAATTTTACAAAGGTATAATTTCCCACTCGACAGTCGGAAGTCGGAAGTCGAAAGTCGAAAGTCGAAAGTCGGAATTCGGAAGGTATAATAATGGATATAACCTTAACGGGCAGATTAAGTTTTAGTTAAGCGAATCTCAAAGGGTAAGACGTGCATGGTCGCAGACGATTATTCTCCGAGTAGCTAACTCTACGGCGAGTCAGGATTTACACGGTAGTCCGGATAATAGCAGAATCGGCCGCCCCGACTTACCCGATCTACCCCGATAGTGGTATACGGAGACTCCCCGCGTAACGGGGACGCGTTCGGGTTTGCTTTGCCATCGATCATCTAAGCCCGAGGAATCAGCGGGGGACCCGCCAGCTTTGGCCACCCGATTGTCGCTTGTGAAATTACGACGACCGTGAGATCTCGTTGCCATTCGATCTTCGGCGTCATTTATCCCCGTTTAACTGCGGAGACCCGTCCTCGCCGCCTTTTATCTACCACCTCTATAAATAACCCCAATAACCCCAACTATCTATCTATATAGATAGATAGAGAGAG
Organism: Ceratosolen fusciceps; assembly: GCA_018883505.1. NCBI lineage: Eukaryota > Metazoa > Arthropoda > Insecta > Hymenoptera > Agaonidae > Ceratosolen > Ceratosolen fusciceps. The sequence continues at coordinate 224,773 of RCIC01000026.1, forward strand.
AGAGAGAGAGACATACTCCATGCCTCAGGAATTTCGATTATAGCTAATAACGATTGACCAATGATCGAAGATGATGTAAGTAAGTATTGCGCGAGGGGTTGCAGTCAAGTTAAATAAAATAAATAGGAGCTGAAGCGCGCAGAGGTCGGGAAAACTTGGTTAAGTATATATTACTTTGACCGGCGACTTTGACAGCCCCCGCGGACCAGGGAAGCACATGGAGCTCGTAGCGCTTCCTCCTTCGTTGCCCGGCCCACTTTTCTTTATTAATCAAGAGTTATTGGATTAACGAGCCCCGCCAAGCGAGCAGATTGGAAATATAAAACGGGGGGGGCGAGGGAGGCGTGGGAGGCGTGGGAGGCGTAAAGAACGGCACAATTTTAACAGAGAAAGGCAGAGAATGGAATTAGCTTGACTTCGCTATTCCAAGAGAATTTCATCAAAACCTTCGCCTCTTACCGAATGAACAATAAAAGCATCACGAGTAGGCCGAGCGTCAAGATTTAATAATTCTCTTTCGCTTTGAGACTCTTTGAGACACCATTTTTATCATATCTGATCTTATTTATTAAATGGGCGAAGAAATAAGTACATTTACAATGCCCGCGATACAATTGCCTGTTTACCGAAATTCCTTAGGGTAGCATATAAGCCTGTTGCGCCGTTGAAAAATTTTACGTGCACCATTGACGTACGAGAAATTTCATTTTTTTCATTTTTCATTCCCTCAATCGAATTGCACGCCTTGCACCGTCGTCGACCTTGCCGTTTTAAATGCAAAATTTGCAAAATACAATAACAGTACCGCTACACTGACTTCAGTTCGTATGAGGCCAATTGAAAACCCAGCGCGTATTTTATGTCTATGGATTAATATGGAACCTAAAATCAAATACAGATGTCACTTACGAATACTTTCTATACTTTGTAAGAGAATTCGTTCGTTATAATGTTTTATATATATATATATATATTTTAAGTAATAATGTATAAGCTTTCATTTTTATAAAAATACCGAATCTTTCTTTATTCTATATAAGCATTGGTTGAATATAACAATTCAATGTATCCTTTGAAAATACTTTTATTTCATTACGTCGTAAAATCCTTAAAGAATTACTGAACCAGCTGGAGTTGGATTACCAGCAATCATCGTCAATTAATTAAGAGTAAAGGATAGGCTTCTTTTATTAAACCAATGCTATTGCAACACTATTACGATCACAGTCCCTTAAATTTTATATTACGGTCAGTCTGACGCGATTAAAATACTGTTCGTAAGGTCGAAAGAGAAAAAACTACAGGCAATAATTACTTTCAATATTTTAAAGTGACACATTTTCTAAAATAAATATAATTTCGTGCAGTAAAAATATATATATATCTATGCAAAACGGATTCTAGCATCATTATGTATACCAGAATCTAACATTCAAATTAGATTTATTTCTCCTCCACTCTTTATAAAACAAAAAAACAATTTAATTTAGAGGAATCCATATCAATACACGATTGGATTAAAACTATCTATATTCAATAAACCATACATTGTACAATAAATGAATAAGTACTTAACTTATGTATAAGTTACTATAGAAATACAATACTCTATCTCCGAAGAAGAGATGTGTCAATTAAATATATTCAATATAAATTAAACGTCGAGAGAGAGAGAGAGAGAGAGAGAGAGAGATTGAGGGCGGAAGCAAATATATCATAAATTATAAACAAATTTTATGATAAATTATAACAGCTACTTCGGTATGCTGATTGTACTCGATATCTATATACTATAGAAAATAAATCTTACGTTAATTATTGAATAATGTAATTGTAAGGTAGAAAATAATTTACAATTTATCTAATTTTCATATAATTTGAAAATATCTAGTTTGAAACGTACATTATGCTATAAAACAAAAAATGTTTGAGAAATATTAAAAAAGAAAATAAATAAATTTCAAATAATGATTCTTTAAAAACTAAATTTAATACATTTGAATTTACCAAAGAGTAAAAAAAAAAAAAAAAAAAGAAAAAGTTTGAAGTACAAATTACAGAAAACGGGGAATATTTTTTAATTTATATATATATATATATGTATATATATATCGCTAGTGGTAAAGTTCATCGCTCACTTTAGTTATTTCGTTGTGTAAAGAAATATTCATAAAGTAATAATATCTAACCTAGGATAACATTATTTTATAATAATGAAAAGTTAATTTTTAAGTATTTCATATAGTTTAATGATTGTTTTATAATAATATCAATTTCTTAAATTAAGCATTGATTTGTAGCATATGTATTTAAGTAGTTTCATTACTACTTGCTATTCTAAACGATAGAAATAATTTTATTCACACTAAAATTCTTCATATGCACAAATATTTGTTATTTATGCATATTTTCAGAGTTAAAAAAATTAAGAAAATTTAATACACGGTTTAGGGCACATTTCGTTATTAAAATTTGTTTTTTTGATAAATAACGAAAAATCGTTCAGCTTTGTTTATTTAAATAAATAAAGCTCTTAGTCTGTAAGCGCTGAAAGTCATTTAATAATTTAACGACAATGTTAAAATAAAACGTAAATAGAATTTTTTTTATAGCAATGCATAAATAGCACATAAGTATTACATGACTAATTGAATTAATTAGTTCTTCGTATGATCTGCACTTTCTCTGCAGCAGTTATTATTCAAAAAAAAAAAAAAAAAAAAAAGAAAGAAAAAAAAAGGTCGCATCATTGAAAAACGGGAGGCTAAGCGTGCTTAGGAGTTTTTTTTTTTTTATATATAGAAAAAAAATTGAATGCTGTCGGTACAGGTGAAGTTTTTGTCCATCGGCCCTTCGGCAATAACGTCTACGGATAAAGGTACAATGACGTTAATGTAATAAGATGAGAAATGGTAATTATGAAGAAGCTCGCGAAGCAGTGTGAAAAAAAAATACGATATTCATATAACGGAAAGTATTATTAGCTCGAAAAAGAAAATCCCCGTGTTATTGCAATTTTACTTTCTACTTTCGCCCCCCAAGTCGACGAATGAAACATAAGATAATGGCACATAGGAGATTTGGATTAAAGGACGAGGGGGCGAGTATTAGCCGGTAATGGGGAGAAAATTCAAGTCGTCGTGGCTGCGTGACTGTGAGGGAAGAGAGTCCGAATCGCGCGTTGCTCGTCCTCGTCTCCTATTCATACATACATAGCTTTGAAGAATCTACAACGTCACGTAATGTCTTTGTGAAAGCTCCTTTCACGCGTTTATTTAGTAAATCCTTATTATCACTTGCATACGTGTTAATGCAGCCGCGCGGGAGGTGCACACGTCAGCACAAGTATTGCAACGAGAACAGGAATGTTATTATAAAAATAACATTCAAAGGATTGTACACAATTGAACGTATGGATTAAAGAAATGAGATTCGAAGCAACCGGTGCGCCCGCATTATTATTACGTAACCGGCAATTCGTGTTATACCTTGTCGTGTTCGTTATAGAAAAATTGCGTTTATTTAAAATTCACCCAACTTCCGCGCCAAGTACTATCGCTGCTTAAGCCCTTGAAAATTTCACTCGGCCGTGTATTGTTAATTATCGTACAGAAATTGTCAATTTCTAGCCTTCTAGTTAATAATATTCCTTTCGTTAAAAAAAAAAAAAACTCATCGCCCGCCGAGATGAAAATAACTTCAGAGAGAGTTAAAGGGCAGTTGCAAAAAAGTTTATAAATTTGCCAGAACGAAAGCAATGATAATTGCGTATCTCTTTCTTCAAATCAGTTCATGTCCTTCCATATTTTCTTATACACAAACTTCCATCGTCTTATTTCTTTTTCTCAAGATTAAACAGACGCAAAGCTCTTACTTTGAGAAACTCAACTCGGGTGACTCGGAAGAAATATCATTATACTCTCCATACTCGTAAGAAACTTTTTTCTTTTTCTTTACAAGCATTCGAGCATCTTCCGAGGAATATGAATCGGTGAAATTATGCCCTTTAAGTATCACAATGATAGATAAAAAAAAAAAAAAGAAATACAATTACCGGCAAAGTCAAAGGCAAAGTCAGTTTGACAAAAGACCTCGGGCAGTCAAAGTATTATTACGAAACATCGATGAGCTAGAGAATTTTCAAAAATCTTCTGCTCACCGTTTACGGCATTACTAATCACTTTCTATAATGATAAAATATATATTTAAGTTTCGAATTCGTTCGAATTCGTTCGAATTCGTATAAATGCGCAGCGTACACGTGTGGCAGAGGAAACGGCAGAGGAAACGGCAGAGGAAACGGCAGAGGAAACGTATAGTCGTTGGCTGAGCTTCGGCAGCAAACATAAATTTACACTGAAATTTGCCCGGGGAGAAAAAGTAGCGCTAAATATTATCTGCCGCGGTTCGAGTGATTAAGCCGAGCCACGTCCAAGTCTGTCGCCATTTATATTCAGAAGCAACAATCGCGCAATCGTATGCTGAATTATAATGTCGAATTTGTCCGCAAGCTACGAGCCGCTAATGGCTCTTAAGTATTATTATTGGTCATATTATAAGGAATGCATAAACCTTTCGTAAAGAGTATTATCGAAATCGCTTCCGACAATATTATTGACGATCGCCGATCAATAGATAATTTTAATTTCGAAAATGCAAAGCTCGCCGAAGAAATAAATTCCAGATGGCGCTTGAGGGAAACACGCGCAATGCGGTAATAGTAGTGAAATACGATACGTTACTTTGCTCCTGTCGTTGAATACGAACGAGTAAATAGGCGTCCCGTAGCTCTGCTCTCCTCTGCTCTGCTCTGCTCTCTCTCTCTGTGTCTTTCCCCGATTTCAATAGCCTCACGTTGTATTTCTATGGGTTCGCCGGCATGAGAATTTCACTAGATTATGCATCGAAATAAATACTCTTTGCTCTTTAATGTTAAAAAAAAAAGAAAAAAAAAAAAGAAAAAAAAATTATATTGGAATATTAATCCTTAACGTCTATTGTCGTCTGAATGTCTCTCTTTTCCCATAAGAAACGGCAGACATTTTAAATGAACAATGTATTAAAAATGTATTAAAAAAAGTAGTTAATAGTTGGGAAATTTTTTTTTTTACTAAGATAATGGAAATAACTTACGAAGATGAATTTACATTGAAAGTAGCTCTATCTTTCCCATCGAGAGTAGACCATCCGAAAAATCATTAGGATCCTTTGAGCGTTCGTTCACATTAGTTAAAAGCTAAAATATTTAATAATCAGCGTTTGTCAGTTAAGTCGTAATAGGCTCGGTGGTAATGCACGGTCTTAAGCTACCGTTAATATCAAACTTAATAAATTTCTTTTATTAATCGAGAAGGCAATAGCCGCTTAATAATATGAGTGGTAAGCGAGACTCAACGGCTAGTTTTAATCTGTGGTGGGTGGGGGTGACGTGGGATGGGGGGGCTAGGGAAGCTTAGACGTCGCTTTCCGCCTTTGGTCGGAGGAATCGATTGCCATCGCGCAGAGAGCAAGCTTATTGGTATGTAGAGGGCGATGGGGTGGTAAGGGGGTAGGGGGCAGGGGGGGCAGGTGGTGGGTATTCGCGGAGACCGATCATATTCAAGTTTTGACGGCTTAATGAAATTTTTGACGACCTTATCGACGTCGTAAATCCGTCTGCGCTACATCGGGGGGCCGAGGCCGGCTTATCGCAGCCACGCCGACCCGTCAAACGTAGCTGCGGCTGACGAATCGGGCCTCCGTCACATCCTGCTGCCAACGCCGTCGCTCCTCCTCCTCCTCCTCCTCCTCCTCCTCCTTCTCCTATGTACGTATAGGGCATTCTCGAAACCGGAAGCGGGAAAGCTCCCTTCAATCTCCGAGCTTTAATAAAATCTAAGTTCAGATTTACATGCACAAATATTGACTTGTATCACTTAAATTCTTATTATCTAACTCAACTAACATCAGGACACACATTGTAACAAATAATAAAAATAATATATATATATATGTATATATTATTTCGATAATACAGAATGAAATTGAACTGACGAAATTAAATAATTAAATTAGATAAATTAGGAGGAGCTATTTTAATCATTAGCCCCCTTAAAAGAAGTTGTGGGCGCAGCATCTTAATGCCGAAGCCAACTTGCAAACTGAACTCGTATACTTATATTGACTGGCTTATATTTAATCATTCGTCAGTTCTATTCAGTATTTTTTCAGCTTTATACATATATATATATATATATGTATAAATTTTTTTTTCCCTTTTCCCTTTTCTCCTTTCGTACGTGCATTAGTCCCGGCAATGCGAAAGATAATGATTTCCCAATCGATCCAAAGACAATCAATTTGCAATATCTGACTCTACGGTGACGTGGGTGTAAAAGCTAATAAGAGTCTGAATAATGGTCATGAAAAAAGGTAAGAAAAATCAAAGGATATACTGGGCATTGAATAAATAAATACGCTACGACGATCATGAATGGTATCGAGCGAAGATTTCACTTTATTTACTTATCCGTACGCTACTTGAATTGCAAAGAAAGTTTAATATTCTCTCCCTGCCCCCTCGCCGCGCATACCAATGTTCCACGTACATTCGTTTCGACATTCATAATAGTGAAATTAGCGGAGGCGATCGCGAGTCCGTCATTCGTTTAAGCAGTTATATCGAGTAGAGCCGCTCGACTACACTAGACTACTTCTCGTAGTCTCAGAGGCTCGAGTTTAATCGTATCGATTCTTGCCGAGCCCTAGCTATAAATGCTTACACGTGGAGGCGCCATTCTATCCAGCGGATTCGAAAAAAAATTCACAATATTCACAAGGGGATTCTTATACTTCGGGCCTCTAACAACCCGGTACCCGATAGCAATGAAGCCACTGGCGCAATACCGCGAATCTCCCTCTTTTCGCGACAAATTCGTTACCGCGAACTACTTGCTATCTGCTCGCTACTTTTTAGCTGACTGTGAGAATTTTATTAAAGAAAAGTAATTTTCTCGTACCGCTGATTTCATCCGCAAGAAGTATTCAATACACCATTCATTCGTAGCCAATCCTTTAATATTAGCCTACGTTTCCTTGTTTCCTTGTTTGTTTGTTTGTTTTTTTCTTTTTTCAGATGACGATTGTCAAACCTGTTTTTTTTTTTTTTTTTTTTTTATAACTTCTCATTATTGTTAATTTAAATATTATCTTACAATCGATCGATAATTTTATTGATCGATTGCCTCGGATTAAATACGGCACTAATCTCCCTGTGGAATAAACAAAGGGAGACATTGATTATAAATAAGAACATTCATCTCCATAAACATTATATCTGCAGTTATTAAGCATAGCATGATTTATTCACCGTATAAAGAGGATGTGAACGGTTCGTAGAAATTAATATCGTCGATTGATAAAAGATTAGAAAGAGAAAAGAAAAAAGAATACGTATGTTTGTTTAGATCGTCAGAGCAAAGCTAAAAAAAAAAAATCAATGCTTATATTGGGGGAAAGACCTTGACGAGCTCCCTTTGAGATATCGAACTTATCGTGCCCGTGTAATTTGTCCGGCGAACGGACAGTTTGCTTATGGATTGGTCGATTGGTCGACTCCGATAACGCCAACTGTCCAACTTGTGTGCAAGTCACAACCTGTGCAAGTTATACACGAGATACGAATGCAGTTAGTTGTTCATGTAGACGGAAGCAGGTTAGAACTGTCGATTTGTCAAAATGATAAATTAGTCCCGAGTTGGTCCCTCGCTTCAGGATTCGTGCATCAGAATTCGGATAGAATTTTCGTTGGCCCACGAATATTCAATGAACGCAACAACGTTACCGCTAACTCCTCGAAATTTATATTATTCTATAATAATAATGCAATCGGGTGCGCGTGCTCTGAGCTCCGTCTATTAAGCCACGCCGGAAATTCTCTTCTTTCTCCTTTCGGAGGCTTTCTTTCTTTACGGTTATCGGTCCACTGCCCCCCCCCCCCTCGTCCTCCAGTAATGGCTAAACATTATTTTTTTCTTCTTCTTCTTCTTCTTCTTCTTTTTTTTCGCTCGACTACGTTTTAACCTTTTATACTTTGAATGTCGGGAGAGACGCCTCCCTTAAAGCTTCTTAAAAATAATATCTTATCGGTAAAATTGTCAGCCCTCGACTTTGCCTCGACCCTCCTCCCGCCGATCGAGTCTTGCCCTAAATAGTTGCCTTGGCAAGGGAGCGGAAGTCACTGCGACGAATTAACGAAAACAAGTAGCTAGAGAGCTAGAGAGCTGGGTAGAGAGCTGGGTAGAGAGCTAGATAGAGGGCATTACTGCTTAAAGCATATTCTGTCGTTATTTTCTTTACTTTCTTTTCGGGACGACCCTTTTCTCGCTCCCGGGAGAGATCTAGACGAGGACGCGCCTCGAATTCTCTAATTCTATTGAGCTCCGTATGCCACTGTCGTTCGCCTCACCGAGGAATCCAGCTCTCAGACGTAAGGATCATGATTTAAATATCACTCCCGCGAGATCGAATGGAAAGGGAAAAGCGCGAAACCGGAGAAGGAGAGCGAAGGCGCGTATACTTTCACCGAAGCGTCGAGCCTGACCCGTTTGCCCGGTAAGAACAACCCGTTTGCCCTGTCCCGATCAAAAATAAATTCAACGCTCTATTCCGCTTTTTTAAAAAGTCAGCCTCGTCAGCCTCTTTTATAATTCGTCGTTGTAAATTATTTAAAATTATTTAAAATTATTTAAAATTATTGTAAATTATTACGCTAAGAATCCATTGAACCAGTCGGCTCGACCGCTCGACTTGCTTAAAAACTTCAACAAAAGCCATGATTTATTGTATTGGTTGGTCTCGGTAGCGGGCCTGCTGCTTCTTACATAATAAATCTTGAGCCAAGCTTGCGAGGCGACGAGGGATATTGAAGGGCACAATGTGACCCGAGCTCGCAGACGACTCTACATTCGCATTCTATTCTCATTCGATTCAATGAGCCTCGAATATTTATAGGTGACCGGAATGCCCTGGAGGAATTCTTTCTTGTGAAGGAGCTCGGCCGATCCATTGCCGATCTAGCCGAAAATTACGAATAAACGTATTGCGCAACAATTAGTAAATCTGCTCGTCCCGTCGTCGCCTCGCAAGCCCAATCATTCATTTATCACATTAATAATAATTCTTGCTTATATTAAACAATCTTTATATAATAATGTCCGTGCGTTTTGTGTTTCAGACGGGGAGGGTGAGGTCGGATGGAAAGTGTGGTCCCGACAGGATATCAAGAGCTCAGAGCTAGTCTCCAAGTACGGAGGAATATTACAAAGAGATTGGGAAACGTAATGAGCCGCTCCCCCTTATTATTATTATTATTATTATTATTATTATTATTGGGGGATATAGTCAGGAGCGGTCGGTAAAGGGGAGACTGGCGAGAAAGGAAGAGGGGCCAAAGTCGATTAGTAGCAATCAAGTAGCGGAGTAGCGGAGTAGTGGATTAGCGGCGATTTAATAGGAGGGAAGGGCGCGCGCTTCTGCATCATCGTCGAGTCGAGCGAACGAAGAGGGGGGGCGGAGAGAGGGAGAGAGGGAGAGAGAGGGAGAGAGGGAGAGACAGACTGAGAGAGAGAGAGAGAGAGGGAGGGAGGAGGGCCCATCGACTCGAGTGTCGGGGAATAAACGATTCGCAGTTGGTGCGCGCGGCAGCTCGCCAAATGAATAATTCAGAATCTGCATTGCCGGGGGTGCGTTGACAGCGAGCCGGGCAGGATGCGCGCGGTGGTGCTGGTGGTGGAGCAGGAGCCCCGGAGCGAGTGGGCCGGGCCGCAGGTGCGTCCGCGTGGCGACGGAGTCCGGCGCCGGCCGAGAAGCCACGGCGGTGGTGTGACACCCTCGGCCTAGGGGTGAAGGGCGGACGGGAGGGAGCCCGGGTGAGCGAGCTCAGCTGCGCTGGAGCCGAGCGGAGAGTTCGACGCGTTGGCCGTCGGGGCCGTAGAGCGAGGGCCGAAGATCGGCAGACAGGGCGAGAAACGGGTAACGTTCCTGGAAGAGCCCGTCGAGCTGCTGGTAGCTGGTGACTTGGCCCCGGACGCCTGTGACGTCTGCTTCCCGACCTTCTATCCGGTAGTGGAGCCCTACGGCACGCAGGAGCCGACGTTCGGGAGCCGGCCGTTCGTTGGCGCGTGCCAGCGTTTGCCGGAGGCGCGTGACCTAGCCGCCGAGGACGAGGCAGAGGAACGCGAGGACGATTACGAAAGGATGGAGAAGAAGGAGCACGCGGTCGGATGCTATCGAGCCTACGAGGGCCTCAAGCCTACCAACAACGGCAACACCGCGTCACTTAAACGCCCGGGGCAGAGGGCCGCGGCCCCGGTCGCCGGCTCCCAGGCGCGCTGCCTTTGCTTCGGGGCCGTACAGGCCGACACAGCCAGCAGGCACTCGTTCCTCAAGGGCTTCCTCGTCAATCTGGCCATTTGTGCCCTGCTCATCCTCTACACACTCTTAGGTAGTTTCATCTTCCTCTACATAGAGGGACCGAGCGAGTTGCCGCAGCAGAAGACCCTCGCGACTACGTTGCCCGGCCAAGGCCGCGCTGCCCCGGTGAAGAACAACGTCAGCTGGCTGTTGCAGGTAGGCAAAACCTCTACAACGGTGCGCAAATCCGACAGAACTGGCACTTAATTACTGCAGTTACGGCCGCTAATGCATTTACTACATCCGTATCCTAGCAATCGTTACATTCAATCAGATTTATTTACAGCTGTTTTTTTGTTTTCTTTGTTTTTTTTCTTTCTTTTCTTTGTTTTTGTTTGTTTTTTTTGTTTTTTTTTGGCATTCGTTGTCGATTGATACGTTTTATAGCAGTTCGAAAAAGCTTTCTTCGTCTACGGCCTTATTTAGTACATTCTTTTTAAGAATTTTTCAGGAAATTATTCTTAACTTTTATGAAATTTTTAATAATTAAATGCCCAGAATAATGTCGATTTTATTAAATTTGAAATAAATTAAAAATATTTTATATGATAAAAACTTGTAGTTATGTTACTAATAATTTTTAATTGTTTTTATAAAATAAAGTCTACATTCTTCAGTAGAAATTTTAACTTTTAAACGCGCTAATAATACCAAATTGCAATAATTATATTAATGATCGCACGTTTTCTCGCACATTATCAGTAATGAAAATTTTATTATTCACCCTGACTTAATATATTATTGTGCTTTTTTTTTTTTTTTTTTTTTTTATTGCAATGAAAAAATTACGCGCTACAAACTAATAATGGGCATAATTTTCATTTAATTAAATAATGCAATAGGTAGTCTTGAGTAATATTAAAATATAGAGAATAATAAATGTGTGGATTAAACTTTGCTCAAATTATATCGTATTCTTCTTCTTCTTCTTCTTCTTCTTTTCCTCCCTCCCAAGTATCAATAAGTATCCCAATAAGTATCAAATGTAAGGAAGAAAGAAAAAAAACGGAAGAAAAAAAAAGAAAAAAACAATTAAAGGAGATCATTGATTTTGTATTAAAAACGACGAATTGATATTTCAGATAAACGAGGCCCGAGCACATACAGTCGAAAACTTGTGGATAACAACTGAAAAATTAAACATACTGTACCATGAGAACTGGACGAGACTCGCGTCCGAAGAATTGTCTCGATTTCAGGAACAAGTTGTGAGAACTCTTACGGATAATTTACAGAGCTTGCAACATTCAGTAGTGGACACGAGGAGCGAGAACAGCGGTGACAGAAAATTCGTGGATTACGAGTGGAATTTTGCGAGAGCATTCTTCTACTCTCTCACGGTACTTACCACGATCGGTGAGTCAATCCTTAATAACTACTAACGTATTTCTAACGCAATATACGCGCCAGTAATGATGAGGTTTATTAAAATTTTAAAATACAACTATCGATTGTAAAGATTATTTTCAATAAAACAGGCATTTTTAGGTAAGCTAAGAGGCGCAAATATAATTGAAGTAACCGTTAGCTTGTAAATAATAATAAGTCGGGCCTGCGATGCGGACTGACGGTGACGTTCATTCGAAGAGATGGGGGGGTGTGGGGGTGTGTGGGGAGGAGGAGGAGGAGGAGGAGGGAAGAGACGAAGTCAATTAAATTATCACCGAAAGTAAATACCATACCGATAATCAATTCCTTGAGCAATCGTCATTCTCATTCCCTCCATTTTCCCCCCACTTTACTCCCAGGCGAATCGAATGATTTGATTTTGTACATCGACAAAGGTAAAGCCAAAGTGTATCCTTACACCAATAATCCAAAAGCTCATTCGTTCGTTCGTTCGTTCGTTCGTTCGTTGGTTCATTTATTTCTTTAACCAGCATCGCTGCTTTAACGAGCTTAGTACTCGACGAAAAAAGGGATTTCTTTTATTCCCTTTTTCTTTAAATATGAAGCCAGTCGCGAGTTCGGCTGTTGTCCCCGTGCCCGAACTAATAAATGAAATGAAAAAGTTTTACCAGAGCAATTAGCCAATGAAGTTTTCCGCGGTCGGCGGATAAAGCCATTCTCTTTTGCTGAGAAAAAAACAAAATGGCGGCTAGGGGCTAGGGGGAGGGGAAATAAATAAAAAAAAAAAAAAAAAAAAAAAAATACAAATGTCTGAGGTGACTCGACTCCTTTGTATCTGTATTTGAGCCCGTGATCGGTACTCCCGAGATCGAGCCAAGATCCTAAACGAAGATCCAAGCTATCGATTTAGGGTTCCGGTGGGACCGAAGACCAAAGTCAACCTGATAATATTGACGGCCGACCCAGCCAAGCCGTGAATCCGATATGCGTATCGCGCGAAGCCAAATACTTACGGCGAACTGACTTTTTTTTTTTTTTTTTTTTTTTATATTTGTTTGTGTAATTGTTTTTGAGTCGTAAACGGCGCTCACGTTGCATTCACAGCCTATCAATAGAAACAAACAGAAACAATATTATTGTTGTTGTCCTAAATATTAGACGATTTGCCGATACTCCTTACGGTTTCGTAATTTAACAATTAGAAGTACTAGAACTAGTACTAATATTGATTAAAACAGAAGCTAAATAGTCGTTTAGTTTTTTAATAATTTTAATAAATCCGAGATATTACTTGCATAATACATGTAATAAATAGTTAATCATTAGAGATATGCGACCAATTCACGTAACCAAAATATATATTTCATATTATTAAATTAATCTTTAACTAAGCGTTTTTGTTAACGATATTAATAAAAATTCTTACTAATCGGATTAGAATCGATTACGTTTTAAAGCTTTCCGTATAAACTTATACTTACTTTTATGTATATTTTTTTATCTTATCAAAGTACAAAAATAAGTAATTTAGTTGTAAAATAAGCTAATTAAATGGTAATATTAATTCGCTTATACTGTTTCTTAGTATTTCCATTTTCATAGACTATAAGGAACTTGATTTCAACATTAGTTACGTTTATTCCATTTCATTTCTTATTTGGAAACCGATTCGTTCGCTATCTCGATTCAATAACGACAATAGTCAAACATACGAGTCGAAACTTCACTTCTTGTAAGTCAGCCTGATATGTAATATTTATTTCAGTCCCTGTATAAAAAAAATCCATTAACCCGTTACCTCATAGTTGCGTTTATATGCCAATTAAAATCTAGTTCTATGCTCTCTTTTAGACATTCGCGTGCGATTGCGAACTTCTCGGCTGCTGTCATTTTAGACCCTCTAACTTAAAACATTAATTATTAATAAATAAATTAACAAATAAAAACGACACGTTGTGGTATAAAATTGTTTACGAAATGAGTGTACATTGTTAAGTAGGATTTGCATTTAGGGTATACCTTACTTCGCTGTATTATCGTCGGGAAATAATAAACATGTACAATATGAATATTGTAATAAAAATAAATATTGATATTTAAATTTTTGATTAAAAAGTAAAAAAAAAAAAAAAAAATGATTGATGAATTGAAAGCACTTTTGCGATCGTGGAAAAAGCTTATTATTATTATTATTATTATTTTATTGAACTCGTATCCGCCATTAAGAGTATTTATATATTTGTGCCGATAATATTTTATTTAATCGAAGCCTGCGTTAAGTGGGATAATAAAATTGCATAAAATTAAAAACGTGGTTTGTGCTCATCAGAGGCTTTATGCCGTTATTGGATTAAAGAAATAAAACGACACAATCGTGATAATTCGCTCGCAAGGATTTAAAGGAGCGCGAAAGAGCAATATATTTGTATGTATATGTATATACGTATATATATATATAAAAGCGATAACAGATGTAGCGGCAAAGTTGGACAAAGCAATAAAGTTAAAATAAAATAATAATCAAAGGACAAGCCGGACAAGAGAAAATTAATCGCATTCCCTGGTTCATTTAACTCGTCCCTCGCGGAAACTATTTCCTCCGCTCATTCTTCTTTTATCTCTCACAGCTTTCATTGTTTAAGGTCACGGATCTTTTTTTTTTTTTTAAAGCTTTTACCTCATTCCAGCGCCATAGAATTTTCTTCTTTAAGCGCGTCTCCGGCCACACGAGGAGGCATTATTTTTGTGTTCGCTCTTCCTCGCCCTTTTCTCTTACCCGGCCACAAACGATAAACATACGAGATATAAGCTATACTACGTTCCAGCTTATTAATGCAATTGCAATTAATTATAAATAAAGAGAGGTGACGAGTCTTTTAATTATTTTACGCGATACTTTATGCTTTTTTTTTTTTTTTTTTTTTTTTTTTACCGATTCTTTATACTCCGAAGGCTATTATTGGGGTTTTTTTTTGACTTTGGCAAAAGGTTGCTCCAGTAGAGGGAAGAAATTATACGGATGCAATAGAAGGGATGAGCCCCGGCTGCTTTAACTCAATAATTTTTACTACCGTTAAGTTGCCGGGCGCCTAAGACGATCAATAATACATCGATTTGACAAGCGATTCGTTCACGCGTTCCACTTTACTTTACTTTATCTCGGCGGACGTTCGTCAAGTAAATTTCCCTTTCCACGACGCCGCTCTCTCTCTCTCTCTCTCTCTCTCTCTCTCTCTCTCCTCTGCCAAAGGACCGACGACGACCATTTGGTAACGTTTTTTTTTTTTTTTTAACGAATTTTAGTTCCAAGTCGACAGTCAGTAATGAAAATCACACTTCATCAATTAGAAATCGCGGTTTACGCAGCGCCAGCGTATTTTATTCCGGGTATGCCCGGGCTACCCGGATTACCTATTATCATCATGTCTTAAAGATTTCGTTAACCATTATAGCGCTTTTTATTCCCTAATAATTAAATCGAATCTCATGCATGAAATTAGAATTAAATAAAGTTATTCGTTGATTAATGGCCCGAGTGAAAGTGAGACGGGGACAGCTTTACAGAATTGAATGTCAGAGAAAAAGAGAAAAAGTACTTGGGATGTATAGGAGAACTAAAAAAAAAATACTAACGAGCACGAGATGGGACTGGAAAATTGCAGTCGTACATTTCCCGAATGAACTGCGCATAAATAAAAAAGTTCAAACCCATAGTTCAGCAATGACAATTGCATTTATGCTTATACGAGGATTACCGGCTCTGCTTTCCTACATTACAATACAACTATGCAATAGCGTTCGGCTCAAAAGTGCCTAAAAAAAAATTATGTCTAACTTTTTTACAATGCAATTATTATTTAAAACGAAAATTATTGTTATAACGTAGATTGCTACGAACATGATTCCGACTTTTTTTTTTGTTATTCGTTACATTCCCAGTTTATTTTTAATGACAGCAGCATACAAAAATAATAATAAGTTTTAACTAAAATACAATGCAAGTGACTAAAAAAGAAAAAAAAAAAAAACATTGCTTTTCAATGTACCTTAATACAAAATTCTCTCTCTCTCTCTCTCTCTCTCTCACTTCTGTATTATTGTTTTTATGTCATTTACTTTTAATGATTTTTACATATTTCAGGAAATAAATTTTATATTTTTACTATTAAAATAGAGTCAATAATTTATTTTCTAAAGACGACAGATTTCATTTGATCCGTTGATAAATTTTTTATTTTTTTTTTTAATCATATTAAAATACTGCAAAATTTAATATATCAAAGACGAATATATTGATCTAAACAAAATTTACATTAAAAAACTCATATACTGGTTTAATATTTATAGTTTTTAATTTTCCTAAAATTACGAAAATGTACTTTTTTTATTTATATAATTTTAATTAATTTATAATAAAAGAAGGCAAATAGCTACAAACAAGAAGTTATACACTTTAGTTTTAATTAATTATCTTCCAGGCACTCATTTTCAGAATTTAATTATTTTACTATTTTATTATTATAATGAATGAAGATATGAAAGAAAAAATTTCTTTTAAATATTTAAATATTTAAACAATTCTGTATGGAAGTGCATTAAATAATAAAGTTAAAATTCATATGCATTTTCTGACAAGCTAAAAGTTATGTAATTAAAAGGATATAAAAATTTGCTTAACTTTTAGTCGAATAAGTTTTTTTAAACAAAATTAGACTGATTTAACGTTATATATACAAAGAAAGTAAAACGTCTTTAGGTATTTTATTTAAATTTAAAATACCTTCGATAGTAGATAAAAAAAAAATTCTACAAAAAATGTATTAAGAATTTAATGTATATAAAGCATTTGATTATCGGTATCAAATTACATAATGTAAAATAAGTAATGGAGAACAGGGTAGATTTACATACGAATAATCAAAATAAAAAGATTAAAGAAAAACGAGAAAAAAAATCCAAATAAGAGCAAAAGTTCTAAAGCGTAAAAGGCCAGAGTTGCTTTTCGGTTACTTTTCTTTAAACATTTTTTTTAAAAATCGCTGCTTTTAACATTGACGTGAACTTTCATTAAATCAGAATGATATATATATATATATATAATATCTTTTCTGAAATTTCAAACCGACAGGAATTAAATTAATGCCCTGAAATAAATTTATGAAACTAACAAGTACCAACGCAAGTCAGTAATATATTTTAAAAACTAATTTTTGTTCTTAAAAAGCATATTTGACCAATCGTTATACCAATGCTTATACTAATAAAATACGTATCCCCCCCCACCCCACCCCCCATTGAATCTAGATAAAAAGCATCTGTAGTTCGTTCGTTCGTTCGTTCGTTCGTTCGTTTGTTTTTCTTCTTTTTTTTTTTAAATGAAATAATTTAAGAAATCGATTCGGTATTTACGGATTCCAAGTGAAGCCATAAAGTTATTTTCTGGAGCTTTCGATCTCCAGATAAGCGCACTCGTTTTCGATCAAGGCATTCTCCCCTGTATGAGGGGCGGCTTCACCTGAATACTTTGACTCTTACCGATTTCTGACTGAGCTGACAAGGTGCACCGCTCCTTGCACCGAACGAAAGCAAATGTCACGAAGGCAAATAGCGCGAATACACGTCGATCCCTGATCCCTCACTTACTTGCTGGTTTACGTAAATATTGCCCCGTTATCAGACTCCAGGATAGAGAACGATCGAGCCTTCCTACCTAAATCCTACCTCAAAAGTTTTTATTCCTCCGATAATTTTTCTTTTATACTCTACTATCAAAAGCTTCCTTACTATTCACTATAAAGAATGCCAAGCGCATTGAGAATTTTATTCATTAGACTTTATGCAGCATGGCTTTTTGCATGCAGCGTCCGATCGAAATGTACATTTGCGTAAATTAAATAAATCGTAATATTCGCTATTGGACATTATACCTAATTAAAGAAAAAACGTCTCGTCTTCGTTTCCTAAATATTTGGCAGAATCTCGACTTTGTTCCTATTCTTCTGTAATTACTTATCAATGTTTATTTATATCCGTTATTTCAATTGATTGATTGATTGATTGATTGATTGATTGATTGATGATCGATTGTTACATAAAAAAATTCAATCCAATCCAGAGCAAGTTTTTCTATTCTTACATTACATTACATGTTTTAGTAAAATTGCTCATTTGCATTCGAAAGTCGGATATGCGGTAGAATAATTGTAATTCCATACAAACCAGAGCTGCAATTAATTAGAATCGTATCGTATTGTCATAGGGACACCTATAATTCTGCTTGTGATTTATTTAATAACGAACTTTGATTTATATTTGCCGCACCTTTCGACCCACCTCTCAGCACAATTATTCGTTTTACAAAATTTCTAATAATTATCTAACGTGGCCCAAAGAGTTTTTATTGTGCAGCCGTTTAAAGGGGGGGGGGGGGAGGGAGCCATTAAATTATATTGGCTATTATACGAATTTTACAAGATTTATATGTTTCTTTTTATATTAAGGATTGAGTTTGCCAAATGTAGGTGCGAAAATTCCTGCTCGGCTGCGGAAGAATAATAATTGTGGCTGAGAGAATCCATTAATCATCATCCAACACAGTTACTTTCGCGTCCGTGTAATCTACGAAACCGTGCCGTGGCCCACAGAACCTTGTTTCTACGTTAACTGACGTACATTCGCTATGCAAAAGTAATAAAACATACAGAAGTAAACTAAAGGGGTAGAAGTAAAGTAAGGTTCAGTGAAAAAAAAAACAAAAAAACGTGTCGTTTCGCGATGTATGAGAAGGAGAAGTTCTTTTTCTTTTTTCTTTTTTTTTTTTTTTCTTCAATAGCATCCGATGCTTGTTCATTCCGCTTTCTACATGTCCATTGCTCGTAACTTCCTACCTTTAATTACCGGAAAAACTAACGTGCTCTGCAAGCCCCTCGTGCACATTTTCGATCGACATAGTCGATTTATCCGCTACAGAGCACCATAATAAGTAGCTAAAAAAAAGAAAAAAAAAGAAAGAAGAACCATGATTGGTGAACAAAGAGAGAGAGAGAGAGAGAGAGAATAATTTTAATCACGATACACGTCAATTCAACCTCGTCTCTCTTAACTCCCTTCCCCTTCTCATGAGAGACGTTGGCTTCTCCAATGGATTGCTATCTAAGCTTGAAGCTCAATTATAACTATATCAACATTTATATTAAAATCTCAATATTACTCTCACTCAATATTATTTGATAGAACATTTAATAGAATAGCACATAAAAATCTGAATATATATTTTATTTTTATACTTTTCTCTTTCCTTTATAATTATAATATCAAAAAGAAATAATTTGAAAATATTAAATAAAAATGTTTTAAGTTTATTATGCACCTTTATTAAAGTATCATATAGATATATGAACATTTACGTTTTTATATACGTACGCATGTATGTATGTGTATATGAATATTGTATATACGCATGTATCGCTGCTTGTATAAAATGCGCATGTGTATAAGTAACATTTATAAAAAAAAAAAAAATGAAATCTACATAATACAAAAGGTAATGTAAAGGATTCTTTTATTGCTAATATTTATTTCTCTGTTAATATATATATATATATATACACACATATTCAAATTATATTCTAACGATAACAATAAAAGGCATTGACTAAAATTCACGGTGCGATGTCTTATTAAACAAGTCATAACTTGTACTTGTTACTACAAGTACTAGAATTCCGCCTATTATTCAATTCTTTCCCATGCCTTTACTATCTTTTATTTCTCATTCTAAGGCTGCAAGGGAAACGCACTTCCTCTTAACAACGCGCTTTTCGTATGTTCTGAGAATCGGCAATTGCCGTTCGCGCTATTTGCTCATACTTTTAAATTTTATATCCTTTTTAATGATTCTACGATATTTATTCTGCGCGATACTTTAATCGAAACATTTTCCAAAATTACATAATTGTATATGCGTGTAAGTTTTCTAATAAAAGTAAATTTCTATTTAACAATATATTACGGAATCTTATTTTAACAAAAATTATTAATACGTCCGACCTTCTAAATATAAACGAGAGAATGCATTCTCTTATCCAGTATCGAATGAAAGATCGCCGTCGATTGATGATAATAATAACAACAACAACAACAAGAACAACAGCAACAGCAATAAGAATCTACGCTGTATATTATAAATAATAAAGAATGGCTGAGTGAAACGACGTATATATCGATTTTTAGTGCAAACATGTGAAATAGGAAGGAAAAATTATGAATAAAAATTATAAAGCTGATGTTTTCTACTTTATCTCTCTCTCTCTCTCTCTCTCTTTTATTCCATTTTTTTTCTTTTTTCTTTTTTAATACACGATTGGTACGATGACCTGATACGATGACGCAAACTTTAATAAGTTTTTGTTGGCTCGTACTTTTAGCGGCGAAGATGTGGAGAGGCTTCATTTTGAGTACACCAACGTTTTATTATCTTTAACATGAATACTTTAAGCTTCGGATATGTAATATCCTTTATTATTTTCCTTAACGTTTGTTAATCAATAATCCGTTTAAAAAGATTTTCGACGTATATATATATATTATTGATAATCCAAATTAAATATAAATTTTCTTTGCTCGTATTTAGTAATTGCTTCAGTTCAGTTGAGGTGAAATTATTTCAGCGAAATGGTAGAAAAACAATTGGAATAATTCAAACGAAGGTATAAAAGGAAAAAAAACGTGACTTAAAAGAAAGTGAAGCGTAAGCTGTATTCTCGAATATAGGCGAAGAGTAGAAATTCTAGAGTTAGTTAATGCTGATATAGCAGCAGCCTTTATTGTAGTCTAGCGTCCGAAAATATGCTAAAAGTAAAATATAAAGTAGTCTGCTTGGTATTAAGCTATAACAATGTCCTAAGCAATTCCTACAAAAGTTTCTGAATATCAAAAATAACCACGATGGAATGGAGCGAAATGAGGATCCTCGGAAATTGTCAAAACCATTTTCTTCGAGTCCCTATCTGAATCCGTAATTTTTTTTTTTTTTATGAATAAATACAAAAAAAAACAACAACAACAACAACAACAACCATTCGTATAAATACAATGAAAATGTTACTTTATTAAAACGAATACGCGTCAGCTAACCTATGTAATAGACGTATACGTATACGTATATATATATATATTGTGCATTAATACACGTAAGCTAGCTTAATTTAAGGTTTAATTTTATGAGCAAGCAGCATATTGGCATATATTTGTTTTTTTTTTTTACAATTTATAGTTTATATACCGTAAATCTATACACCTTCTCCACTCGATTGCTATAGCAATGACAAATAAAAATGTTCTTGTCACTTCGTTACTTTTTATACATGTCGCGGTTTTTTTTGTTTTTCCGAATAAATTTTCACAAATTATCCATCCGCTCTATATATTTTTTATTGTTACTTAAGAAAGAAGCTATAATAATTGAAAATAAAACTGTTTAATGATAACAGACGATTCTACGATATACAAAAGAGCTTTCGACTCAAGAAACCAAACGCCCTTGTCTTATCTATTACGTATACAGTACAATGCCAATACGTTCTTTCTTGTAACAATTAATTCGATTAAGTTAATTTTAGAGAATTCTCGTATAATCAAAAAATGATAAAAAGAGACTGAAGAGAAAATAGAGAAAATAGAGAGAGATCTCGCACTGGGGAAAAGGGTTATTGGGGTTTGTGGAGCGCGCTCGCATTTAGTTGGACCTCGAAACATGCGTTTCATCCGAAAACTCAATCTGTTAAGACACGGCAACGTTGATACTTGCAGGCATCATAGGATATAGTATTCGCTACTTCTCTATGCAGTATTAAATGTGCGCGAAATCTGCGCGCATCTCACTGCTAATGAACAGTACTGTAATCCGAGGATAAATATGCGACGTCACTCGTATTTAATTAAGCTGCGGCCTTTCATAAAATCTATTGCCGGCGGTAATTGACCTCGATAAAAGAAATACAAGTAATTCTCTGCTTTTGAGCATCTTTTCTGTCACGCCGTCATTCATTCATGGCATTTGCTTGGAAATCAAAATCTTATCGTATTCCTATCAAATTCAATGTTAATCTTTATGTCTGATCGCATAGGGTCTATACTACTCGGTGCATATGATCAGCTCTCATAAAAGACAAAATGAAAATGTGATCGTATTTTGTGAACTGTAAATAATTTCAGTTTTTTTTTTTTTTTTTATAATATATTATAATTTATTATTACTTATTTATTTATAAGAATTTTATCGTTTATTAATGCATTTTTTTTTTTGGGCGCAACATCCATCGAGCATCGGGGGCTTAGCGGCTTTTACTTAAGATGGAAAATATTCGTACGCCCATATTATTACGATGAGTTATTATGGTTTTTGGTTAAGTTTTGTGCGCATAGTTTTGCATGGGGTTGCCATAGCACTGCACTCCAAATCTGACAGCCATCTACATTTATTCTCATATATCATTGCTTTCAGACTGACGAGAGTACGGGACTCGTTAGTAACGTGCCTAGTTATTAACTATTTGACTCTCTCAATATAAACCCAAGTGTCTGCGCACATTCGCCTGAATACGTAGATCCAAAAACATCCAGTAATTAGGCCTTAAATAATAAAAGAACTAATGAATTACAGTTACGAGTATACGAGAAAATATTAATATTTATACATTGCACTAAGATTTTTCTGTACTAAGTGTATGAGTCTATGAATAAAATCGGTGCAGTTCAAATCAAATGAAAAAGGTACTTCGTGCGAATATATTATCGGATTATTTCTCTTTATATAATATACATTTCTACATCGGTTTACTAATCTGATACAATTTTTGTTTATTTAATACCGCAATCGATAAAGATTCGCTTTCTCGTCCGGACATTACGACAATATATCAATTATCTGTTTCGAGCTTTTGAAGCATTTGTCAATTAAGTAGTACAGCTTTTAAACTTTTTAACGATTTAATGTTGAAATTCACGAGATTTATTCGATACCTATTTCATTGGACCGGACAGGTGTTTAAAATTATGACAACATATAAACCGTCTAGCCGAAATTTTTATTTAAATATAAGAAAATTATTTAAGTAATAATTTACCGAATCAGTCGATAGAATTTTATTCAATTAACAATTAACTATACAATTGTTAAAACTTTATAGCCAATTTAACGAAACTACTCAATTCTCTTTTTACCTGTAAGAATATAAAATCGAAAATCTAATTATAATTTAGAGAAATTAGTATGAGCGCATTGAGAATATTATTAATTAAATCAATTGGCAGAAGTTGTTAAATTTTATTAAAAGTTTCAAGAAACAAATCGCAAGTCTAGAAAGGGACTTTTACGAAAGATCTATAGACAAAAAAAAAAGAAAGTGAAAAAGTGAAAAAGGAAAAATATAAAATGTAAAATTAAAATATCTCGTTAGGTGTATACAAACGAACAAACGAACGAACAAACAAACGAACGAACGAACAAACAAACAAACAAACAAACAAATGTTCATTAAATTAAAAGTTCGACTGAACTCTAATGCTTTGATTTAGCAACGATGGCCAAACGTGATATTCCATAAAGGTCAAGGAAGCCAAGAGTGATTAAGTAAGTATTTAAAAAATTAATCCCTTCGGCTTTAATAAATGGAAAATCTTTTAAATGTTTTTAAGCTTTAGAAAGTCTAATCGATAGTCGATCGCATACTTTTGTTCGTATGGAGTCTCACGGTGGATATTCATTAGAGTCCTTTAAATAATAAGGAATATTATTATCCGTTGGCTTTAACGCTTGAACGGACCTGAACGCGCGAAAACTGCTTGTGGCTGAGGATGAGTTTAAAAAAAAATCAATAGAAATCTGTAGATCCGATAGATACAGTTAACTCGTATGAAATTATTCCCGGCCATCATGAATTTGTCGAAAATACTTTTCCACTCTCCTGCCTATTATCTCGAACTGTTAAATCACGGTCCTATCACGTTTTCAATCTTATGGCGGATCGAGCGACACACGGTACCCATCCATTTTACTTTTCTCATACTTGCCCCGCTCCTATTCATTGATCACTGTCCTTCTTGTATTTCCACACCGTTGAATATTTTTAACCTAATGATAAAATGCATTCAACTGAGTTTATCAACTAATAACAGCCATTGTAGTTTTTCATCTTAACGCAAATTTTTCTCCTCGCTCAAAAAAAACAAAAACAAAAACAAAAAAAAAAAATAAATAAATAAATAAAAAAATAATAAAACCTAATTAAAACTGCAATAGATGAAATACTAAGGCGAAAGACTCACTAACTGTCTTTATCAATAATTCCGTTCAATCAGTAGTATTTATAGTAATTTTTTCTAATTTCATACGGTTATCTGACGCGTAACAGATTTTATTTTAATAAATAGATATACACATAATGAATATTATGATCAGTAAACAGTTCGAGAACATTTTTTTCCCTTCAATTTTGTCTTAAAATTTAGTAACAATTAAAAAATATGAAATATAAATTAGAATAATTATACGATTTTTAAGTATTTAACTTTAATTTCGATACCCCGTTTAAATTAGCGTTTAAACAAATAAGCAGAATCATGACGTGTATCTCTATAATATCTATTTAACGTAAACATCATAAAGATCTGATTTAATGTAATTATGACCAATAATGCCGAAATTATCGCACACGTGCCTACATACATGTATGTACGTAACGAACATTAATGAATGAGCTTATTACTTTAGTATACTAAACTACGTAAACGTAACCCTCATTCTGCAATCTTATTATTACCCCTTTCATATACAACTTTACTTCAACTATTTGCTACGGTCTTCCCATAAACTGCATTTGTTCAATTATTATTAGAATTTAAAATTACGAAGAATCTATTCTTTATAATACCATTGATATCATTCAATGGTATTTACTGAAATTATAGAAAAGAATGCAATCTGCAATAGTAATAGAAAAAGAGAAATACAAATAACGAAAGAAAGACAGATGTAGATGATAATTTAAGCCCCCCCCCCCACATCCGCCCCAAAAATAGTATATAAAATAAGGAGAGAGAAAACTAAAGATACAAAGTCAAAGAATTAAAATGGAAAAATTAGAAATTTTGCAGTTTTACCATCTAATGAAGATAAATGAATCTCTTGATAAAAAAAATTGGGACAAATATTATTGCGGTAAGACGTCCAAAAACAGTATAACATTTGCCAAAGCAATTTTAAGAGAACTGAAGAAATATAAACAGGCATTTTACCTATCTTTTTTCTTCTTCTTCTTTTTTTTTTTTCAATTTATATTCTTTATTATTTCGTTAAAATTAATTTTTAACGGACTTTCTAAATTTCCCCCAAACGATTTGAATTTATTTACATAAAAATAGATTATTTTGAATAAATTATAATCATTAAATTATCGTTATGTGTGTGTGTGTGTGTGCGTGCGTGTGTGTGTATATATATATGCGAAAGAGACGAGACAAATAGCCGTAGCGTATTTACATGAAAATTATAAATTATTTTATCAGTAATGATAGAAAACGTATATTTATGTAGTGCAAAACCAAAGCTATAGGGCCATAGCTATACAGGTCTTTTAGGTTATTTTTAAAAATTACGTAATTTGCAAAGATCCATTATAGTTAACCAGCGGTCGTTTCCACTATTAATCTGTTTCCGGCGTACAACAGATTTTTTTTTGCTCCGCTGTCTTCATTTGTTCGCAGCAGTGCTATCGATACATCAAATCAAATTATAAAATCAAATTCTAATTTATTTATTTATTTATTTATTTTTTTTTTTCAAATAACTCTAATTCGTATTATGCTAACCTTATTAACCCAATTAACTTATTTCCGCAAACTATTTCTTGACAAAAATAAAACAAAAAAAAAAAATTAAAATATAAAAATCGTTTATCTTCTGAATTTGTTTTTAAAAATCTGAAAAACAATATTAACTATTCACTCGCGAATGATATAATGTTTATATTGTCTTCAAGTATCAATTATATAAGAAATTGTATATCATTATTCGTTTAGAAATCTATGTAGTTGTATCGATTAAAAGCGACAGTTAGGCGGAAGGATTACTATTTTCCAAGACAAATAGTGAAAATGTTCTAGAACAGTGTATGCGCTGCTAATGTCATATTGGCCAAAGCCTCGAAACACAAACTCGACTTGACTCTATGTAAAATTATGATGCGGAGCTGCATGCGAAGTAACGCGTTGCCGAGGTCGTGCAATATCGATATTCACGAGAAGTAACGTCGATTGTGAGCTTTTACTCGTAACGAGCTCCACGCAGTCATAATAAAATACTGCAGAACAAAAACTTCAAATTGATTATCTACTTGATTGCTGTATATTATCGCATCTCTCTTACTATCGATTTACTCTTGTCTATCGCGCCCCCGACTCCTAACTATTTACGAGACTGAATATTTACGAGAAAAATCAGTTAATATTTACAAAGCACGGCCAATTACACGGCTCATTCCAAATGCTTTATATAACTATTTTAGATTCATTCGATGCACCCGTTACTTAATGCAAATAAATTCAAGCAAATTAATCATAATATCAAGCATTCTATGTACAGTACATGCTGCTTATTATATAAATAGACATTCACGCGTATACGAAAGCGATGTTTTTTTTAAAAATTAAAGTCCTGCTTGGACGTAAGTAATGAATAATATTCGAATAATACATTTCAATTATAATTAAAGTTTGAATAGTAAGCCGTAAGTGCTTTTCAAACAATGCTTTTCAAACAATGTAAAATGAAACAATTTTTCTTTATTTCTTATAAAAATTAATCAACGATAATGTAGATGCATAGATAGAGAGAGAGAGACAATATTATTTATAAAATGTATGAAAATTACATTATTAGTCAATGATGATACCTATAATATTCCTTTTAGTTGACTTACACGTAGAATTACTTATTTTTTTTTAAATGAAATGTATTTTAAGGTTATCCGGTTTAAAGTTAAATATAAATCGATTTAAAAGTTTCGTCTTACAGTTATCTTCGAATCTTATTTTTTTCGCATTAAAATATTTTGCTCGTCGGACACATGTGCGTATATACGTGTCCTAAGATGTGATATGCAGGGCATATTGAGAGTAAATATTCGCAAGTATCACAGATAGAAATATTACAGTCATAAATGCATCAACATTACTGTTGCTTATTACGTATTTATATTATTTAATAGTTATTATTTTATGAAAGGACAAATTGTCACATGTGTTTTTATAATTATAGAATACTATAAAGATAATTCATATTTCATTTAATTGGGTAGAATTTTTTATTGTGTCGGGAGAGCGTAGACGTACATAGTTGCTTTGAAGTACCCCATCTCTCGTTGTTACCAATCTCTCTATCTCTCTTTGTCCGTCGCGTCGCCCCACCCCACACACACACGCACTTCAACTATATTTTATTCACTAGCTATACTATAGACGAAACAAATATAAATAAACGCAGTGGGAGAGAGAGAGAGAGAGATGAACGACAACAATAGAACGATAATCAACCGCTCGGGAGCTTCAACGGATTACACTCTCCATATATTAATTATCGTGGTGCACTCGAACGATGCGCTCCCATAAATTACACGTCCGCGTGACGTCTCAGTAGAGCCCTGTAACGCGCATCGCTCTCGTGCCTGAATAGTCTATGGCTTATCATTTAAATATTCTGCGGTAACCTCAACTATATGTAAGCTCGACTTTAATGCAAGACATTAAAGTCGAGACAAGAATATTTATAATAAAAAAGAAATGTGATCCACTGAAAATCATTGATCAGAATCATACGAAAGCTAATGTCAATGTTAAAATTTCATGGCGAAATATTTGATAAATATTAAAATCGATCCCTAAAACGTCACGTTTTAGGGGTATTAAAAGGCTATTTTATTTTATACTTAATTTATTGAAATATCAATAAATAACATTAGTTTTTGAAAGAGTACTTTAGTTTTATTACGTAAACAAAAGAAATCAGATATGCGCAATGGCACAGTTTAAACGTTAATCGAAGATTAAGTGATTGAGCCCTAAATTTCATCTCGATCTCGGTAAATCATAATCTTTAAAGGAATATAACTCTGTTATGTTACACAATGTTCTCGACCCATAATTCATTATCCACATCATAAAATCATATATTCAATGATATTATTATACTGTAAGTATAAAAAATATAATATTTCTTATATTTAATTATAGGTTAAAAAAAAAAAGCTAGTTTTTCTCAATACAGAAAGAGTTATAAAACTCTAAGCATACAATAATAAAGTGATTTTTGTAGGCAGATCGAAAATCGTTGCTTAGAGCTATAATTGCGCTTACTATTTATTATAGACTTTGCGTTTAAATTTGATGCAATTCAAATTCAATAATTTGATTATTATTATTTAACATTAATATTCAATAAATAATAATAACGGCTTATATCCGGAAGAGATGTTATGCGCAATAAAATGGAATTTAAAAAAAAAAAAAAAAAAAAAAAAGGATTTCATGGACTACGTAGAGATTAAGTTTTAATATTTCTTGAAATACTATAAACTTGATTAAAAAATAAATTTATGAATCAAGCTGTAATTGAATAGTTTTTCTAAAAAATAATTAAGTTATCTTAATTAATCGGTTCGCTTACATTTCGATGTTGTTCAATCGAAGAATTCTAGTTAAAATGTAAGAAGTTAATTAATATTACGATTTGAGTTAACTTTGCAAACTTCTTGTTAACTAACCTATTCAAAAAGGTCATTTATACATGAAATAAAATACATTTATGTATTAATATTACGGCCATAAAGTTCGTCACGGCGTAATCCGGTTTAAGTAATGTAAAACGACATTATTACGATCTGCAAAATTATTGATAGAAAAATAATAAAATATTCATTCGATAACTTCAATATCGTCTGTCCTAGGACATTAGCGATTCAATTTTATCGCATTATCATAACATTTACGACAAACGAATGTTTCTGAATATTTTTTATTACCATAAACTGTAACGAAACTTCATTTATTTACGGTTGAATCGTCCAGTTTATATATAAAAAAATACACGTAAAAACCTCTGTTAATTAACCGAATCTGCGTTATTATTTTACTGTATTCTATTGTTTAGAGACCTTTATGTTTTATTCGTAAAGGGAAAATGATGTAAGGTCTAGGATATAAATGTTCAAGTTCATTAAAACAATACGAGTAAAGAATTCAGGTGCAGGTAGTTTACTTAATAATTGAAAGCATTAAAGCTGCCTTTCATACGCAAAAGGAAACCAATCTTTTATAAGTTAAAACTTCAATTAGATCTTTCACAATTGCATAGGTGCTCTAGGATATATATATATATATATATACACACGCGCGCGCTCAAGCTCCTTGATAATTTATTCATATGCAATGGATGTAAATTTTAAACGCTTGAGTGTAGAGAACATGGAGCAGAGTGGGTCGGGGCTGTGGGAATCCGCAAGAATTCGCTGTCAATCGTCAAATATCTCTTATACGGATTCAACGTGACAGATATAATTTTGAGGAGAAAAGTCAGTCGTTCGCATAGGCAAAAAAAAAAAAAAAAAAAAAAAAAAAATTTGAAAAGTTGAACAACCCTTTTCAGCGCAGCGACTTCCGAAACTCACTGTTTCCAGCAAACCAAGGAACAGCGAGGGATACACATTTTATTGCTCCCTTTCGGGAATCTGCCATAATACTACGGTCACGCACCAAAGTAAAAGCAGCAGATGGCTCGAGCGATAAAAATAAAAATTATATCGTTCATTGTAAAGTAACGTTATACGCAAACATTCCGTAGCTGTGGAAATTTAAAGCGTTAACGGCGCTTTAAATAAAAGTAATTCCCTTCCAAAAAGTATAACGAAAATATTTAAAATCCTTAAAAAATACACTCCCTTGAAGATATATATATATATATATCTTGTATTTATTGTAAGATGAAACGTCAAGTTGCCGTAGGTCTTAATTTAAAATTTTTAACAGCTCTTACAACTATATGCACCAAAGCCTAGACCTTCATTGAACAGCGTATTCCTATAATTTTGTTAATACGTATATGAACAAACGTGTATAATTATAATTTCACGGCTAATGAGCGACGATCAATAATAAATAATGCCGTTTAAGTTTCGACGACGCATGTGCTCGGTGTCTTAATAACCAAAAATTGAGGGTAATTTTCGTCTCAGAATTATGTCGAAAGCATTTGCTTTTTTATATTCATAATGCTCTCAACTGCTTATACGTAGGCATACAGAAGCGAGATGATATACTTTTTATGAAATAAAAAGTACTAATTGATTGCACGCGAATAAAAATCTCCAAATAAGATAATTTCACGAAGATAAAATATTATTAAAAGAGCAATAAGTTGATATAGAGTCTTTTAATTAGACAGAAACAGGAAAAGTAAACCATAACAAATAACGAATAATTTATAGAATATAATACGAAATCCCGTAATGTGCGAGGATGCATTTTATCTTTTATTACGAGATGATCTTGGAACCATTTAAACAGAATATTAAATAACAGTCTAAAGACATTACATTCTTTTTTATGAATTCTTATTTTAACGAAGAAAAGTAATTTTCGTGAAATATAAACATATGCTTATAAATTCAAATTTCGCAACATACAAATATATATATATATATATATACAGATAAAAATTTATGGAACGATAAAGGTATTTTCTAGAAAGCTATTATAGATATTCGATCGGACGGAAAGGCTCGAGCAATACCCCACTTTATTGAATACCACTGAGACATAATTATACGTAAAAAGTTATATATGCACGTATATATAGTTTAAATCTCAAAAATCAATACGAGAATGTTTTATGTGAAGTATTTACGTAAAAAAAAAAAAAAATCTTTGAATAAGCTTTAAATTATTTAAGAAAAAATATAAAATTTAAAAATATTTTATTTTATATTTAATAAAGTCCATAAATAATTATAATCCACAAAGTGCATTTATAAAGTTGTTTTTGAAATCTTTGACCAATCGATCGATTTAATTCCCATAAATTTTTTAAATAAATAAATAAGTAAATAAGTAAATAATGTTAAATACCCTGGAGATTCGCAGAATTTAATATAGGAATAATAAAAAATTCAAAAAAAAAAAAAAAAAATTTCCCTAATTAAAAGTAATAAATGGCAATTAAAATAGCAATTAAAGTAGCAATTAAAATAGCAATTAAAACCAATTAATAGTAATAAATATTAGAATCTTTTATTCGTCATAAAATCATAAAATATAGAAAAAAATTTGTAACAATTGTTGTGAAAAATAACGTTGTTTAGCAATAGTAGATGCACCTTATTCTTAAAAGAAAGCGTATTGTGGTATTTAATTCCTTGTTTTTTTTTCTCTCTCTCCCGGGCAGGCGAGCCTCTCCTGCCCATTCATACGGTTAATCGGGCCTCCCCACGGTTTTTTTCTCTTCTTTTTTTTTTTTTTTTTGTTGTTGCACTCGCGGAATATATATATATGTATATATATATATATTAATAGGTGATACGATACCTGCGTCTCCGCGATTGCGGTCGGTATCAGGGGTTGATCCTGATAGAAGTCAGCCTGCGACGACGGGCAGCCGCGGGTCAAGCCGAGGGGATGAGCCGTGAACTCGTAGATGGGGCCTGTACGCGGCCTAGCCAGCCGGCAGCGCGGACGTGTCGGCCATGTTATATTCTTTCGCTACGGGACGATCGATTCTTTCTCGCTCTTGTCTGTCTGCTCTGTCTGCAGAATCGTTGGCTTCCCCTTTACGAGCCCTTCCCCCTTTCTCGGGAGGCGACGGTTCTTCGCCCCAGGACAACGCGATCGGCGAATCGTTTCGGTTTCCGAGAGCCGTTGCCCGGCTGCTGCCGCCCCCCCCCCGGCAACCGACATATTCTTTTGTAGCTAACAGGATAATGTTAGAAAAATAATTTGTTTCCGGCAAGCGTCCACGCTCTCTTGAATTTACAAATACGAGGCGTAATCTGCGCAAATTAGGTCCAAAGGCAATAAAAAAAAAATGACGTCCAATCGATGTAAAGTAAGCTTGAATTTTTATATACCATATCTATGAATAATAGGAAAAAAAAAAAAAAAAAAAAAAAAAAAACTATCTAAATTGATCCTGACGTGTAAAAGTTAAAGAAAAAATTTGTTAACATTAACAAATTAAAGTACGTAACTTCCTTTATACTGTATGTAAATTTACTCTTTGCCTAATGAAAAATATGATTAAGCTGTAAGCGATATTTAAAAAAGTTCTATTTACATAGTATATCTATATAGTACTAGTGTAAGCAAACATATACTGCACGCTTGGGCTATAATATAAATTGCACTTCCCTAATTATTAATAGTACGTTAATAGTATGCGATCATTAAATTATATTCACTTGTATTATGTTACAATGAAATTAACGGAATTGAAAAGAAAAAATAAATAATTTGAGGCCATATGAATTACATTTTTTTACTGTTTTTTTTCTTTTTTTATTTATTTTAATCGTATTCGTTTCTTAACAGTCAGAAAATTTTTGCTCAATGTTGGCTGAAGCGAGGCTCAACAATCAATCAACAAGCCTGTAATAATATATATATATATATATATGTTTTTCAAGTAAATATTTTTATTGGAATTGAAATGGATTGAAAATATTTGCATCAGCGAACCGAATGCATGAATTATCATTAAATGTAAATTGACAATACCCATCCATGCAGTATCGGCAATATGTAAAGTTACATTATAAAGTTAATAAGTATACGGAGATTAATGTAATTTGCCCCAGGACACGCGACAACACGTATTAATAAAAGCCAAATTCGGATACTTGTATTTAAAGGATCGTTGGATACGAAGGGAATTTAGAGGCTCGAAGTACGATGCGGCTGATATGCCTCGAGCCCTCTCCCCCCTTATCATTAATTTAGTTTACAGTGCGGGCAACTCGGGGGTTATTTAAAGCAGCCATATCGTACCCTTCGTAAAGCTCACGGAGCTTGCGTACGATGCGTATACTTGAGGGACCGGAGTTGAAGCCCCAAGGAAACTCGTCTGGAATGGCCGTGAGCGCGATCGAGTAACGCAACCAACGAATCGTACTACAGTCGTCCGTAAAGAAGAGACGTTGCCGATCCTCCATGCTTCTCCCACTGCTTGCATTCGCTTAACGATTCTCGGGGAGTCGTATGCCGCGCGAAAACAGACGACGGCTCCGGACGTCGAAATCGTACCTCGCGGCCACCCGCTCTCCAGGCCCGCGCGGACACATTGCGGACACAACGAAAACGTGCGGATACATCCCGAACCGATGAGGTACGCTGCTCATTCCATAGCCCCCGCGGAACTAAATAGCCGTGTTAAAAGAAAGAGAGCGCTTAATTATTTTGAGCGGGGAATTACAGGCTCCGATCGAAGCAGCTTAGTTGATTGTATATCGGAGCCGTGTACCAGGTAGCGAGTATCGCTCTAAATGTCCACAATGGCAACGGATTCTTTACGTTCCCGAAATATCTGCGCCGACTATCGTATCCCAATTAATTCCACACCCTTTACTTTTCGGGTTTTTTTTTTTTTTTTTTTTTTTTTTCGAAGCAGCTTCGGCTTGCTTGGTTATTAGTCTTCTACTTAATCCCTTAAGAACTTCCGTGGGCATATTATTATGGGGTAAATAGTCAAAAGCGAGGGCAAAATGTCGTCGTCGTCCCCCCCACCCCACCTGCCAGAATGCCATAAACCTCGTTTCCCTTGTAAAACCCAGACATACATTGAAATTGAGCCGTAATTACATTGGATTCTTTTCTATCGATTCACTCGATCGTTATATTAATAATGCACGTGCAGAAATTCTCTGGATCCCCTGACGCGGAAACGCGAAATGGCATTTCTCGCCGGTTACTATTGAAAATGAAAACAAACTTAATTAATTTTACATTTCATAAAAACCTTGATATTCAATTAATAATAATTAATAATAATTGAAAAGGAAAAAATAAAAAAAAAAAAAAAAAAAAAAAAAAATAATACAAAAATAAAGTAACGTGTACGCTCGCCTCATTTGATTTTTATTTATTATAACGTAATATCTGTTGCAGGTAGGTAATGTGAGGTCGTTAATGAAATAATAAATTTGTCCACATTTTATGCATAACCGTGTGCATGCGCGCACGCGCTCACGCGCAAACGCACATATATATATATATTTCGTAATATTAAAGAATTACTCGATTCGAAAGTAAATGAAAACAGATTTTAATAAATATTTTTAATGCAGTTCGACTCGTTTTAATCCTTTATTCCGTTAAGCATAAAAGTTTCATTTTACAGTTAATTGTTGCTTTTTAAAATGCAATATTAAATTTCTCATAATTTAATGTATTTTTATTCCATTTTTATGAATTTTTATGCAATCGCCCATTTGCATTCATTTTACATTCAAATTGGGAAGAAAAAAAAAATTTAATACTATTACATTTATATAATTTACCTAACTACTTCTATATTTCCTAGTTATATAAATATGGCCATACGTGTGTCAATCAATCCAAAGGTACAGTGCGAGATATTTAAAAGAAAAAGGAAAGAAAAAGATTCATTATAATTACGATAGAGTATTTGTAAAAATTTGTAAAAACAATTAAAGTACAATAATTGCTTAAAAAATTAGAATATTTATAAATAGAAATTTCGTCACTTACATCTACCTACGGCGTTTGAATAAGCTGTATAAATATCTGTCGTATCTTTATGCTTAATAAAAATGATTGTTGAATAACAACTTGGCTGATGAATAAATTTCGGTATTTATAAATAAGTACGGATTGAGTACTTGAGTAGCGATGGAATATAAGAAAATTAATATTCGCAGATGACAATAGAGAAGTGGAAAAGAGCTGGGGAAAAAAGTATGAAAATGACAGGGACATTGAGAAATATATACTTCGGGAAATACATCGGGGGGGGGGGGGCTTCATTGGCCGGCACGACTAACAGACGACGCGCAAGCTCGAACTACGGAAGCATGAAAAGAGATTCTGTGTATCGGTTTCGCCACATATACACATTTTCCTTTTAGCCCTAATAAATTTACAAATACCGCCATAAGCGTACTCACATGTGCACACATATATACATATATACATATATATACATATATATATGGACCAGACGCACTGGCAATGTAAAGATATTCAAATAAGCTTTTCGTGTGTATATTATCTTTTCATTTACGAATGTAATTCTTGCGGCATCCAATCGAAATTGAAAGAGATTTAAAGAGCTCAAATAATTTCCAGGTATAATCAATGGATATGGGTATTGATGTACGGACGGAGAATACGAGTTTCAGAGTAGCCCTAATTATTATTATTATTATTATTATTATTATTCGATATTTATACAAAGTATTTCGTCCACTTTTTCTTATTTATTCTATCAAGATTCGCCTTCATTTAAGTGAGATCTTATGCAAATGTATAAATAATTAGGGATTTACGCGCAATGTATTATGGGTATATTAGTATTTCCAATGAGTTTTTATCACTTTTCGTATAAAAATTTATATTCACTCGACGGAAATGTAAGTGAGTGCATACTACATACACGTCTCCGGATATAAAATCGCCTATTTATTTTACTCTATTCAGATAATAATAATAATAATAATAAAAGCACTAGTTGATAAGAAAAGTTTAATATCGTTATACGCTATTTCTGTATTTTTCATCGTATTTCTTTTGTACGGAGGGCTTCATTCAAACAGTGTCTCGTTTGTAGGAATATCGAATGGGGGGGAAAAAAAAAAAAAAAAAAAAAAAACCGAGAGAGAAAAGGAGAAAAGTAGGGCAGACGGGACGGGACGTTCACTTCATTATTCGTGTCATAAAACAATAGGATGCCCATTATTTCTCTTTGTTAATCTTTAAAAACGGTAAAATAAAGAATAGAATAAGATCAAGCTGAACGAGAGGAGAGAAATGCGGAGAAAGCCGAACAGAGAGCGTAGACGCTCGGGATCGTAATCACAATCTCCGTTGGGAGGCATCCACGTTTGAACATCCGATATCACAAATTTTACACCGATTTTAACAAAAACCGATGTTTATTTATTTTTCAGCTCTAGAATACGATTGGTAGATTAATAATAAAGCTAATTATCCTTCAGGCTCGGATAATCTATCGATCCGATCTACCTGATGGCGAAAAATGGGATGGGGAAAATAATCTCTGTCTTACTATGTTAATGCTTTCTAATTATACTTTCAAATGACATCTTTTTTAACCAATAAAATGCCAATGAAATAAAGCTTGATCAGTTGATTGTTCATCGCCCAAACATTTGCCTACATTATGCGGTTAGCTAACTCTGTCCTTTTTACCTACATTCTCGCAACGTTGTTTTACGTTACGTTAACATTTCTTTAAATTAAAAATTTATAAGAAAATAGGGCGTGCCTTAAGTACTCATCTATACAAAATATTAAAATGCATATTGATATTCTTACGTTTGCTGCGAACGCCATTCTATAAAACTAAAAATCTTCTGCTTCACGTGAATAAAAGAAACGAAATATTAGAATTGATTCTTTGTGGGCCAACAGTATCCATATACACAGGCCATTAACATGAGCTTAACGTTAACGAATTAAATTAACGTTGGTTGGATAATGGAGTTGCTTCGCTGATACCATGTCTCTGATACCATGTACAAATACATATTAATTATAAAATCGTATTTGCATTATTATCGTACACAACATTCTTACACATTTTTGTACCGTGAAATCATAAAAATTTAAATGAGATCAATAAATAATTCTGAAATAATAACAGGCACCGAATTAGCTTCGCATTACGCGATATAAATTTTAATTAATCTTCTTTTAGGTATTATTGATAATAAAGTAAATTAGAAAAAAAAAAAAAAAAAAAATTTCTTGATCTCGATCAATGTTTTTATCGCTCAAGGTAATGAAGTTTCATATTGCATTTGTAATTCCTTAGATCGACATATTTTTCTGTAATTATAATTCTAATCACGATTCTAATTATACGTAAATTTCAGAAATATTTATTTTTAAAATAAATCTTTATTTTCTAACATTCAGTTTACGTACTCTATATATTATTAATTACATGAAATTCTCACTATTTGTTTAAAGAAAAATGTCATAATTACATTGATACCAATGTTTTTCTCCATAAATTTTTAAGATTTAAGAAATTAAATTAACATTCAACCGTATTCTTAATATTCATATAGAATTACAAGCTTTTGTAATAATTAATTTTCTTGTAATTCTTGTAATTTTACAAGAGAGATTTTAATTTATACTTTTTCCCAGTTGAAATTTTGCTATTTACTAATAAACGTATTTATTTATTACACGTAAAATAAAATTGCATTAACGTGTTTTAATTTAATAATAGTAAATTAGTACTGTTGGCTAAAGTAAAAGCTTACCAATAAGTCATTAACAATTATTACGAGTAAATGGGGGTAAAATTCTTTCGTGTCAGTAATTTCCTTATTTTACAAGAAATTGTACAAGAAAAAAATAAAAAAAAAAAGTTATATTAAAAGATTTATACATAATAGGTCGGTCTGGTCTAGTCTTAGCGTTCGTATTAAATACGAAAAGTTGATAAACAAAATACGTTTGAAGATGAAGCTTTTAATATATATATATATATATATATATATATATGTGGCTTACGAGCCATTAAAATAGTTTTGATTAATTGATTGGAGGAGTTAACGGGCATGATATGAGAAAGGAAAGAGTAATTGTTCTTAAAATGTAAATCCATTCCCGTAGGTTATTCTTATTAAGAGGTAAATCGGCTTGGAATCCGGGACAATGATCCCAGGGTGGGTGTCCCGGATCCCCTCCAGACCAATCAAGGGATACAAAGAAATCTGTGTATTAACAATGATCGGCAAGGAAGCGGTCGTCGGTGTACGGAGGGTGTACGGGGGGGGGGGGGGATCCAGTAAAATTCAACATTCGACCTCGGGGAGGTTAAATTTTTAAAACCTATCCACGATACTTCGGGTCGATCACGCGGATGATCCGGATGGCCAATGTTGTCCGAGCACTGGGAACAAGGAAAATCTTCTCGAATTAGCGACTCATGCCCGGCGTTGCGGAATACACGCCCGAATCACGTGATCTCGTATTTTTCAGACCCTGTCAAACGCACAACGACTCGAAAAGAAGAATACGACGACGACGACGACGACGACGACGAAAAATTACGCTCCAGGTATTCGCCTGTTACATTGTCATTGGCCGCTCTTGGGAAATTCGTCTCTCGTTCGACTTCATTGCTTTTTATTCATCGCTCGCCGATGGATATATATCTCTTTCTCCTTTATTAATTAACGTCAGCTATAATACCCCATTGGCTTGTTGAAAAAAAAAAAGGTGATTTTCGAATCGACCCCCCCCCCCAAATCACTTGGACCGACTAGTCGTTCATTGAGTCGTTCATTCGATCAGTGAAAAAAAAAAGGAATGAAAAACGAAGGATGAAGAGAAAAAGAAAGAAACGACCGAGAGCAATAATATAAATTATCGGTATGACAGTCCATAAGATTTGCCTGTAAATTCGTAAATTTGTCCTCAAGCAAAGGATGACCCGCTTGTTCGTTATCGTGGCCTCGTATCGTCGCAGAGCCACTCGGTAAGGCTGCGATACGGAACGCGTCCACGTATCCGAATCCGGAAGCACTCAAGTTTACAGTAAATGTAAACGATTGCTTGCGCATTGAAATCCGGACCTCAATTATTATTATTATTATTTAAGCCTATGCTTTCGTGTAATGAGCGCTGCCGACAAAATTACGAGGATCGAGTTTCACTCGAATAGTACGCAGACGAGAACGTATTAGTTTTTTTTCGAAAAACCTGCTGCCCTGGCAGATAAGGAGGCGTCCATTCGATGTTGTGCAATGAAAACTTCGCGGCGCATCGAATTTTACGTCAACTAAGGAATTAAAGAATTACCCAGGATATTCCGGCTGCACTGCCAACCAACTCGACTAGACTTTTCTCGAATTTTCTTTTGGGAATCGTTAAGGTGGTTATTGGGGTTATTGGGGTTATTGGGGGGGTGTAACGGGTTGGGTTGGGTGGGTGCGGAAGGGACGAAGCGTCGCCATCTGTTTGTCAAAACACAGTAAAAGTTTATGCCCTCGCCAAGTATCCTCTTAACCGTCCGTTTGTTTCTGTACCGGTGCTCCACCTCCACGTCCCCCTCCCCAATAACGCCTCTTTCTTCTCTCCTCCAGCCTTAATGTTAACAACAGTTTATTTTATTATCAAGCTATACTACTTACTTTTTTCTAATGGCAAGGGACAATGATTCTCCTTATTCACTTTATTCCCATCTATAAATTATGGAAATTGCCAGTCGCACATGTTACTTACTTACCCTTGCATAAAATATATTCTTCATTTTCAGTTCTAACTCTTTCCCGTAGTATTCGTAACGTATATCAACGCTACTCCATAGATTTTAAGGTAGCCTGCTTTATATACGCACACGCGTACGTACGTACGTATATATATATATATATATGCACTAGTAAAAAGTATGAGGTTTATTTGAGTGCAGGGTTAGGGCGATGTAAGGAGGAGAAGGTTTAGTCGGCGGACGTTAAAGAAGATAAATTAAAAATTAGCATCGCTTGGAAAATGTGCGCGATCTCGCGGCCGCACTTGGGAACGGGAAATCGATGTCGGGGCGTGATTTATGAAATTAGTCGATAATAGACGAGTCGAAGGTTCGGATGATCACGGACGCGAGATCACGGACGCAATAAATCGTAATCTTTCAAATTTGCAATTTGCAATTTGATTTGCAAGAAGAAGAAAAGAGGGCTTAATAAGGTCCGTGGAATTTTTTCTGAATGGTAAAGCAGCAGCGGGGGCTTTATAGCGTTATGGTCCAGTACTGGCCGAGAGATAAACGCCGCATTGGATTTCCGCATATCAATCGTGTCGAAGGCAGCGGTGCCTTTATCTCGGGCAAAGTCCAGCCGTAGCCGCGCCCCGCCGCGCCCGAACAACGTCGCCGACATAAGGGGACCGGGAGCACAAC
This sequence comes from Ceratosolen fusciceps, assembly GCA_018883505.1. Taxonomy (NCBI): domain Eukaryota; kingdom Metazoa; phylum Arthropoda; class Insecta; order Hymenoptera; family Agaonidae; genus Ceratosolen; species Ceratosolen fusciceps. Next base: position 264,788 of record RCIC01000026.1, read on the forward strand.
AACAACGGCCCAAAGTAGAAAAGCTCCCTCGAAGATAGGGGGGCGGGGGCGGGGGAGAAGATTGTGGCGAGCTGTACGGAAAATGGGCTTACTTTTACAGGGCGAGCTTATTTTACGATGTCGATGTAGCCCGGATATAGCCACCGCTGCCGCTCTACCCCCTCCCCCCGTACTTACGCCACGCGGCTGTATAGTCGCCGAATGGACGGGGCAGACTCGAGCTCAAGTGAGCGAGTCTACCCGGTACTCGCGGTTTTCGCTCGTAAAACTCTTGAAAAACAACGAACGGATCCTGGACACCGCTACCTCCGTCCCCAATAACCCCATACAGCCCCATACAGCCCCACCCTTGCCGTTTATTTTCATAGATAACCCCAATAACCTTCGATTATTGACGTCTTAATAAAATAAATTCCCCTCGAGTCGCTCACGATTTTCCCCTCCGCGAGCTTTATTCATTCCCTGAAAAAAATTTTTTTGTTTTCTTTTGCAAATATTACGGTTCGGCTCACTACTCGCGAGCTAGCATCATTATTATCACCCTTTACTTCCTTAAATATTTATTATTATTCACATTAAATTGCCAATCGAATAGACTTTGATTTATTTAGTAATTTCTTTGGTACTGGCGCATTATTAGCTGTTGTTCTTGTTGTTGTCATTGTTATTCGTGACTGGATTCGTTTTAACATTTTTTTTCTCTCTTTCTGTGCATTGGATAAAGCTTCCTGTCTGCAATGTATAAAATCTTAATTAATTTCTTTCTTTCATTCTTTCTTTCATTCTTTCTTGTTTTTTTTTTTTTTTTTTTGTTTTTTTATATATATATATATAAAAATAACTCTTATCCGAAAGAATGAAAAAAATCAACTTCGCGGGTATGTTTTAATTTTTTTAGAATGCGTAATTAAAAGCGAATGGAGATAGGTTTCACGTTGTCAGGAATAATAATATAGTTGGACGTTACGCGAAGGATTTAGTAACTGAAACTGACTTGCCGGCCAGTTTCGTCGCCGGTTAACTTTATTATTACTTTCGCCGGCCCAACTGGTTCCGGTTAATGAATTTCACGAAGTCGTTGTAACTTTTGTTACGACGTTCATCGCTCCTACCGTCGCCAAAAATCATAATAAATTGCATCGTTTAATAAGAAAATGGGATATGGTTAAGGAAGGCCTGGAGGATTATTTCTAAGGTGTAAATGAACCCTTTACACACCGCCCCTCGACCCTCGACCCTCGACCCTCGACCTCTCAACCCGCCCCCTTTCCCATTGCTTCATACCCCCTTCGCCACAGATAAGCTCATGTAAATCAACGTGAAAATTAAAGCCCCCCTCCGCCCCTCCACCCCCCTCCGCCAAGATAAGAGTTTTTAATACTTGTGTCACAAACTATCTGGCACGTTTAGGCAATTTCAAAAATTGCTTTATCTTAAAATTAAAAAGTTATGATTAATTCTCATTTCACTTTGTGTTCCTTACTCATTTTTATTCTTCGTACTTAAGCATTTAAAATATACCGCCCACCCCTCCCCACCCCCCACCAATACAAGATTTCTTTATATACTACACTCGTTTGTCACAAACAATTCCCTCCCCCACCCCTTTTTTTCTATTAAATAATAATTCTTTCCGATTACGCCCTTCCAGTTTCATTCTCATATTCAACCGATAAATTAATATTTTCAATTTTCAAGCAACAGGCCCTTACTATTGAGGACTTGTTGAATTTAGCGCATAAATAATTTACTGCCCATTAAACGGACGCGATCGAAGTTTTGAAAAACATAAATCTCATATTAAAATTCATCAGTAGCTTCCCGCATAATTCATAGATGAACCAAACGTTTTTTTTTGAGTTTAGTATGTGTCTTTTTTTGGTATATAAGCCATTTCATTAATTGTATATTCTGGAATATTGATATCGTATTGTAAAATATATATATATATAATTGAAATTGCTTACATCGTTTAAAAGATTATCTTTTTTCATTTCCTAATTTACATTCTCGACTATCGGTTTACTTTTAAAAATAAAGTTTTGACTAATTAATTTCAAATAATTATTATTAAGCTATTATTACAGCTTTAATACAGATGAAATTGTATAGTGCCATAAAACATTCAAGATAAAACGCTTTCAAGATATCATTAAAAATATAGTTATAATTTCTCTATAAATTGTAATTTACAAATTATTAAAATAACAAATCACAATAGCATATTAGAATTCGAGCTTAGAGCTTTTAAGATCCTGTAGACTATTATTATCACTGCGTATATTTAAATACAATATTATTTTAATTGATATAATAAAATTTACTGTATTGCAAATTTCATTTCTACCGAATTATTGACCGCACTAACAAAATACCAAAGTCAAAATACTATAGCGATAGACGAACAACAGAATATTGATGATAAATTTCAAAATTTTCTACTATTCGTCATTGCTAACGTGCGTTATTTTTTTTTCTTTTCTTAATTTTTTTACACAAAATTAGAATACTTATTACTTCGTTACACATATGTATAATTTACATTTCCATCCTGTTACATTTCCGTTGTGCTGACGCGACAATAAGGTTACATTATAAAAACCATTAGAAAAAATAGTTATAGTATTCCGAATAAATAATAAAGTCCATTCGTTCCATTGGATACTAGAAATATTTTTCGAATGAAATCTTACATTAAAACTTACGTAAGTTAAATTACAATTACCTAAGTAATAATAAATAAACTATGATTTTACATGAATTTATCTGAAAAGATATAAGATAAGGAAGATTAAGGAATTCATTAATAATAACTCCGTGTTTTTGCAGACTGATATTAAAATTATTTAATACTCGAAGTATTAGAATAAAATAAAAGAATGTAAATTTCTTTATTTTTCAAGTTTTTCTACTTCAATAGGAGTTTGAAACTGACCGCATATTTTACGTGTAAATAAAGGGGAAATAAATTTCTCCACATCAGATACGAGTTAGCCAAATCTATTTATTAACTTGGATTTTGTAGTAATTTCAAATATGTATTTAATTTCTTTATTGTCAATGTAAGCATTTTAATTTAAACCTACAATTATTACTGGGAAAAATTATCTTTCCGAAAGTAAAAAATTTTTACAAACCTTTTTGCATTCAAAATTAAAAGAAATCCTAATAAATTAAGAAATTCTATTTATTTTTATAGTAATTAGTGATTTCGTTGCTCATAATTGTAAGGCCAATAAAAATGAGTAATATTTATAAGTCTTGCAGTAAAAGATTATCCAGTGCATGTTAATTAATATATATATATATTTAATTTCGAATCCTTAAAGAGAAATTGAAAGTATCTTATTGTTCAAACTGTCGAATTCGTAATTTCTTAATTACTCGTTGAAAATAAGCTTGTCAATGCATAAAGTTAAGTTTCGCATAAAATGAACTGATTATTAAAATTGGTATTTAAAGGAAATTGCAATCTGCCAGGGCTGTACTATTATTAAATATCAAATAAAATTATGTTTACTATTTCAAATGTAATACATTCGATTTATTTTAGATTTATTATAAAAGAATCTGCCGAATTAAAAAGTAAGTTCTTTAATTCTGCCATCTAGAACTAACGGTGCAACCATAATGCTTAGTCCATTGCAATGTATATATATATATAAATAATAATAATAACAATACGTTCTCTGTAATAATGGAAAGGGACATTTTTTTATCCATGGTATGCAATAGGATGTATCGCAGCGCGGATTTTTCGGAGACTTGGACCGCTCATCCCGTTATTACGCCAAGTGCCGTTGTACCCAGTGCTTCGCTTGTTATTCCCGAAGGAGAAGTCAGTATGGATTGTCTCGAAGAGGCAATCCTACGTGCTCCCATCGTGACTCTTGGACTCGCACAGCACTTTTAGTTAGACTCGTGCCGAAAACCCTAGTAAATTTATCCCGGGATACGTCACGAAATAAGCTCAGTTGAAAATTAATCGGCCGATTAATTTTTAATTGACCCGAGAACAGGACTCGACCTCTTCATTCATTATTACCGCTATTACGCCAGATTTCTCATTTCGCAGACTTTCCATAATAAAAAAAAAAAAAAAAAAAAAAAATTGAATAAAATACTTTATCGAGTCTCTGTATCCGTATTACAAAGAGACACGCTCTACTTGGTATTGTCAGTGAGTACCGTTGTATGCCTGATTTTCTCGGCTCCCTTGCCATTCCCCACCCCCGCCACGGCTCGACCGCGGCAAATAATTTCCAAGCGAGGTGTTAAATAATTTAGGAGACTCTAAGAATCAAGTAGCCGAATCAACGTACCAAATAACAGATAAGTGACATTTATAGCCCCATAATGTACGAAATTATTGTTATTACAGTAGTACTACGCGTCCGAGTTGATGGATGATTATCTTTCGAAACGAATTAGATTTCCGTCGGATATCGATAAGGCTCCACTCACTCTTAATAATTACTTCGACGGAATAATTAACGGCCAATCTGTGGCTTTATATAATAACACAGGCTCGAAAGATGTATTTTGACGCGGATTTTGCATCCCTCGTACTGACCGAACGATAGTGAAAGGCGCGTTGTATCGAGAGCCCGGGTTGGTGGTATTGGCGGTCGAAGACGCTGCACGAGCCGATTGCATGGGAATCGGGGGAGTCCTGAACTCAAAGCGACTTAGCCGATGGCGTGCAACGAGGGAGTCCCGAACTGACCCCGGCACACCAGTCAGTGCCTCTGCAGCCCGTGAGCAACGTCCTGGAAAGTAATTAGCGCGCCGGGGTGGGGAGCGGCTTTTCTCGAATAACGAAGCCACGGAACGGCCACGAGGCTTTTAGCCGGATTGATACGGGCTCGGGAAGGTCGGACGGGATGGGATGGGATTGGGATTGGGATGGGATTGGGATGGGATGGGATGGGATGGGTCGGACAAGGCAATTCGACCGATAGAATATCATCGCATCCGAACGGCATCGCTAGAAAAAATTCACTCAGACCACCTTCTCCACGTGCGCGCTTAAGCACCTTTCCTCCCACCCCCCCTTTCCCCCCTTTTTTCTTTCTTTCTTTCTTTCTTTCTTTCTTTCTTTCTTTGTTTTTTTTTTTTTTACCTCCCCCCGTCACTTTTCTATTACAATTCTGCTCATTTCCGACCACTATATCACCCCCGACCCATTTTTATTCATATCGGCTAATACGACGTAACTTATCGTCACGTTATTGTATTTGATTGAGAAAACAAAAAGTGAAGAAAAGAAAAGAAAAGAAAAGAAAAGAAATATCTACATTTGATGATCGATTGTTTGAGTCAGGCATCAGTGAATCTCTAAGAATACTTCAGATAATAATGTACCTCTGTTATTTTTATTAGTAAATCTACTTTTGGCAATTATTTACTAAATCTACCAAAATACGCGTTTCTTTTTCAATTTTATTCGTACATTAAGTATAAAGTGTTCCCTGTTTCTATAATTATTCGCCGTGCACAATTTTCTACAATTTTTCCGTAGAAATGTAAGTGACGATAACTAATTACAGATCCACGGTACAGGTAATTCTATTAATTCTTCAGTATAATTACTATAATTTAGAAATAACTAGATTATTTTGAATTTCTCTCATTATCGGTATAAATCAATAATTTTCGAAGACGGAACCCGGTAATTTAATATTCTTGTAACACATGTATGAGTCAAGTGCCGTACCAATGCTATTTAAAATATTGAATGTGATTATAATTTTATCAAAAGCTAATTTTTATATTAACTTTTATTTTACTAATTTCAATTATTGCTTTCAATCCATATTATAAATTATAAATGTAATTAATTATTTCAACGTTGATAATACCCATTAATGCACACTAATTTTAAGATATCGCAATTTTTTAATATTTATAAGACAAAACGTTCTTCTATGGTCTTCTGTTACTGAAGTATATATCATACGTATTTGCAATAAGAATATTATGTAAAAATTGTCCATCACTTTTACGGACAATGTAAATTCCCTATACAATAGATTAGTTTCGTTATTTTTTTTTTTTTTTTTGTATTTATTAATAACCCCAATAAGCAAAGTTATGTAAAAAATTGTCATAAAAATGCAAATGTCACACAAAATTATCACTACTAAACAATGAACTCCATATCTTTTGCTAATTGTAAAATTAATTTCTCTATAATAAACTTTTTAATAATTATCGCAAGATTATTTGGAACAAAGTTAGGATTTTTGAAATTTATTTTTTATCGAGATAGAAGCTATTAGGTATAATTATGTATTACAGTATGGCAAAGGGGGAGAGAGAGAGGTTGAAAATTACGTTTCAATACATTTTTTGAAAAGATCTCGCGATAAGTCGACGTGATAGTTCATATTTTACGCATTATATTCCCTTTTATTTTACTCGTATTTACAATATAAGCTGTAGGCAATATAAGTTTGATGGTGAAGTAACCAAGTGGAAAGAAAGCTTTGGGCCTTAAAATGCCTTAAAATGCCTTAAAATTTGAGAGATCGAAGGTATGAAAAGAGACGATCGAAATAACGTCATGTGCTGCCGATGAAAGTATCTACAGAATTAGGAATATCAGCTTAGAGAAAATTGGGAGTTCCGTTTTCTTCTGTAAAAAAAAAAATCGTTTAAAGGTCATTTCTTCAATGGCCCAAGGGTCACACGGAATTGAAGATACATTAAAATAAAAGTTATTCCTCAAGATAATCGTCCACGTCCCTTATCGTTGAAAAACCCTTCTGTTGTCGGGTTTTCATTAATTATTAATATACCTACCTATAAAACGTCGAAGTTCGTGCCTGAAAAGAGTTTGGAGAATTTGTTTCGAGAGATTTCATTAGGATTTTTCATCAGAGTTCGTTTGCCGGGAAACAAAGCAATATGCACTTGCATCAGCAATCTCATTAAAACGGATACTTATCACAACCGCTATATATATATATATATATATATAGGTTGTCTTGAGCCTAACTCATAATCACGCCAACGCCTTGGACTATTAACGCTATTTTCCCCTAACAAACGCCCTCGTTTATCAAGGAAACTGCAGACTGCCGTCGTCTTATCTTATACAAACCTCTCTACTCTCTACTCCACTGCTGCATTTCTCCTCCGATGAACGTTTCTCTTCATTTTATCAATTCTTAAACCTTCTCTTTAATCATTTAAATCATTATTCGCTCATATTATTTAATATTATAAATCGTCATCAACATTGTCGTCGTCATCAACATTGTCGTCGTCGTCGTTGTACCATTATTGTTACTATTGTTTTAATCACGACGAATCGATTATTCCGTAATTTAATTAATCGAGCATATAAATTATTAGATTATATAAAAATTTATATAATCTAAATCATTTGATATTTAAAGGGCCAGATTTATAAAAGAAATAAAAATGAAATTTTATCGCTATGTCCTGCGATAAAGAGTATCGTAAACATTATATTATTTCTGCACTGTTTCAATTATCTTGATTACTTTTTCGAAAAAATATATAAATTATTATGTCCCAGTTGTATTTCATCGTTATAGTTGTAATAATCATTGTAATAATTACATTGAAAATATTCAATCAAAATATAAGCCGCAGTTTTGAATAAATTTATACAATTTATTTTCCATGCTTTAGATAGAATACAGTATTGGCTGATCCGTATTTTAATGATAATTATAGCTCATTGAATTTTCAGACTTCAATATTTTTCTCAATATAAGCTACAGTACTACAATATTATGCTTCATAGAAATGTGAAATAGGATGTTTTCAAATACTAAAAGTCCCGAGGATGAATAAGAACTGTTTTAAAGGTGAAAGTATGTGTACACGTCCTCAATAATATTGAGATAATTATCATTTATCTATTATACTGCAGTTAACAAAAAAAGTTGAAAAACAAAGTAAATAGATACAATAATACAATTCTTATTAAATTTTGCTTACATTGAATTGCGAACATATGAAAATACAGATCGTTGTCAGCAACATTATTTTACTTTTCAGTCCTAACAAAATTATGTGAAACGTTATCTAGGAAACTTATTCATCCAGTGTTGATATTTTCACAGCTAAAATTAATTATCAATATAAAAATATACATAGACGAATGCGCCCCACAGTTGGAAAAGAATTTCCCAGAGAGTAACATTTCTTTGAAAAATAAATATAAATACCTGTTTTCTGGAAGAAAATAATAATAAACAATTCATTGTAAAAACTAATGTAAAGGCTTTTTTTAATCGAATAATAATAATATTGATATAATGTGGTAATTTTTTTTTTATTCATTATTTACTTAATAACGTAAGTTTAATAGAAATCATTATTATTTCAACGGTTATCTGTCGAAATAAACTATGACCAGTCTACGACGAAGGTAACTTAAAGAAAATATAATTTTATAACTTTAAGAATTATAATATTTAAAAATAAGGATCACCATATAATTAAGTAAAGATACAAATATTAATACAACTGAAAAATGTTGATAAAAAAAAAAAAATTTAATAAGAATTTAATAATCAAAAATTTTTCAAAACGTTAGATATTCGTAATCCTTTAATCCAGAGTAGAAATGAAAACTTAATTTACAGATTTTATTAAAAATGATTAAAAATCTATTCATCCAAACTATATTAATGATTAATGAAGGGATCTCGGGGAAGTAATTAGGAAGTTGTAAATCCATTAGCATACGTATTTAATGCGCTTTCTAATAAAATTGAAAATACCCTGCGACTCTAGTCTTTACGAATAATTATTTAATTATATTACAGTAAATGTAACGTAATGAATTTCGTCATAATATCTCACGTACAAATTCTTCAGAGTTCTTAAATATTTTGAAGTTTCTATTACGTTAAAGTATTAACAATACATTAATTACAACGATTTTCATGAACGCTACCATGCTATTAAATACTATTAAAATTAAATAATTTATTTGGGCCAAATTCTTAATCTATAGTTTAATGTATTAATTATACTATTAGAATTAAGTTTGAAAGTAATTTGAAAATATATAAAAATTAAAGTATTTTAATTCCGAATCTAAGTATAAATGTAACTTAACTATTAAAAAGCATGTAATTATATCTAACGAGTTAATTGCCAGACTTTGTTAACTTCGGTCATAATCGTTTTATTTCATTACCATGTCTACCCTTTTCCTTTTAATAAAAGTACGTGAGTGGATTTTCAATAATATTTGAGAGCTTGTCTAATCTAAAGCCAATTAATTACACGCTTCTATAATGAATAGTAACCTGAAACATAGGTAACAGACTTACTTTATTTATTTTAACTTTTTGTTTTTTTTTGTTTTTGTTTTTGTTTTTTTTTCCATTACTAGTATTTGCCCCGTCTCTCTCTCTCTCTCTCTCTCTCTCTCTAGCTCTCACTATGCTTTTTACTATATTCTTCGTCAATTTGACACGGACGATTGAGCATTAACCGATGGTCACAGGCACGTACATACATGAAAGTGAACAACGGATCATCTCTGTAGAAAATTCTTGTTTGAGCTCATATTTTTTTTTGCTTTTCTTGTTCCTTTTTCAACACACTCTATTCTATGCACAATGTGCTCACATCTTATGATTTGCTATCACTCGATCATTAGTGAAATCACTTTTAAAGGGCTAAATTGTTTTGTAATAATGCTCAAACTCAATCTCATATGAAGCTTAAACTACATTCTCAGAATACCAACAGCCTACGTAGAAAGATTTATTTATAATTATTAGTGTGAGATATTGATTAGTCGAGTATGAATTTAATGTAATTACATTAATATTGAAATAGTTAAAGCATATCCTGTTCATCTAGCGCAATTCGTAATAACGTAAATTATTATTATAGTCAATAATTATATTATTAAAGATTAGCATTAATATTGGCCAATTGGCGATATATCATTTAAAAGAAGATTAAATTATTAAATGAATTAATTGAATAATTAATGTAAATGGAAGAAAAATTCTTTCTATTGGAAGTTAGGATGTATAAAAATTTTTATTAAAAAAATTATTAACGAATCTTACGAATAAATACGAAGGAATTCCAGTAACCAAATGAATCTTAAATTACACAAAAGTACCATAACTATTTGCAATTTATCTTTCGTCAAGAGACAAGCCTTTTTTCTCTGACAAGTAAACACCTTTGCGTGTGTGCAGTTTAATGCGGCAGTATAATGCAGCTAAGAGGACCGAGCTTAAGTTCAGTTCGACAAAGTAGTATAGATAAGATAAAATTAATGGGAAAATAAAGCGAGAATGGGGTGGAACTAGGGAGGAATCAATGCTAATTGCTTGGTGAATTTGAAGAATTAAGAGGAGGAATTTGTTGAGCCTGACCCATTGTAAAGAATATTCACCACGAATTCGTAACTTTATTCGGAAATCTTTGTACCGATAATGAACACGTATTGCACTTACCTCCGTCTTAGTATTATATTGTCTCGATACATCAACGATCGTCTTTCAATTACTTAATACATCGTATAGATTGGTTTTCAATCAATATACGGAACTTTAGCTATGATTTTATTTTATAAGCCACTTTCCTTTACAAAAGTTTTTCTTAAGTTTTGTAATTAAAACTTAAATTAATTATACGTCTTTTACTGTAAAAATCTGCCATATATCACAAGTTCTTTTATAAATATAATAAAATACTATTCGCGACTTCATTCCTTGTTAAGGAGCATTTAAGCATTTAAGCACTTTCATTTTAAACTTCTTTTCGCGTTTTTATATCTTTGATAATTTTATTATGCTAATGCGCGTAAATCAATATTTACTACGTGTACTCATATTAAACGCAAAACCTTACCAATCGAAAGATAAAAGAATCAAACCAATTAGCTAGCATATCGATTTTATTCTCTTAATACAATATTTCAGCTCACTCGCGCGTATTATACACAATAAAAGTGTTATCTTATAATTAATATTGCACGTAAATTTTCAAAATTCTCTGAACGAAAATTATTCCGAGCCAAATTAAATAAAATTCTTACGTCAAAAAGTACATCCCGTCACGTTATTTTCTTATTGGTATTGGTTTTGGAAATTACACGTAAAAATGCGCACGCGAAGTATTACGAATGACAAGCGTGACTTGAAATTTTTTACTTATCCTTGCCGAATAATATTATCGAATAAAAGGGAAATTTAGAATCGACAATCTTTAAAACTTGCTTATCGAGAAGCTATGGCTCTGTGTGCGATTTCATTATTTCCTTAACTCATGTATTGCGAGGTATTAATTTTTCTAAAACCATCACTTATCATTTGTTTCGACAATACCTCGACAAGATTTATTTTATTTATTTTATACAAATATACGTATACGCAAGCGACTGCCAAATAACATAACGTATCTTATCATACGTCAAACAAACAGTGGCGAAACGCTCTATTATACCCTACGTATTATTATTTTATAATAATGCGTATCGAATCTTTGGGATTTTATCATAGAATGAAAATCTACCAATCTAATCAGCTTCGCGGTTCCTCCACCTCGTTTATTATGAACCTTTCATACACACACATACACGGAGCCATTAGAATTTTAAATCGACTCTTAAGTCGGCTTAACGCGTTACAGGCTTCTAACTAATACTATTAAAAACCATTAAAAATGAAAAAAAAAAAAAAATAAATAAAAAATTAATTTAAATAAAAAAGATAAATTTTGCCGTAGACGTATGAAATTTTTATTTGTATTCTATGGGCCTACATCTTTTCATTGACAAATAAAGAACTCTTTACTCTCGATGTATAAAAAATTAACGCCTTTTTTTCATCGAGTAAAAAAAACAATAAAGATTTTGTAAACTATTTCTTGCCGACCGTTATTCTATAATGAATTCGCTCGTAGACAAGAAGCTAATGAAGTTAATACGCAAAGGACACGAGAAAGTCAATAAAAGACGTTGTAAATGATAAAATTCATTTTTATCCGCTGAATGACGAGGGGAAGGGGTGGGGTGGGGCTAGGACTATTGCCTGCGGGAACAATATTGATTAATCCCTGTTGGACTCAAGGCCGTCCAGCCGACTTTACGAATCTCGCTGATGCTACAGCGACATTTCCCAAGCAATTACCTGCTCCTCCATTCTCACGAGCGACATTCCGGATGTTCTGAGCCGCGCGCGGCCCAACTGCTCCTGATTCCCAAAAAACGTAAACACGCCTAAACGCGCACCCCGTTCTCCAATGTACCCGCACGAGCGCAATTAAGTAATTCCTATACGTACGCGAACGTTATACGTACATGGCTTTTCAAATACAATTGAGGGATGATATTTGGTTCCCAAGCGCTACGGCCGAATAACCATTCTGCCGTGTCCGATTGCAGTTACTTACGGAACATAACAAGGATTAGCGAACGCTCGTCCTTTTTATAATATTAGTCGTGTTATAATATGCCGCGGTATCGTCATTGCTCGCGTTTTCTTGCGCTACCGACATTCTTTTTAAACATTTACAAATACGTCCTTTTGACTTAATGTGAATTTAAGGCATAAATCGAAGCGTATTATATTTAATGACAAAAAAAATTTTCCTTCCTTTCCTTATTTATTATTTGCCGTGTGCATATCTGTCGGGTGTTTCTATAAATATTATATCTCGCGTACAAAACTCGCCCGCTTAATTCTCAATATTCCGATATTCGGCTAACTATTGCCGTCTCAAGCTCAATAATAATTAATCATCGCGGCTGCTTCCGTTCATGCGTACTTGTTACGAAAATTACTACTTGGACTCATCATTAACAGTGCCTACTTTCTTTTTTCTTTTTTTTTTCTTTTTTTTTTATGATTCTTGCACAACCTTTAATAAAGGGGGATGGCGGGATTACAAGGGCTCGAGAGAGCTCGGTAAGCAAATATAAAATAAAACGATTTGATAAAAAAAAAAAAAAAAGGCAGAATTATCTGTCGTGTAATATACTATACGCAGCCATACCTTGAAATATTATTGGCCGGATGCCAGAGAGAGAGAGAGAGAGAGAGAGAGAGAGAGAGGCAAGGAAGGACATTTATAAGGAATGTTCGTAAACTTAATAAATAGTCCCGTTTTAAATGGTCTCGCATTACACACGTTCGATAAACTACACGAAGCTTTACCAACTACTTGGTAAATATACCAATATACCAATATACATGGACTCCATGTATATTCCCGCACTCAATTTATACTCGTAGTATACGAGTTCGTCGTCTCCTTTACTTTACATAGCAAGCATTCAGAGATCCAATTAGATTTTCACGAGCGAGAAATATCACTTGATCTCACTTCACATGGCCAGCAAGGATAGATCAATCGACAAAGTTGAAATTCCTCATTGAGGGCCTTGATCCCGTACGCTTCGATAGAAACTCAACGCTCAGTTGGGCTCTCCGCGCAACTATTCCTCCTGGATTCGGCTTGACTCGTCGTCATCATTGTCAAAGGATATTGAGAGCGATCGGTCATCGTGATCGCCAGAGCTTAGCGTCACTGTGGCTTGTTTCCGATTGATTCGGATGCGCGACCGTGTCATTGTACATATACCAAGCTGTTCATTAACCTGATAAACTCCCGTGCCGATTGCGACAACAGCAGACGATTGTCTAAAATTGCAAAGGATACCTCGTCGTGGCCAACATTCTTCTCCATAACGAATTCTTCTGCTGATAAAATTTTAAGAGCAACCAAGCCAATAAAAATATTGACTGATTCAAAGGATAAATAAAAGATCTTTCATTATTATCAATGTATTTTATATTACGTTCGTACGTTGACGTACGTAATTTTACATAAATTAGTTACAGTAATTAGTTCGTTCGCTCATTTATATTTATGTATCTTTCAAATTTCTTACTGTATTCTTCATAATTTAAAACCATCGAGCTTCGGCTTTAAATTTCTTGTTTAGTTCGAATCACAAAACTATATTTTAATTTTTTATTTTCTTCTTCTTCTTCTTCTTCTTCTTCTTCGTCTTTGTTTTATCGCTATTTTATACTGAATCGCCAACGAGTTTTATTTATTTTTTTTTCCGCTTACATCCTCTTTACAAACAATTTTTCCATAAAATATGTTTTTTTTTTTTTTAAAGCATACGTGTAATGTGAATGCGTGCTATTTTATTACTATAATAAAAAAAAAGTCGAGGGAAGAGTTATTTTCTTTCTACCCACGTCTTAGCTTATTTCTTCGTTACGTAAAAGCACAACAATCGACGCTCTGCCTGTATAATAAACAATACGTTTATTTAAGACTGCTATTATATATTTTTAATTATTATTGTATGAATGATTATCGAACGAAGAAAAGGAAAAAAAGAATTTTTTTAAGCATATATTTTTATTGCTTACAATAAGACCTACTCAAAAAGAATTTAATCTTTACAAATGTTTTTGTTTCAATGCTGCATAATAATTTCGATTATGTAAAATATAGCTAACGAATACATTGCAATTATTTATTATTTTCTATTATGATTAACGTTGTTAATCTTATTCCTCTAATTATCGTCATTACTATTACTATTATTACTATTATTATTATTATTATTATTATTAAGAAAATATTATTTTGAGCTCGTAGGATCGTAATACAGCTTTTTCAATTGATTTGTGTGCGAGTGTGCCCAAGCGCATTATTTACCTATATCCGCTCGTGCTTATAATAATAATAATACGTGCCAGGTTATTTATAAAAATATAATTATCCAGGATTCATTTAAATGCACAATCTTCTGTAATATTATACTTTTTATATTGCTTCTTATTTATTCGTCTTAAATATGAAAAAAAAAAAACAAAAAACAAAAAACAAAAAACAAAAACTCAATAGATGTAGAAATACGCGCATGTACAAAGTATGATGTATGGAGATATTTTATTAAAATTATAACGATAAAATTATAATAATTTAAAACGATTATATTAAGTACTTATTTACATTCCGTGTATTTAAACAATAACTTGCATAAGAATAAATGAGCGTGTATGCCGAATTCATAAAGTTTTGTAAAGCCATTCAATGTGCTTTGCATGCATTAAGTATATTATAAAATTAAGAAAATACAATAAGTCGCGGTAAGTTTTTGTAACGTAGTCTATAAAAAACAAATTCTACAAGTTAATGGTATCGAATTATTCGTACAACTAAGGGCACAATAATTATTTCTAAACTATTGTGTATATATATATATATATAAGCATTGTGTATAAATGGCCTTTTGAATATTGAATAAAAAATTTCATTAATTGTGTTAACAATATTTTCATTAGGACGAGGCCGTTGCTTTAAAGCTTATCGTCTATCTGACTTTGCATGCGATAATATATATTTTTCTGTAGACAATCATATGCCTTCCGTATCTGCTACTTTTTTTTAGCTTTTCCAATCATTACTTGTAAATGTGAATTTACGGAAAAAGATTAATTATACAGTTATTAATTATATTTGCCGTAGTATGACCTTCATCGGCTAAATTATAAACAATGCACGGGTAGCCGATTAAAAGAAATTGACTCGTTTAATGTTTCATCGCCAAGTTCATTTTTATTGTTATTTTTATTATTATATTTCCGAGCTTCGCTTTTCAAATCGTTTCGTCGTTTACGTTTGCCCAGTTCTAAATAACTCCCAAGTTCTCGTCTTATAAGATCTTCCCATTCATTCAGTTGATCTCCTTCAGCAATTCGTTGTTTGTAAAAATAATACGAATACTTTATTATGGTTTTTTAATTTATTCATATTGTTACTGGACTGAAGTAGAACTAACGCGGTTTTGGCCAGTCATTTTTCTTGTTTCACATCAATATTTAATTTTTTTTTTTTTTTTTTAAGTATCACAGTTTCTTTGTTTTTTCTTCGTGTTTTGAAAGGCCGCAGACTATTTCACTTCTTTTACTCCAAACCTTCTTTCTTTCTTTCTTTTTTCTTTCTTTTTATTATTGTTTTTTTTTTTTTTTTTTTAAGATATGAAGCATTTATTTATTTATTTTGAAAAATAACTTATATTTTTAGCCATTGTATTTTTTTTTTTTTTTTTTTTTTATTTTTTTTAAAATATTAAACCTAACACGTTTGCTTCTTTTCGATTTCCCGTTTAGACTTCACGGTTTTCTCTTTGATTCTTCCCCCCTTTTTTTCTGTATTAACGTTTTCGGTTTCTTTATATTACTTTTAAACATCGAAGGCACCTTTTTTATTTTATCATATTTATTTCTAGGCTTCCCAGAATTCGCTTTAGTATCCCCCTTCTTTTCTTTATTACTTTCAGATTCGCCTATTGACTTTTTTGTTTCCATTTTAAACATTTTCGAAAGCACGGGGATTTTTTTCCCCCTCCCAACTTCATTTTTATTCCTATCAGATTTACTTTCTATATCATTGAAATTTGTATTTTTATTTACATTTTTTGATTTCAGCTTCTCGAATATTATCTTTTCATTACTTTTATCGTTTTGTTTTTTATTATTAGGTACATTTTTATATTTCGCTTTATTCGATTTAGATTTCTCAGATTTCTCATTACTAGTTTCTTCATTTTCTACATCATATTGATAGAAATTTTTACTCCCGGGCGTCTCTTCGTTCATCTCATCATTTTGCAAAAGCTTTTCAGGCATATTTATATCTTTTATATTTTTCGTTTTAGGCTCTTCAGGTCCGCTTTCATCAATTTCGTCATATTCTACATTTTCAGACGTATTTTTATCTTTTCTAGGTTTCGTTTTAGACTTCTTCGATTTCTTTTCACTATATTCTTCATTTTGTTTATTTATTTTAGATATATTTCTACCTTTACTTTTTTTCGATTTTGATTTCTCCCGTTTCCCTTCACTATTTTCATTATTTCCTAGATTATTTTCATTCTTATTTTTATAAATATTTTTTGTTTTATACTTCTCAGGCCTCTGTTCACTACCTTCTTCATCGTCCGCATTATTTTCAGACACATTTTGATCTTCTTCATTATTTGATTCTAGATTCTCAGTATTCTCTTCACTATTTTCATTATTTCCTAGATTATTTTCATTCTTATTTTTATAAATATTTTTTGTTTTATACTTCTCAGGCCTCTGTTCACTACCTTCTTCATCGTTCGCATTATTTTCAGACATATTTTGATCTTCTTCATTATTTGATTCTGGATTCTCAGTATTCTCTTCACTATTTTCTTTGTTTTTAAAATTCTCTTTAAGCGAATTTTTATGTTTATGTTTTTTTGTTTTAGATTTTTTTCTAGGCCTTCGTTCACTGCCTTCTTCATCATCTTCGTTATTTTCAGATACATTTTGATCTTCTTCATTATTTGATTCTAGATTCTCAGTATTCTCTTCACTATTTTCTTTGTTTTTAAAATTCTCTTTAAGCGAATTTTTATGTTTTAAGATTTTTTGTTTTAGATTTTCTAGGCCTTCGTTCACTGCCTTCTTCATCATCTTCGTTATTTTCAGATACATTTTGATCTTCTTCATTATTTGATTCTAGATTCTCAGTATTCTCTTCACTATTTTCTTTGTTTTTAAAATTCTCTTTAAGCGAATTTTTATTTTTAAGATTTTTTGTTTTAGATTTTTTTCTAGGCCTTCGTTCACTGCCTTCTTCATCATCTTCGTTATTTTCAGATACATTTTGATCTTCTTCATTATTTGATTCTAGATTCTCAGTATTCTCTTCACTATTTTCTTTGTTTGTAAAATTCTCTTTAAGCGAATTTTTATGTTTTATGTTTTTTTGTTTTAGATTTGCTAGGCCTTCGTTCACTGCCTTCTTCATCATCTTCGTTATTTTCAGATACATTTTGATCTTCTTCATTATTTGATTCTAGATTCTCAGTATTCTCTTCACTATTTTCTTTGTTTGTAAAATTCTCTTTAAGCGAATTTTTATGTTTATGTTTTTTTGTTTTAGATTTGCTAGGCCTTCGTTCACTGCCTTCTTCCTCATCTTCGTTATTTTCAGATACATTTTGATCTTCTTCATTATTTGATTCTAGATTCTCAGTATTCTCTTCACTATTTTCTTTGTTTGTAAAATTCTCTTTAAGCGAATTTTTATGTTTATGTTTTTTTGTTTTAGATTTGCTAGGCCTTCGTTCACTGCCTTCTTCCTCATCTTCGTTATTTTCAGATACATTTTGATCTTCTTCATTATTTGATTCTAGATTCTCAGTATTCTCTTCACTATTTTCTTTGTTTGTAAAATTCTCTTTAAGCGAATTTTTATGTTTATGTTTTTTTGTTTTAGATTTGCTAGGCCTTCGTTCACTGCCTTCTTCCTCATCTTCGTTATTTTCAGATACATTTTGATCTTCTTCATTATTTGATTC
Source organism: Ceratosolen fusciceps (assembly GCA_018883505.1). NCBI lineage: Eukaryota > Metazoa > Arthropoda > Insecta > Hymenoptera > Agaonidae > Ceratosolen > Ceratosolen fusciceps. The sequence continues at coordinate 283,167 of RCIC01000026.1, forward strand.
TAGATTCTCAGTATTCTCTTCACTATTTTCTTTGTTTGTAAAATTCTCTTTAAGCGAATTTTTATGTTTATGTTTTTTTGTTTTAGATTTGCTAGGCCTTCGTTCACTGCCTTCTTCCTCATCTTCGTTATTTTCAGATACATTTTGATCTTCTTCATTATTTGATTCTTGATTCTCAGTATTCTCTTCACTATTTTCTTTGTTTGTAAAATTCTCTTTAAGCGAATTTTTATGTTTATGTTTTTTTGTTTTAGATTTGCTAGGCCTTCGTTCACTGCCTTCTTCCTCATCTTCGTTATTTTCAGATACATTTTGATCTTCAGGTTTTAATTTTACATTTTCCGTACTTCCTTCACTATTTTCTTTATTTTCTATAATATTTTCATTCCTATGTTTATTTATGTTTTTTGATTTAGGTTTCTTTTTCTTATTGTCTTTATCTCTTACAATATTTTCATTCAAATTGTTATTTATATTTTTAGATTTAGATTTCCGAGGCTTTTCGTCACTACTTTCTTTATTTATTACGATATTTTCATTTCTATTTTTATTTTTGTATTTCGATTTTGATTTCTTGGGCTTCTCTTCACTATTTTCTTTGTCTTCGTTACTTTCAGACGTTACTTCGTTATTATTATCTTCTTCTTTGGCATCTTTCCAAGATTCCTCAGATGCCGTACTTGGTTTCTTTGGCATCTTGTTATTAGTCGTAATTTCACTTGTATCGTCTTTCGTTTTTTGATTACTGATATTGTCATACTTATTTAACGAATTCTTTAAGTTTGCAGGTATTTGTGCTTTTACATATTTTAATAAATGCCATAAACAGTTATCAGGCGTAGTGCAAATTAAATTGTCATAAACGGTCGGATTCGCTATTTTGGTTCTAAAATTTTCGTTCTCGATAATTAATTTATTAACAATTGGATTTATGTCTATGAGTTTTTTCTTCTGTAATGCCATCCATGGTAACAGATCTATGATGCACATTTCTTTATCTGGTAATGCCTTGAGCGCGTACTTTTTTTTTGTAAACAGTAAACTTGATATAAGTAGTGAAACAATCTTTGCTGCATCAGTGTACTTGTCTTCATACATAATATTTTTCTGTAATACTGTTAAACTACCAATCAGAAGGTCCGATGGACTATTATATACAAATTTTTTAAATACTTGACGAATGATTTTCATATCAAAAGTTGGTTCGTTTATAATTTTTTTCAATTTATTTTTCAATAAAACACTAATTCTATCGTAATCGGGATAAATGATATCGTCGAGTAATTTAATGAGCGTCGCTTTCTCATTATCATCAATGTCCAATGCGATTGAACTGGGAAACGTTGATAACGGATTCAAGTGACAATAAATGTACAGAAGAGAGTTGATTAAATTTGCATCGTCCTTCTGCACTTTTATAATATTAAGTATCATATTTTTTATCATTTTGTACGGATGCACATCTGCAATTATTTTATTGGCTTCATTCCACTTTGGTATTTTATTTTTTACTCCCAAGTTAAATATAAAAATGATATTTTCTTCAAGTACGGGATCCAGTGGACTTATTGGCATATTTACTAAAATGGCTACGAATAATTTCTGTGACATAGGTATCTTCATCTCGATTGCTTTCTTGATAATAAATACAAATATCGGGCCCAAAACACTTTGAATTATTTTCTCGTCCTCGGTATTTATTTCTATATCTATACCAGGAATATATATTTTGGTAAATTTTATAGATTTTATTTTTTCTTCGCTAATTTTGTAAAAAAAATTCAAAACCCCTGGCATCGGATTGTAAGCTGACATTATAGTTTCGATATTTAAATTACCATTGTGTAGCTCTTGTATTAAAAAACAAGCCGAGCTTCTTAAGGCTTTAGGAAGATTCATTGATATTATTTTTAATAGAGCTTCCACCTCAACGTTCTTTCCCTTTAGCGCCCGGATTGGTAAATAGTTTTTCAATGAGGATAGTAAGTCAAAAAAATTTACACGTTTTTCACTAATGATTGTGTGGATTTGGGCCAGTGCTGTGGCTTGCTCTTCAGTAAGGGATTTGTTACCAGCGATTTCTAATATGTAACCAAAGGCGCGGACGACATTTTGCCGAAATCTAGTTGATATTACGTAATCGTTGGCCACAGCCTGCATATAACTTAGACCGTCATTGTAGTTTGAGATTTTAAGAGGATTAAAGTCGTCATTGTTGCGAATAAATTTATGGCTCGAATCGTCATTATTGTCTGTAGAGGAGACGTCCGCTGTACTCCTTCTGGTTAAAAGCGCCTTCCTTATAAGCCGCGATTTGTTTGGAGTTTTGGTAGCCTCTTGACGATTTTTGTAATTCCAATTCTTATAATAAACACTGTGGTACTTTTTTGCTTCGGAATCGTTATATTCCTTTAAATAAATGTGTTATTAATCGGTAGTAAAAGTTACTAAAATAAAGCAAATAAATTGTGTAATTACTTTTTGTCCCGTTAAGCTGGCAAATGGCAATACTTGTATTAATGTAAAAACACATACTAAAGCATAATAGAACCCTGCTTTAGAAAACATAGCCTTTTTTGAATTATAAATATATTCAAATGCGCCATACAACTGAGGCGCTCTAATCAAAATTCTGCCTTTTTATTCAACAGCTATAACAGATGATTGCGATGTATTATAGCCGTGGTAAAACTAGCATAGACGTAATCGAGAAGCGGAGGTTATAAAGTTTTATAACGCTTCCTCCCCACATGTACCATTGCAAACAGTTAATTGTATTAAAATTTTAAAATTACTTAATTCGATCGCGTACAGGTTCAAAAAGTCTTTATTCCAAGATCCGTATGCGTAAGAATACGCACGCGCCTATAATAAATAATAATCTATAAATAAACATTTTTATGTTACGGAGCTAAGGTCGACTAATAATCGATAAAAAGGGGGACTAATAGTTATACTCATTTGAAATGTACATTGAACAAGGTAACAACACTTCACATCGTGTTTTCAGTTATCCTCAAGGTCGTGGCCACCTTGCCCTTTTAATGTTAGAAAATAAAAGCGCGATAAATCGTTCGTTAATTATTCAAAGCGCGCCATTATTTTTCATTCATTCAAGTTTTATTCAATCATTTTAACGAAAAAACCATTGTATTTCTAACTATTGTTGAATTGCCTTGATTCACTTACTACCCTTATACCTTTAGAATGAAATTAAACTGAAATGAAACGGTGAAATGCAATTATCGACACTTACGATTATCATCAATTTCGTCGTTGTATTTTAATTTTAATAATCCAATGAATGAGATTGATTCGTACGAAGTGGCAATCGTAAGTCGCGGTTTTTCATTGCACTACTGATTGTACGAGATAGATCGGTTATAGATAGGATATAATAAAATAATACGTGCGCGCTAAATATGAATAAGTGCGCATGTATTTGTCATAATTGTCATTTTGTGTTATTAAATAGGTTATGGAAGCATTGCGCCCCGCTCGGCTCTCGGCAAAATTGTCACGATGGGTTACGCATTCGTGGGCATCCCCTTGACGCTTATCTATCTGTCAAGCGCCGGGGGACTTTTATCGAGATGCGCCCGCGGAATTTTCACTCGGACACTGTGCTGCTGCCTCTGTTCCAACTGCGGCTACTGCTGCTACGACGAGAGCCAGATGCAGGTGAGCGTATGTGTTTCATTTTCCATTCGCTTAATACACCACCTGGAAATAGGCTTGTTTTTGCAATACCGTGGCCGGCAATTTGGCGTCTTGATGAACATTGGCGCGGCCCTGGCCCTGGAATCAATAACCAATGCCGGGCCTTCATACGCTTCATCGTAGTCGTAAAGCGAGTGAAAACAGTAAAACGTTATTCGATCATGGCCGAGTGTGACGAAAGGCGTTAACGGTTCGCTACATCTGTATCTGCTTCATAAATGTCCGAGGAAATTCGAAAACGAGTGACGCCCAGCCGTGTGTGAAAAAACGAATTTCACGATAGATTAACTCGCGGCTTGAATAATAAATGCAGGTGGCTTAGAGTCGGCTATGTCCATTGGCTCGGGCCGATTAATCCTCACGTCCTATCTGTCTTAATGGTTTTAGGAGAAGGAGAGGCGTATGAAGAAAAGACGTCAGCAAGAGGAGTTGGTCCTGCAGCAGCAGCAGCAGCAGCAACAGCAGCAACATCAGCAGCAGCATCAGCAACAGCATCAGCAACAGCATCAGCAACAGCATCAGCAACAGCATCAGCAGCAGCATCAGCAGCATCAGCAGCAACTGCAGCTTCAGGAGCCCTTCTACGTGAGGGCGAACTCTTCGAGTTACTCGAATTCCATCGAGATCAAAGCCAATCCCAAGGACGAAGTGTCAATTCACGGATCCGTTGATCGACCCAACGTCACGATATTCGCTCCTATTAGCATTTGCCTCGGCGCTATGTTCTGCTACATTATTGCCGGGGCCTTCACCCTTCACAAACTCGAAGGCTGGACTTTCACAGGTTCATTCTCGCTTTCCCCTCGCATGAACCACCACCACCACCACCACCACCACTATTATTTTACACGTTACTGAGCGCAATTTTTATGCTCCGACTTTGGTGAAAAACTAACTGATTCCTTAGGCTTCCTTCCTTGGTACCTCAATAACCTCAATAACCTCAATAACCTCGCTAATCCTCAGGTTGGCACTTAATAACATAGCAAGTTATTGATAAGTTTGGATAACTTTACTAAAGTTTTGAATAACATTTATCTCTAATTTAATTTGCCAAACATGAGATTTTAGAATACTCATTAGTTTCATGCAAGCTTCGTACAATATATTTCATACAAAAGTACAGAATAATAAAACAAAACAATTAATTCATAATCATAATTATTTATTCGTACGAATAATAACTGTTAAGTAGGGGATTCGTGCGGTTTAGTATCAATGTTTTTCTTTTAAATACTTTACAAGGAAGATATTGCTAGCTTGGCGAGTCAATCGCTTTTTACGATTTCACATGCGAAATATCTGCCCTTACAAATACGTTTTTGTTTTGCACTACTCAATTAATAACTTACACGGCACAGGTTTTTAATTTTCACAAAAAAACCGTTTCCGCTCCCATTCTTTTCTTTTTTGAAACGCAGCGCGCACGTTTAATTACACGTGCAAAGCAAAACGGCTGCTTTTAAAACGTCATTGTGAATAGTTGTTTTTTGCACAAGTGCATTGACGCTTACGAAACGTACATTATTTAGACCGACAATTGAAAGGCATTAAATGACAATAGGCGTTGAATTGTGTAGAAAATATCCTAACAAGTTTATCTATTAATGCCGCGTGTTTGAAAAGACCGAGCGGAAGTTATGGATCTGCTTGCGATTTAAAACAGACTTTACTCAGACAGTTAAAAGACAGTGATCGACAATGAATAATCGGCCGCCGATAGATCGAAAGTGGTGGGGGTTATTGGGGTTATTGGGGTTATCGGGGCTACACGACGATGCCCTGCAATGTAAATAACATATTAATGCCTTTTTTTTTTCTTTCTCCAGATGCTAGCTACTTTTGCTTCATGAGTCTGAGCACAATAGGATTCGGAAACATGGTACCCGGTTCCTACGCAAGTTACAACACGCTCGAGGCACGTAACGTCACGATCTGGTTCTGCTCGTGCTACGTCATGTCCGGTATGGCGCTCACGGCCATGTGCTTTAATATCCTGCATGACGAGATAATCCACAGGCTCTCGCACCAATTGGAAAAGCAGGAGACCGCGAAGCCGAGTCCTAATCTGGACGAGCTCTTGACCGAGCCCTTCGCCATGACCTCGTGACAATTTCCGAGCAGCGACCTCTGCCAGCGGAACATCACCGAAGAGAACCTCTGTATGAGCGAGCCACCGACTAGCATCTTCGCCCACGAGAACGAGATTAACATACTCAAAGATTCCTACAGCCAGGTCGACGTAACGCGTGACTGCAAGCCGATCCTTAAACTCGAGGACCACTTGAGGCCAGTCCCACCCCCCGCTGTCTATACCCTCCCGGAACTCGACGAGGACATAGACGAAGACAACACCGATATGTAAACCGAGATAACCACGTAGCCGCATCCTTTAAAAAAGGGAGACATGGCCGTGCCGCTCCTTCTTTAACGTGCTCTCCCTAACCATCAAGGAAAAATAGCTCCCGTAAAAAAAAAAAAAAAAAAAATAATTGATTCTCCAGCTAATCTAACGGATTTATAAAATATATATTGGCCACGCATTGTCGATTATGAATTACAGGTATTGGCAAAACTTTGAAAAATACCTGAAGAACAATAAATTAAGAGTTACCTTAATTTTTATATATATATATATGCAGATAAAGTAAGGCAGCCCAGCCCAGGCATTCTTGTCCTCTTAATAATTATATAATAATAAGACTTCATGCGCTATTAATTAATTGCATTAATCAAAAGATCCTTTTAATCCTGCTGTATTTACTTATTTTTTTTTTTTTTTTTTTTTACATTACCCCATTCCCGGTCACTCTCTCCATGAAATGTATAAAAATGACAAATGACATCGAGTAAGATTTATCTCGTTATTCTTTATCTTAACGAACTCTATATAATAATACAAAGCTCCACAGTCATTATCCTAGAAACGACTCGTTTTTATAAACATTCCTTTGAATTTTTGAAATTTTTTACACGTTCAATAATAAATACGTTTTATGTCGGGTAATATAAAGTTATTAAATTTAATATTTACAGAATATTTAAATATTTTTATTTTCGACTAAAATAAATTGTAAATACAGTCTAATCATCTTATCTAGATTAATAAATCGCTGGCATTAAATCTAGACTCGTAATTGAAATGATTGTCATCGAATCATTTAAGGGGTAACATTTATTGTAAATATTACAATAAAAATATCGTGACTTGAAATTATAGTAATCACGACTGTAATCACATTCAAGTGAAATACCGTTTTCCTTTTAGTATCTAACCATTCAAGGAGTATTTACAAATATTCATGACATATTATTGTAAAAAGGTAAAAAGATTTTTTATTAATGCATCGCTACTATTTCCCGACAAGTAGTTCTAAATTTGTTGTATTATATCTTTTAAACTGTAAAGTGTCACTTTACATTACATTTAAATTTTTTGTAAACTTTTGTAAATTTTTTAATACTGATTGTAAAATACACTATATTTGTGTAATAGTTTTAAACGACTTGCTAGAAAAAAAAAAAATAACTGTATTAATTGTATTAATTAATATATAATGATTGAAATGATATTTCAATGATGATAATATCAAAAATATAAATAATGTAATCTTCTTATGGTTTGTATAGACTATTTTATAATAGTAATAATATAAGTGGGGCGTTTGGCCCAATTTACGAGAATGAGTTATCGTTCACCACGAAACGGTAAGATCAAATTTCATTGTTTCATTAAACTTTAAAAAAAAAATAATAATAATAATAATAAATAAATAAAAAATAACAATAATAACAATAGTAATAATAATAATTATTATAATTATAACAATAACAATAATAACAATAATAATAATAATAATAATAATAATAATAAATCTGTTAGATTAAATATTAAAAGAAAAGATGAATTCGAAGAATAAGGAAATAAAGGCGTCCGTGTGGACGTGCTCGAGAATATGACGGAACGCGAGAGAAGCGTTTGCGCGCAAAAACATCGTGATGAAGAAAAGTGGAGCCGCGGCTCGATTCACGTGTGACGTTCATTCCTTAACGTCAAATATATTCCTATGCGAAGATATACATGTGCAAAGTCAAAGACAGACTAAAATATTCTTCACAGCCTGTAAATAAATTTTATTTAATAATCAACGTAATTCCGATGTAAAATACAATATTGTATTACACGTCTATTTAATTGTTTGTCGAGCAACATTTATATGTATATATATACATATATATATATATATATATATATGCATGTATATGCATGTATGCGTGTATGTGTGGAAGTAATGAATAAAAAAAAATAAAAAAAAAAAATAAAATAAAATAAAATAATAATAACATATGTGTACGTTGCTTCTTATTAAAAGTATTGATATTTGTATATATATATCATGATAATGATGTTCCTTATAACAGCCATTATCCATACTTTTTTTTTCATAAAAATAATTCTTATTTTAAAATATCAAATTGATTTCGAACTCATGCACAGCGACCGTATAAATAAAAAATAAAATAAAATAAAATAAAATATAACATTAAATCATATTGTCACTAAGAAATTGAAATTTATTTAATGTCAGTCTCTAATAAAGCCATTGATTTTATTGATAACTTGGCGAAATAGTCTGTTTGATTTTTTTTACTGATCTGATGATTTTCTTATCACTTACGTAAACAGCAGTTTTTGAGTAAAAATAAAAATAATTCCTAATAATTTATTAGGAACTAAAAAAATATAATGTATTTTATATAGACCTGTCCGACTGAAACAGCCATTTCTTTAAATAATAAATAAAATGCAAAGATTTCATATTGAATTGTATTCAATCTTTATTTACGTTAAAAAGACGCGATTAATAAGCTTCTAATTTAATAATAATTTTATTAGTCGCATAGATTATAATATGTCTTATTCAATATCAAAGAATTTTTATTCTATAACTTACTGGGTATTTCGTATTACAGGCTTTTTAAAATTCGTTTTATATTTATGGACGCGTATATATATATATATATACAATTAGAAATAATGTATTTTCAATACTGATTGCCGTTATATGAAATTATAAATTGCGTAACTAAATACAATGCCATAGGGAAAATAATATATTTGAATAGAAATACTCTTTCGTTGATATTTCACGCTACTCGTATATTTTATTTTTATACTTTTATTTGGCGAACAGCTTCTTTTATTTGGCATAGTTTTGCATCAATTCTATATTTTCCATTAATTAATTCAATAAATATGTAATCTTCCTAATAAAAAACTTATCGGCGCTTCATCATTATCCACCATTCACGCTTAATAGATATTATAACAAAAATCACGCCACGCGTCTATTCCCTTTTACTGGAAATTACTTATATTTCCTTTTAGATTTAATATTCCAATCCATTCTCTTATTATCTGATAACGAAGAATAACACTCCAAGTTCCATTGACGTGTATTTTTTATTTATTTATTTATTTATTTATTTTTTTTTTTTTTTTTTCTTGTCATACGTTTCGCTTTATTTCATCAAAAAAAAAAAAAAAAAACCCTTGCCCTCTATGCTTATATATTAAAAACTGAACTTTTCGTACACGCCATACCTATATATATTTTTGTACATTATTCCCGTATCGTATTACAATTCATATTTAGCATTTCACTTATTGTTGGGCACATATGCTCAATGCCTTAATGCCTTAAATGTTTCTATCTATCGATTACCTATCTTTAAATATTTCTTAATGATTATCATTCGTAACTCTCACGTCTTTTCTAAATATCGTATAAACATAATTTTTGACAAAAGCCCGAATTGATTGACCTTCAAATATAATGACGATTACTCGTTGCACTAAACTCTATACCTGCTATACACTCCTTACAGCTACAGAGCATGCCACAGCATAATATTTATTAACAATAACAATAATAACAATAATAATAATAATAATAATAATATAAATAAAGAAATATAAAAAGCCGATAATTGAAAATTATTTCAATTAATGCGCATGTTAGATTATTAAGAAAATAACCAATAGTAAGTATTGATAATTTTTAATTGAAATTTAATTATATTCATCATTGGCGGGGAATGGAATCAATAAAATATTTTTTGTTAACAAATATGGGAGACAATTGAGGTTTGTTAATAATCTGTAAGTAAATTTTAAACAGCACAATTGGGGATATCGTAATGTTTTATGACAGTGAGTGACAGATCCGGGAAGAGGAGGTGATAATAATCAGGATAAGCAGGTGTCGAAATAACGTGGGAGCCTCGAGATGCGTTTTGTATATTATACTTTTATTATTATTTGAGTCTCGTCGGTCTTTTCATTCGGATTGGTCAGAGGTCTCGTGACGAACCGCCGTCGGATCTGCGGAACCTCTACATCCCAATATGGGCGAATATTGCCTCCCAAACATTGCGTCCCAATAACCCTCGGCTCTCGGATCGAGAAAAGGCATTCAGGTACGTCGATCGACTAGGGCGCACGCACGGGACGTATTACGTGTTAATGTTAAGTTTTACCGTTAGGGGTATGCACGTTTCCAGGCCTATTGGGCAAACCATAGTTCCGGGCGAGGTCCGCCACAAACGTATACTCTTAAAAACAATTCAAACTCGAAGGCAAGCATAGCAGCAAGCGCTTATATTACAATAAATATACCGTATTCCAATGGCATTGAAACATACACGGAACATTATAGTATTTTTAGTTCAATTTGTAAGGAAAGTTATTATAAAAAAAAAAAAAAAAAAAAATAATAAAAAAAAAAAAAAAAAAAAAAAAAAAATAAAAAAAATAGACTCGAGATATTAGGAAGACTAATATAAACTAACGCTGCCGTTAATTACTTTATATGGGAAAGAATTGTTTTTAAATATTATACGTAAATAAATAAATGTACGCTTTTAACGTTTTCATCAATACGTAATACTTCAATATTGATCTCATTGATCAAATGTACTAAGTCAATATTAAAAATTCCAAATACCTTCTTTCTATACAATTGCTAACCCCATTATAAATATTATTAATACTTTAAAATACAGTATTATCGTACCATACGGAGTATCTTGTATTCTACGCTGATTACCGCAATCATTTTATTAAAAATATTCAATATTCATCTCAAAACATGATAAATTTAAGTGAATAATTTTTGAACGCCTGCTTATTTTCTTATCTCACTTTATCTTTTTAATAAACGTATTTTTCTATATCCAAGTATAATTCATTATCGTTCTTTTCAATAAAAATTAAAAATTAAAAATTAAAAGGTTTATTTCACATTTACGTATCTGTAAACGACGTAGCATTGGAATCATCAATCTTTAAATTATAACAATTGTGCTGCGAATAAACGTAGCAATTGATAAAATATAAATCATCTAACTAAAATATCGTGAATATTATGTTCACAAATTATAACTATATTTTCTAAAATTTCATCCTAAATAAATTTTTCATACAAATAAGTATTATATTTTTACCTTCGTCTATAATTATATCAATATTTTAAACCGATTATTGATATTATTATTATTATTATTATTATTATTATTATGCTCGTCCATAACAATACAAATATCAAGTTTTACTTTTACAAACATATCTTACACTTTCAATTATCCTCTATTTCCATTGTTTAACATTGTATACCGATACATTGTCATTGCTCATTGCTTTTTCGAAATTTCAATGTTCGATCAATATAGATCACCGTGGTGACATCACGCATTTTTATTGAGTCTCCATTATTTCGTACTGCCCGAGCAAATTTTAAATCAATTTTGCCTTCGTTTTTTTAAAAAAATTTTTTTTTTTTATTTCATAATTGTTATTACATGGTTTTCACATGTATATTCATTTTGTCATATACATTTTGTCTTTATTCATCAGTTATGCGTATTAATTTGAAAATGTTTCAAATACTTTGCATACTATAATTATATTAAAAATTCAAAATAATGTTTTCTATATAAGGCTCTTCTGCGCATTACGATATTAAAAATAGCTCAATTACAGTGCAAATATAAATTACTCAACTCTCATTTAAATAAAAAAAAAAAAAATTATATTAATTACCGGCTTTGATAAAGAATGTAAATAAATACAAATTGTTATGTACTGAACCGTGAATGTATCGTATTATGAGCATTCCAAGGTAAATATAAGCTTATACGATCGTCTTCTCGTTAATTAAATAATAATTAAAATTTATAGGAAAAAAATAAAAAAAAAAAAAAAAAAAATGGATGATACGGTTTTCGTACCTTCGTAATGAACTAAAACAATTCAACTATTGATTGATGCATCACGTTCATTATTCATTTAATTTGCTTTATGTTATAACTAAAATAATAACTAAAATAGCTGTAAAAGAGTCTTTCTCTTCGTTCCTTAAAAAAAAGAAAAAAGATTTACTCAATTAATGAAATACGATATTGTATTGACACGTACGAGGCCCGTATTGCTGACGTGCATAAAATGTCCTCCATAGGGAAAATTCGCATTAACAAGAAATTACTTGAGAAAATAAAACAAGGTTTGATTCTAATTTACAGTTAAATATTGTATCCAGTTAAAAAAAAAAAAAAAAAAAAAAAAATCCAAATTAAATTCGGAAGTACCGTTTGAAATAAGATATTTCAATGTCTTGACTGATTCGTATATAAATTTTAACGTCACTCTTCATATCCAAGAAAAAAGAAGAACAATAAAGTTACACGATTAAGATTTTTTTTTTTTTAACAAATACTAAAAAACAATTTTGCAATATATAAATAATATAAGCGCAATTACATAAAGTAGGGGAAAAAAAAACATTACTTTTAAAGTAGAAATCATTCGTAAATAATATTATCGTATTCGTGATTTTTCATGTAATAACAAAAGCATATGTTATTTAATGCTATCAATTGACGATGGGCATTGTCCCATTGGTCATTGTACTCTTTATATACTAATGAAACGTCGTAATACGATCCGGCATTCCTACGAATTCGTTATTTTACCGTCTCTTAGCTGGGATCAAGCGCTAATAAAGTAAAATATTAAATTAGAAAATTCTACGTACTTATTAGGAAACTATAAAGGCACATAAGTAAATGTGACTTCTGTGATAAATGTGATAATGCCGCGAGAGTTTACCCTCAAGTAAAACAGAACTTACATTAATTCCCAAGCAATGTGCAATTTTTTTTAGCTCGACTACTATTGTTTCAATTATCGAATACTGAGTAATCAACGATCTTGCTGTGCCGTAATAATCGTAATCGCTCAAATTACAGGCTACAATCGGTGCGTTTTTTCAGAAAAATTCCCTATAATTATTGTCGTTTCATTAGCCGATAGTACGATTGAAGTACACATAGGACATGAAGGGGGGTAGGTAATCGATCGTCCCTTAATGTCATCGACGTACCTTTTAATAAAATTTTATGTAAAAGAAACGAAAGGGCGCGCGAAAGCAAATTAGTTTTGCAGTTTCACTCTCATATCGTAAATGGGCATTGAATAATAATTCATAATAATTAGAAAGACGTTGCAGTTCGGCGGTTCGAAGCGAGTCGCGCCGGCATCGAGCTCTCGTTTATTTGAGATTGACATACCGCGCAGCCATTGGCCAGAACGAACGTAGCTCCGGCTTCGGAAAATAAATCTTACAACGTGGATTTACGAATGCAAATACGAAAAAGCACGCAACGACGACACGGATGCGAGCAAAGGTTTTTATTTAAGAAAGGTGAAGAAGACTCGGGACGAGGCGATTGCAATTAAATGTTAACTGAAACGTACAGTAAATGGGAAGAAATTAAAGCAAGGAGACAGGATTCCGTAAGGGAAATGAACAACAACGACAACAACGACGACGACAACAACGACGACGAAGATACGATCTCGAAGCAAGATAATCGAGGGATGGTAAAAAATTCGTGAAATATACGATGCGCGCAGGCAGAAGCCCCATTAGTTCTGTAACCCTTTAAAATTACCATCCCCGTTACGACTTTTAGGATACGAAGGCGCGGGCGGCCTTTAAACGCGCGTCCGTCGATCCATAAAACGCCACTTCCGATGCTGTAATCTCACTGCAAGCTCACTGCAAGCTCACTGCACCCACGAGGTTATTTTTGGGGCCAGTTTTCAAAAAAATTGGAAAAAAAATTGGATAATTTAGGGAACGGTATCTAGGCGGCTATAGCGATCGTTACGTCGGCTTACGCGCTTCTCCAGCGTTCGGTTATCCTTCGGCAATGACAGGCTGGCCTCTTAATCGGTACCACGATATTTTGCTACGATATTTAAATGGATCTTCAACGCAGCTTCCGCATCCGCAGCTCTATTTTAAACGTTCCCGTTATTTTATTTATTATATTCTTTGTTTCTGCACTAAACGTTCGGTGGTTGCAATAACAACAACAACAACAGATATATATATACGTATATACGTATATACGTATATGTGCTTGTAAGAAACTGTCGCGCGCAAATACATAGGGAAACCTGCGAATAAATAAATTCTCTTTCTCCAATGATTGACTATATAACGAAAACTCGTAGGTGGTTTATTCGGCCAAGAGAGTAACTAACGTGCGCGATGTGACAGCGAATACGAAAGTTTGAGATGCGCCGGCTCGATATACTGAATGCGCGCCGGACATAACCGAACGTTCTCGATAGACTCCACCGTTCGAGCGTAACTGAGCTGCTGAGCCGGTTGCAGGTCTCGAGGCGCCCAACGAACAAGCCACTCCCCCAAAACCTATCGCAGCTATTCCTAAAATTTTGAATGCTCATCAATCCCGTGCTTTAATATTGCTCCTTGTATTGCTCCTTGTATTGCTCCTTGTATTGCTCGTTGTATTGCTCGTTGTATTATATATTAACGCGTCTTATATCGACGCGATAGCTCAGGGCTCCGCAACATTGTACAGCGCATTACTTCCTGCCTAAGTAATGCTAAATACTTAATAATATTGATTTCAATGAAATTTCCAAAATAAAACGTATGTAATAACTATTGTATGCACCTCATGAAAGTATCATAAAGTATCGAGATAGATTATTTGAATTTTGTTGTTATCCGAGAGGTGGAAGGTTTCGGTTGGATGGTAATCAGAGAGAGGCCGCGCAAATACTATCCAAACTTATATATAAGAGAAATTAATAAAAAGATGATTCATTTGTTATTTAACGGCTATTTTAAAAAGGAATATCGCCTGAATTATTTAGAGCATGTGTAAGCAGAGCGCACGATGCCGGGAGTAGGGCAGGCTTTACCCTCATGGTAAAGATACCCCCTCCCCCCCGCCTCTCGCTCTCTCTCATCACAATTCCATTGTACCGAGAGCTTGGCATCCCATCACTAGCCGAAGATGAGGGCGTCGTGAACGAGACTCTCCTACCTTCTCGTCTACCACGATTCCGCAGCTTGATGTGGTGAACGACGACCTTTTCTCCATCTCACTGACCACTCGCACCTCACAAGATTCGACACACGCCTCGCGCCCCCGAATCTGATAATTTTCAATTGTTTACGTTATCCGGATTCAATCCTAAACTCACTCGCTTTTTTATTTCGGCCATCCCCATTCGTACGAGGCGTTAATTGAGGGCCTTCGGTTTCCGCATGACAATTGTAAAAATTACGAAAAAAAAAAAAAAAAAAAAAAAAAAATGCCGAACTTATGGATCAATTAATTAGAACACAAAATGTCTAAATTATTTTGAATATTTACCCATGCACATGATGAACATACGCACGACCAATACAAATACAAATAGGAAATAGATAGCATAATACGCTTTCTTTTTAAGGGGTTGTAACGGGGTTATTGCTTTAGCCAATACATCGAAGCAATAATTTATTATCTTCTCTGCGAGATTTAATCAATGATTAAATCTCTGACTTGAAGAAAAGAAAGTAGCACGACTTCGTTATTAATGATTGTATTATTATTATTATTAATTCCTTGGTAATATATTTTTGATAAAAATTATCAGGTTGCATGTATAATAAATTGAGTGGTATTGAGAACATTAATTTAATTAACGGAATGACTGGTTCGTTGAAATAGTAAACTGCTCCTGACTCGAAGCTCCCGATCGAGTAAAGTCATGAGTAAAGTCATCGGAGCTTACCAGTTAGTTATATCCATCCATTAATTTAAAAAAAAAAAAAGAATAATAATAACGATAGGGGAATATGCTTAATGTTTCATCAGAAATTAATGGAATTGATTGTGAGTTGATAATTTTGTGGTTAGTATTAATGTGACGAAAATGCAAAGAGATGGAATAAGATTGGCGGGTGGAATAGAATATTATAAATTGCCATCCCTACTGGTTACAATAAATAGAAGTAGTGCTAAAGTTGTTTTGGCTTAACTAGCAGTCGGAAAATTGAAATTTATTTAGTTATAGAGGTATTGGCGAATGAAGTTTTTTTTTTTATTGTCTCTGTAGCATTCAATTTCCCTTTTCCGTACGAGTACGAGAGCGACCAATTCAATCAACAAGAGTATCAGCTGGTACTGTGGAAATAATACATAATACGTATGATTCAATAACAATAAGAATAATAATAATAATAATAATAATAATAATGGAGCATAGAAAGAAAAAAAACTTAGAATTCGTTTTTTCATAAAAGGGTCACGTTAAGGAGTACGTATGAATAATAATGAAATTGACGTCGTACGTATTTACGCGATTGTTAGCAGTACCCCGAATAACGGTAAATTTATCGATGCACGTATACAGAGAAACGGGAACTTCCGGTGGGCGAAAAAATTAAATCGACGTCCTTTCTATCTCGATACATTCGGCTTCCATCCCCTTTCGTATCTGCCGCGCTCGTATGCTCCCATGGCCCGTCATTGATACCATCTTCCCCTTAATTAATAACCCCAATAACGTAGAAATAAAATCCGAAACGTGCTTTATTATGTCTTTAAAGCCACTTTACGCTACCTACGTACATAGTATTAAAACGTTACGTTTGTTAATTAATGTGCGCGTGCGTGCGCACGGCAATTAAAACAAAAACAAAAACAAAAAAGAAAGAAAGAAAGAAAAAAAGTCTCGTAATGTCCTGAAAAGTTCGTTTAAGTGGCCGCAAAAATAAATTATTGCTAATTCTAATAATTGTTTTTAGGAAATACGAATGACCGAAATAAGGGGAAGCGATGCCGAGGTTATAAATAAATGAACCGCTGGCACGCGCATGCAGTACGGTGGCCGGGGCTAATTTCTTTTTTCTGGCGTTTACTTTGCATTTGTAGCAAAGAATGTTATTGGGGAGAATTTAAGTGAACAAATGATACCGAGACAATGCCGTGGAGGGTATTCTGACGTTGTTACCGAACCGTTGGGACGGACGGAGGCCTTAACAAGACCCGAGGGCTCAGGATGGCCCGGCCGACACCACACCACACCACACCACACCTCACCTCACCACCACCTCCGGCAGGACGAGGATGACGACGACGACGACGACGACGACGACGACGATTCGGGAGAAAGAGGGGGTTATTGGGGTTGGGGGGGTTTAGAGCGGTCCTGAACCGCGCGGAAGTCGACGTTCCCGAGCCCGAGCCCGAGCGAGGATGAAGAGAGAGAGAGAGAGAGAGAGAGAGAGAGACATCGTCGAGGTTGAGGATGAAGAAGTTGGCATCGAGTTGTCCAGGACGAGCGGGCCGACGACTCTCGACGACGGTGGCGCAGCGTAGCGGTGAAAGCGCCAAGCGAGGCACCGAGCGGCGGCCAAAAAGGGGCTCGACTTTATTATTCGCAAGGCTCGGTCCGGCCGAGCCACGAGTCGAGAGCCACGAGGAAGCCACGAGGAAGCGACGGGGCGGCGCTGACGGCGCCCGGGACTCGAGCCGCTCTCGCCACACTCGCAACTGCAGTCTCCGTGGTGCTGCTGACGGAAGAACATATGTTTTAAAGCAGGTGGCGCAAGCGCAGTGTACGTTTCCGCGCGACGTTACCTAGCCATCTTTCCAGTCGGGCCGAAATTTATTTCATTTTTCAACTTTAGTCTTATTAAACGGAAATTTTATTAATGTCAGAACCACAGTCGGCGCTTCTACTAAGGAAACAATTAGCAGGTAGGGTCCGTAATTCATAAAGTGCTCTTCCTTTATCTCCCTCCCTCTCTCTCTCTCTCTCTCTCTCTCTCTGCGATACATACATACATGCATACATACATACATACATACATACATACATACATGCATATATATATATATATATTTATATATGCACTTTTTGTCGATTGCTCTCTCTCTCCCTCTCCCTCCCGCCCCTCTCTCTCTCTCTCTCTCTCTTTGTACTTCTGTGCTATGTGCGTGTGTGTGCATGTGTACTTCTCTGTTTGTGCCTGGAGAAGACGGACTCGCGACCGGGAGGAGTCTAGAGTGCGTGCCTCAAGTTCCGCTGGTTTAGCGCGTGTCTCGTCTCGACATGGAAAGCAGGATGAAAAGTGATGGGCAGTTTAATTTTAAACTCGTATCCTCGAAGCCGACGCCTCCTTCCTCACACCAATGTTGGTGCCGTGACCCCCCTCCTCCCACCCTCCCCACCTCCCTCCGGCCCCCGGCTCCCGGCTCCCGCTGGAATAACAACAGTCTCGGTCCCTGGCCCCATCATCGGCCTCGATCACCCCACTGAAAATCAATAGCTGGCGGTCTCCGATCCCTCAAATTTTAACCTATAAATTTTCCGGCGGCGGCCGTACAACGGAACATTGCCGCCCTCAGCCCCGAAAATCGGCGACTCTTTACTGACATCGACGGCCCTCTCCGTTTTACTACCTCCACCCCCCCCCCCCCCCCCCACTCCATCCTCCTCATCCCCCTACCACCGTGAGAGCGAGAGGGAAAAAAAAAACGAGATAAAAATTATTATCTTACGGCGATGTTTTGGCACTGGGCTCTCTCTAGTGCACCTCGATACTCTCTCTCTCTCTCTCTCTCTCTCTCTCTCTCTCTCTCTCTGTCTGTCTGCCTGCCTGCCTGCCTGCCTCTCGGTTCTACCTTAATTTAACCGTTCCTGCCTTTCCCCGCCGCCCCACCCCCTTTAAAGATCGGCGAGCCGTCGCTCGCTCGCCCCCTCCTCCTCCTCCTCCACCTCCTCCACCTCCACCTCCACCACCTTCAGGGCCACTGAAAATAATTATCCGAATGGGTGATGCCAATTAGCGAGACCGGTGGCGGCGGTATATTTATAGAGTCCGATGCGCTGGTCACGTCGACCTAATCCAAACCCTCTTGGATTAGGTAGATAAAACCCCTGACCGCGTACCCTCGGATGATCCCCTCCTCGTTCGGCTTTCGTCAAGCAGCCTGTCCCCCCCGCATCCCCGACCATATCTCACCTCTCTTACTCTTTCCCTGCCCTTCCCTTCTGCCCATCCCCTGCCCCTGCCCCTGCCCCTTCGAGCCACCGCTCGTTCGGCCGTCTCCCATTACAGCGTCTCTTCTTTCATGGCTACTCCGTTACGAAGGTCAATCTTTCCTTGACTCGACTCGCCTACGCCTACGCCTTTCGTACGATCCTGGTAACCGTGGCCATCATCCTTTCCTAATGCATCGGCAATCCAGATCCCCCGGAGCGGAAGGCCCGGCTCCGTCTCTCGCTCGGGCACAAAAGTACTCGGGGAAAGAGAAAGCGTGGAGGTCAGTCTCGGGACACAACCCCGCGACCGGGATTCGCACGCGTCCCGCACACCGGGATCATAATGCCGATACGAACATAACCTCCAAATATTGAATGCCCAGCGATAAAGAGGGAGCGCCCTCCCGAGGATTGAAAGTTGAAAGAAGAAAGAAGAAGAAGAAGGGAAAAAAAGAAACGAAAAATGTTGCCACGGGGAGGTGGAAGAGGGTCGACAAGGGTCTCCCTTGTCCTGACCTTTGCCGAGCGAGATGTGATTCACATGCACCGACATCCTTCTTAACTTATCCTTCCTTCCCCCCCCCCCAAAAACGCGTCACACTCGAATTTCGCCCGATAGCGTTAATGGGTCAAGGTGGTTTTCTTTTAGCAGTATGACTCGGTTCTTCCTTGTTTCGCGCCGCCGTTGCTCCAATCCCTACCAAAAGGAGGTCTTTTTATGTTATTTCAAGAGAGAGTTGTTCCAAATACACAAGTCTTTTCTCTACCAGACTGACAATAAAACAATCCTCTACGTACGCTCTTATTGTACTTTTATTCATTTAACATTAACTTTATATATATATATATATATATATATATATATATCCGATTGTCAATACAACGGTTGTCCAAGTTTCATTAGAAAATTTTTATTCGTTAATATTTTTATTCTCTCCACCAACCCCCATCATATTAATATGTACATAATGCACGCAACTGCTTATTGCCATAAGATGTTCAGCCGCGACATGTATTTGCAAATAATTTCCTCAAAAACGTAATATTCTTATATTACATAAAAACTATTGATACATGGATCAATACACGGTATTGAAAAATCTGTAAGGTGTCTTGTGAAAATAGTCGTTAAATCTTAAGCTTAAAAATTTCACTTCATACGTTATGGATCGAAACGCATTTATTAATTACAAAACTGTAATTATAAAACATGTTTTTAATAAAACTACTAGGCCTATTTTTTCAATTGCTCAATTTTTATTTATGTGTTGTATTCATTAGAATTGGATCCTTTTTTTTTTCCTTTCTTTTTCCTTTTATAATGTCAATGTTCTAATAAAATGTTCAATTCATAATTTCTTCATTATTTACGAATAATTGATTTTTACAGAGTTAAATAAAAACCCAGTTGAAGGATTTTCAGCTGGTCTTATTGATGATAATGACATATATAGATGGGAAGTGCTTATTATTGGACCTCCGGACACATTGTAGTAAGTATCCATAATTTTTACTGTATTTCTATAACGGAAATTTATGCTGGAAATTAATTTAAATAACGTCATTTTGATTACGTTACAGCGAGGGTGGGTTCTTCAAAGCACATTTACAGTTTCCCAAGGAGTATCCTCTTAGGCCACCAAGAATGAAATTCATAACAGAAATCTGGCATCCAAACAGTTAGTACACGAGATAATAAAATGAATGTGTCTATTAGGCATATATTGATTGTTTGTATACACTTTTTTTTAGTTGAAAAAAATGGCGATGTCTGTATATCGATTTTGCATGAACCTGGTGATGATAAATGGGGATATGAGAAAGCATCTGAACGGTGGCTACCAGTTCACACTGTCGAAACGATCCTAATCAGTGTAATTAGTATGCTCGCTGATCCTAATGATGAAAGTCCAGCAAATGTTGATGCCGCCGTAAGTCCATGCATTATTAACTTGACAACATGGCAAAAATATTTTATACTTACTTTTTTCTGTATTTAATTATAGAAAGAGTGGAGAGAAAGTTATACAGAATTCAAAAGAAAGGTAGCAAGGTGTGTTAGAAAAAGCCAGGAAGAATGTATGTAGGGTATGAAATAATATTTACATGGAAAGACTTATTTAATTCTGGTAAGTAATGATTGCTCAGTACTATATAAAAAAAATTATTGAACAACAATTTATTGAAATACAAAGTCCACGTTTTAATTCGTATATATCATGAATATAAAGATAAAAAAATTATTTAAGCCATTAGTCTGCAAAATTTGTTGATAGTATTTTCATAGTAGATCTTGCAAATTATTTTTAAGATTAAATTATATATTTTATAAAAGTTTAAATATTTAAAATAAATGCACAATGTAATATTTATTATATATAGCTTAGTTATTTATTGTTTTTGTTAATTGTAAAAAAAAACAAGTCGATGCGTTACTATATTTTTCGTATTTAATATTTTTAAAGCTTTTTATTTTTAATAATTTTAAAATAATATTCTGCATATTTCAAAGGTTTCAATTATATTACGTTATAATGCTATCTATACACAAATTATATTTCTCAATTTATTGCAATCTTAAAAGAATCTGTATTAAATGCGCGCTGGTAAATATCATTACATCATATATATATAAAATTGTTTTTCAAATATTATTATTTTATATTTGTGTTGTTTAGGGAAGCCATATGCACTGTAAAGATCAACTGAAATTAAGCATAAAGCTAACAAGCAGCAGTGCCACTAAAAAGATGGACAAAGCCTGACACTCATCCTTAAGCTAAGAGAAACCGAGAGCTCACATGCAATTTCGTTCAGTCGCTTGGACTGTTACTATCCGATACATTGATTTTCTTTTGATCAGAAAATGAAATAATAGAAAATCATGCGCAACTTATTTTTAAAGAATTTGTTTAAAACAGCTACGAAAAGCTACTACTAACGACTATTCATAATTTAAACTAAAATCATCCGTCAGAATGCTACCATACTATTATTAATAGTTATTGTAAACGTAACACTTTCCTCATTTACTCGCTCCATCTTTATACCATTCTCGTCCAGACTTTTCCCTCATTCTCTACGATCTCCAAAGCCCTTAATCGTGTAATTAAAAAAAAAAAAAAAACTCATTTACATTTATTGCTCGATATAATTCCTTAGCGTCGTTTCGTATTTTCTTACTTTCGTATAATATAAATAAATTTTTGTAAAGTCGAAAGATCGAAGTGAAAATAACAATCGTTGAATGTAATGCCAGTGATGAAAAAAATGCATACGAATTATTATTATACAATAATGATTACAATCCACAACATGTCGTTGTTGATTAATCGTTCATGACAAAGATGCACGAGTTTTATAAAATTCTGTAAATGTTGCATCGAAACACTTGAAATCTTATACAGATAATCAACTATAAATATTTAATGAACTGGAATACGCGGAAATATTTTTCTGTAACAGAATTTACAAATTTTGTTTTAGAATTATAATTTCTATAGAAAATATTAAAACGGAGCATTTTTAATGTTTTTCTATTATTCTGTAGAAATTTATAATGCATAAAATAAAACCGAACGAACACGTAACTACATTGATACAAATTATTAGTTTTTTTTTTAAATTTTCGTTCCAGTTTGCAAATGCCAAAACCACGAAATTAAAATAAACAAAAAGTAACATTGATTGTAATGCAAAGATCGAAACTATATGCTCATAAGACATAAAATTATTGTAATCCATTTAAATTTATGTATTTCATGCCTTAATTTCAATACAAATGAGTATTTTACAGCGGTGTTTAATTAATTATTCGTTAGTTATTTGAATCTATGACAATTAGGCAATTACTGAAGTTCTGTTTACCATTTCATAATGTCAATTAAACTTTTAAATATAGTTTTAGTTTTGTACATTTTTTACAAAGCACCCTCAATAGTAAAATATTTAAGATTCTCACATATTTTTATAATAAATTATAACATTTAGTGTATTCTAATTTGTATGTGCCAATAGCAGCGAAGGCGGATGGAGAAAGAATTGTCAGCACAAAAAGTTTGAATGATATACCAAAATTATAGCAAAAATTTTAGAAAATATAAAATGTATACGTAATTATTTATTATTAAAGAATTTGGTTAATTATTTTTTTAACTAGTGCACGTCAAAAAAACGTTTTTCACAAATTAGTTTTAAAACCATTTGTTTTTAAAAAAGAAGAAAAAAAAAACTCTTATTCCTAAATTTTATAAAACATATATAAAAATTATATAATACGAAAGGAAACTCGTATACTATTCTATTTTGTCATGACGAAAGTACCGAAAAATTTCTAATGAAACATTTAAGAAAATATTTATACATAGATTCATGTATCAATTAAACGACAGAATGCGTTTTAAGAACCCTTGATTAATTAGTGTTTTAATGTGAAAACCATTAACAGCATTAAGTCGAGACATTTTCAGATGCCGCGTATTACGTATAAATTTGTCGACTAATCAATTTTAAAAACGTAAACTGCGAATTTACAAGTAATAATATGTTAAATTATGACGAACGCAAGATAAAATATTAGTTTTTTATCGGCTTTTATCGGCTATATTTATAACGAATTGTAAATTTTTTTTTCGGAAAAAAAAAACAAACAAAAGTAATAATAATAATAATATAGCCGTATTTATTTCAAGTGTTTCACGCTGATTTCACAAAAGTTTGGGATTTACGTTTCTTTTCAAAACTATAAATGTACATTCAGGTAGTGGGAATTTTTTTTTATGTTTTTATTCGACAATATCTCTGTGAGATACGTAAAAGGTAAGTGAAGGATAATTAAAATTATAATTATATAATAAAATAAGGCATGCCTGTGTTTTTAACGCATTGATATTGTTAAATGAGGGATTTACAATGCAATAATAATGTCATAGTTAATAGAACGTTGGTCCGCGCTCATTTAGCCTATGTATTTCGGGATGCATAGGCGAGTATGAGGACCTTCGCGATAAGTCACATGCGCAACGATCCTGGATGCATTACTGCACGTACGATGCTGCATGGTAAATGTAGTTCGTCATTCATCATTGATCGTTGCCGGCCACGTTATTTATTTGTTGAATATACTACGAGGCCAACGGTATCATTATTCATCGGCACATATTTATAATTGCATTCCAGTACATACAGATCAATGAATATCCAATCAAACGGCCAATTACGTTATTATTCCATCGTGGTCGAATCACCCCAATAATCCATCGATTTTTATATTTTTATATTGATATTTGTAACTGACACGAATTTTACGTGCACTGTCCTATCAAGTCGTATTGAAGCCTTTCATTCTATTACTACGACAGATGAATTAAGGATTTACGTGACACGTACTATGAAATTTTCGTCCTCGTTTATTATCGCAATTACTTTTCTATTTTTACAATAATTTAAATCAGGTGTCCGATTTAAGATACCGGCTGAGAAAAACCCGAGTACTCACGTTTCACACAATTTCCATCAATTAATGAAAATAAAAATTCTTTAAATAATAAGATTATTTATCGTTAATCTTCAATTTTTTTTTTTTTTTCTCTCACTTGTACAATTTATCATTTGTAATTATCAAAAGTGTGGCTCGGCGTCTGGGAAGGTGGGGGTGGAGGCGGGGGCGGGGGCTGGAGATTACATTAAGTGCTAAGAATTTGTTAAGTTATAATCACCCTCTGGGCTTTTACACCTCCCCCACCACACACACACACACACACAGGTTACTCTAATACGAATAGGAAGCAAATTTTTTTCGCGTTATAAATTAATTGTATTTACTGGAAATGAGAGGAAATAAGGCTTTACCTGAAAATAAAAGGCTAGTAACAACATTTTCTTATTTCTCCTTTTCCTCTCTATCGAATCAAATAATGAAATTTTATTAACAGGAGTAAAGCGGCAGAAATCAAACACAGCTTACATAGAGAAATGTTTTTTTTTTTGTCTTCTACAAAACAATAAAGGATGCCAGTGGCTGTGGGAAAAGATTAAAAAAAAATATTGTACAATAAATTCATTGCACGGCACCTGAAATTATTTTTATTTATTTTCTAATAAAAAAATCGTATAAAATTTTTGCTCCAGAAAAACTTGCAAAATTTTTTGCAAACTTGCTTTTTCTTTTACGTCTTCAATGCAATTAAAATTGTATCATAAAATACGATAATTTTGAAAATGAATTTTGAAACGAATGAGAAAAGTTGAGCAAATGAACATTCATCTAACGTAAAAATATTGATTTATACATGAATTTATTATAAATATATTATAATATAAGAATAAATCGGTGGCTCAGCTTCAAAAGAGTTATACAGTTTGTTTTTACAAATACAACTATTAGATTAAATTATAAAATTGTTTGTAATAAAAAACTATTAAAAAAAAAAAAAATAAGTATTTCAAAATTTAATGTAAAAAGGAGTTCTATGGAAGCATTTGATATTCGCTGTTGTATAATGTTAGATATTTGAAAAAAATCCCTTAGTGAGTTTATGGATTGTCGATAATTTCCACACTCAGCTTCTTATAACTTAATTATTATATTACATAATACAGATATTCGTTCTTGGCATAAAGAACTTAAGAATATGCAAAACTACACGTGCTTAGTGTATTTTAGCAATTAAGTACACATTCAAAGTATAATGATAAAAATCTGTTTTACCATTGTACGATGATGATGATGACGACGACGACGACAACGACGACGAGGACGACGACGACGAGGACGAGGACGAGGACGATGATATGAGCTTTATATCAACACTCGATAATTGAAAATACTTACTTGGCTGTCGTTGACTGTGATATTAACTTTTTATATACGTGCACGCAGCAAGTAAAGAAGATGAAAAAAATTCTTTTTTTTCTTTTCACGTGTAAATTTAAAGGAGAATTTAAACAAAGCTGCTCGTAAGATTTAATATCATCATCATCATCATCATCATCATCATCATCATGAGGATAGGTAATATTTCAATAAGTAAATAATGACACTTTTTTAATACAGGCTTTTAATTTAAAAATGTTCAATGAAGACAGTGATATGAATAATATAATTATATACATGTCCGTATGTATATGTACGTATATACAAGGAAAGATTGTGTAAATATCCAATCTTTCGTTGCATTTCATCTGTAGACAGAACGTATTTGTAATAATCACGATTAAGCTTTCGTTGATGCTAACTGCTTCGAAATGTTCTGCTCCTTCCCAAGAGAGGATACGGTACGTAGGTCTTGTGGCTTGATTCCGTTCATTTTTTTTTTTTTTTTTTTTTTTTTTTTTTTCATTTCATTTGACCCTCTAAAGACGACTACGAGCTAAAGACAATAAATCTCTCATGTATTTCTTTATATTTTGCATACCTTATTTATTTTTCTTTTAATCTTCGTATAATAATCATAAACGTACAATTTTTAAACAATAGTGCATTAGTATTTATGCAATGTACAGGATAACTTTAAGCTATATAATACAGTTCGATGTGAAATAAAAAAATCATTAAACTATTTATTTACTGCAGGTATATCGCTCTCGATTTCTCTTTGATACATTATTTTCACTACTGGGAAGGGACCGACAGTGCATTATTATTCCCGTCTCTTGTTCTCGTCGCTCTTAGCTTTTCTCGATTATCAATGCCTTACTTCGTTCTTTCTTTCTTTCTTTCTTTCTTTCTTTCCCATTTTATTTATTCATTCATTCATTTATTTATTTATTTTTTTTTTATTTTTCTTTTTCATTTTCTTTTTCTTTTTCTTTTTCTTTTTCTTTCCAAATAGGCTTCCTCTTATCGCTGTTATTATTATACTGACAACAAAACGAAGCTTTTAGGCGGCAAGGGGGGGAGGAGGAGGAGGAGGAGCAGGAGCAGGAGGAGGAGCAGGAGGAGGAGCAGGAGGTTTAGAAAACGAATCATTTTATTAATAACTGCGTCTTTCTACCCCTCTCTCTCTCTCTCCCCCTCTCCCTCTCTCTCTCTCTCTCTCTTTTGTTTTTGTTTTTGTTTTTTTTTTATCCAATATCCTATCTACACTTTTTATTGTAAAATATGTAATGTTAGGTTTACGATATGATTTTTCTCCCATCGCGCACACTGCCGTTAACGAACATTGCTCGGACGACGTATCATTTTCTTATTATAACGTGTGTTTTAATTGTAAGCATATGTACGTTGAAAAATTCACAATCGTCTCGCTTGTAATCATGAATTTTCATTTATATTACATTTATATTTCCTTCAGCCTCGAGGCCTCTTCTCATCGCATTCCTCTCATATCTCATATCTCATATCTCATTTCTCCTATTTAAATAATTAAAGCTATTGGCTAGTTATGCTCTACTCCAGTATCTACAATGATTCTAATTATACTGATTTCAATGATTGGGAAATAATTATCCGTCGCCCGCCGCCGATCGAGTACTTTTTACGAAGCTTGTCAATGGTGGTACGAACCGACGAAGGCTCGGTTATTTTAGCTAGCTCACCCTCGCCCTTCATCTGCATTCCATTAGTAAATTCTTAATGTATTGATCAGTTATTCGATTGTGGCATTAGTTTGAAAATGCCGCTCGTACAGTCGACGATGCATCCGAGCATTAGCTAACGGTGAAAACGAGAACAACGAATGGTTATTGGGGTTATTGGAAATGAAACGTAAGAATTATGATGTATTACGAAGGAAATGGATTTTTCATTTTTCAAATATTAAGCTACGTTCGTTTAAGTTCGTTTAAGTTAACGAAACAGAGAACCAGAGAAAACGTTTTCATTCTCACGGAATTCTCTATTTTTAGCCCAATTCATTATATTCGGAGCTGAATTTTGCAGCTCAAGTAAATGCATTTCTCTCCAAGCAATAGCTTAATTAAACAACATATTTTTTCTTAATTTGTATTTCGTAAGATTTCGTATTGATTAAATTTTTACGGGCTTTACATAGCTCAAGCTAATATTAACGTCTTCCTGCTAAATGATGGTTTATCAAGTAATACTTTGTATTTTGTGTGCAATTGATTTACGAAGAACCAAAAACTTTTCAGTTCAATTATATCGTTTGAAAAATATAATATATAAGCGAGTCATCGGAAATTTATTTTTGAAATAGAGCAAAATTTCTTACTCAATATTTCCCCACCCCCCGACCATTATCGAGCCATTAGAACGTTAATGATAATCAAACGTAGCTCTTAATCTTATAGATATAATAATGCTTTTCAGAGTCAAAATTATAAGAATATTGTTTCATTTCAATTGTACTTTTGGAATTGTCGCCTGAAACGCATCTAATCGGTGTGACGGTCCTTATGGGATTAGAAGCTTCGCTACGTTTCCAGCAAAATAATTTTCTCGATCATGTTTATTTATCTGACAGAGTATTGTTTTTTTTCTTTTTCTTTTTCTTTTGTTTTGTTATTATTTTTTTTTTTTTTTTTTTTTTGGTGCACATATACGACGATATTACGGAGTTAGCTGCGATAAAAGAGTAAGATCTATTTTATACAATATTTACTGTATGTTTGTTCTGTATTCTCAATATCAGCTTTATATACAAACTTATTTACAATATAATAGACGTATTATGAAAAAAAAAAAAAAAAAAAAAAAAAAAACAAAAACTGCCTTTATGTTTTCATAGTTTTTTTTGGGGGGGAGGGGGGGATTTTTCTATTTTATCGCTAAAAGCTCGGTTCGTTTTTTATGACCACAATGTAGACGAAGTTGAGAACCACTGCCTTTATCCCTTACGCATATCGTGGGGCGTAAGCTCTATCACATTGGCTTCATAAGCCGTTTCAGTAATTTTCTTTTTACTTATTGACCTTAATTTAATGATAATTAATAATAATTTATAATATATAATATAATTTAGCCAAATAATAATAATAATAATAATAATAATAATAATAATGATAATGATAGTAGAAGTCGTAGTAGTAGTAGTAGTAGTAGTAGTAGTAAGAGTAGTGGTAGGAGCAGTAGCAGTCGAAGTAGTAGTAGCAGTAGTAGTCGTAGTATTAGTCGAAGTAGTAGCAGTCGTAGTAGTAAGTAGTAGTAGTAGTAGTAGTAGTAGCGGCAGCAGTAGTAGTAGCAGTATAGGTGTAGTAATAGTAGTAATGGTAATAGTAATAGTAATAGTAGTAGTATTAGTACTAGTAGTCGTAGCAGTGCCAGTAGTAGTAGTAGTAGTAGTAGTACTAGTGGTGGTAGTAGTAGCAATTGATAATAATAACAAAAATAATAATAATTATAATGAAAATTTAGAATTTTCAAAATGATATTTTACGGTACAATTTTATTTTTACAAGTTTCGATTGCTCACATATGCATTTTTGTATGCAATTCCATCTTATTGACTATACGTGCGCTTATTTATTATTGTTTTATTTGCTTTAATAATACAAAAAGAAATGTTATCTGTGAACTTTTTAAATTCTTTTATTTTGGCTAGGCCCTTTTGCTCATCGCAATTAAAATTATGAATAAAATATTAATAACTGTACAAATGTAGTCAGTGAGAAAATAGTTACAATCGCAATGACAATGAGAAAAACATACAATAATATTAATAATAATAATAATAATAATAATAATAATAATAATAATAATGATATTAATGATAATAATAATAATAATAATAATAATAATGATAATAATAATAATAATAATAATAATAATAATAAACATTGGTAACGGTGTCTCAGCGACCGACGTGATCGATCTCGTCTCTTTCTCTCTCGTAACATATAACATAATTAACGAACAAGCAAAAGGGGGGGGGGAGGTGGAACGAAGATCGGACACACTAAATTGATTTTTTTTTCTTTTCTTTTTTTTTTTTTTTTTTTATTATTATTTTGTAACAACGTAAAAATCGACGATTCTGTGTGTATATATATATATATATATATACACAGATATATATGTACTTTTAAAATTTACGCAACTCGAGAGTGAAATATATGCAATAACGTCAACAGCTTAACGGTTAAAAAGGTTTCGCATGGGGATTCGGGGCCAATATAAACGATAACATGAATCACAATTGTGCAATTTCTCGCACTCGCTTGTGATACGAGCTTGCTTACTTATTATTATTATTATTACTTTTTTTTTTCCTTCCTTTTTTTCCCTATGCCATTATTTTTTTTTTTTTTTTTTTTTTTTTCTAGCATTCAATTAAAAATCGATCTAACAATTGGTTACGTGGAGATTGCACTGTTTGCCAAGAGAATCCAGTCCAAGCCTTGGTCGGCCCCTTTTTAAAATTGAACCAGTCCGCGGAAGGGCTCGGCAGGAGGAAAGGATTCTCTGAAATTTTGATCTCTTACGATTAAATTACGATTCTTTTTTTTCATTCGCCTCGTCGACGCGCTCGTCTATTACCATCGTTTAGCTTCCGTTGCGCTTTTTTTTTTTTTTTTTTTTTTTTTTTGTGTTGGGTTTTTTGTTTGTTAATAAAAAAGGAAAAAAAGAAAAAATTTATTCAGAGCTTTGTCCTCCTCTCCTCGTCACGATGTCCGAGAACTTAAGGCATCGTGGGCGGTGGGCGGTGGGGGGGGGGACACAAGCCTATCGTATATATTTATAAATGTTTTCCGCGCTCCGTCACTTTTTCAACTCATTCTCGTCATTATCGACTCGTCGCTATTGTTATCAACGTCGTTCTGGTGATCATCGTCGACTCCACCATCGTCATAGTCGTTCATTTTTCTTTTTCTTTTTTTTTTTTCACAATAAAGATTATCGTCGCAATGGTAATCGTAATCATCATTATCGTTATCGCGTTAATCATCATTGTTATAATCATTTTGATCAGAATAAATCTTCTAATCAGTTTTTTTATAATCGTAATTATTATCACAATCATCATTGTAATAATCATCGTCGTCTTTATTATTATCGTAATTAGCATTAATAAAATAATAATAATAATAATAATAATAATAATAAAATAATAATTGATAATAATTGATACTAATAGCAGTAGCAGTAGTAGTAGTAGTAGTAGTAGTAGTAGTAGTAGTAGGGTGGTGGTGGTGGTGGTGGTGGTGGTAGTAGTAGTAGCAGTAGTAGCAGTCGTAATAGTAGTAGTAGTAGTGGCAGTAGCAGTAGCAGTAGTAGTTGTAGTAGTAGCAGTAATAATAATAATAATATTAATAGTGATAATAATAGTAATAGTAATAGTAATAGTAGTAGTAGTAGTAGTAGTAGTAGTAGTAGTAATAATAATAATAATAATAATAGTAATGATAATAATAATCGTCATCGTTGTCGTTATCGTCTTCGTTCTCGTCTTCGTCGTCATCGCCACCGTTGTCATCATCGTGACCAAGGTACGCCGTTACCCGAATACTCTTTACGTGTAATGCCCTAACCATAGGCAGAACTCGGCTTCCACCGAATCCTATTGCTGGCTTCGATATTATATATTCCATAAATATATACATATATATACATACATATATATATATATATATATTTTATTTATTTATTTGTTTATAAAAAAAAAAAATAAAAAAAATAAAAGGAAAGAAGAGGAGAAAAGATTACAAAAAGGGTACTCAAACGAATATTAATAGAAAAAGTGAAGGGAAAAACGACTTAAGTAAGATTCTAATTCTCATATTCTCATAAGGGGATGATATGAGCAATATATATATATATATATATATATATACTCAGTCTTGGAAGGTCCGATTTCATTGGCTCGCCTTGGCCACCTCACAGCTTTGGAATAAATACGCTTGGAAAAGAAGTTGGAGCCCGTTAATACCGTCACTCATTAGATAGGCTCACTTCACTTCTTCGCTCAGTCCTTCGCTCATTCGGCCACGCACACTCGCACGCATCCTCTCTCTCTCTCTCTGTCGCGATATACATGCATGTATATATATATATATATGTGCCAAAAAAGAGAGACAGAGAGTCAAACAGACATACTGGCAGACAGACAGGCATAGATAAGCATTGCTGATTATTTAGTAGTCCCACGTTTCCTCGGGCTCGTGCTTAACGACGTCCTTGGGGCTGTCCTCGAGGATTTGGCTCGCGTGCTGGCTGGCAGAGGGTGGCCTCGGCGAGGTCGCGGGACTGTCCCGGGCTGATTTGAGGCTCAGCGAGGGACTGTCACGGTCTGGGGCATTGGCCCCCCCCGATACCGAGGACACGTCGCTCTGGGCGTCCTCGTCGTACCGGTCTTGGACGGGAGTCGGCTCCACCCGGATCGTTTCCTCGGCCTCCCGCTTCACCCCGTAGTCGTCGGTTTGCATGACGCACACGCCGTTTATAATGACCTCGTCGCCGGCCCTCGCGGGCTCCTGCCACTCGGGGTTCACCCATTGGGGAGCCGCGGGCTTCCGCCTGTTCGACCTCGAGGTATTGGCCGGGACCGGGATCTCCGTCGGCTCGCGCTTCACGCTGCCCGCCGAGCCCTCCGAGTCCTCGCTGCCGAGGTTGCTCATCGCGTCGTCGGCGTCCTCGTCCTCGAACTCCTGGTTGGGCTCGCGCTTAAGCGAGCCCATCGACAGGTCGAGGCCGGAGCACTGCTCCTTGAAGGCGCTCCCGACGAGGGCGGCGAGGTTCGGGTTGAAGTACGGCGGATAGGTAAGCGGCACGCTGCCGAGGCCCAGTCTCTCCTTCTGGATGTCGAGTAGTCTTTGGTTGAGGAGCAGTCGGAACTGCACGGGATCGAACGGCTGCCCGGGCTCTCTCGGGGACTGGGTCTCCGGCTGGCCGTGCGGCGGCTGCTGCTTCAGTCTCATCCGGTGATTGTGGAACCAGTTGGTTATCGTCCGGGACGAGAGCCCGAGCTCGCTGGCCAGGAACTCGATGGTCGCCACGTTCGGATAGGGGTCCAAGGCGAAGGCCAGGCGCAGTGCCTCCTTCTGCTCCTCCGTGAATAGAACGCGCTGCTTCTTGGCGGAGGTCGGCCCGGGCCCGGGCGAGGCCGCGTGATAAAACTCCGCGGTGTCGTTGCTCGAGGTGTCGGAGCTGTTGTCGTGCCCGGGAGCGCTGCTACGCCGTTTCTTATTGGCCTCGCGGCGCTCGTTCTTCAGGGCCTGTAATCTGTCGACGTTGTGGGCATCCGAGAGCCAGAGCTGCATCCTGATGAATGGCTCGCGTCCCTTAATGCTGAGCATGTGCCAAGGCTTCGGTTTGCTCAGGAGCTCGCTGACCGAGCCCTGCGACAGTCCCAGGACCGCCTCGCCGAAGATTTTCTGGCCGATGTTGTTGGCTAGAAGGGCCTCCTTTATCTTGGTCGTTATCGTTTGCGTGTCGAGGTCTTGCGTGAGAGCGGCCATCTCGTATACGCTCGGCGAGATGTGGGGATGTAGGGCACGCAGGGGCGAGGGCGCCATCTGATGATGCGGGGAGTGTAGGTTGATTTGGGGCGACGAGTGCTGTTGCTGCTGCTGCTGCTGCTGCTGATGCTGCTGTTGCTGCTGCTGTTGCTGCTGTTGCTGCTGATGCTGCTGTTGCTGATGCTGTTGCTGTTGCTGCTGCTGTTGTTGTTGCTGTTGCTGTTGCTGTTGCTGCTTCTTTTGCAGCTCCTGTATGCTGAGCTGAGCGTGGGGAAGTATAGCTCCGGGTGGCGTGAGCATCATCGGCGAGGGTTGCGGGTGCGGGGGGTGTTGGGGACTCTGCTGCGGTGGTCCCAGCTGCATTTGATTCTCCTGTTGATGTTGCTGAGCGACTACCGCGGCTTGAGCCGCGGCCTGAGCGGCCTGGGCCTTGGCTGCATTTTGCAACTGCTCCTGCACCAATTTTGTCGGCGGCATCGGCTTCATCGGCGTTCCGCATGCTGCAATGCCATATCCATCATTCAGTTAATTATCCGAAGACTATATCGGACCTAGCCCAGAAGCTCTTTTATCAAGGATCGAGGCCTTTATTGTTACCGAGCCGGTGATTATTATTGTTATTATTTTTTATTTTTTTTATTTTTTTTCATTTTTGCTCTATTTACAAGTCCATTTACTGTAGGTCGCTCCGACCAATCACATTGGACAAGTTGCGAGTAAGAGCGTGAACGTAATCGGTCAGGTGTCAGCATTGAGCACTGACTCTAATAACAATAACATCCGATAAAGCGCAACGACGTTGCGCGGAGCCGCTGAGCCACGCTTGTATAAATAAAATAATAAAACATCCATATTGACCTGAGTTAAACTTACGAGGCAGGCCGCCGTAGCCGCCGGTCCTCATGAGCTTCTCCGGGGCAATCTTGTATTGGCTAGCGACGAGCTTGTGTACGGCGTTGTCGTCCTCGAGGAACATCTTCATACGGATGAAGGGCTCCCGGCCCTTTTGCGTGAGCATGTGCCAAGGTTTCGGCCGGGCCAGGAGATCCGATACGGAGCCCTGGGACAGGCCCAGGACGGATTCGCCAAACAGACGCTGGGAGATCGAGTACTGAGAAAGCTGCTCCTTTACCTGCGCGGTTGACAAACGTAATTACATAAGGGACCCCACCAAGGACGCCACTGGCTAAAAAGGCTTAATAGCAAATTGATAAATTTACAGTGATTGCGTAATCCGTAAATCTGTCGGGATTTTAGAAGAACCGATAGCTATCGTGTTTTACGAGTATAAGTACGTGGTACGGACTTGCCCCACATTGCGCAAGTCCCAATAATAAGTCAGTCATGCGTGAGTCATGAAGCTCAAGCGGAAATGATAACGTCAATTAAGGAGTTAAGGGATAGGTGAAGTGTCATTGGTTTCAAAAAGTCCATAGATTACATCATTCACGTGTGAACTTAAATCTGCTATTATTAGAGATTAAAGAGTCGACGAGATAAACAACGTAAGTAGCTTTCGGTCTTTGGACTGGCGAAGCTCGAAATTACATTAAGTTAGTGGAATAGGAAGAGAAGAAGAAGAAGAAGAAGAAAAAAAAATATATATATATATATAGGTAGACAAACAGAGAGAGAGAGAGAGAGAGAGATGAACGAGGGTGACGGATCAGAGGTGGCCTGGCCAATCCGCTAAAGGCGGGAAAAGACTCGAGTTGTTTGTCCGGGTAGACTCTGGAATGAGCGTCATAAAATCGTTCGTACAAATGCCCTCACCCTCTTGACAATATCCTCGGTGTTGAGATTATTGTAAATGTCGAATTGCTGCTGGGTGATCGGAGGTAGCACGGCCTTGAGGGGTCGCTGGTTGGCCGAGTGATGGGTCGGCGTGGACGGTTGACTGATGAGGCTATTGGTGATGGAGGCCATCCTCTGGAGGGGGCTGGCCGCGGCCGTTCCCGCGAACTCCTCGCTCGGCGTCATAGCCGGCGGTAGGATCGAGTTGCCGAGGGGCGAGCTCGCGCTCGAGCCCCCGGGTGTCGATTGGGCCCCGCCTGGCTCCTGCTTTGGCTTCACGAGGGAAAAAGCGCTGCCCGCGTGCCTCATGGCCTCTTCCATCTTCTCCTTCTCCTCCTCGGACACGCCGTTTATCATTTTGCTACGGAGGATGTTGCCGAGGCTCAGGTCCTGGGCAGCAGCGGCCGCCGCCGCTGCCGCTGCCGCCGCGGCCGCCGCAGCCGCAGCCGCGGAGCCCGCGCCCGGGCCCGCGGCCCCGTTAGTTGCCAGCTGGTGCTGCTGGATCGCGTGCTGCTGGAGCGCCAATAGACCGGAGATCTGGGGCGGATACGGCAGACCCTGTGACACATTGAGCTTCTGAAGCTCCCTGTGGTAGGCGTCGAGGGCCATGCGGATCTCTTCCTGGGTACGGTCCATGCCCTGGAGGTTCTGGCCGCTGAAAAAATGCGGGAACATCGCACTACGATCAATCGAGATCACATGCTGTCCTCTATCGGATCTATTGTTTATTAATATTAGTCTCCTTACATCAGGTCAGATCGAGGCATAATTACGGCCCCCTTTGCCCCTGATGCATTTAATTGAAAATACCCCTTCCCGCTATAACGCCCGAGTTATTATTATTATTATTATTTCTATTATTATTTCTATTATTTAATTCAACGTCCAATATTTTAAACAAAACTTTTAACAAATTTAGGCCGTAAAGCCTGCCAATATTTCTTAATAAATAATGTGCTTCCCAGCGCGTAGCCCATCCGTGCATATAATTATAAATTTTATAATGAACTTTCACGAATATTGACATTACGGTCCCCGTTAATCCACATTTCAAAACGACATTACACAAACGAAATTATCTCTGCTTCAAGCCCCTCCCCCCCCCATTAAGGATAACGGAACGATTCTTATAATAATAATAATAAAAAAAAAAAATGTCTTTTGATAGTGTGGTTTTAATCGGCATCATTTCTAAGATAATTTCATTAGACTGTTGGATCGAGAGAGAGACAGAGAGACAGAGAGAGAGAGAGAGAGGGGGGGGGGAGGTGATGATTATTGGGACAGATGAGAATGTCCGTTGATGTATTATTACCTAGTGGGGAAGTCGCGGGGTCCGCGCATGTCCTCGACCCGCCGGCTCATAATCTTGGCGAGCTCCTCCTGGTAGATCCTGGCTACCTTCTCTTGAGGAATGTCGTCGTTCTCGTACTTCTTCAGTCTACGGTTTTGGCTGTCCATGCTGCGGTCCTTGCCGAAGGGGCTCGGGCAATTAAGTCGGCTCGGGCTCTTGCTGTCCGCGTCATTGGAAGTGTCGGCCTCGCTCTGCCTGCTGAGCTGCATGTGCCCGGACTCGGAGAGCATGTGCGCGATCCGGTCCTCGCTCATGTCCTGGGGGTTAGGGCCCGAGCCGGCCCCGCCCACCCCGAGGCCGCTGTTGCTGTTGCCGTTGCCACCGGGGCATCCGCCCTCCTGGGGGCCGCGCGCGAACGCCGGCATTCCCTGCTCCTTGCCTGAAACATACTCTACGGGTGAGGCACGACTTGCGGTGCGTTCTTTAATTGGCTTTTCTCGTTTACTTATAATTAATTTTAAAAACTAGCTTAATCTACCCACTCTTTATCCGCCCCACCCCGCCCCACCAGAGATCGATGTCGTTCGCACGAGCTTCACTTCAGCGTCGCTCCTCCAAACAGTCGACCCTCGCCGACCAGCCAGCCCACAGCCGCCCGGCAGTACTTTTTTCAACTCCGATTTCCTCCTCGACACCAACCCTCTGGCAATCTCTATTTACCCGTATTTTCACGCTCGTCGCTATTATTATTATTATTATTATTATTATTATTATTATTATTATTACTATATCCTCTACTACTTCTTCTACCTCTTATTTATTTATTTATTTATTTATTTATTTATTTATTGTTTTCATTAAAAATATCATCAATCATTTACCCGTTTATCAAGTCATAAGCCGCTTGATCGTTCGTTTAGTTTTTTTTCAATTTTTCCTCAGGTATTCGTGAAGCTGTACCGTACCGTAGCTGTGACGGTATACCGTATGAATATATATATATATATAGAATAAAAGGCATTTGAGAAGCAATTTTTAATTCGAGTTATAGTGAATTTCGTTAGCGGGTGGTAAATCAAAATGTTTGACTTGAGTTGGATATAGAGGAGTGATAGCAATTAACGGGTCGGGAAAATCGATAAGACCGCACAGCGCGGTCCAAAGCCGATACACTCGACTGATCCCGCTCGTGATAATTAAAACATCCTCTATACACCAAACTCCCAGCTCTCTCTCTCTCTCTCTATCTATCCGTCCATCTATCCATCCATCCATCCATCTATCCGTCCATCTATCCATCTTTCATCGGTCTTTCTAACCCTCTGTGAGGGATACCATTCCATTCTCACCACGAGCTCTCCTCTTTCATCGCTTACAAACGGCACAACAGTGCGCCGCACAAGTGTTCTACGTGTTTTCCATCTAATTGACCAATCCGCGGCGATCCTCAGACAAATCGGTCATTGATCGCTGCTTCCCTTCGATCGATGTGCGCGAACACAACTCGTCACCGCTCTCGGTTCCACCCCAATAACCACCGGATGACAAAAAAAAAAAAGAAAGAAAGAAGAAAAAAAAATAAATAATAAGAGAAGAGTCGGAGCTTTCGCGCCGGGCGTCACTCGTTAAACGTTAAAAAGCTCCGGATCGGCGGGACCCCGCCTACGCTTCTCCAGCGCAAGGTCCTACTCGAGGGAATGCGCGTGCAACGAGAAGCGTCCGTTAAACGGTGCTTGCAGTATAGTTATACAGTCGGCCCCCGTAAAGATTTGCGTAGTAAGCCAATCGTAGAAGATCGGAATGATCTTCGAGCCGGACTCCGAGGCGGATAATTTGACGTCCGATGTCCGGGGCAGGAGGCTCGAGACGTACGCTGTCGGTGCGCGTCACAGTGCCGGCGTGCCGTCAATAAAACGCTCGCAGGTCGCTACTCGCCCCCCCCCCCCCTTACCAATCCCTCCCGCCACAGCCAGTGCACCGTCGGCGCATCATCAACCTGCGGATGAACAACCCTTCGAAGCTTTATTCCGGACTCGGTTGTCCGGAACTTTGTCCCCATAGCGACTTTTGGCTCATGCACATATTTCCATCTATTTCTTACGTGTATAATTATAATTTCAGGCTTTCAGGATCTTTCGTGCGCTGAGAAGTAACGAGAGCCGTCGCCTACAAGATAGTCATAGTCTCGTCGGACAACGTAGTCTTGGTCGCGTGTTCAATAAAAAAAAAAAAACTATAATAATTATTTCAACGAGATAAATATATAAAACGGATTCTTTATAGGGGCACGTCGAACTGTCGAACTTTTCTCTCTCTCTCTCTCTCTCTCTCTATATATATATATATATATAGATATCCGTGTCTCTCCTTCGTTGCCGGTCGGTTAACGCGCATTTTTCCGCGACAGCTCGTGCAGACGTCATGGCGACGGCTGGCAAGTCGCCGGAGAAAGTCGAAGCAGCGTCCTGGGTATCGGATACGCCTTTCGCAGGCCCGCGATCCCGAGCGCAAGTACGCAAGTGAGAATCACGCTTGGCTGATCCCATCGAGGCGCTCGCCTCGATGATTCGCGCTACCCTCCTCCCTCCCCCTCTACCACCCCCCTCTACCACCCCCCTCTACCCCCGCCATTGCCCCCGTGATTTTTATTTCCGCAGGATGACGAAACTTTATTAATAACGTAATTATTTGTAAGAGTGTCACGGTTCGTTTGGCTGACCGACCAAACTGTTTTTGACCGACCGAAAACCGAGCGAAATAACCGAGAAGATATTTCGCCTGCAATACCTGGAGCTCATTACGCAGCCACGGATTATTATAATGATTATACACTTCGTGCACAATAACGACGATACGTACCGAGGCAATAAGTTAGTTCCACGCTTGTCTTTTTTCTTTTTTCTTTTTTTTTTCTTTCTTCATTTTTATTCCCACGAGAACACGCAAGTCGCTTTGTACGAGCTACGCTTTATTCAGTAAGCTCAAAGGATTGCCAGTGATATCGAACCACGAATCTCCTTTCTTAAGAATCCTCAAGAATCCATGCAAATAATGATAATGACGAATTGGCCTCGATCGCAATAACGTTGGGAGGGGGGGGGATAAATGGAAGCGTAGCGATGGAAAAAAGAAAAAAGAAAAAAGAAAAGAAGAAGCCATTAATCGATCATTTGGAATTATAATAATATTGCGGATAAAACAATTCGAAAACAACAAAATAGTTTTTCTTTATTTCTTTCTTCTTCTTCTTCTTCTTTTTTTTTTTTTTACGGCATATGGACCCATGCCGCGTCTCACTAACACGAAGCGTCAAATAAGTGGCGCTATAGGTTGAAATCGGACTTCCTGACAATTACGGCAGACATAAAATCGTCCCCGTGAAGCTATACGTGGCTCTTATTGCCTCTCTCCCCCCTCGCTTCCCCGCCTCCCCCCCACCCCCCCCCCATCGTCCTGGCGTGCCCAGTGCACTTGGACCGTGCGTTCGTTCCCTCGTATCATTACAAAACGTGTATCCGCGATATTATTCCGTGAGAATGCGATCGGAACTCCGTAAAAGGAAGTTTTTAAAAAAAAAAAAAAAAATCCACCGCCATCGAGCTCTTCTGCTGTCGTAATTGTCCGC
Source organism: Ceratosolen fusciceps (assembly GCA_018883505.1). Taxonomy (NCBI): domain Eukaryota; kingdom Metazoa; phylum Arthropoda; class Insecta; order Hymenoptera; family Agaonidae; genus Ceratosolen; species Ceratosolen fusciceps. Next base: position 323,373 of record RCIC01000026.1, read on the forward strand.
CAATGTACACCAAGCAGGCGTTACATAAAAACTTTTATTTTGCCTGGCTTATAATGAATAATGAGAATCCCCGGCCTGATTATATTGCGACAAGATAAAATTCACACGTGCTTGGGATAACTGCATTATTCTTTAATTAATGCACTTTTGTCTTTGGAGGAAGTGATTGTTTCCGCGTGCTGAATAATGAGAAGAATGGATCCTTTCGATTTTACGGCAAGTCTACCGAATGATCGTCAGTCAGCACTGGGACCGGCAAATAAGCTTTCAAATAAGAAAATCACGGCTATTTTTAGAGACCGTGCACGATGTGTGTGTGTTGTGTGTGTGTGCGCGTTCGTGCGCGCGCGCGCGCAATTAAATGTTGCTAAATATAAATAAATGTTTGAGCTGCTTGCCGCGGGCATTGCTTCGCGAAATCAAAAAAAAAAAAAACATGTCGTAATATTTATCTAGAATTTTATCCGTGTGAATTTTATTTTATTATTTACAATTTGGCGCTGCCAATTCTAAATGTAAAACTTTCTCCCAGAAGCGCGTGAGACGCTTACGTGCACCTGCCTTAATTAAATAAAATCATCTGAAATCAAATGTTTTCTTTAGCCGAGCCAACGAGCCTGCGTCGCGTTAATTTAATTGCCGCTGTTACTTGCAAACATGTAGCGTATCTGCGCGCGCGCGCCCGGCTTTATCGAGCTTTCTCGGATAAGAAGCACGATTAGAAGACTCGAGTGAAATATTTAGGGCCCGTTGTTTTTCGGGCGCCCTTCAAACCCGTCGAGCATATTCACAGCTTCTTCTATTACTTTACGGATTATCGGCATTCGCTACAATACAATACAATATGCGCGGCGCGGCGCATGATGTCCCCCACCCCCCCCCCCCCCACCGCCCCCCACCGCCAATGAATCCGACCCAGAGATTATTGAATGGGCGCCAACAATAAACGGACACCATTATTCTCCGATCTTTAAACGAGCTGATGGGAAAGTGGTTAATATTTCGGCGAATGTATTTTTTTGTAGCCGCTGAAGTTGTAAGGAAGTCGTTAGGAAGCCGGGTATTTAAGGGGGAGTAGCTGACTTTTGACACCGTGAAAGAACCTCGGCATCGAGCGATCAATCCCGCTTTGTGCCCGCCTAAGGGCTGCAGAGGGGGGTGGGGGGCGGCGGGGCAAGCTAGCAAATGATTCGCGCTCATAAATCTTCGCTGATTAGGGAAAAGTTGGTAGACAAACTTCCCGGTTTATTTATACCCCGTTGAATATAACGTGCCGGGCACGCACCTTTGTGATGGCGAGGAAAAAAAAAACGAAAACAAAAAAACGAAAACGAAAAAACAAAAACAAAAGGACGCGGTTGCGCGCGCATACAGACAAACCGGCAGCCTTACGATAATAATTAACAATGCGAGAGGAGCGGCTAAGCTGGGCTCGAGCAAAGGACTATTCGCCGCTATCAAGGACTATCAAGGCATTCTATATATTCACGTGATATCACGGTAATTCGAAGCTCCGTTACCCATTTTTGCCCTCGAAACTCCATACAATAGCTTCGGACAATACTTTCCATCCAGCAATGAAAGTATTTCAAGCTTATGGCGCTCGCTCGTGCTGCCTTTGAGCATTTAACGCTATTCAATAAATAAATATATAACGTCTTAACCGAGGATCGCGGTGCTCACTCTCTATCTAATAGCTCCAACTAATGCCCTTATTCATGTGGCTTACGTCATTTTTCGTGCGGACTCTCCTATTCTATTACAGTCCATACTTCCTTCTCTCATTGACCTATTTGAAAAAATTCTTATACCGTATATATTGTACTTACTTAATGAAATAATAAAATTAATTCTTTTCCTTGTGCATCGTGCACAAAAATAAGTTTAATTCACCTTAATGTTACTAATTTCAAGCCAAATTAGAATAATATAGAGTAATCATTTACGCTTTTATAATCCAATAGTTTTACAATGCAAATGACTTTACTTAACCATTTCATAAATAAAATGTAAATATACTTTTAAACCATTACTCGTAACTGATTATTGGTATAGAATTTTAATTTTACAAAATGTTGTAATCGGTAAATCTTTCAATTCATGCTAATAATAATAATACGTATTATAAACTAGTATGCTATAGTTATTATAGTTATTATAGTCGGTAGTTGAAAGATAATGCAGGTGTGTGTAATGTCACTTTTTTCCTTTTTTTTTTTTTTTTTTTTTTGTCCAGGCACAATAAATATCTTGTCAGCGTCATTGTCACAATTGATAGGCCAGGTATTGCAAGACAATCCCTTAAACTAGATGATTCGCGTGTATTAGTTTAAATCGTTTAATGGCAAGTAACGGACCTCTAGCACTAATAATAGATAATTCTAGATTACATTCTATAAACTTATATTTTCTAGGTTATGTGTAGAGAGTATACGAGCATATTCTTAGAAAGGCTTTTACGTTTTATGCTCATGTTATTTAATATCGATTTTATAGAAATAAAAATCATTTCGTATTACCGAGGAAATATTCGTACATCATCAGATAGATACATTACTTCGTATATCATGAAGGTATAGACGTGTGTGCGACAGAGATAGATAAATAGAGAGAATGAGAACAAACAAGAGACGGATAGATAGATAGATAGATAGTGAGAGGGAGGGAGGGAGGGAGGGAGAGGGAGAGCGGGAGAGGGGGGTAGATAATGACATTAGACAGCGAAAAGGATTTAGTGTGAAAATTTTTTCCACAACTCGGTCACTATTGAAAAAACCGACCGTAAATGACCTTTATTCCCATCAATTTGCCATGACAAAACAAAAGCGATGAATCAATCGTGTTCTATAAGATTCGTCTCATACAACTTCTTCATCATATCTTTGCTCATATAAATGAGGCACAAGTGGAGAAGAGGAATCTCCGAGGAATCTATTCTGACGGGCTTCGCAATCGCCGGCGATCCACCCTTCACAGGTAATAAACCCCCACGTCGACTATTTCCCAGGAGCTATTAGACTAAGCTATATATATATATATATATATGTATGTATCCGACTGAATATTTCGTAGCACAATCAATAGATAGAGAGACTGATTGGATTGAGAAACCGTGCGATACCATTGAGAGTACTCTCTATTTCTCATATTTCATAGCTCTTAGCTGTCAGCGCTACAGTAATAATCAATGATCCAAGTTTTACCTAAACGATGATTTCATTAATTGCTTCCTAAGATTATTACAATCAAATAATAAAGGAGTACTTTGATTGTGAATAATGTGATGTACGTGACACCCGATTGTGATTAAATACACAATCCGACATTATACAATCACAAGGCATACAATGACGTTAAAATGTTTTTATTTTTTTTTTTTTATTATTATTATTTTTTTTTATTTCCTCTTATTGAAAGGATACGCGCCGAAGAGATGTAGACTAAGAGAAAGATTGGCGGGAGGCGAGAGTGAGTGGGTGAGATAGAGAGAGAGAGAGAGAGAGCGAGTGAACGTATATTGGTCAAATTGAATATTTGTATAATGCTGTTAGTGTTAATCGTGAGTTTGCGCTAATTTTGTTAGTACGTTGGCGAAATATTATTGATTGGCAGGCCAGGCAATAAGAGTCGGGGGTCAGCGTTAAGAAGTACAACGAACGAGTGTCTCTTTGGATTGTCAATTTAGTGGAGCGAGTCATTAAGCCACGTAGTGAAAAAAAGAAGGCAGCATAGTGGCATCGAGGAGGTGGGCAGGTGTCGCGATAGGTTTAGCACCCCGAGGCCGTAACGAGCTATCGGGTTAAATCGATAATCCAGAGACTCGACGTGTACATTTGCGTCCAGACGTATAGTATACAGTCACCGCCATTCGATTACACGAGGCCTCAGCGACAGAGACTGAGATTAAGAGTGAGTGGGCGAGTGAGTGGGCGAGTGAGAGAGGGTGGGTTATTGGGGGCGGATGTCGGAGGTCTGCGTCGGTATTCCGGCATTGCGGGAGGAGAGAAAAATCACAATAGAGAAGAGATAGACAGGTGGACTCACCTTTCTTGGGTATGAGGGATTTAAGCAGCAGTACCGCGTTGTCGTCACAGGCCCACCCATGCATTTTTCTATAGCTGTCGCGACCTTTCTCCGTCAACTTGTCCCAGGGCTTCGGCTTACTCAGAAGCTCGCTCACCGTCCCCTGGCTCAAGCCGAGGACGTACTTGGCGAAGAGCCGCTGCCCGATGTTATGTATCGAGAGCAGCTCGCGCACCCGCCTCGCTATGTGCAGCGTATCGAGGTTCTGCGACGCGTACTTGTCCATATTGTAGCGCAGCATCTCCTGGAGGCGGGCCTCCATGGGATCGCCCTTGGGTATGAGGGACTCGCCCAGTCTGCCGGCCATGCCCGCCGCTCCGAACTCGTCGCCGAATCTGAACGGATGCGAGCGCTCGTCAAAGCGAAAAGGACTCTTGAGACTATCCAAGACACTCAGGCTACTCCCGATGTTATTGTTCGCCAGGTGGTGGCTGTTGTTGTTGTTGTTGTTGTTGTTGTTGTTGTTGTTGTTGTTGTTGTTGTTGTTGTTGTTGTTGTTGTTGTTGTGGCAGACGGAGTCGTCGGCAGGGCTCTTGGATGGTGGGAGCGCCGAGGAGGTCGTAAGTGGTCCGTTCATCGAGATCGTGTCGACGATCGAGGAGGCCGGCTGCAGGATCGGCAGCGCAGTGAGCGTCGTCGTCGATGAAGGCGTCGGCGGTGCCGGAGTCTCGTGACCAGAAACCGGGGTCGTTGCCTTTTCCGCGGAATCGAGGGCCGCGGCGCTGTTACCCAAGGGCGTGCTCGACTTTGCGGGTGTACTCGACGAGGAGATCGGATCTGTTGGCGATGGAAGGTGATTTAGACTACCGGGCGTCGATATCGCTGCATGGAGACCGAGTGCAGATGCTTGGGTAGCATTAGGCGACTGCTGCTGCTGCTGCTGCTGCTGCTGCTGCTGCTGCTGATGCTGTTGCTGCTGTTGCTGCTGTTGCTGCTGTTGCTGCTGTTGCTGCTGTTGATGCTGTTGCTGCTGTTGCTGCTGTTGATGCTGTTGCTGCTGCTGTTGCTGTTGCTGACTCATGAAGGATCTCTCCAGGGATCGCCTCCAGTTAGCGACAATTTCCTCGCCGAGAAAGGAGCCGAAAGTCTCGACGTTTTGTAAGGGTGGAGGAAAGAGGAGTGACGAAGTCGTGGATGTGGCGACCGAGGAGGGCGTAGGGGTTGAACGATTGGGAATCGACGACGGCTGGGAGGACACGAGGGAGGTGGACAGAGGTGCTATGACAGCACTGTGGGGCGAAGCGGTCGCGGCCCGTTGCAGAGGTGACGATAGTCCACCTGCAATGCCAAACAGAACAAGGCGCCCGGTCAACACGGTCGAACATTAAAGCCTCCTCGCGCCAGTCAGAGAATTAAAGTCGACGATTTTATTATATTCATTCACTTAATCTGGATATCGACCCATTCGTATGGGTCTACTCGACATTCTCTTACGGTGCATCCGTTGACATACAATACATTTCGACATTTCGATCATTGCCATTTCTATATCAATATATCAATACATATATATATATATATACATACATATACATACATATATATATATATATATATATATACATATATACACATCCAATATGAGATGTTGAGTACACAAAGGTATGTAAAATAAATAAGTAATTTGTATACGACGTAGGTGTATACCAACGTGACGTGCGTACGCACATACATTCGTCAGCACAGTAACATGCGTGTACGTGTATGCATTTGCAAAAGCTCGCACACGTATATGCATACGAGAAAGATAAAAGGAGATACGTGTAAAAATAAAAAAGAAAATGATAAAAGGATAAAAAAAAAACCATGAAGCATTGTGACAATTTAAATAACAAGGGTAAGCTTTGTCTACTACGGTAACAGTTAATAAAAATTTATAACAAATAACCAAAGTATGAATGGAAAAAGTTGATCGCAATCTACAATAATGTCCTTCAACAAGTGTCAAAATGAAAGTAAAATTTCTCATTCCAAAGAGCAAGTTATATTGGATTACCCGCGAGACGTGGACCCGCGGTATCGTGAAATTCATCGTCATTATTCGGGGATCTTATTTATTCGGAACTTGCTTATGCTTTGCGGGGAAGGGGGCCGGAGGGAGGAAGAGAGGGCGGCTGGGAGATCTCGAATATCGACACGTTGAGCGAAAGTGGAAGAGACTCGGAGAGAAACGCACATGTCATTCGCGGGCTTGTGGAGTTCGTGGAGGATTCGTGGTCGGTGGGAGCGAATGCCAGTTGACGGTCCGGAGCGGCAGAGGGGCTGGAAGAGGCTGAGGAAGGAGTTTTCGGTAGCTCGAAATCAGACCGAGATGATGTTGCAGTATTTTCCTCCCCCATCTCTCCCATCTCTCCCCCATCTCTCTCTCCCCCATCTCTCCCCCATCTCTCCCCCATCTCTCTCCCCCATCTCTCTCTGTCTCTCTCCGTCTCTCTATGTATATCTATGTCTCCGTCTCCGTCTCCCACTGCGCCTCTCGCAGTCAAAGGCTTTGGATCGATTCATAATAAACTCGGTATCCGAAACAATAGCCCGGTACCCGTCCCAAATATTACGAATATCGTCCAGAAATTTGCGTGTACGAAGATTTGGCTTCCGACGACGCGCTTTCCACATCCACATCATTGTTGGAGTTGACACGGCCGTAGAGCTGCCCTCGTGATGTTTGCAGCAGTGGCTGTGCGTCGCTCGGTATTAATGGAAGGTTATTGGGGTTTGTCGATGTGATTTCAAATAGGTGGCTGGTTGGGGGGGGGGGTGAGAGAGAGAGAGAGAGAGAGAGAGAGAGAGCGAGCACACGAGTAAGAAATGTTCAGAAAAAATTATAGAAGACAAAAGGCAATCCGAAGGGGATAAATAGTTAAATGAGATAGGCGGATGCAGATAAGGAGGAGGTATGAGAATAATAAGAGATTTAACATGCGCTCGGCCGTGCTCTTTTAAATTCGCAGGCATGGGCATAGGCGGAAAATTTGGGAAGAAAACATTATTATACATCGACTGCAAGTAGTTGATTCTTTTTTCTCTCTCTTTTTTTTCTTTTTTTTTTTTTTTTGAGAGTTGAAGAGAGAGAGTTATAGAGAGTTAAAGAGAGAGAGAGAGAGAGTAGTAGTAGTAGTTTATCAAGCGGGTAGTTGGAACAGTGGAGCCAAAGCAAATTGCAAAATAAAAGAAAGGGAATAAAACTAAAAGAGTTAGAGACAAAGCTGGTAAGAAACAGAAAGAGTATGAGAGAGAAAGAAAGATATAGATTTTACGAAAAACAGCGTATAATAAATAATTATTGAATCAGGAGTGGATAATAATTATAGAATAAAATGATTACTTATTGCAAAAAGACGTTATCGAAGCTTTTAATAGATCATCAAAATATAATAAAAAACGAAAGGGTAAATATATAATGAAATAAAGTAAAAAAATTAATAAGAGTAATAACGGAAATAAAAAAAAACGAAGGAAGTATGCGAAAACAACCACTATCGGGGATATACGAATAATAAAAAAGCTACCATCTCTGTCATTCGATTACAGTTGTACCAAATAATAATAATAATAATAATAATAATAGTAATAGTAATGGTAATAATAATACTAATAATAATACGAATACTACTACTACTACTACTATTACTATTACTATTGCTACTGCTAATACTACTACTACTACTACTACTACTACTACTATTACTACTACTACTACTACTACTAATAATAATAATAATAATAACGATAGCAATAATAATAGTAATAGTAATAATAGTAATGATAATAAAGATAGTAATAATGAATATGATGATGATGATGATGATGGTGGTGATGATGATGATGACGACGACAACGACGACGACGGCAACGATGATATTTATAATAATAACAAGAGTCAATATAACAGGCAACATAATGATAACGTCGATAATACTAATAATACTACTACTACTAACAATAATAACAATAATATTAATAATAATAATAATAATAATAATAATAATAATAATTTCTGAATAAGTTGGTGTCAGGACTTAGAAGTCCGATAATAATAATCCATAGATCGAGGGATTCTCGGATGGATTGATAGATAGATAGATAGAGAGGGAGGGAGGTAGGGAGGGAGGGAGAGAGAGAGCTGAGAGAGAATCAAGATAGATGTACAGAGAAGTAGGAGAGGGATTATTATAGTTTTCTCACCCATTTTTACAATATTTTTCGTCGCGACTACACGGCTCAAGTACTATCGCTTTCAGGTGCAATTGAATGAACATGAATTAAATAAATAATAAACATCGTTCGTAACGATACAGATATTCGCACATGCGAACGTGCACATACATAGACAACACACAGAGCCGGACTCGTTGTTTATTTATACACATATGCACGTATGCCCATACACGCATATACGCATACACACGGACATCTGACCGCGCTCGCGCGCGAATATGTATATGTATATGTATGTATGTACGTATTTGCGTATGTACGTATGTATTTATGTACGTACGTGTAATATGCATATACGCATGTATGGATAAAGTGATAAAGTGTTGGGCTGTGGGCGCGCTCGGGCGTTAAAAGCGAGCCGAATGAAGACGAATGAATGACGGAATGGTCGAGTCGGCCGAGAATTCTGTTAAACTCTCGAACGTCATCGGGGGCCCGCGCCCGCGCCCGCGACTCACGAATGTAACGTGAAGAAAGCATAAAGTAAAAGTAAAACGTCGAGGTGTCGGTTATTGGGGTTATTGGGGTTATTGGGTGCTGGTTGCTGGTTGCTGGTTGCTGGGTGCTGGGTGGGGGTGGGTGAGGGGTAGGGGGTGGGTTTGGCAGAGTACCTTGGGAGATGACTTACCGAGAGCGTCCGGCGTGCCCGGGGGCTTGATGGTCTCCGCCTGCTGCAGAGCCTTCGAGCGCTCCATCAGGACTTGCTCGAGGCTCTTGCCGGGCTCGGCGGTCGGTATTTGCGACAGGTCGACGGACCTCAGGACGCTGATCTCGCGCTTCAGGTCCTCGTAGTCCTTCTGCTTGTCGAGCCTGCTCTCGAGTCGGGCGATGTGCTGGCGTCGGGCCTCGAGCTCCTCCTCGAGCCGTGCCGTCGCCTGGGCGCTCGTCTCCTGGAGCCGCTGCAGGCTGATCTGCAGCCTCGAGACCTCATCCCTCAGCTGGCCGATCTACGGGCCAAGCAAACAAACACTCGTTAGCCGCCTTCGACACGCACCAAACGGCCAAACGTCACTTTATTATACATTATCATGCACCGGCCGCTCCCTCCTCCCCTAAACTCTACCAGTAGCAATTCGACGCCACTCCACACATAATTACATATATATATATATATATATGTATAAATATTCATCCTCTGTTTCAGGTAGCCAGCCTGTTCCGGAATCACGGGCTATTTATGAACGAGCCACCGTTGCCTTAATAATCCTAATAATTGTCCCGAGATTGGATGGATCGATCGACAGCCGCTGCGCGTGTCCCTGCCGTCCGCGACCGCGATACGGTATCGTTCTCCTTCTATCGATAGTTCGTTAATACGTGAGATTCGATGGTAGTCGTGGTGGCCGATGGATGGCCCGGCAGCCCGGGTATTGTACCCGAGGCTATGGGTTCGGGTACTTAAAACACCCGAAGGGACCGCTGCGGACGACTTTCACACACACACACCCCCTCCCCCTCCCACTCCCTCCCACCTCCCTCCATAGAATCGCCGCTCCCGTCGGCACAGGTAATTCGAAATGGGTAAAATTGGGGGGAAGGGAGGGATGGAGGGGAGGGGGAGCAAGCCGTGGTCGGCCTTCGTTTCGCGAAGAGTTTCGTTAATCGAGCGCCAAGGGTAGCGCGGCTGGCCGGCCCGCGCTATATTCCGGAGCCTATATTCCTCCGGTTCCCTTGGCCAATAACCCCAAAAGGCGGCGATCGTTGACGACCAATCGAAATGACATTGGCGCGCGTACTGACTGCCGGGGCCCCTTGGCCGGCTCACGTTATCGAAAAAGGAATCCAACCGGTTCGGCTTTACCTACCGAATGCCCCCACGCAATAATCAGTTTTGTCGCTATCGCGTTTTTATCCCCGTGGGTGGGGATTACCGGGCGCCGGTCTCATCGTCCGTCGAGGCTCTGATAACCGAGAGAGTCCTCGCTCGCTCCCTCACCTTCTGCCCTCCCCTCCCACTCAATTTCAGTTCCAACAGTTGATTAAGTTTATTGGGGGGAGGGTTATTGGGGCGGTTATTGGTGGGGTTATTGGGGGGGAGGGGAGAGGATCGAGGGCACGCGCCAGAGATCGTAATCGAGAATCGCTTGGGCTCGCGACGCTCGAAATTTTTTTTCTTCCCTTCCTTTTCTTCGTCAAATCCCTTTCATTTTCGTTAGCCCTCCTCTGGCCCTGCGCCGTCCATTCGTCCGTCGTTTCGCTGCTCGCCGAAGAATCGAGCTCGATGACCGTGAATTGCCCATCGAGAGGCCGTCGCAGTCGCAGTGCCCGTTACAATCGAAGCGGCTGCACCGCGCCGACTCCATTGTGCCGGCAGAATCCGGATGGCGACGGTCCGGGGGCAGCCCCGAGACGACATTCGATATTCGAGCGCATGCTCAACCCCTCCCTCCCTCCCACCCTCCCTCCCTCCTGGAGCCACCACCGAAAACACGTGCCCGCTCGTCCAAAGTTATTTATTCTCTGTAGATTTTCAATGGACGTAGCGCGATTGCCGGTAATCCATTGCTCGCCGTTAACGCGTTGCCGCCTTGTTGGGAACCGCAAGGGCTGAGTGGAAGGCAGAGCTAAGGGACGTCCTTGGGACTGGAGGACCGCGTAAGGCAGGTACACCGGATCGCGACGAGCTATCGGTAATGTCGCGGCCCCCGATCGCAGACTTTCATTCTGACCGTCATTCGCGCGAAGCCCGGCTACTTATTAATCCGTTACCCCAATACCCCCCCCCATCCCCACCCACCTCGTCACGATCTATTTATTCCCTCGTTCCCTTTATTGTTTTCGTAACGATAGAGACGATTTTTACCGGCCCGCGCAATTGTCTATCTCTTTTGTATTATCCGAAGGTGCCGATAATCTCATGGGCCCATGCCGAACCATTACGTGCCCTTTTACACGTGGTATTTGTACGTTTGAATTTATCAATTTGTACCGGCACCGAATGAAGTAACCAGGGCTTATTAAATAGCCAAGGGCATTGTAACTCCGATGAAGTATTGAAGCTTAAGGGAGGATTTATGGGGTCGGGGCCGCTACCGATCATCCAGCGATTAGCAATACGTGTACGACTATCGATGCTATCCTTAATGAAATTCGGCATGCGAGCCTCGAACTCACGAGTACCAGTAACAGGGGGCCATTAAATTTAATGCCCCCCGTACGTATAAAAGCTTCGGGGCGGACGACTGTCCGACGACGAATTAAACGGCTTTACCGGCCACGCGGACGAATTTCGTCAATTGCCCGAGGCCAGGACGCCGATACGTCGTATGGCCCCGTCAGTCTCCTCTCTCGATTTTCCGCCCGAACCAATATCGCAACACCACTACGAATCCGATCTCTGGTCCGATCATCATCATCATCATCATCATCATTATCGTCGTCGTCGTCGTCGTCGTCGTCGTCGTCGTCGTCGTCATAATTCTCATCATCACCATCACCGTCACCATTATTATTATTATTATTATTGTTATTGTTATTAGTTAGTCGGTAGAATTCGAAATTCCGCCGAATTATGAATATCGCCACAGCATAATGAAGCCTTTTCTTTATTTCGCATTATTAGAGGTGGAGGCCACCCGAAGGCTCGACAATAGATTGGTGAATGAAGGGAATGCAGCAGTGGCTCGACAATGAGCTAAGAAAGACGCGTTGAATAGATCATTTTTTTTTTTTCTTCCATCGCGATCTTAATTCGATTACGAGCGTGGGTGACTCGGGGTATACAAGGGAATACGATGAAAGAGTGGGCGCGGGTGGGTGAGAAGCGGGTGAGAGAGAGAGAGAGAGAGAGAGAGAGAGAGAGAGAGAGAGATGGACAAAGGTATGCTGCGCGGCTCATGCTCTCGCCACGCTGAATGGATCGTAATTGTGAGAGGGTGAAAAAGCTTCGGCCACAATCGATTCCGATAAACAAAGCGAACGCGGCGAAGGCGAGCCAAAGTAAGTATGGAAGGTGACCAAAAACCGGAAGTTTCGATTGATCCTCGCGCGTGGTTCTGAACGATTAAATTTTTTTTCCCTCTGCCGCTCATTGTATCTCCAACCGACACGAATTTGTATAATAACAATAACAATAACAATAACAACAATAATAATAAATAACAATAACAACATTAATGACAACAACATTAATGACAACAACAACAATAACAATAACAATAACAATAATGGTGGTGCTGTGGTGGTGGTGGTGGTGGTGATTATGATGACGACGACGATGATGATATAAGGATAGAATCGCAGGGGCCACGCGAGGTACTGAAAAGACCCTAATTTTTGCTACTTGCTTGGCCGTGGGGGTAGGGCGGGAGGTACGGATGGCGGGAGGTTGGAGGCGGGTCCTACGGGTCCTACGGGTCCTACGGGTCCTTCGGGCCCTTTGTCCACCTCGGCTATTGATCAAATTTTTTTTTTCCCTATGTCACAATCAATCTTGGCGCACACGCGGCCAGCCGACCAACGACCAACGACCAACGACCAACGACCAACGACCAACGACCAACGACCAACGATACGTAAAGCCGTCCGTGTCCGTGGCCATGTAGCCGCCGTCTTTCTATCTTTTTCACAGAGCGGTTAGTATCGGTGACGCCGGGGCACTGCGCACTCGGGCCCACGCGGTCCCACGAGTGACGTAGACAACGGTTGGCTCGTTATTCTTTCTGATTGTAGACCCTTTCCCCACCTAAGCTCCAGGGCTTCTTCCCGCGTTATACCCGAGGAATTGTTTTTATTTTATAGACACCTCGAGTCCTCGATCCGAGCACCGGCGCGTGCTGGATCACACTGGCAGGCATTTTTCAATATCACTCGATTTGTTGTATAACAATGTCATGATACAATGGCCGCATTGGATGCGCGAGGCTACGTCAGCCGAGGAGGGCACGATTAATTTATTCGTTATAACGAATCGGCAATGGAGTCGGCTCATTTAAATATCTTCGGACTCTCGAAATCATCAATACGGGCCGAAAGTTATTCCGTATTTACGGAATCGTTAGTCTCAAGGCAAATGATGCTCTGACAGGTGTCAATCTTAATTACTCTCTGCTCTCTCTCTCTGTCTCTCTGTCTCTCTGTCTAGCGGTGCCCCGGTTAAACGTAAAGCCCGGTCTCATGGAGTCGTGGAAACTCCACGCAAAGTCCGATGCTCTCGATCACAAGTCGTCACAAGTCCCGACGTTTATTGCCAGTCCGCGTACGAGCTCACGAAATACTAAAGCCGGAGCTCGAAGAGGGCCACGCGGAGTCAGTCTCTAACCGGAGAAGACGTGTCACCTCCAGCAAAAAGAGCCTGCCTCCCCCCCTCCCCCCGTAAGTTTCGCTAATGTACCTATATATATATATATATATATATGTATGTATATACGAATAAGCTAATTTCTCTATATGAACGAGGGCTCCTCGTGCCGGGCTCGATTCTAACCGACGTTACTTCATTTGGCATTCGGGTTATTGGGGTTTCGGCCACTGATAACCAGCAATAAAGTTTCCCCATACGGCATTGATCAGCTTGACTTCGGGCCTCGACAATATCCTGTGCAAAAAACCGTGCAAAAACCAAAATCAAGCGGAGAATACGGAGGTAAATGAGACACTTTCGTAGGAAAGACTCGATCCCTCCGAAACGTCCCGAAACGTCCCGAAAATATCAGCGCCGCTCCCCTCCTCCCCTCCCGTTTCTCTCGTTCGCCTCTTTTTTTAACATTAATCTCATTTCTCTCTCTCTCTCTCTCTCTCTCTGCTCACGATGGACCCCTCTCTCCCGCCCGTCCCTCACCGTACCGCTGGTCAGAAAGTCTCTGTTCGTATTTTTTATTTTCTCCCGTTACGCCTCCCCCCGCTTCTTTTCTCATTGTAGGAGAATGCCAATTAAAAGCTAGGCCCTCGGAAAGAAAAGGCGAATCGATAGGCCGGCTCGGCCAACCTGCTTTCTCTCTTCTTTTCTGCTTCTCCTATCCTCGACTCTTCCTCCCTTATATTCTGCTGAGTGAACCGGCGGGCGGGCGAGCGGGCGAGCGGGCGAGCGAGCGAGCGAGCGAAGGGTTACCGAAACTGGAAGTGGGAATTATGGGTAGGATTAATATGCAAGGATTGGATACGTTTGCTAGTGCGAAGGATGCCTATGGGAAAGGAAGAGAAGAGAGATGGGAGCACCGAAAGAGTACACACGGGAGACAGGGAATGGGGGAGGGAGAATTTGGGCGAAGGGTGGTTTGACGACCAGAAAGCTGTGGCTTGTGGGTGGAAAGTGGGCGGCAGCGGATCAGGAGATGGAGGAGCCAACGGCATCGTGGGAGGAGAAAGCGCGGCCGAAGCGACGGAAGGGTAGTAGGGGAAATATAGGAAACCAGAGAGAGAGAGAGAGAGAGAGAGAGAGAGACTGGCGATGCTATGGGGTGGCGGGGGTGGGAGGGGACGGTGTAGTACGTGAGGCGATGACTCGTGCACGTGAGAATACAGTAAGAGAAAGACAGCGAGTGAAGCAGTGAAGAGGAGGGCAAAAGGTTGCGTGCGGTCTGCTCCCATCTCATCCCCGCTCAGCGTAAGGGTAACAAAGAGAGAGAGAGAGAGAGAGCGAGAGAGAGGGAGTAGAAGACAGCAGCACCACGTTCCTTACAGGATACACCGTTAACGGACACCCTTATCGATTTTACAACTCGATATATACGAATACCCACTTGTCTAATGACTGATCGAGCTTCGAGCTCAACCCTTCTCTTTACCCTTCGAACCCCTTTATACAAGCACAAACACACACACGCATATATACACATATATATACGTATATATATCCTATCTCATTATACCTATGTCTCTTTACTTTCGTCTTACTCGCGCATTAGCTTTGTATATTCGCTTAAATTAAGTAGTACCGAATCGCTAATCGCAACGTTCTTAAATTCATCTTCTCTAATCCTTTTACATACCTTATTTCACATTATAGACTCACCTACGTGCTTACCTCCGTGCCCTCTCCGTAAATAATTGAAAAGTATCAGTCTCCGTCTAGAATCATCTATCACGAATACGCGCGTTCCCTCCCCACCCTACCAATCATAATTGTCGCTCGTCGATATATATATATATATATATATACATATACGACGTAGTCCTGGCCAATTTTAATAACGCAAGTGTACATTTTATTTAAGCTACTTTATCTTTTCTTTTCTTTTCTTTTCATTTCATTTCTTTTTGCAAAGGATCAGATAACAATGGCCGCTATTAATAACGGAGACATTGAGCATTGAGGTATATGGCGAAGTCAATGTAAGGTAAATAAAATAATTAGTCGGTAGAGAGGCGAAGATTACTTTTAATAAATAATAAAGAAAACGGGCAAAAGCGGTGGTTAAAAATAGCGCCGCGAAAGGAAATTGTTGTTTGACCTTATTGATTTTTATCGCGCATATTCATAAGCTTTATTCCTCATTTCCTCTGAAATGTGTCACTGGTCATGAAACAGTGCGTTTAGTTTTATGCTCCTCAACAGGAAATACGTCGAGCCCTTTAAAGCGTTAAAGTAAAAGCGGAACAGCCATTGAAGTAAATGTATTTATAGGGTAAGCGAGGAAAAGAGTCTCCTCGTCCTTTCCTCCCCTATTCGCTCTCTCACTCACTCACTCTCTCTCCCTCTCTTTTTCTTTTCTTTTTTTTTTTTTTTTTTTTTTTTTTTTCTCAGACGATAGCCGCCAGCAATGTTTAACTGCACAGAAGACTCGTATTGTTCGATATCGAGAGCGCACTCGTAGGCGCATTTCTTATTCGTTGATTGGCGTAATAAAGCACGGGCGTTTAGCAGATACTAATGACTGTCGCGCTCTTTCCCACAGGTGAAAGTAAAAACGGACTCGGAGAGAGGGAGGATTGAGAGAGCGTTTGGCTGATGCTGACGAGGGCGAAAGAAGAATGCAGGCATCGGGACGGTCGCACCACACCAGCTTATGAAATAATACACGTTGAGCAAGGACGCTTTGCAAGGAGGAAAAGTAACGGCTGCGAAAGTAGCGCCAATCGGTACGTAGAAAACAAGGGACGTGCGGAAGGGTAGAGGAGCCTGAATGTATGATATTTTATTTTAGCGTTCTTCTGTCCGACTCGAGATAAGCCACCGAGGATTTATGCTTATTACGCGGAGGAGCGCGTCTACCGCGAGGGGGATATCCGAGCTCTTCTCTTTTCCCGGACGCCCTACCGCCGCCCACTCACCGCCTGCCCGCCCCTCACCCGCTTCTCTTTCTTTTACTCGGGGCTGACTCTCTGGCCAACCCCATGCGTCCGCGTATACGACCGCTCAGTCGTATAATACACATCAGATTATGAGGAGCACACTTGTAACGGCAGCCAGCCAGCCAGCCAGCCAGCCAGCCAGTCAGCCCAGCCAGTCAGCCCAGCCCAGCCAGCCAGCCAGTCAGCCAGTTACCCACGTAACCACCCACCACCCAACTAGCTAGCTCGAGAAAGAAAGAGGAAGAGGAAGAGAAAGAGAAAGAGGGAGAGGGAGAGAGTATGTGGATGCGTGCGCGTATAAGTTTGAGAAAGAGAGACGCAGGGCTTTATTGCCTTTATAATGGAAATGGCGCCCACTGAATTATTTCTCGCTGATCCGAAATATTTTTCGTTAATTACAAGTCGTACGGTCATCCCACCCCACCCCACCCACCCCAGCCGCCCGCCATTATTCTTTGCCTGGCTTCCACCTATACGTCGGCATCTGACGTTGCCTTTCGAGATTAATACGCGAAAGAGATGAATAATACTTTATTATTATTTTACGAGCTCCAGTGACGGCGTGCCGGCTCTACGCCGGCTCTACGCCGGCTCTACGCTGACTCTAGGCCGGCTCGTCACGTCGACGTCGATTTTCTATTATTAATCTTGTATTATCTTAAACGTTCTCCGTCTCTGCCCTTAAACTCTTTCCATGAAATCCCTTACATGTACGCGGGCATCCCTAGATCCCTACGCGTCGGGATGCAATAAGAGCGTAGTAGTAGGTTATTGGGATCGCGGTCATTCGGCCTTAAATCGGTTAAACCATTGGGGGGGGGGCAGGCAGGAGCCCTGGAGCGTGGATGCCGCGAGGAGGCCGTCAGACCGTCGGGGCAGACGTAGGGCATCATGAATTTGTCGAAAAAGCGCAGACCCCTCGTCGGGCACGACGGTCTGTCGGAGGGGCGGGGGAGAGGGGAGCTCGCCGATTGCGTTCGACTTTTTGAAATGGGCGGACGCGCGATAACGCTCGGTTAATTAATATTAATAAAGGGAGGCGTGAACGTATACGCGATTGATTAGCGCTACGAGGAACGGTACTCCTCGCGGCTAGTCGCTCACCGTCACCGCGGAAGCCACATATTAGCCGCGCCATTCGTTCGGAGATGTATTAAAAACCAGGAGGTTATCGGGGTTATTTTGTCCCCCACCCACCCCAACCCCATGAATTCGCCGATTATCTAACTCTCGTCACACCGCAGAAACAATGTATATTATAATAATAAAGAAAGAAAAAAAGAAAAATCAAACGAGTAAGTCTTCGTGTTCGGTTCGGAGATTCGATCGAGCTTTAAAAAAGAGGTCGGTGCTTTCGGTAAGCGAGGTCGCACCTCAGGGTGACTCGAGGTCGTAAGCCGAAACCAGTCCCATTTCGCTTTGCAATAATAGCCTGGTGCTCTTTGCAAGCTTGCTAAACCGCGACGCAGTGACTCTGATTTTCACCCCCCACCCCACCACCCTCCCAACATCGCCGATCGTTTTCAGTAGCAACAGCGGCAACAGTAGCGCGCGCCCCCCTCCCCCTCCCATGCCCCTCCCCTGCCCACGAATTCGGGGCCGAGCTTATCGCGGCGATATTGAGCCGTTCGCACCGACTAGGACGAGGAGAAAGAGAGCCAGCCAGAAAGACCGATAAGGGGTTGGGGGTTGGGGGGTGGTAGCGAACGCAACCGTGACGAAGAATGAAGGATGTATCCATGCTTTGAGGGCGTCTCTCTCTCTCTCTCTCTCTCGGTATATATATAGAGGAGCTTGGCCGCGACACTCGCCGATGATCGTCTGAAGCTGGGCGTCGTTACGCTCCAGCAGATATGACCTGCTAACGTTCTCGCATTGTTGTGGGACTAATTGAGAAAGTTGGCACTTCTGGGGAATGAGTCGTCGGGGGGGGGGGAAGTCCCGCTCTCCTGCCGATTGGCCCACGACAGAAAACTCTCTTCGTATCGTCGATACACCCACATTCACGAATAATGCCCGATAATGCTAATTATTATCCGATTATCGAACCTACCCTCATTGTCCAATAACAATATCATTATCATTATCATTATTATTACTTTTTGCAATAGTCTTGAAACTACGCGAGGGCTTACGTTAAAAACGCGCTCGTTATTTATTTAATTTTTTTTTTTTTTTTTTAATTATAACATTTGTTTATTGAATTGGTACAGCGAGCTCGTGGTCGATTAGAGACGGGCTCAGAGTAGTCGATGAATTTTGTCGGACGATGTGCACGCGCGTATGGGTCACGCCGCCACGTAAATGGAAATTAATAATTTCAGGTGCAAAAAAGATTTTAGAAGTTGTAGCCAGTCGAACGTCGAGAGGGAGCATTTTCCTGTCCAATTGCAGAGGCCCATCGAGTCCTTGTGCTTTTTTTTAATTACTCTCTTGAGGCCTGTTTTTACGGACGAGCCGTCTCCTTGGATTCGCTGCCTACGTACACGCTAATACGTAAAACGGATTTGGTAGACGAGCTGCTTCGAGCCCGGATTGGTCGCAGCTACGAAACAAGGAGAGATTGCCGACCGACGCGCCGTATGGAAATCTTCTCTCTCTCTCTCTCCAGCTCTCTCTCTCTCCAGCTCTGTCCCCTCGCCGCACATCCAGTCCTTTAAATGGCACTCTAGCGCGCTCTCCGTCGGTCCTCGGCTCTCTTTTTATATCGCGAGCTACCCTCGGCACACCGACGCTCTGCGTGTCCTCGGGTTTGCATAATCTAGTGAGAAAAATCCCGAGCGTTGCCATTTTTATAGTCCGATTGGACTTTCTTTATGATCCGCCGGGCCGAGTGGCC
The DNA here is from genome assembly GCA_018883505.1 of Ceratosolen fusciceps. Taxonomy (NCBI): domain Eukaryota; kingdom Metazoa; phylum Arthropoda; class Insecta; order Hymenoptera; family Agaonidae; genus Ceratosolen; species Ceratosolen fusciceps. The sequence continues at coordinate 342,745 of RCIC01000026.1, forward strand.
GAGCCAAGGGGCTGCTCTCCTCTATCCACGCACGTTCGAAATAATCGGCTGCCGAGCCGGTGTTTTGTAATTATCCGGGAAGGAGCTCCACCTATACGGCTAAAGAAAAGAGAGAGAGAGAGAGAGAGAGAGAGAGCAGGAGCTGGTAACCAGGCATTCGGTGACATGAGAATACGAGAGAAGCTCGACAGTAATCTCGAAGCGGACCTACAGAGACCTATAGAGAGAGAGAGAGAGAGATAGAGAGAGAGAGAGACGACGACGACGACGACGACGACGACGAAAACAAGAGACACCATGGAGACACTTGGGCCGCTCTCGCATTTTCTCCCCCTTTCGTTAGCTTTCGACTCTTTTTGCCTGCCGTAGCTGCTCGTTCTCGATACATCGTCGACGGCCTCTACCCCGCACGCACGCACGCACGCACGCACGCACGCAGACACGTAGGCGCCCTGTGCCTGTGTCGGGTACGAGGGAGCCCGATCGGCGCGGACACCGTCGAGCTCTCTTAGTGGAGAGCGAAGGGGTGACTGGGCGGAGGTAGGAAGGGAGCCCGCACCCCCCTCCCCGACGAGCGGCCGGGAACGTCAGAGCGCGGGCGGCAAGAGATATTGGAGACAAATGATGGCGCAAAAAACGTATTCGTGAGAATCCCAGAGCGTCCGAGGGAATAGCTAATGTGACGGGAGTCCCCCCCCCCGCCGCCCTCACCCTCGCCCCTTTCGACGGCGAGTGCCGCAGACAAAGAGAAAGAGCGGCTAATTCTTCCCAGGAGAGTCTAGCGATTGTTCGTTAAAATTTTGTAATACATCGCTTTAATCGATCGACAATTTTTCTTCCCCTGCCCGTAACCCCCTCCCGCGCCAATCCCACGGCGCAACTCTTTCATAAATGTATTAAGGAGGACAGCGTGTACTCGCCAGGGCTTTCGAAGCCACCCAAAGCCCTCGAACCGATATTATTAATAATCGAGTTCTCGCGAGCGGCATTTTTTTTTTACCAGTCCACCAACGATTCTTATATTTAAATATGCCCGGGAGAATATTACAAGTTAAATATGGACGTGGACGTGGACGTGGACGTGGACGTCTAGTAGGCAGCTCCGCTTAATCTTCGTCATTCGCCATCCTTGTCAGCTCCCTTCCACGGCGGCCAAATAAAGAAAAGTGAGCGATTATCGGTAGAGCCGAGGAAAAAAAAAAGTAAAAAAAAATAGAAAAAAAAAAATAACGTCAATTAGCCGGCGATGTGAGCTACGTTGGCAAACGGCGCGGTAAACATCGATCCGAGTTCAAAAGTCCACGCCGAATTGAAAAATCGCTGAGAAAAGTCGGCGGCTATGAAAAGTAGTAGGCTCAGCGTCTAGCCTCTTCGGCCCCTTATACAACGGGAGCGGCAAGGGTTATTGGCGTTGGACGGGGCAAAATCGTCGGTTATCGGAGAGGTGGGGGGGGGTGGGGGGGAGAGCGCGAGTACGGAGGAGCCGGGGACTCGTCGGAGGAGGCGAGCGCTCGAGCGTCCGATGCCGGTTGCGGGGCCAGGGGGAGGAACCAGCGGCTCGCTCGTGGTGGTCGTGCCGGAGTGTTGCGAAGGGGGGGGGGGGAGCCCACCGAGACCGGGGAGCAAGCCAGGGCCTGAGCCGCGGGGTCGAGGAAAACCGCCAAGGAGGGTGCCCGGCCGGAGCGAGAGCGCCAGCCGTACATCGGGCTAATGAACTTCTCATTGATTGGTTAAAATTTCGTTAATACTCTGACGTGTGCCTCATTGCCTGGCGCCGTTCCGTCGACTTTCTTTCCACCTCTTCCTCCACGCACCCCCCTGCCCTCCCTACCCCATACCACCCTAATAATCTCCACCTCCTTCATCAACTACCCTCGGGTCGGTAGGCTTGCGCGTCACTCGGGCCGAACCCCTTCGTCGACCGAAGCCCCTCCCCCCCCGGGCGATAACCCTTTTTTACCGGCCGACCCGCGCTCTTTTATCATTTTCGCTTACCGAACTCTACATTTACGCCTTGAATAATGAACCTCGGCCCCGTTCGACCACCTTTCTATCGCCAACTTCGCGATCGAAGAATCGAACCATAAGGCTCCTATTTGCCCTACCGTTATCTATACACCTACCTCGGCCTATAACCTAATTTTTCCGCCGGCCTCCCCCACCACCCCTATTCCGAGGCTCCGACAAACACTGTACACAGAGACAATAACCTCTCTTTCTATCGCGATACGATAGAACTCCTCCCAACCCCCCACTCTCCCGTCCTTGCTTATACTTCTTTATTCCTTCTCTCTCTCTCTCTCTCTCTCTCTCTCTCTATCTCTATCTCTCTCTCTCCGTCTCTCCGTCTTTGTTTTCTTCTTTATCCGTAACATTAAACACGAGTAGCTAACAACACAATCGACTGTTAATTAATAATCAATGCCTTTAAGGCGCCCGGCCTCCGACCCAGCCGCCCGACCCCTTTCCTTTCGTCAATCACGAAACACTGGGACAGAGCTTACTTGTTTTGGAAACAAAGGGTTTGAGGGACGAAAGCGGAAGACGAAACCAGAGGCCCGATTGATTCGTCGGGACGTTGAGGAACGCGTTCGCGCCTCACGGCATTGAAGAGCGAAAGGAAATACGACGGACGACGGACGACGGCCTCAAGACGGTCTCGACGGCATCTCCGGCGGAGGAGGGATGCTGCTGCTCTGTACTGACCGTGGCAAGGATCGTAAATATCGGTGGGGCGGGGGGGGGGCCTATCTCATTGGTAGCCGGGCTCTTGTTACCGGCTAATGGCGAGTTGTCTGAAAATGAGATTTACAGCCCTTGGCTGTGCGGGACTGGCCTCGACGCAGCCCTTGTGACGCATCCGGGCAGGCAGGAGTTTAACGGGGACGGTCCCCGCTCGAGGCCGGGGCGACCCTCGCGTATCAGCCAGCGCCCTGAGCCGAGCTCCCGACGAAATTTCCCTATCGTAGCGATCAGTGTTGAGTTCGACTGGCGTCGTCGATCCCCTCGCTAACCATCACGCAGTTTTCAACCCTTTTAGCATTGATCGGCGGCCACCGTCTCGGGCCGGCCGCCCCCCCCGCCCCCTTATCGCCCTCGCGAGCCACCCTCGTGTAGTAAGCACGCGGCACCACCGTGTTACGGTCCGACGAAAATCTGACTCTCCCTCGGTCAGGTCAGTCTTCCTTCCCTCTCGCTCGAAAATCTCTTTCGCCCCGTCTCCTCCCCGCCCCGCCCCGCCCCGCCCCAATAACCCTGCCACCACCGCCCACATAAGTCTCACAGGGAGAGCACACACACACACACACGCCCGCGCACCTGAGTTCACCTACCTCCTCCTCCTCCTCCTCCTCCTCCTCGGGCCCCTTCCGTCCCCTTCCGTCCCCTTCCGTCCCCACCTCCAACCCCCTCATACCGCGCTGTCTCTATCTCTAATTTTAATATCGCCGTTCGGGTTTCGAGGCTCGAGTGGACTCGGCAAAGGGACGGAAAACACTCTATGCGGGATAACTCGTAGCACCAGCAACCCTTTGAGGAAGAAGCTTGCGCGGCCCGCGCACGGGGGTGAAACGTAATCTCGGGTTACTCCGATGCCGATTCTTTTTCTTTTTTTTTGGGATGATGGCTGGATTTTGGGGTGGCGGGTGGCGGGTGGCCGGTGGCGGTGTGGGTGGGTGGGTTCCTTGAATTATCGATCCGCGCGCAATGCCCGCTAGTCAAGATATTATTAAATATTCAATGGCTAACCGGATTCCAAGTTCTCCTGCCGATTCCTCGCTTCGTTTTTATTTTAACAGTTAAACTCGCACCACTTTTTCTTTTCGTTTTTTTCTTTTCGTTTTTTTCTTTTTCTTTTTATTTTTTCTTTTTTTTTTCTTTACAACTTTCGGATAAGGCTTTCGATGTCTCAACTTGGTGCTACAAGATTGACGAAAGAGCGGGAAAATCAGAGTGGCGTTACGGCATGGCATTACGTACCGGAAAAGTATCGCGTTCACGTCCTCGGTACTTCAGGATCCAGCGCAGCGGGGGCGGGGGGGGGGGAGTGACGTATCGAGCGATCAGTTATTCAGGCAGGCTTTCGTAAATCGTATAAAAATCCGAGTCTAACCTATGTCTCGCTGTTCTCGACAAGAACAAGTCCATCTTTTGTACACGCGATCGTCACGTGCACATACACGTACACGCGTACACGCGCGCACGTACAACGTAAATGTTGAAAGTACAAAGGCTGTTGATATAAATACCCAGCTGACGTAATATTCCTTGGCGATATTACTCTTTCAGCCATCGGCTCGTCTGTTAATTTGCGTAACGAAATATCGAAATAAAACAATTTTGTAATTGTAAACAATGGTCAGAGAGTAACGTCCGGGGACTTATTGTTTATCATAATCATTCGGCAAATGAGTCATTTGCATAAATTAACAAGACAGCCTAGCGAGTTTATTATGATACGTTCAATCGAACGCTGGCGATTGTAAAGGTTCCGCCGCTAAATATCTCAATTTAATTCGAATTCACCTATCACTTGAAGTCGCGTTGAATCCGATTATCGTATGCTTGTGACGAGCAGCCACGCTGATACGTGCATAACGCGACCGTAATAATACAACGGCTGAAAGTCGAACAGTGCTGAGCATTGAGCTGTAAATGATGGAAGACGGGGGTAGGGGGAAGCTGCTCGTCAATCAGTTCACTAGCATCGGGAGCATCGCTAATCGCCACACTGCCTCTCAATGGCCCCCCGTACTAGGCACGAAATTTTCCTACCCCCTCCATACGGGCTCACGCGTATCCGCACAGAAAATCGCGCACACCTACGGGGACGACGTAGCTCATTAGCATCCGGGGGATACGGGAGTCTTAAGAGGGGTGGGAATTAAAGAATCGTATCGTCGATAAATCCTTCTTGATCAGCGGACTTTACGATACGCGCCGAGAGGGACAAATTATTTTTATAATCCTGCACAATCCTGCACAATCCTGGCACGATTGTCATAAGGTTAGCTAAACAGCCGTGAATTGACTGCTCGAATAAAATTCGAATAAAATCGGGAGTAAAATTTTCGTTGATAGGTTATAGTTTTGTATAAAGGGGAAGAGTGCTTTGGTGGTGCTCGTGCCGTAGGTGCAGTGACGAAAGCAAGGCTGCCGAGATGAATTTAAGAAGGTTGAGAGGCCGACGAGGTGGAAAGAACGGCGGGAAGGAGGGTGATAAGGGGAATGGAGCGTTTGACCCGCTTACGCGAGTACTGTTACGACTCATGAATTCCCGCTGTGTCGCCTAGTGTTTACAGAGTCGCTGCCAAAATAGATAAATTATTATTTATCATTATTTATCATTAATTATTCTTATTATTACTTATTATTTATTATTGTTAAGTACGTTAGCAGCAAGCTCGTGCCTTGCCCCGAAGAAGACGGCGCGGCAGGTACGCATTTATTTCTTCTTTGCGCGGCAACGAATCCGCGATGCGACCCTAAGCTCCAGGCTACGCTACTACTACGCGACCACGTCACTCTTCGTTTTAACGGCGTGTACATATGGATTGAAAGAAAAAGAGAGAGAGAGAGAGAGAAAATAGAAAAGAAAAAGAGGATGGAAGAACATTGCTGGGCAGAAAAGCAGTGTGAGTTCTATAGGCGGATTATGCTCTCTGTGCATACGTACGCCGACATGCTCGCTCGCGCTCTCTCCCTCTCCCTCTCCTCCCCCCCCCCCTCTCTCTCGCTCCATTACTATATATTATTGAAAGGCCGATCGAGAGCTCCGCCTTGAGGACACTTGCCCCTGAAATCGCATCGCTTACTTACGCTCTCATTAGCACTTGTACAGGTTATACTCTACACCGCGCACACCTTCGCCTACAGAGCATAATTTTTTCGAATGACTAGCGTCTGATTGACAATGTCGGTAATTATTCGGTAAAATCGTCGATACGTCGTCCAAAGATATTACTCATTATTCCGACATTCGTGTAGAATGGCAAAATGATTCGTCATTTATTGATTCGTGCCAACGACTGCCTCATACGAAAAGCACAAGATATTCGTGACCAATAAAAATAATCGAATCGATATGCTCAAGTTCTCATTATGCACGTTAAACGGCACGTAATTGAACGCGGCTGTAGCTGTAATAATAGAGGAGTCCGCTAATAGGTCCGTCTGCTGAATCGTGGATGCTCCAAAGTAATAATTAGAGGGTAAGTTTCAAAAAATTGGCGAATTTCAAAATGTATAAGCGCCTGCGCGTTCCCGGGCAGCTAACCGCCCATAAAGTACAAAAAAAGATAAAAATTATAAAGCGGAGTAAGGGAAAGGGGGAGACGTGGAAGAGGTAGGAGATAAAGAGAAATAAATGTAGAAGCGACGGATCGATCGGGGTCGTTGTTCAATGTCGTCGTCGTCGTCGTCGTCGTCAGAGTCAGAGTCAGCGTCAGAGTCAGCGTCGTCAGCGTCGTCAGCGTCGTCGTCGGTGGTGGCGGTGGTGGTGGTGGTGGTGGTGGTGGTGGTGGCGGTGGTGGCGGCGAGCTTGATTTAGATAGCGCGATTTATTTTCGTTCAGAGCATAGATATAAGGGGAAGGAAACGTATCGTGTTGGAAGACCAAGGGACCTGGCCATATTGGATACTATGGTGATTAATTAGGTGGGGAGGACGGCGCGACACGCGACTTTCAGCGGGTTTTGCATCGATCAATCCCACCTTCTTTGCCCTCGCCACGAAAACTCTCCCGAGCCCGCTGCTCTTTCCCTCCACGTTACCACCATTTTCTTTTGTTTACTACGCGGGAGTGTGTGTCCGAGTCGTACGACTTTTCGAGGCCACGGATGATTTATAATTCGTCACTTCTTGCGCCCCGCTTATTTTACTCACCCCCCCCCAATAACCTTCCCGCCTCATCGCCGCTCCACCCACACGAAACCCACCGCGACCACGCGTTCATTCCCTCCCTCCCTACCCCGAACAAATAGTTATTTAACAGGCTAACGATAAAAAGAAAAAAAAAAAAAAAAAAAAAAAGTGAAGTTTAATTTGCTTGGAGAATTAATTAGCCCCCGCCCATCCCTCCTTCATTTCTCATGACCGTACGGAACCACCCGAACCCAATCAACTCCCGCGCGCGCACTTATCAAAGATGCAAATAGGCTTCTTCGTCCGACGTCCCCTTAAAACTTTGCCCTCCACGTCTACGGCTAAGGCGTTGAGAAACTTTGCAGTCGTTAGAGGCGATCGAAGGGCACGAATATAGGCTAACCCATTGACGCCCTAAGCTGTAAGCGGACGTCGTCGTCGACGCGTCTTTTCGTTCTTCTCTCACTCTCCTCTCTCTCTCTCTCTCTCTCCTCGCATTCTTGCTCCATAAACGGGAACGGGCACGCTGCTATGCCATGGGTTCGGTATCTAGAGCGACGAGGATAAATCAATGTACGCTGGAGCGCGCGTACCAATCCTATACAAGTGGGACGTTCGCCCCGATTCGGCAGCTCGTTATCTTAGCTCCGAGTAGCCAATCCTTTCATCCCTATTGCTCGGCCGCTTTATCCTCGCTGCCTCCCTCCCATTCGCTCATTCGGCCTCTCTCTCTATCTCTCTATATCTCTCTATCTCTCTATCTATCTATCTCTCTCCATCTATCTATCTCTTTATTTTAGTATAATTATTGATTATTAGAGTACGGAAGACCGAACCCGCGGCCGAAGCTCAGCGGAGGGAGGTGAAGCGGGCGGGGGGGTGGCTCGGCGAGCAGAGGGGTTGCACAGCGGCGTGGCAAGGAAGCAGTCGAACGCAGCTTGAGGAACGCGTCACGGGGAGGGTGATTAAGCTCCATACCGAGCATACAGTGGCACAACACCCCTCCACCCGCTTCACAAAGCTTCTGCCGATGCCGCCGTCGTGGCCGCGGTTGCCGGCTGCATCGCCTCCTTCTTCCCGGTCTTCCCTCTCTACCTAACCCTCCCAATTCCATTTAGCCGCGCACTGACAATACAATTGATGGGTATATCTTACTTCGCCTATCGATTTAATTCCCACCGCTCTCACGTGTGAGTATTCGCGTATTCGCGTATTCGCGTATTCGCGTATTTACGTATTTACGTAATACATGGATTTTACCGCAGCAAACAAGGAACGCGTACATTTGCCCATGAGGAATAGGCAATACATTGCGCGGGGAGATGCCGATGAGCGACGATGTCGATGTGGCCACGGTCCCCCCCCCTCCCCCGACAGTCTTTCTCCCCATCATCGCAATGTTCCCAATTTCGGTAGAACATTTTCCGAAAATCCTAGATCGTCGTGGCGTCAACTTTAGATTGCGGCTTGATTAGTCGATTATCGGCTGGATCACCTCGCTTGCCTCGCACTACCTCGCTTACGAACCTCTCCTCGCCCCTCGGCCATCCTCAGCCCAAAGTCTTCCCAACTTCGTATTCTCCTTCACTTGTCAATTTGTTCGTTGTCCAAATGTCCCAATAACCGAATCTACAATCCCATTAAATCCCTCCCGATTGTAAATTGCCCCTTACCAACTCCCCTATTATCGTCAATTCTGACAATAATGCATAATTTACGGTACCCACCACCCCTCCACCACCACCAACCCACCCCTCCCCCGACCCAATAGCCTTTATGATTATTTATTGACGGGCGCACTTTATGGAATAATAAAATTTCGCTCTAAAGAGCATCGGCGGCGATCGATTGGAATTCGTTATTATTCCCTAATCAATTCGATGCTTTTCTTGTCAAATTTCGTGTCAATTAATTACCGGAGCTGTTAGATTTTGATATTTCCATTATCGAACATCGCGAATTGGCTCTATTAAATTATGCCACCGCCCCAACACCTGTCACGTGTCTTTAATTATCACGGCTATTATCGATCCGACATTTACGAATGAAACGTAGCCGATTCATAACGGACTTATTTCTTTTTCATCGATTTTCTTTTTTCTTCGTTTCTTTTTTGTTTTATTTTTTTAGTTTTTTTTTTTTTTATCACCGTCGTCGTCATCGTCGTCGTCATCGTCGTCGTCATTGTTATTATCAATATCATCAGTGTTTATTTGCCGAGAAGCTGAAATTTTCTTTCAAATTTAATACTTAACAAGGTACTCTTAAAGTTCCCGTCATGGCTGTCGCATTCGCCGATAGGTAATTGCAATATTAATTATTATTGAGGCTCGGGAGAGCTCGACGAGAGTCCGCTTCGATATATGAATTCATAATTTCGAAAAGTATCGTACTTACAAAATACACTCGAAGCCTTACTCCATATTAAAGTAGAGGCACTTGTAGGAATTTAACTTACCTGGAACAAACATAAAAAAATCATTATTAGACTTAATTATTAACATTAATTGTCAGATATTGATTTTGAGAGCATTAAATCGATGGGTCGTCGTATTACAATTGAATAAATAATATTGTCACGGTTGGAAGAAGACGGTTAAAATAATTGTATTTTATTGCGTTAAAATCATATTATATCATAAACATTAAGGATTTCTCTTTAAATATTTAATGAGAATATAGGATTGTGCTTTTGTCGAATAAATTAATATAATTATATAAGGTTGTAGGTTCGGAAGTAAGCGACGGTGTTGCTATTATCGCTATCGCCCATATTAATTGCCATTCCCTTCGGCTTATAAATAGAAAATCAGTCGGAAGTAGGGGGTGGGGGGGGGTGTGTGGTGTTCATTAGCAATGCACAACTTGTTGGAAATATCGTTGAATTTAGTCGGTGGAGTCGATAATCGCGTGCTGGGCGCAGAGAAAATCACTCTTGAAAGAGTGCACGATATGTTAAATAAAAAAAAAATTAAAAGAGTAATAGGGGGACCGGCGAGGTGAGCGTCTACTAAAATATCGGCTCGTACATTTGTTTCTCGTACATTGGATTCTCAGTGGATATCCGTGTTATAAAGAGAGAGAGAGAGAGGGGGGGGGAGAACGGGAGAAGCGCTGAATAATTAACGAGGTTAATCGACAGCTTCATCGAGTGTCGACAACCCGAGCATCGGCAATCATATTCCCGGCAACCGATTCCCATACGTCCTGCCTGACATTGCCTTTATGTCATTATAATATGTCGATAATGACATTATCGTAGCATTGAGTAACATCGGCTCTGGTAACCCCTTACGCCTCCCTGCCGTCGCTTCAGCGACGCTTATTCGACAGCTCGCCAATAATTTCTCATCCCATTCTCATTCTTATTCCTATTCTTATTTTTATTTATTTATTATTTTATTTATAAATATTCGACGCATATTATATTTATGTGGGTATGTGACCGAATGCCGTCTGCCCTTGTAACGCATAATCCTCGTGAAAATGCTTCGCCTGTCATTAATTGTACGAAGTACAAGACAAAACCAATTGATTTTAATTCATTAACGTCCAGTCCATCGACTCTTTCGTAGTTTCGTGTAATGTAATTGGCTTCTGATACCTTGTTACCAAAGTGGACGCGCTATCTTCCTATTTAAGCAACGCTTTATTCGACAATTACGTTATTTCATATTTAATATGCTGACTTGAGTATTAATTATCACTTAAAGCACCCTTAATCGAAACATTTTACAAAAACCAGACCAGTTGAGCTCAGTTTTTCACGCAACTTTTAGAAATAAATGGAACAAATTAATGCACTTTATATATATATATATATATATTATTTATTACGATACATACGCTTACTTTAATATTCTATGAATTAATTAATAAAGAATAAATAAATAAATATAATGTGAGAATGGCGGATCGGTTGATGGGTTGTTATTGGGACTAGGGAGTGAGAAAATCGATAGGCAATTGAAAGGAGGAGAAAAGCCCAACGATACGCTAATGAATATCTCGAGATTCGCTTATAGTTACCGTTTTCATTTCTATAATAGACGTTGATCGCGTTGGGAATTAGCTCGGTGGAAATACCTATAAAGCAAACGGATTCCAAAGCGTCGAACATTTACGCGAAAGAGTGAAGCATTAAAGCCGGCTATGATAAAAAGCAAAAGCAAAAGCAAAAGCAAAAGCAAAAGCAAAAGCAAAAGAAAAAAAATACCGATGGAGAGAGATAATTTTACAGGGAGAGGATTAATGGTGCGAAACGAAATGCAGTTAAATTTTCGCGCGAAAAATTCATGAACATTATATAGACGTAGAAAATTATAAAGACCGCGGCAGAGGCGAGGAGGGGGAGGGAAATAATAGAGATTCGAGGCTCCGGCAGTAAAGACTTGGCGAATATTTATAAAAGCGCGTCGGTTTATTACTTTACGAAGGGCAAAGTCCAACTAGTTGTATACGGGTCGTTTGAAAGGGAAAAGTGATTGTAATACGGTAGATGGATAGATAGATAGATGGATAGATGGATAGATGCAGTCAGAGGAGATTCCCATGATATACCCATGATAGAAGCGTGTGTGGTACGGGTAAAGTGATAGAATATTATCGAAACGTTAGAAGGGCGAAAGGGAAAGGGCAAGGGAATATAGTAAAGCAATATAGTAAGAGTAGCTCCAAGCCGTCGCGGATAAGCTTGTAAACCCATAAAGAAATTTGATAATAAATAGCGAGACCGTTAGCCATGCCTCTTTCTTTTTCATTTTTTTTTTCTTTTTTTTCTTTTTTTTCTTTTTATCAGTTTCGGTGCTTACACGAGACTTCGGGTGGCAAAGACGGGAGTAGCGAGTATCGCTTGAATTTATAATACTACGAGCGGGCCGTAAAAAAGGGAATGCGAAGAAGCGACAACTCTGTCTCGATTTATCTGCCCCCCCTCCTCCCTCTCTCTCTCTCTCTCACTCTAGCTCTTCGTAGCCGCGTGCGCGAGAGCGTGTATATGGTGCGGAGAGGAGCTCGATGCGGAGGCCCGGCTTGGCCAGGTTAGGTTTAGCATTTGGCGCGATGGATGGATGGATGGAGGGAGGGATGGGATGGGGGGTGGAGTGGCGACGAGGTGGATGAGAAATAAGTGGAGGGGAGTAATGCCAGGGAGCGATGTTATACGTACGAGTAATGTAAACGAGAAAACTAAACAAAAGCGAGCACTCGGATAAATATCGTTTTATGATCGCGAGACGATGTGCGCGTATGGAGGAGAGCCAGTGATTGCCAAAGCGAAGTAAGAAGAAGAAGAGGAAGAAGAAGACGAAGGCCGACGGTTGTAGTCGGCTACATTATATACCAATGAATGCTCCACGGCGTGAATTAGAAAAATTTAAATAGAAAGTCCCAGGCTCGCGGCTCGAATGATCCCCATGGCATTGGATTTATTAGGCTTTTTGAAACCGATGAGAGTTTCATGATACCTCTTGGCTGCTTTAATAATATGCCGGACCAAGCCAAATGAAAGAAAACAGCTGTTAATTATAGAGAAATAAGCTCGAATCGCCGTTTATCCTGTGATTCTCCATCCCTCGCCCCCCCTCCGCCCCCCTCTATCGTTCTTTCTTTCTTTCTTTCTTTCTTTCTTTCTTTCTTTCTTAGCGGAGTGAAGGATGAAGCGTTCAAAATCAAAATAGCCCATGTGGCTGGGGGATTTATATGGGCAGCTAAAGGGACAATAACAATAAAGGGAAATACATGGGCTAGCGAGGCTTTGAAATGGTGGCTAAGAAAGAGCTCAAGAGAGCGGCGAAGCTCTAACGCAAACAATTGTAATAGAGAGCTCGAGACGCGAGTGCGCAATCCTAATGAGATTTATGAAAGTAGTGAGTTCCGGCTGCTGAAGAATGACGTATATAATTAAGGATTCCGGGCGCCCGAGAGCTGAGCCTCGTGGCACCAGTTCACAAACTTCACACAAACGCACGCATACACGCGCACACGCACACGCGCACACGCGCGCACATATACCACTGGATCCAAGTGGTCCGAGCAGCTAACGCTTTGACGAGTGATCGTTCGTCGAATTGAATGAACGATCGATTAGGCGCACGAGTCGACCGATTAGCTTTTCGATGGTGTGCTGATGGCGGATCGAGGATCGAGCGAGCCGCGATCGACTGTCTATCGATCGAATCCGGCTTTCCATAGCCGTAGCCGCATTGGTTAACAAAGCGGATTCTTGAAAGGCGTAGGTCACCGTGTCGTCGGGGCGCAACGATTTATAATACGTGTACGGGTGTGCACAAGCGACTCGTTGGCAATTGACGGCATGACATGAGACGAGGAGGGGAAGGGGGGCGGGGGGGGGAAGCGGCGAACAGTCGAAACTAGCCTCATGCGGGTGGTTTGAGCCATCGAGTGCCTGCGCGGCTTTCGAGGGCTTCGCAATACCGGCGCACACATTGACAAAGATTAACAAGACGGATAGACGGAACGAAGAGAGACGAAGAGAGAGAGAGTCAGAGAGAGGGGGGGGGAAATCATCACGAGTATCCTCATAGGCAGCGATTAGCCGATAGACCGTTCATTATTTTTACGCGCATATGGTCTACGAATGCTTGACCCAAGTCCAAAAAAACTCGGCGTCGACTTCAATCTTGATAACAACAACAACAACAACAACAACAACAACAACAACAACAACGACAATAATGATTGTATATATGTATTAGTTGATCGTCGGGGCACAACAGGGGCTTTCGGCAAAATTCGTTAAACGTATTATTTAATAATTCTTATTGGTATTGATTGGCGAGCGAACGAGAATGTTGTATGCACAAAAGCATAATGGCCTAATTGACCATATAAAAAGCACGCCGACAATTTTAATATCGCAGCAGATGTTGAATCAAGTCATCAGTGAAATTATTTGCGAGCAATTAAGGGGGCGGCCAAAAAAAGTGTTTGAAAAATAATTCAAGATAAACGGAAATAAAGGGGCCACAGTAAGGCGGAACGGCGACTAAGCTTTAAGAGGGAAAATAAAAAATAAAAAATAGTTTCGATATATATATATGTACGTATAAAATCGAATGATAAATGATATATATATATATATATATAGAATATGGCGACGATGGCGAAGAATCGAAACGGCGGCGCTTGGCGAGGGGGGGTGGGAGGGTGGGGGGAGGGGGGCGGTTCTAACCTATTAGAAAAAAAAAAAAAGAAATTGTGAAAATAATTATGGAATCGCCGCGGTGGTGGTCAAGCGAGCGGCAACGAGGAGCCGAGACTCCTTTGCTGCTGACCTGCCTCCGGGAATTAGGTTGCGGCGCAGGCGGCGGCGGCGGCGGCGGCAGCGGTGGTCGGTAGCGGCGGTCGGTAGCGGCGGCGGTCGGCGCTGTCGAAAAGCGGGGAAAATACGTAGTAGGAGCAGCGGAGAATGAGGGATCGCGCGGCTGGTTCCGCTCCTCTTCTCTACTCTCGCGCTTTTTATCGCGTCGCGCGAACCGTGGGAAGATAAAGGAAGGCGATTAGTGTCATTCGAGGAATGCGGGGAGGAGGGATTTTTTGCCCCGTGAGCAGCTCGCGGCCCCCCTCGTACCCTCGGATGGCCACTCCCCGTCGGCCCCCTTAACGCCGCACGCCGGCATCCGAAGACCGTCGCCCGGGCCCGGGCCGCATGATCATCGCGACGTCATCGAGAGGCGAGACGAGGGCCGCAGGTGACGACGGCGCGGGAACTCACCGCCGATCTTCGAACTCCCGACCAGGAGGAACGAACGACGCCCGGTCGACGGCGCGCGGATCCCGCTTTCTCAGCAGCCACGTTAACGATTGGCCGGTGCAGCGGTCAGAGCCCCAATCCCCCTACCCCCACCCTCTCGCCCCCTCTCACTCCCTATCGCCCCCCTCTCGCCCCCTCCGCCATCGTCGCCGGCCTAATTGCGTATCCCCGGGCGGCTTTTTAGCCCCGCGGATCTCGAATACTTTCCAGACTATCGGTGATTTTTAATCCTGTCTCCCCTCCCCCCCCCCTACCCCATCCTCCTCCTCGTCGTCGTCCTCGCTTCCCCTCACGCCGACCTTTCGATCCACCTGTCTCCACGGGCAGCGTAACGAGCTCCTGGAAGGGCTCTCCTCGTTAAGCTCGGGGTGCTCGGGGTGCTCGGTGCCCGGCCGGGCTCTCACCCCCCCCCCCCCGCCTTGAACGAAAACCTTGTTAGACGAACGCGCCGGCGGAAGAAATTCATAATTCACGGGCTGCGGGGATAATTGCCGGGGCAGGGAGGGCAGGGGGGGGAGAGAGGGGCTAAAGGAAGCCCCAATTTACATAGACGATTTTCGCAGACTCGCTTGGACAATGAACCCGGCCGCGGTGTGCCGTCGCCCCGTGAGCCCGCGCCCATTGCCCATCCGGGAATATAGATTTTTATGGCCCGGGGTTTACAGGCTGAAACCATTAGTTTCGAGTAAGACACGGCGCCCCGATAGAGGCGTCATAGTACCCCGGGGGCCCACAATACCCGCCTCCCGCCCATTAGAATATCTCCGCTTAATCCGACTAACCAATGTTTACCTGAGGCCTTATCAGCCTCTAGTGCACCTCCGAGCCTCCTCCTCCCCGCCCCCTTTACCCCTCTTACTTTTTTAACTTTCTTCTTTCTTCCCTTTACCACCCCAATAACCCCGCTCAGCCCACCCGCCCCCCCCCGTTCGTTTGCGGTAGCCTATTGATCCGCGGCCCCTGTCACTCGATACGAGTAAAATATCACGGGTATTTTATTATAAAAGAATTATAAAAATTATAAAAAAAAAAAAAAAAGGTATCAAGTGATCATGGTAGTTAATTAAGAGTAGCCTTGATAAGCGCAGCCTCGCGCCTATTGTCACTAATTCCATTCCGCCGAATAACCACCGAACGCTTTTACTCCCCCGCCCCACCCCCACTCACCCCCACTCTCTCTCCGTCTCTGTCTCTCTTAGCTTTTCGCTGAGGAAATTATGCGGAATCATTCGAGTCCTAACGTTAAAAACGTCAAACGGACCCTTAATCTACATTCCACGATTTCTGAATACTTTTTTCTTTTTTTTTTTTTTTTTTTTTTCGTCGAGACTGCGAGAAATTGGGGGAGGGCGGCGGAGATCGCGGGGGGATAAACTTTCGACTCGGTTAAGGAAGTAATTTTTATGAGATTTTACGAAGAATCTCGCGCCCTTTATTGCCTCATAGCATAAGGACGGGAATACGGGCTTCCCAAGGGAGGGGGGCAGCTCCGGGTGGCTTTACGGTGCCGAAGGAAAATATTGAGACCGGGAAGAGGATGAAGAAATCACTCGGATCGCTTCATATTGATACTCCGCCATTACGCTAATGAATTTAATCAGACCGAATGAAAATGAGGCCGTGGCTGGAGAGCCTCGTCCGAAATCGTATATTTTTATCCAAGACTTCGCCCATCGCCCGGGCATGGGGGAGGCGCCGCGCAAACGATTATTGAAGATTGGATTTTTAAATTGAAGTCGAACGAACCAACGAACGAACCAACGAACCAACGAGCGAACGTCTTCCTTGGCTCTTTCTACCCCTCCGGGGCCGTCCGAGACCCGGCGACCTATAACCCGTAGTTAGTGCGCCGCTCCCATTCGGTCGGAGCCCCCCCCCCCCCCGCTTCGTACCGGCTTTCCCCCTCGCCCCTCAACACTCCCCCGTAGCCCACGCACCCCAATAACCGTACCATTCCTCGCGTCTCTTCCGCTATTCTCCGTCCCCTCCCCAATTTCCTTTGCAGTCCTCGCTCAGGAGGAATTAGCATATCTTGGAAGATGATCCCCGGCTCCTAATTGAATTATTTTTAAATTCCCATAAAAATCACTTGAAAATTACCGGCGGCCGCTTTTCCCGTGAAGAGGAGATGGATATTCGGGTATGGGCGAGCAGTCGCGGCTCGGATACGGGGAGCCCGAGCCCCGAGCCCCGAGCCAAGGGGACCGGGACCGAGACCGAGACCGAGACCGAGACCGAGGAACAAGGATAGCTACCTCCCGTATATTGGACACGATTAATTTTCCGGAACGTTAGACGCGTGATCCACGTCTCCTACACTTTTACTCTCGCCTATAGATTAAGCACTGCCAGCGGACCTCTTACCCTCGAGCCCCAATAACCGCCGCCCGTGCGCTCTTT
This sequence comes from Ceratosolen fusciceps, assembly GCA_018883505.1. Lineage (NCBI taxonomy): Eukaryota > Metazoa > Arthropoda > Insecta > Hymenoptera > Agaonidae > Ceratosolen > Ceratosolen fusciceps. Next base: position 359,780 of record RCIC01000026.1, read on the forward strand.
AGCCATATTTAGTAGCGTTATTCATCATTTGGATTTATCGCTCAATCACGTCCCGTCTTCGAGAGCGGTTTTTCACATTTCCGGTATATCTTGCTTCCCGGCTCTTCATGGCGATAAACGCGCTACTTTTTAACCGAGACTGAAATTCTTATTAAATAAGCGCTCGATATCATAGAAAGACACGCTGTCTCTCGCTTCGTCCTTCATTAACGGCGAATCGCTAAAGCTCTTGTGATTCATTTCCCCCGTACCTACCTACCTACCCACCTACCTACCCGTACGGCATTTACGCTGTAATACTCACTCGTCCTTTATTAATTATTATTAATTATTGTTATGGTTAATTATTGTTGTCGCCGCATCCATTTCATCGGCTTGAGAGAACAGTGGCCGAGAGACCGTGAATCGCCATTCGGTATAAGGGTCGTAAATGCTAGATAACAGGGAGACAGCCCAAAAGTGACAGAGAGAGAGAGAGAGAGAGAGAGAGAGCCGTACTTCTTATTTTTTTATATTTTTTATTTTAATTTCGATCAGACTCGGATATGTAGACCATTATTTTAAAGCGAGACTCCGTGCGAGATAAGCCCAATGACAGCCGTCCATTATCTCCAACAGGCCTCCCACCCTTTTAAATAATAATAATAATAATAATAATAATAATAATAATGTGTTTGTTAAAAAAATAAGGTCCGAAAATACAGTTTAATTGAGAACGACTTGGCCATTCTATAAGAGCGCTGTACGTAAAAATAAAACGGGTGTACGGCGAAGGAGGAGGAGGAGGAGGGGAGCATCGGCCGAGCCGAGCTATAACCTATCCACGAACGCGATCGCTAATGTTTAAAAGAGGGATGGGAGCGTTAGCCGGTCTTTGACATACGTATACGCGAAAGCAAGTGGTCAATCCGTTATTATAACGCTCGATAAAGTATAAGGCGGGCGCCAGCATGTGAGTTAAGTGTCGCTCGGCTACGTAATGCCGAGTTCGACTGTGTTTACAATGACGTGGCGATCGACTGAGCGGCCCTACCCCCTACCCCCCTTACCCACCACCCACTACATTTAAGCCCGCACTTGGAAAGCCAGTGCATCGGGTCGGAAAAGTCGTGTGCGAAGACCTGGCTACGCGTCCCGCTGCCCCGGCGCTCGGCTGACAACTAATCGATCGAGCGTGATCCATGGGACCACCCGAGGGGATTATTTAACGGTTTTTAAATTATTAATTTAAACACCGCTCGGATAAACGTTCAGCGATTGGTTTTCATCGGCGACGCGGAATCGGAAAAGGCCCGAGAGGCATGGAGGGCCGGGCAGGGCCGGGCCGGGCCACGGATTCCCAGGACGCGTGTCAAAATGCTAATTTACGACTACGTCTGCGCTCGATCCTCCTCCCAAGATTTCCGAGACGCGGACGTGTCTCGTTCGCATTTGCAAACGCGATGCACGTGAGCCACGTTCTCGAGACCGGTGGCTTTCGTCGCGGACGGCCGATGCCATGAGCCAACTATGGATCGTCTCCCTCCTCCTCCTCCTCCTCCTCCTCCTCCTCCTCCTCCTCCACGCCGACCCGAGACGCTATACCGAACCCCGATAGCTCGAGAGTCTATAATGTCGGCGTCCGAGGGTACACGTGTTCGCCTCTCGTCCATCGACAGACAGATGTTTCCCACTGCTGTGTCTTTTCGCTCTTTCTCCCTACCACCTCCCTACCTCCCACCCTACCTCCCACCCTAGCTCCATCGCCCAACCCTCCACCCACCAACCCTCTCGTCTCGTTCTTTCCCTTTGCCGCGGAATGGCTAAATCAGCGAGCCAAGTCAGTCTAGCCGAGCAAATGTATATCTCCTGCTCATCCATTTCGTCTCCTTCCTCTTCTTCCTCTTCCACTTTATCCTCCTCTACCTCTACCTCTACCTCCACCTCTAACTCTTCGTCTTTACAATTACTTTTATTTGCTTGCGTCTTGTCATAGGCAAGCAACTGGCTCGGGGCCCCATTTATTATTCAACGACTGTACGCACCTACCTACACAAGAGTCCCGATGACTTATTGAGACTCGTCCTTGCGTGCGCCTAATGTCCATTGCCGTTTATCGACGAGTTATTGGGGAAAAAAAAAATCCATGGCCAATGGTCGCTTCGTAGCCTGCCGAGCAGATTACCTTTACGTTACGAGTACACGCGCACGGAGGCCGCTGACATGATCGACAAGCTTTCCTGTCAATCGTGTGCTCGGAGCGAATGGCCGGGGCTACGACGGCCCAATCCACTCGAGGCCTAGCCCCCGCGCTCGATCGGCAAGCAGTCCGCGACAGTCCGGGTAGATCATTCAATCATTCATTGATCGGCAGATTTGCATTGGAATTTCGATAATTAAAATCTACGAAAACTTACTCGCCCATGGGCAGGATCCAGTGGGACGGTTTATGATTACACGGCACTCGAGACGCCCGACTTTCCCATTCCCCCCCCCGCCGAACGACCACGCGAATCCAAGGTCGTATTTGAAAAATCCATAAAAAGAGGACCTTTCGTTGAGCTTAAACGATTAGCGAGAGGGCGAGCCGCTGGCTGCTTCGGCTCCCGGCTCTCCTATGCTATTACTTTGGTCGCGAAGCGGGATTACTGGGTCTGAGGTCGTAATGTGACAAAAAAAAAAATAAGAACAAGCGATGACTATCGAGTCATTTATCTTTAATGGCTTCATTCAATTTTTATTGGATCATCGAGTACAGTAAATTATTTGACGAATCCCATTCCATTTCTCGGAGACGGCATGGATGAGATAGCGTAAAACGTGTAGGTGTAGGATTAGGTCGAACGCGCGCGCCGAACTTCTCAACGTTGCACAATATATATATATATGTATATATCGATAGCTCGGCACATCATTGGATTTTCGCTAAGGAGATACGATATTTTCTATGTTTATCGTCTCCCATTAAAATAGGTATGGCCCCATCACCAATACGAAACCAATACTGGCCAGATAAATAACGGAAGCCTAGATAGTCTATTTCCAAAGCCAATTTGCGATTAGAATACATTTCGATCGAATAATATTTCATTATCTATTTAGAAATGGCCAAGCGCCGTGCCGACACTATCGACCTTCCCCTCCGCCCCTCCCACCAAGCAATGCGAGAGATATTCTCATTTAAGTGCGGTATCAAACGTTTTAATTCAAAAAAAAAAAAAAAAAAATCAAACGGCTAATAATGAATGACGAGTCTTCTTTCGAGGAAAAAAATCGATTAGCCGCGAACCCAAGAGTCAAAAGGCAGGCGCTGCCTTTCCCATTTTTTTTCTTTGCAGGATAAATAAGTAGCTCTCGACACGATTTCACATCGTATCGTCTAGGTAGGGGCGGGAGAGAGAGAGAGAACGGGAGAGAACGGGAGAGAGAGAACGGGAGAGAGAGAGAGAGAGAGATAATGACGTCTCGCATTATAAATTCAAAACATTGAGAACGTGAGCGCATGTATATGGCTCTGTACGTTTAAGCGCGTATGCGTGTACGTTTAAGCGTAGCACCGACGCGTAGTCTAGATCGTTTATTGAAAAATACATGACAAAGTAATCTGGTTATAGAAACACTGACGTAAGACTATTAGATAGGAAAGTGAACGGGGGCCGGCCGTCTATCGAAGCTTTCGGTTTTATCGATAAAAATGCTGGAATCCTAATGAGAAGTACCGTCGACGGGCATTAGAAGAATATCTCTAACGATGGCGGACCAAGAGAGAGAATTTTTAATGAACCTCGGCGATGGTAATTATCGCTTCGGGGCCCTAGCCGGGCAGGGCCCCCCGGCTTTTACGGACCGGCGGAAAGATGCGGCAAAAAGATTGGATCGTTGAATTTTCCAATTGGTTTTCGACTCTCCGTGCAAATATTGATCTTCGAGTCGCATGACAATGAACCGGATGCCCGTACGTAGCACGAGGGTTAAAGAGCAAAACGAGCGATAGCGGTGATAGATGGAGAGAGAGGGAGGGACGTTAGATTGGTAGTGGTCGGTGTCAGTAATCGGTGTCCGTCCAAACGTCACTTCGGCATCGAAGTAAGAATCCCGGACGGCCGGCGAGCGATCCTTTCGGGCTTACTCGAGTCGGCGATACGACGCTTTTAGGTCTTTTACATTATCGGTGGGGCCAGTCGACCGCGCCGGAAATCAACTCCAATCCTATCTATTGCTTGCCCTCAGTGATTCTCAAATCGTCCGACACTGCGCGCCTCCTCCCCGCCCCGACTCGTTTACGTTCTTGGCACCCCCCTCCCTTCCTTTCCCATTTACTTGCACGTACTTGTACAAGCTGATAAGTAATTGATGCTTTCGTGTTTTTTTTTTCTTCTTCTTCTTGTTCCCCCCCCCCTAATGAAATCTATGATCAAAATAGAGAGGAAATCTACTTTTCAGCCAAACATATATATATACGTATACGTATACGTATATGTATTTTGTATGTACGTATATATGCACGTATATATATATATATATGTATGTTTTTTCTCAGATTCGTTTCTACGATTTCATAACAAAGCCTTAAATTACAATAAGCAGGAAGTTATGATAATTGCCTGAAATAACAGTGAGCCTACATTACAAATAACAAACATGTGTTAAGATGAAATCGAGCTATCGGCATTTGAGAAACGCTGCGGGCGTCATATCGCAACAGCTTCCGTTGTCCGGTCCCGCTTCGTCCGGACAATGTTTTCCTCTACGAAATACGAAATGCCTCGCTCGACAGGCCGAACTTTGGGGACTTTCCTTCCTTCTCGTTCTAAATGTGCAGGCTCAGCTCAGGCCAAGGGATGCCTATCTCGACATCTCCTTCCGTTCTCGTTAGCTTTATTTATTTTTTTTTTTTTTTTTTTTTTCTTTTCTTTTTACCGTTTTTCCGTAGGTCGGAGATAAAAAAAAAAAAAATACAAAGTAAAAGGGACAAATTAAATAAAGGGCTAAAAAAAAATAAAGGGGTTGGGGTGGGGAAACGCGCTTTTATATATTAGGAAATGCCTAGCTTTTGCGAACGAGAGATTAAGTTCTCAAAATAAAATTCATACAACTTTGCCGATTGAATTGATGCGTAAACGGTAGGTAACCTGAAACCTCTTCTGCTCCGGCATCGGCCAAAGTTGCTTTCGTACTTGCACTGCCTTTTAAAATCAAAGAAGAAGAAGAAGAAGAAGGAAGAAGGGATCGTCCTCGAACCTTTTGGAATGTACGCGATGCTGGCCGGACCGCAATGCACAACAACAGTACAACAATGAGTCGTAGAGTGCAAAATAAATGAAGGCGAAAAGCGTTATTGGGTACGGAATATATAAAATGGTTATTGGGTTGTCAAGCGCTTAAGGCGCACGAATCATACAAAAGTAAGATTAACGAGATCGGGAGCCACTGTGTGTGAGCTCGTGCGCGCGTGTTGGTGAGCGAATTTGATATAGAGATGCAGAAAATGGAGTGGGACCGGGAGAGAAAGAAGAAGTGAGGCAGAGACGCGGAGGACAAGAGGTAGAGAGCTGACAGAGAGAGAGAGTGAGAGTGAGAGTGAGAGTGAGAGAGAGAGAGAGAGAGAGAGTGAGTGAGTGGCAAAAGTTGCCAAACTAATAGGACGATTTTCAACGACGAGCGTTTAATTAAATTAATTATATGCGCGGCCCGTCCATAATATAAATTGCGAGCAACCTTGCGATGGGCACGAAGTAGAAGGAAACGAGAGATGGAATGGGAGACAGAGAGAGAGAGAGAGCTCGGCGGGGAGGGGCGGGGGGGGGGAGATGGGTAAAGGAGAATGCGACCACTGTGCCGCGATTGCCAACTTTGATAGTTACGTTTCATCCATCTATCCGAGATACGTTCGTCTACAATGCGGTCGACGCATTACAGAATTTGGATTGCCTAACGACGGTAACCACGAATCATATGCGTAACCGCCCCCCCCCCACTCTTATTACTGCCGCTTCTTTTTCACTCGCTCGCTCAATCTCTCTCTACCTCTCTACCTCTCTCTCTACCTCTGTCAGCTCTTTACTCTTTCCGTATATTATTATTTTCATTAGCGATATCTCATCAATTAGCTAAGAAATATACCAAGCAAGAACTTTAACGCTTAGATAATGATTGAGGAATAATAATTCGTAGTTGAAATGATAATTGTATTGTTAAATTAAAATATCGGATGTAATGCTGGCATTGAGATCGGCAATTACGAACATTTCTTCAAATCATTCACAATATACACGCGAGTCTAGAAAATTAGGAATCCTTTTGTAGTTTCCTTTTACTATGCACGTGTTAAAAATGTAGAAGATAATGTGAAGGGGAGCCAATGCCAAAAGAAATAAAGTACGATAAGCTCGTAGGCGCTGAATTTCAAAAAAAAAATTTGATAAAATGCTGCTGCTGCAGAAGAAGAAGAAGAAGAAGAAATTCAGGGTCGAATGAGTTGCGAGCGCGGTTGACCGCGCAATCAATCGGACCGCGGTGAGCTGAAAAAGTATAGGATCGAAAGGATAGAGAGAGAGAAAAGTCGAGTTGGAAACTTGTCACTTTCGAGTCTTCCTCGTGAATCGACACCGGTAAATGATACAGAGAGTCGACCGCGACTTGTTGGATGTACGCATTGTCGCGCGCGTACAGCTGCGCATCGCTTTAACAAACTTTACTTTAATTATTAGAATTTCACATTTCAACAGAGTCTCGGGTCTAGGGGGGGGGCTCCAGTGCAGACAGCCGAGGGTTTAGTTGTATTTTCTCGTGCCGTGCGCCGTGAGTACAAGTCCGCGTGAACATTTACATAGACGCGGCGTCTTCCGTGCGTTAGCCATGGTCCGGTATAATAAGCGCCTTCGGCTCTCCCGTTCGGCAGACCGAGCCCTTTGCTGCCTCTACCGCTACTACCTACATACCTCTCTCTATCCACGGCCGTCATCGGGTAAATCCAAAGATTTACCCGCGATTTATTAAATGCCCGCCCGTCGTCACCGTGTCCGTCAGCTCAGACGATTTTTATTGCCAACTGCGCGAGGACTACCGTCACATTACCCCCGTATTCGGGTATATATTCGGGTATATGTTCGGGTATATGTTCGGGTATATGTTCGGGTAGGGGACTCTGAGAGACTGAAAGTTCTCGAGGTGGCTGCCCCTACCGATCCTCGTCGCATCCCAGCCAGACTACAATTACATTTTTAAATAAGAGTTTTTCATCCCTCCCGCGCTCGCTCTCCGGATTTCGTTCCCGTGTCAGGATCTATTTTTTGGTTCGTGCATTATCCTCGGAAAGTGGGTTGGGTAGCATCAAAAGCCGACTCCGAACTGTTGCGATGCTTCCTGGGCCGTCCCGTCTCCTCTTTTACTATCCGTTCGCTCGTCGCCTCCTCCTCCTCCTCCTCCTCCTCCGCACCCGTTCCCCCGCCGCCGCCGCCGCCGCCGCCGCCAACCACCGACCACCCCACACCGCGACCAACCACCAACCACGGCCCAGCCCCCGCGCCTCTTACGCTCATTTTCATTGTTACCGATCCGCACCACCCACCTCCTCCTGCGGAACGCAAGGCTGACTAGCGCGATACCTTAGCTACTTACCGCTAATATTAAATCTAACTAAAGACAGCAGTCAAACAACTACATGCCAAAACTTTCAACGCTTTCCATCAAAATTATAAGAAAATTGTTATTATTATTATTGTTGTTGTTATTATTATTATAATAATATGCGTGCCATTTTCCATAAAAAAAAAAAAAAAAAAAAAAATACAGCTTTAATTATTTGCAATTGTACAGAGCGACAACAAAGAGTCGACAATTTTTCTGAATTTTCCAATAATTTTCTTTCACTTTGATTTCGTCAAGTAATTACGCGATCCTTTAAAATGCCCGTTCACCGACGTAAAAAAAAAATTCCTCTCCGTTACCCCGTTAACATATTTTCCCCACAAAACATTGCAGTTCATTATCTAACTCTCCGTTTCACCTCTTAATTCCTAACTCATTGGGAATTTTAGCCTAGATCAATTGCGATTGATCATCGGAGCTGATTGATTGAAGATTTGTAAATGAAAGCGTCTCTCTCTCTCTCTCTGTCCCTGTCTTATTCATGGCGCAGGACTTTGATCCGCAGAGAGACAAAAAGAGGGAAGCCTCGAGAGCTTGCGAAACCCTCTGCCCCCAATATCATTCTCTTTTCTCTATTCTGCGTCTCAACCCCCCTGACGCGGCCCGCGCCGCTCGGGGACGACGAATATAATGGAGTAAAATTTATACGACTCCATATCGGGACAATAAAAAGAGCGGACAAGAACGACACAACGAGGCGGCACAAAGGAAGGATTAATTTTAAATATCAGCCGTGTATGGGAGCCGAAAGCTCGGGCCGCCGCCGCCGCCAACGCCGCCAACGCCGCCGCCGCCGCCCTGCCCGATAACGAAAATGTCCTTCGAGCAATCGCAACGAACGCCAATAAAGTCGCCATTGTTTATGAAAATTTTTAACCGGCCCGAGTTATTACGTTGAAAGTACTCCGCCCGTTTATTAGCCAGTAGTTGTTCTCACTTCTTTTCTCATTTTCAGCATCGGCGTCTTGTACGGCCAATGAAATTCATCCAGCGAATCACAAAGTACACCGTCCCATGTACTTCCAAGCAATCATATTGACTCGCGTTGATTGATAAATTTATTAAATATCAAGCCCCATTTTTTGATGCATATTGCGCGGATTATTAATTGTCTTACAATAGCGTCGTGGAGTTAAAGCGAATCGGGATTTTTAAGAGCTCTACAAAGTGTTGCCGAAAAATAAAAGGTAAATTGATAATAAAGCTGGATGGGGAGCCGGGTAAGCGACGCGGGGGTCTTGCCGGTGTCATCACAGAAATAACGTGGAAAACTCGTTAAGCAGGTACGAGATGACAAGTAGGCGCACGTACGCGTATCCCCGCCAGCAATGGGAGAGGGGGAGAGGGGGCGAGAGAGAGCTGAGAGCGAGAGAGAGCTGAGAGCTGAGAGAGAGATGGACGGGCTAATATAATGGGAGAGCCGCTCGAATGACAAAGTATTGAGTCGATGAAGATAATGGGGGCGGAGGGAGGGGCTGCTTAACTAAAGCGCGAACGGCAAATTACTGGTGGTAAAAGGCTTATAGGCTAGCGGTAGCTATTCTTTACCAGTCGAGAGCACGAGCTTTCGTTTAATCGCGTTTGCGAAAATATAAAAAAAAAAAAAAAAAAAAACCGAGATAATCCGGAGATAATGTTGGCGCTGCTGCGGCCCCCGTCGCCCCGTCGCCCCGTCGATCCGTTTCTCGTCGCTTCGGTAGGTACGGAGTGTACGGAAAGCCAGCCCCTGATGCGAAAGCCAGGCAAGGAGGTGGCGAATAATACAAAATTTGCCACCTAAAATAAAAGTGGCGGGTGTGTGCGGGTGTGTGCGGGTGTGTGGGGGGTCAAACTCGTCGACTGGCTCCAGCATTCGTATTCGCTGCGATACGCCGGATTTTTAACCAGCGCCAGAGGTGCACCGACTTTATCCTCCCTTCTCATTAACGCCCGTTCCGCAAGCGAAAGTGCTGGAGAAAAGTTATGAATCCAATTTTCGAGCGCCGCATTTCTATCATCCGCCTTCACCTCGCTTTCACTTCTTCTCTGACTGACTCGCTCGCTCGCTCGCGCGGGGCCACTCGCTCCCTCTCCCATCCCTCTCTCTCTCTCTCTCTCTCTCTCCCATCCCTCTTCATATGACGATTCGTCTCTTGTGGCCTTTCCGCGCCTCTTTAGTTCGGCTCGCTTCGTTAGAGCTTTCGTCGACAGGAGGATTTTAATTTCGAGATTCTTCCATATGCGAAAGCCAGTCGGTGTGGGGTGGGGTGGGGTGGGGGGGCTACGGGCTTCGCGGTGGCTTCCCAGAGAACAGCGAAACCGATTTGCCCTTGGATACCGGACGACTCTACCGGCACTCCGTCCCTTGTCGTGAACGAAAAACGACAACGACAACAACGACAACGACAACGACAAGAAAAGAGAAGAAGATGTGAAGATGAAGAAGTGTGGCTCTTGAAAAGTAGGGAAAGAGATGATTAAGAAATGAAAATTCGCCGATGTGCTTGGCATTGAAGTTACCCGCGGCCAGTTCAAGTTTCAGGACTAATTATCACAAGTGGGCCGGCCAATGCATATTTAAAGCCCCGCAATGACCCGATATCTAGTTAGTCTAGCCTTGGCGGGGTAGATGCTTTGATTTCCGCGTGCCAAGGAAGGGGGGGGGTGGCAAGGGGTTAGCACCGGTAGTAGGACACGGCCCCGTTTTCACTTATCGATCATTGGTATCGATCGTACGTATCTCGTACGTAACCGAGCGTGATCTTATCGGGATCGGCGCGACGCCCTGCACCGTCAGCAGGGCCAGGAATAAGGAGCGGGGTCAGTCGGGGACTTATATCGGTCCGAGGTCCCGTGCACGAGGAAACGGTCTCCCGCGCCTTCAACGGGCCTCGTCGACGGGACTTTTCGCAAATTCACGAATCCGATGCGCCTGACCCCACTGCTTCCTTCCCGCTTCCCTGCTCGTACGTACAGCCGACAGATACATTCTTCTATCGCGACATCCCGGTTAACTTCCCACCCTCAATCCCTAATATGTATCCCCAATAACCTTTATTATTTATTAATTGTAATTCCTGAGCGAGTGCCGCAGTATCCCTTACCCGGCAATTGGGGTTATCGACGTAATAAGTGCCCAGCTCTGGAGCGGCACTCGTACCCAGTGCACATTGGGCCCCGCGAGCTCACAATAACGCCAAAGCGGCTTAATAAATCGGCGAATAAGCTTCGCTTCGTTTAACATCCTACGGTTGGAGCGAGAAGTGGCGGGGACAGGTGGCGACAGGTGGTGGGTACAGGCGGCTACAGGCCGGGACAGGTACGTCAGATTGGCTGTCGAACAAAAAGAGGGACGGGGACGGGGACGGGGACGGGGACGGGGACGGGGACGGGGACGGGAGGTAGGGGAGAGCGACTCGGTACTCCGTGCCACGCGCGACTTTTCTTAAATTAAAGGGCCCAAGGAGGCGGGGACGCGCGAGCTGCGGATAGAAACTTTCTTTCTTTCTTTCGAACGCTCGCTGATCTATCGCGCAGCGAGGCGACTACACGCCACATCCACGCGTAATCGCGATACCTTTCGTCCGGCGATACGTTAGTGCGAAAGCGCGAGTCCCGCAGCGGAGTCGTCGACGAGGTGACACGCCGATAAAAAACGCCGATAAGCGGTCGTCGGGAGCTGTGGTGCGCGCAAATAATTTCATTGGCGAAAGCTCGGATCGACGGGCCGCCGGTAATTAAGGACCGATCGATCGTTACGCATTCGCAGATTTATAAGGGCCGATGCCCCCCCCCACCCCATCGGTCGGCAGTCGCGATAGAGCGAACGAAGCAGCTGGAAGTAGACAACTTCTGGCATCGATCCCATTCGCTCGCGAGGCTCGGCAGCCAGGGAGCCGTTAACTTTTAAACATGGGAAATCGCCGCGGCTTACGAAACGGTCCAGACCCTCCCCACCCATCCTCCCCACCCACACTCGACGACCTCAGAGCGAGCACCCTCCGCACCCGCACAAAGCCTACCAACGGACTCGGCTTCGTCTGCAGTATTACAACTCCTCTCCGTACTCCCATTCGTGTTACTTTTTTTTCCTCTTCCTCTTCCTCTTCTTCTTCTTCTTCTTCTGCTGCTCCCTCTTCTTCTTCTTCTTCTACTTGTTTTCTCTCTCTCTCTCGCTTTTGCTCTTTTTTTTTTTCTTTCTTTTGCGTGGGTTGCCCGCGAACTGGGAAAAAAATTCGTACGGAGCGTGTATGAAGGAGCCGTAGCGGAGCCCTACCCCCCGCCCCGCCCCACCCACGGAATCCGTAAAAGTAACTTTCTAATTATTCAGATTTTCTAATTAATGCCTCGGCCGACGATGATGGAACGCTCGAGCTCTCGGCCCGGAGCCCGCCGTTATCCCTTCACTGTCTTCCTCATCCGCGCTCACCCCTACGGCTAACGAGTCCGATAGGCAGCCGCGGTACTTTTGGAACTTCGGCGAAAAATGAATTACTCCAAAAAAAAAATAAAACATATCGTCGCACAGGGCAGACTCGGGCGAGCGAGCATTAGGCTTGGGAGGTGGGGGGGGGAGACTGGGAGCCGAAGCGAATTAACGGGATTCGGATTTATTATCGATGACGACGGATCAGATTGTACCGACCTGGCAAACAAGGACTTCCCTCATTATTTTAAGATCCCAATAAGCCCCCCTCCCCACCCCTCCCGAACACTAAAAATATGATTAATCTTAAAATAATTATTCAACGAGATTACCGCCAGCTCTTTTGAATAATGCACGCCTTATTGTTAAAATCGAATAATCCAGTCTTATTTTGAAACGCATCTATAAGTGGCGTCCATTAAAAGTATATTATTTATAGTATCATTAAATTATTTTTGATTTAATGTATTGTCCCCGTTAAATAATACAACTTTTCTAAATAATTAAACATTGATATTATTGATACGTACGTAAATAACTTATGCGAATTCGTTAAATGATACGGGTGAACAATAAAATGCCACGTTACTAGCTATCGTATTTATTTTCAGGTGAATACTTAAGGATAATTTTAACAGTTGGATACACGAGAAGGTCTTCTTCCCTGATATTAAAATCATAAAAACTGTAATCTTAAGTAGGGGTGAGAGAGAGAGAGAGGGGGGGCGGGCTAAATCCCAGATACGTGCAATAATAAAGCGGCAATATGGATACGATGAATAAATAAATAAGTAAATAAATACGTGAATGGGACGTAAAATAGAGTCTATTAATGCAACGTGGTAATACTATAAAAAGTTTTGGGGGGGGGGGGGGGCAAATAATTGATGTGTCAGGGAGGTACGGGGCAATATCCGGATATGAAAATGAATTACAGGTCGTGTAATGAGCTGTAGCAAAAGAATTGGAATATATAATTAGTTCTTTTTTTTTTTTTCAGTTGACGGGCTTCTCGAACTATTCTTTAGAGATTTCGAGATTGCATAAGAGCAGCATTCAGCCTGGTAATACGTATATATCTCTGGAAGGAACGCAATTGCGCGGGTTAAACACAAAGGGAAATTCGGGAGTGCGGATTACAAGAGCAACTGGCAGAGACGGAGTAACAAAGAGAGACAGACAGAGAGAGAGAGAGAGAGAGAGAGAGAGAGAGAGCGAGTGGGGGGATCGGAGAGGGTAGAGATAAAAATAAGTATGCTGCAAAAAAAAAAGTGCAGGACCATGGAACGAGCTCGAGGATAATAGTACTTGTGAGTGTATTGAAAGGGCAGAGATGGGAGCGAGTGCGGAGAAAGTGGAAAGAGGGGGGGAGGGGGGAGGAAGGGGTTGTGCACGGGCAGCTCAGAGTTATCCGCGACGAGTTTCTATATTTTGTCCAACTTGAAACTTACGAAATGAAAATCTAACGATATTGGGCTGACTAGAACGGAGCGGTGGCATGGGCATGGGCAGAGGCATGGGCATGGGCATGGGCATGGGCATGGGCTGGGACAGGAGTCGGGAAAATGCGCTCCGGTGGCTGAGCGCTGACCTCCACTTATCCCTGGGCGCAAGTAATTTTACCTCTCGGCGGCGGGGACGTGGGGGCTCGGGCGAGGGAAGGAAAGATAAAATACGAATAAAAAAAATAAAAAAAAAAAGAAAAAAAAAGAAAACAAGAAAGAAAGCAGGAAAACAAAATAAAGGAATGAAAGGGGAGGAGGGGTGGTGGAGGAGGAATGGCCGGGCAAATATTCGAGCTTATATATTTTCGGCGCATCTTTTTTCCTATTCTTGTGCACTTCAGCCGGATACCTCGATGAATTATGAGCCAAGTGTGCTGAAGATTTCCAAACTCCGGCTTTAATTGCCCGGAAAATCATCGCGGTTTGTCTTCTCCGTCGATTTTACATGCATTCCGAGTGAGCAATAACCCTTTCAGCTCGGCTTTATTGTCAAGTCGCTTTCTTTTCTCTTTTCTTTGTCTTTTCCTTGTCCTTTTCGTTTCGTTTCGTTTCGTTTCGTTTCTTTTCTTCTCTTTTCTTTTCTTTTATTTTCTTTTCTTTCCCGCTCCGCTCCGTTCCGTTCCGTTCCGTTCCGTTCCGTTCCATTTCGTATGGTTTTATTTGGTTGATTATTTTTCGTCTTATTTTTCACTCGTCTTTCCTCGCAGCATTCCTCTCTCTACTCGCAATAACGACGCTCAAATATTGTAGAGAGGTATTTTTATTCGAGGCAAAAGAGCCGCTTGATAATGTCCTCAAGCTTTTTATTTTCGACCAGCGTCCCGACTGCGAGCCGTGTACGAGGAGTCGCCTCGTATTACCTCCTCCGTTGACAATAACCCCAAATCGACGGCGGCCCCGCTGCCAATATCGCACAATTTCGAGAATAAAAGTCGAAAACAGCTTCAGCCGGGGGAGTGGGTGAGACAGAGATAGAGAGGGAGCGAGAGAGAGAGGGGGGGGGGCTACCCAGGCTTTGGCTGCTAGGAAGTGGTGAGACGCCGTCGCATCGACGACGTGGCAAAGACGCCGTGCCTCGAGGAGATTTCGAAGGAGTGTGCGTGCGCGGGAGGGAGTGTCGGGAGGGAGAGTACACTAGAAGAGGATGAAACGTAAAAGGCCGTTAGTCTGTCGTTCGACACAATGGCAAGAGCCGGCATAATTTATAAATAGAAGCGTCGCGAGTATCGTCGTACGGCTCGTTCCGTCAATCGTTTGTTCTAAAAATCGTCGAAGACGTCGTTCGGATTCTCTCGTCCAAGGAAGAAAATCTGGGTCGTCTTTGTCTTCTTTCTCCCCACTCCTTCACCCCCCTACCTACCTACCTACCTACCTATCTCGCGCGCATGCTCTCTCTCACTCTCTCACTCACTCACTCTCACTCTGTATATACACTTATAGTTTGCCCGTGATGATTGTCGGAGGATACGTCGTAGCGTATGCGCGGCAGGAATATACGAACGGCTCGAGATGAAAAAGTTACGCTAATGAGTGTAAGCTCGCGATGTAAATTATATCGTGGCCTCCTCGGATTATAAATTACTTCGCCTACCCCTCGGCGATATTAACGCAGCTCCGTTAGCCCTCGCGCTAATAATAAATAAAAAATCACGTCAAAATTATAAGGCCTGAGGAGTTTGACAATCCAATTAATGTCCGCGCCATACCGAGTCATTTACTGTCAGGGCATAATATTCATAAAGAACGACAACTAAGCATTAATTGTCATCTTTAGAGATAAATAGCGCGGCTCCGGTCGGCTCGCAAGACACGATATATAAGACGATCTATAGACGCGAGGCGGGCTCAACTCATCCCGTATTATTAATCTGCTAAATATTTCTCTTTATTGGCCAAATATTTTGAAATATCCGTGGCGTAGATTATTTACTTAGCAAGCTAATTTCCCCGTAGAAATTATCGTGATCTATCGTTCCTCGTCGCCACTTATTCATCATCGTTTTTCGAAGCTAATGAACGGCCGATCGTATGCAACAAAGGATTTCTCGCAAACATTCACTCCGTTTTAATTTAATTCAATGGCTTTGGGCTTATTGGGAGACAAAACTTGGTGGAACGGATAAAAATATAAGTCACACGAATAGCGTTTGATGAATAATCTCGTAGAAAAAAAGTTCGTCTTGCCCAGTGATTCACGGAAATGGAGAGAGACAGAGAGAGAGTGAGAGAGGGGGGGAGCATGAAACTCGGGTATTTTGGATAGTTATCGACGCGTAATACGTACCCACTCGATTGCCTGGTACTAATCGATTTTAATGGCGCAATACGTCACTCCCCCCCACCCCGCCCCGCCGCAACCACGATGCCCTCTTGACAGAAGCTCGGCTTACTTTTGTTCGGCAATATATTTACGAAAACAAGGAGAGGGACGCGAGCGCGAGGCAAGTACAATACACTCTCGTACGTACGAGAAAAGAGGATCTATGTGTAAATTATGATTGGCCGTTGTGCTCGTTTCTGATTTTCTCTCGCGTCTAATCGGCTATTTATAGCTGCATTCACGAACGAATGTAATAAGCCGCAAGCGCGACGAGCCGTTGCGCATTCGATTGTCTGACTCGTTATCGCGGCGTATAGCCTTATCGCAGCTCGAATCTCGCTCCTATCAGAACAAATACTCGGCGAAATAACGCATCGGACGCCCCGATATATCGTCTAAGATCGCGGATTAAAATGCCTGGGGAGCAAGCCCAGCCAGCCAATTACAGAGCAACTCTGTAAGAGCGGGAGGGGGGGAGTGAGAGATTGGGAGAAAGAACGCTTGGAAGTATTTTATTTTTTTTTGCCGGTCTAACGATTCGAGTTTTAGCGGTATTCAATAAATGTTGAGCGCATAAGCGGTTTCGAAAATAGATGTTCCGTGGGACGGTCGGAGGGACGCAAGAGGTGCACTCTGAGGGCAATAAAGACGAAGCAGGAAAAAGAAGATTATTAGAAGAGGGTTATTATTATTGGGGTCCTCTTCCGCGACATCAATGAATGCTTTTTTTTTTTTTTTTGTATTTTATTTTATTTTATTTTTTTTTTTTTTTGATTTTTTGTTTCGTTTTGTTTTGTTTTAACAACACGATATCGATATGTATTTTGGATTTTGAAGGCATAGAACTGTAGATCTCACTGGCAGATCGACCCATTTCATGAAGAGTCTAACGACGCTACGGACATACCAAGTAGCCTGAGCTCGTGAGCTCGTGAGCGCCTGAGCGAGATAGATAGAGAGAGAGTGGGAGAGTGGGAGAGTGGGAGAGTGGGAGAGTGGGAGAGTGGGAGAGAGAGGGAGAGAGAATCTTTCTAAAATTTGCGGTTATTTCTTGATCTGGCGGTGGTGTCCGCTTATATACCGCTGCTCTCGGTACATTTAACAAACGTGTTTTGAAACACTCGCGCTGCGTATTTGCCTTGGCAGCGGCTCGCTCTTTAGTCTTCTCCTGTCCCGTCTTCATTTCATTCGCCGTAACCGACTCGACTCTCTCGTTTTCTTTGTTCAACCATCCCGCCTCGATGGAAAAAGCTCCCCTCCAAAACCCCATGGCTAATTTGCAGCTCGATCCCGCCTCTCGTCGCCACCACCTTATACGCCACCTTCACCGTACAATCGTTTCTCCTAACTTTTGACCGTCTCTCTCTCTCTCTCTCACTCTCTCTCACTCACTCTCTCACCCACTCTCTCTCTCTATATATCTATCTAACGCAATCTCGTGACGAATGATCCGAGCTTTCCTGCGTTGAGGCGTCATTTACGGGAGCGCGAGGCCGCGGTTAGGCGCCCCGACTGCCACAGACCGACGCTTACAAGTCCGAGTCGATAATCCGATTCCCGTTTTATCTCGGCACGAGGAATCCCTTAATTTATTATCCGCTTTTCTTTACAGACCGTGCCGTCGCAAGCTCGCACTCGTTCACGGCCCTCGCTTTTTCCTCCCGTTACAATAACCCCAATAACCCCGATTATCTCCGGTAATGCGATCATGCGATCCGTCCTATACTAATTTCATTATTATTATTATTATTATTATTTTATTTACAACCGACCGCTTATTAAGTGCTCGACTACTTAATTAAGCCTTGCCAATACAAGATAGATACCGTTTAGATAGTCGCTCGGCACAAAATCAAATTACATTCTCTATTAATATACTACTACTACTACTACTACTGGTGGTGGTGGTGGTGGTGGGGGTGAGAAGAGGGAGAGAAGAGGGAGAGGAGGACTCCTTTATCCTCGTACTTTTGTTTCTTTTGTTCTTTCTTTCTTTCTTTCTTTCTTTCTTTCTTTTTCTTTTTTTTTTTTTTCCTTTCGACTTCCCTCGAAGAGAATAAAAAAAAACAAAGCAAAACTTGGTGATTTTTCAACAAAACAAGGAAATGTTTATACTGATTTTTACTCTAATTCTACCGGCTTGACAATTAGTTAATCGGCCGTGAATAACCCCAATAGGGCCCTATGTTATCGGTATTCAAACATGGCCAAGCATATACGCATCGATATTCCGAAATAGCAAATAAGACGTAATTTTAATTAATGATTTCATTTAAATGATTCGGTGCTCCGTTGTTCCCAACAACAAGGAAAACGTCGCGCCCTCTATAAGCCGAACTTTTTGTAAATCCTATAAATTACGAGACGATTAAATACGACGCGTGTATTTTATTTGGCCCAATAATAATCTTAACCCCCCAATAGGCCTCAAGCGTCCCCGCAACGACACGCACAGCAGCCATTTCCAATAACAAAATCAGCTTTCAATGTATTGGTTTTCGGCGGCGGCGAGGATCGACGATTTCACACGATCGTTTGCCAGCACATCGAAACTGCAACGTCTTAGAGGAAGTCCCTTTGTCCTGGCACGCTCCTGGTCCTACTGAGACCTACTGAGACAGAGACAGAACGTTTGGGGACGTGCGGTGCACCGATACCCCCGCCCCCCGTTACCCAAATAACCCCGGCAGCCCGTCGCCGCCGACTCGGCCCCAATAACCCCAATAACCCCATCGAACGCCGAACTTTCAAATGATTGCCAAGAGCAATGGACAATGGAGCAATGGACGCTCCCGGATAGACCCAATAATCCCTCCCACGGCAATGCCACGCTCACCTCATCCAATAAAGACACGACCATTATTACCGCCATCGAGGCTCGTGCTTAGCCGCTGAAAGTAACGCGTCTTTTACATATAAGAATATAGATCAAGATCCCGTCAATATCGCACCAACGAGTCGACGGATCACCGAGCCCGAGCAGCCTCGCTAAAGTGGCACTTTAGCATAATGGACCGGCTACCAGGCACTGTCAACGCCTGTCACGGCTATTCGCAGTGCGGTGGGCGGGGGGGGGGAGAATCTCGCCGATTAGCGATTCCTATCCTACGAGGAAGATCTAATTATTCAACTGGTAGTAGTAGTAGTAGTAGTAGGTAGTCAGTAAGCTTTCCATACTTTTTATAGGTGCTGCTGGTGCTGGTGCAGCTCCTGATGCCGCTCCTGATGCCGATGCCGATGCCGATGCTTCTTTACGCGCTTAAGTGCTTTCGAGTTTGTTCGAGGACTCTTGTAATCGATACAATAATCGTTACAAACACTTTAACGAATGCTCGACTCGTGCTCTCCCCGCTCCCAATCTCATTTTTTACATCGATCCTACCATCCCCGCCCTCCCCTCTACACTCCCCTCTACGCCCCAACGCCCCAATAATCCACTCGCTGACGTGTACGATTGCATGCCATTGTATGCCATTCAATACACGGGCATTATTTTTAAAATTCAGAATGCACGCTGTCCGTATCGCATCTTTATGTTTTAAAAGAGAGTGTCGAGCTTATTTCGGCGACTGCCGCGGAGTAAGTTTAATGCGGGGAGGATCGAACGGCTGGAAGGATAATGTATAAATCGAATCGAAGTGACGAAGGCGACGTCTTAACTCGGCCCACCCTCGTATCTATCCGCTCGGTCATTTCCGCGAGCAGTTCCCTATCCTCGTCCGTCCCCTTACCCCGTCGACCGCCCCTCGCCCTCGCACTCGCCCTACGTTTTACCGAGTCAGTCGGTCGGGCTCGTGGCGTTTCCCCGCGCTACCTCGAGGAGCAGTTATTTTTGTACAACCGCGCAGGCAAATTGGCCTCTCTCGTCGCACATAAGAGCCCGCTCGCTCGCAGGTTATTTACCCTACCGATAAATATACGATAATGTTATCGCGGCCACGACAGAGGCATAAAGCACGACAGCGAGTGTCGCGCTAATGCCCCCAGACGAATACTTTTCGATCCACGATTACTGATCGCGTACGAGAGTGAGATAGGTAGAGATGGAGATAGATAGAGATAGAGATAGAGATAGATAGAGATAGATAGAGAGAGATAGAGAGACAAAGAGACGAGAGAGAGAGAGAGACGTAAGGAGGTAAAGGGTGACAGAGAGGGGATGTCGAATAAATAGTACAAAAGGACCCGTCGAAGAGGAGCGAGATGACGACTAAGATGGCGATTAAGATGACGGCGAAGAGGACGGCGAAGTTGACGACGAAGACGTCAACAACGCGTTCCGTCGCTTTAACGGCCCGTAAGATCCCGATGTTTGAGATGTCGAGTTTTGCTAAATATAAAATTGCTGCGAACGCGAGCAGGATGGAAGGAGGTATAGGAAGGAGACAAAGAGGCAGATAGCCTTGGCGGATACAAGGAAGGAGGACACGACGAGAGCGCGCGCTTGCGTGTGCTCCCGAGAGAGATGTATAAACTGTTCGGATTCGTTTTAAATGATTAATGAATGAGACGTTATATGGGGAAAGTGTGCGATTTCGCAGTATCGCTTCTGCCGAGTCGAGAGCTCCCGACGTCTCACATTTTCCTTTTCTTACATTTTCTTTACCGAGCAATCCAAGGATATAAATACATAAATAAATAAATAAATAAAAGTTAAAAAAAAAAAGAAAAAGGTAAGGTTGATTGTGCGACAGTTAGTTAAGAGCGATGCGCTTAATCGTCCGAGGACGCTTCTTACGTCTTTACGTTTAGCTGAATCTTCGCTCCGGAGGATCAGGTAGGCAAGAATCGGGGAGCATGAATAAAAAAAAAAAAAAAAGTAAAATGGGTCTGGGCGCACGCGCCGTCGGTCATTCGTCGTGCGACGTGCTCTCCCGCCTCTATACGTATCCTCGGCTCACTTATAGCGTGATCGAAACCGTAGGTACGAACAACGCCCGCGTTCCCCTAGACAAACGTTACACGTGTAAATGGAGCCCGGGCGACTTTTGCTTGGGCCCCCACGTGCCTACCGCGATAACACGCTCACCCCTCCTCAGTCCCCGTCCCCGTCCCCGTCCTCGCCGCCGCCCCCAGCACCACTCCCAGCACCACCAACACCCACCACCAACACCCCCTGGCGCTCGCTGCTCAATATAACGAGCTCGGGCGATCTTAACCCTTACGTCTCCCTGACTGGTCTCCCTCATCCTGCCCCGTAGCCGTTTAACCATACGTTAGAGCCGCCCGCGCCTTAGTCGGGTGCCCCTGCACCTTTATTGAATCGGTGCTTTATTGAATCGGCCGCCTCCGGTTGCCTACCGCGTATCTCGAGCGGAACCGTCTTATGCGGCGATCGCATAGGACCCGATGGGCGTTTAAAAATGCTTACGCGATCCATCATTGCCGGAGGGGGGGGGCAGTTAACGCAGCGTGAATCGCTTTAAAACATTAGTTTTAGCCCGTACATTTTGCAATACATCGTGAAAGCTTTTGCCGCCCGTACCAATACAATAAACTCATCATTCACTCGCTGCAATAACCGATTTGTAATTGAGATACGAGCGGCCGAGTATGATAAAAGTAGTTAACCGGTAGCCAAGAGCTCCGGATAAATCCCTATCGATCCCCGTAACTCTTATTACGATAGCGACTCGCAGCCCATTGCCATTACCTGGAGGCCGCATACCATCGTCGGCCACAAGCTCAGCCGCGAATCTTAATCGCGGCTTAATAAATAAAATAAAAGAGAGAGTGAGAGTGAGAGAGAGTGAGAGATGCCGAAGGTAGAATTGATATTGACCCACCTCTCTGTCCTTGGCCTGCAGCTCCTGCTCGTGATTGCTATTGGGCGTCCGCCTAGGATTGTTGGCCTCTTGAGCCTGCTCGGCGCTCTGAGCATTCTGGGACAAAAGCTGCCCCTCAGTCTTGGAATTCCCATCGTTATGCGCGGCGAGCTTCTCCTTTAGCGCCGAGAGCTCCTTTTCCGCCAACGTGGCCCTCTGCAAGAAGAAGAAGAGAACGCGGGGGAGCCCGGGGTTAGACGGCTCGCTTCTCTCTCGCGGGCGGCATGTCGCTCTCCTGGCTTCGGTTATTCGGTTATTGGCGTTATTCGGGCTAATGGGGTTAATGGGGTTAATGGGGTTAATGGGGTTAATGTTATCGAACGATGGTCGTAGGTCGGGTGATTAACCACCACCACCACCACCACCACCACCACCACCACCACCACGACCACCACCACCACGACCACCACCGTCGCAACATCAACGACCGCCAGGACAACGACAACCGTCATCGGCCAGCGTCAATCTTAATTGCTAATGTAAAAATATTAGGTTTGGCTAGCGACCGGCCAATGATAAATTAGCCGGTACGCACGCGTCAGACTGCGAGTTCGCCCCCCAGAACTCGAACGGCCAAAACGCTTTCCCGTACTCGAGCAAATTGCTGGGCTCGCGATTTTTAGGGGAAGAGAGATAGAGAGTGAGAGAGAGAGAGAGTGAGAGGGGGCGGGGCGGGGGGAGCTATAATTCGCGGGCAGACCGAAAATAGCATAGGCGAGGCACGTGACACCCTCGTGATTGCTCGTGGCTCGTTGCTTGCGGCCGGCCGATGTTACCCGCGTTGTTATTGTCGCACCTATGCGATCGTAATAAGAATCGGACGGCGATCGGGGGGTGAGGGTGGGGTGAGGCGGCGGCGGCGGCGGCTCGGCATACGCCCGACCGAGCGGTCGGGCACGGGTGGGGACGAGGCGCGGCCACGGCGGAGGCGGCGCTGCCCGACCGGGCGCTGCTCCTACGATGGTGGCGGCGCGGTGGCCTTTAATCTGCGGAGGCTACGACTGCCGCCGCAATACATTTTCCGCCTCGCGGGCGACTCGTGAAATTGGCGGCTCGGTCGGCCGTGCCGGGATAAAATCAATCAATTCCTCGGTCTCGAACGCTCTAGGACGTTACACGCTCAAGCTCGTTAAGCGCGACGGCCGCGTGCCTAGGTAAAAAATAGATGACCGGAGGGGGTGGGGGTGGGGAGCGAGAGTTTTCCAATTTTAAATCGCGACTTCTTGGGGCACCGCGCGCGCGTCCTCCCCTCCCCCCCTCGCCCCCCGCCGCGCGCTCCTTTTTTCGCACTGTATGCCGAGCGCTTAGGAATTTGCGCACGATATTGGAATATTTTAAGACGTTTTTACGCAATACCGCCTACACGGCGACCCGAGCCCCTTGGGCTTTATCGTTCCGCGAGCCCCGCTCCTTCCCCCCCCACACCCCAACCCGAACGCCGCGACCGCCACCGCCACCGGCCCCTCACCAACCGCCCGACAAATTAATTGGCTTTTGATGCCTCGTCGATTTCGGGATTATTGGCGCCGAACGAACGAACGAACGAACGAACGCGTGTTTGTCAATGCGTGTTTATTAACACGCACGTAGAGACACCGCAAGTTTGCTATTAAAGGACCGCGTGAAGGACGTCGCGATGGAAAACAAAGATGTATGTGTAAATGGCTTTCCCAGTTTTTATGTACACGGTTTTTTTACTTATATTTCGGCGTCGATGACCTTTATGAAGAGGGCGACAAATAGAGGTGAAGTTTTTATAATCTGTATCGCGGCTTTTTATTTACAAAGTACTCTGCAATTGAAATTACCCAATAAAACTTTGGCATTGCCTTCGGTATAAGAGCAGCGCCCGAAAGAATCAGACAATGGAATAAATGCACGGGTAAAAGGAATTGCACGATGAATAAAACAATGGGCCGAGCGCGTATCGGCGATGAGGAGCGAGCCTGACAAACCGAGCCTTCGCCAATAGAAAGTATCAATTTTATCGCCAAAGAAGAGACATGAAAGGGAATTTTTAAAATCTACGTCCCATAATTATGCAGCTTTTTTTCGCTGGGCATTCTCCCTCTCCCCCCCCTCACCCCTCACCCCTCCTACCCTCTCGTGTTAAAGCCGAGCTTTGTCTGCGGTACCCTGGCACGGCTGGAGTGGGACGTGGGACGTGGGACGTGGGACGTGGGACGTGGAGTGGAGTGGACTGGGGAGTGGGGAGAGGTAGAAAGATAGCTAGAAAGATCAGTACCCAAAGTACCAAAAGCAGGGATTATCTTTTTAAACTTTTCCCATAAAATCACTAATAATAAATATTGCTGCTCTAGGGCAAGGCGTTTCACCCGTGAGCGGACATTAATTATAGATAATTTTCTATATTCAAAGCCGATCTGGCACCCCAGTCGCCCACTCTTGATCGCCCTTTCTCTTCTTTTTTTTTTTCTTATTTATTCAAATATTTACCCCCCGGCCCGGTCTTCGGGATCCCCGAGCACTGATCCGCGTGGAAGTTGAAGTTGACCGTGCGAAAAGAGATCGCGAGATTTCCACGCCCTTTCGGCCCCTCATCCCCTTCCACCCGGCCTCACTCGCTGCCGGTACTTCCGCGGTTGAGGGGGTTGAGGGGGTCGAGGGGGTCGAGGGAGGGATAGCTCCGCAAGTGCCCGACAAATTGACGGGCGCGGGCCTCGATCGTCGTCGATCCTCGGTCCGTACGGCCCTCCCACCCCCGCGGCCTGTCCTTTATTCGCGAATGCTAATTGCTTGTAACGTAACGGCGTACGGAGCAGCTGCGCTTATCGTACGGACGCGCGCGGCCTGTCCTTTATTGCCGATTATGCCTTTTCCTGGAAAAGTCTCTGATCGCCGATGTCTTTGGAAATGTCTTTGGAATGGAATCGAGCCTACGTCATCGGCCCCCTCAGTGATCCCGGTACGGCCGACTCCCGTACAATAATCGAATGTAACCACGGAGCCGTTTTCTTAGCCGTTTGTCTTTGTCCCTTGATTGTATTCGTGGATCGTTTGTACGTGCACGACTCGGCGTCATCCATCAATGATTTACCATCATTTTTATTCGCCATTTGATTTATTACATTCAGTAGGCCTCATTTTACCTTTTAACCCTTTAATGCTACTTGCCACACTAGGTCATAAAAAAAAAAAAAGAAAAAATCATTATTTTCCAATGTATATTTTGCCACTTTACTTTATAGTTTTAGTTTTCGTAACGCTTGGATCTACACGTACGCGGCGAGCTTTCTCGGAACTCCGAGATCTCCCACTGATTCGAGGCTACTCGAATATAGACACAATTACGTTTTTTCACGCGCTCTCTCTCTCTCTCTCTCTCTGCCTCTATCGCTCTCCTATTTTCATGACCCGTGATCTTAAATCAGAAGAATATTTTTGAATCACAAGTTGACTTTACATTAAAAATGCATACACTCAATGTTTTTTAAAGTGCACAAATATGCACAATTGAAATTAAAATTCTAGTCGCGGGCTAGTACTTATCAAGTAGAACGAAAGAATTCGTTTCCCTGTGATGACACAAGTTCGTTGCTGCAAAATAAATCTAAACTAAAGACGCGTTATTCATAAAGTCTTAGCTCTTACCGATCAAGGCATTTTCAAATACGAAAGTCCCGCATCTCATATTTCTCTCTTTATGATAATTAACTAAAGATAGCATCGCTACATTGTGTCGGTTATATTAAAAAAAAAAAAAAAAAATACCTCTGATACTTCTCCTTAATTGTGGTTGTTTATCTTTATGTTATGCGGAAACGAATCTTATTGACGCCCAACAATATAATTAACAGAACAGAATGGTATAAATAATAAGGTGATTAATAAATCTCGCGGATAGCGGTGCTGTACTAAAAAAATCAGTGGCATTCGCCTCAGTTCTTTCGATATCCTTTAATTTAATAAAGTAGATCGACTATTGCCAAGTAATCAGAAAAAAAAAAAAAAAAAAAAAAAAAAAAAAAAGAAAATTGATTTATAACGACACTTATCGGCGTTTGGAAATCTCGTCGGGGGCGGACAGGACAGAAGGGAAGGGACGAGGGGAAAAATGAAAAAAGGAAAAAGGGACGAGGGTGAGCCGATAAAACCGATGTGAATAATTCAAGAATAAATTAATGCGGCGTAATTCAAAAAGGCGACAGCGGGAACTCGCGTGGGGCGCGTGCGCACACGGAACTCGCGATTCGATCCGAGTTGTTTGGTGTGGCGCTCGCGTATCGATTGCCTCGAACTACGGACAGTCGCTCTATAAAAAAAACTATAAAAACACACAAGCGGACCTTACGTCCAAGGATGCGAGAGCGAAATTTTCACGAAGAAGGGCGAGATATTCAAACAGCGTTGATGCGTGTCAAACTGTGGACGACTGAAGAGAAGAATGAAAGGGCATTCGGGGCAATGGGCTTCGGGACGGTCAAGCATCCAGCTTACTGACGCTAGCAATCGTTACCCCATCGTTTCCTGAAAAAAGGCCCCGACGATCTTAGGGATAATTAAAAAATTATACGGGAAGCGAAGAGGGCATGTCCGTTTAGGTCAGCCTTGGAACACGTACGCGGCGATCTCTGTACCTGCCGCCGCGGACTTTATCACTGAACGTGGTAAGCTGGCGTGGGGTTATTGGGGTTATTGGGGTTATTGGGGTTATTGGGGTTATTGGGGTTGGGCGGCCGGAGGGTGTATCTATCGATAGTCAGAACTGACTCCGCATCCGGTGAATATTTGTCACGTGGATATATATAATAAGGACGTAGGAAGACTGACAACTCGGCTTCTATCTCTCTCTCTCTCTCTCTCTCTCTCTGCACGTATCACTCCGCGATCGTTTGAATTTATTCAATAGTTATTGTTTTTTCAACTATCGGCTTTCGTTTTTTTTTTTTGTTAACTTTCTGGTTTTTCGATAAATTGACGAGGATTAGGCCGAATCGCGTAAACGAATGCAGTCGGTGCATGATAATCGGGGCTCACTCGTTATTCAGCATGAGAAAAGTGCGCGTAATAATAATGTACGGGAACGGAACAGCTCGGTAAATAGGTAATTTCGCGAATTTCGATACTGAGCAGCGTGGGATCGGTAAAGGAGGGGGTTGGGGGGGGGGAGAGCGACCGATGACGTGCGCAATATGGATTTACGGGTTTACGGGTTTACGGGTAAACGGGTAAAGGGGGTAAAGGAATACAAGGGTGCCGCACACATTGATAGTAGATTAACGAGGAGAACGCGGCTCACTAGCGTTATTCGCCGCCGGACGATATTTTACTGCCGAATTCGTAATTACTTTAATTGGTTCCAGATGCTAATTAATAGCCTAAACATATGCCACGCCACGCAGATCAAAAGCCGATTCGAGAAGGAAGGTGCTGGTGGACGGGGATTGGGGAGGGGGGTGGTGGTGCGTCGTCAGGCCGCGAGCGAGCATGTGTTTGTCATTACGAGGCCGAGGATGATGTTATCGGTGCTTTACCGGGGGCTCGAGCCGACTGCTCGAGCCGACTGTCTGTCCTGGCGGCGGCCCTAGCCTACGGCGGTCCGAGGGGCGAGGAGCGCCCAATAAAATGGCCGATCGAGCGATCGGGACGAGCGGCCCGTTCCCGCAAATCGATCAGTTGGCGAGCTTTTGAGGATCGTTTTCCCAAACTAGTACTGCGCCCTTCACAGCCGATCGAGCCTCTATCGGGTCGGTTCCAGTCGCGTTTGCGTAACTTCGGTGCTACGGCTCGTTATTGCCCCCCTCCCCTCGGGGGGAGAGGGGGGCGGGTGTCCCCGGACGCATAAGAAGATCGAGCGTTTCCGTGACGCGCCGTCATTATCATTGATCGGCGTTTTAAATAGCTCTGCCTCTATCGCTTACGAGTGGCTGCGATCAGCTGTCGCTGTTCACCGCTTAGCCCACTTTGCCTCTCGTACGGCAACAACGACGACGACGACGACGACGACGACGACGACGACGACGACTACGACAATTGGCGAATATTAGTCAAACGCGGACGGTCCTCCTGCTTTACCGTCCCCGTGCCGGAGCATTGAACGGGTCGGGGATCCGGAGCGCCTAGCGGCTCGGGCAGCGGGTCTTGTCGAGGAGGTGAGGCGAGGAGGGTAGCTATCGAAGGAGCCGCGACGGCAGCATGTTACCGTCATCGTGGCCGAGACGAACGAACGTGCCGCCGACCTGAGATAGGGCGCGCGCGCGCGCGCTATCGAGGCTCAAGGGCACGAACGAGCTAATAATGTTCATTAGATACGATTGTCGCTTCGAGGCGCTTGATCGCTTAGCGGGAGCTTCGATTCGAGCCGTACAAAGCCGTACAAACGGATAAACAATAAAAATGAAAATGTAATAATCCGTCGTGGAACGAAGGCGGGAAGACGAACGGGTTAGCCGCGATTATTTATACACGCGCGTGTGCAGTTAACGCGCTGCTCCCGTTGAACGCAGACCCGGGAAATATGGGGAGCGGGGAGCCAGGAAGAGGCTATTAATCCGGCTTTTCGGGCGATAATTAATGGCTCCGGGGCCGGATGTCCCCCCACCCTCCCCATGGTAATTAGCGCGTTCGATGGTTATTAATTTCGCTTCGGATTCGACTGGATCGTTCGTATTCTCGGCTGTTGAGGAGGCCCGGCGATGCTTTCGTAGGAGGTCTCTCCCTCTCCCTCCCTCTCTATCTCGATCCCGAGAACCGAGTGTTCCGTAGAAGCGTCGGGGTGGGTTGAGGGTGGCGGTAGTGGTGGTGGTGGTGGTGGTGGTGATGGCGGTGGTGGTAGTGGCGGTGGTGGTGGAAGAACTCGGTGAAGAAAAAAGAGAAGCGGAGAAAAGAAGGGACGGCTGAGCGGTAATAACGGCGACGGCGGTGGCATCGCCATCATCAGCACCATCACCATCGCCAGCACCATCGCCAGCACCATCGCCAGCACCAGCAGCGACAGCATCTGTAGAAATAGGCAGGCAGGCAGGCAGGCAGACTCATCTCCCGACTCTCGTTCTTCCTGTTGGGCCTGCGGCCGAGCGACCGGTACGCGACTCGGCCGAGAGCAATAATACCCACCGAGGGACCAAGAGCTAATAGAGCACGGCCGGAGGGGGAGGAGAAAGCACGCGCGTGCACGAGACGTCGGGAGGGAGATTGTCTATACGACCGCGCCCGAATGGTGGGAACTCTTTAACCTTGGCTCTAGTTCATCTG
The DNA here is from genome assembly GCA_018883505.1 of Ceratosolen fusciceps. Lineage (NCBI taxonomy): Eukaryota > Metazoa > Arthropoda > Insecta > Hymenoptera > Agaonidae > Ceratosolen > Ceratosolen fusciceps. The sequence continues at coordinate 388,679 of RCIC01000026.1, forward strand.
CTGGTCCCCCCCACCCCTCCTTCCTACCATGTACCACCACTAATAATGACCGTCGTATCGGGGACAGGGGCCGGGGCAGGGCGGGGGGAGAGGGGAGAGGTCTCTTGCTCCTATAGCCCCATGCTTCTTTACACGGTCATTACAATTGATCGATTGATTGATTAATAGTTGAGGAATTGCCCGGCCACTATTTATTTTATCATTGATTCGTCAATGCTACACTCACTACTCGTATTCGGTGAAGGCCTCCCTCTGTCCTCCTCGACTCCTCGACTCCTCGACTCCTCGACCCCTCGACCACTCGACCACTCGCCACCACTCGCCACCACTCGATGATTATTACATTCAATTTTTTTTTTTTTTTTTTTTTTTTTTTTTTTTTAAGCTTTCCATCCTCATCGCCATTGACACGTCGCGTACGTGGCTCTCAATTAACGGCCCTATGGCGAATTAATATCTAATATACACTTTAACGTCCTCGTCGTCGTCGTCGTCGTCGTCGTCGTCGTCGTCGTCGTCGTCGTCGTGGTCGTCGTCGTCGTCGTAATTATTTTCGTTGTTGTAGCTATTATTGTGGGCCGAGAGCCCCAGAAGGAAGCGGTACGCGTACCCGAGCGTGGGGGGGGGGGAGAAAAATATATAATGGCCGGCCGAATGTACTGCCTAAGAGAGCGTAAATAAGTATTTTTGTAGAATGACGATAATTCAAGTATCGCGCGGGGAGCTCATTCGATATATAGAGGGAGCGCCAGCCCCAGCGCTCTCCGGCCAAGATATGCAAAAGCATCGTTGGCGGCTCGCCACGAAAATACGATGTCGGCGGTGGAAGGGGGGTGCGGGAGGGTAGGAGAGCCGGCCGAAACTCCAAGAGAAGAAAACAAGTAAGACAGATAGAGGGAAGCCCTGAGGGCTCGGATATAAGAGCAAATGTCTCATCCTCCCCCCAACGCCATCACCAACCCCACCCCACCCGCAGTCTTATAATCTCCCGTGGGATAGAGGCCCCGTACCGTACAAGGCGTAGGAGGGACAAGAGAGACGGACCGGCTGCTTCTGACTTTGGAGCCACGCCGTTCGCTCTTCCTTTTTTTGTCTAATACCACTATAACCACCAATAACCACCTTTCTCTATAATAGCCGAGACACCCTTCCGTTGTGATATTTCAAATTTTCTCATTACGCCGCCGAGGTGCGAATAATGATCCCGTCTCACCCTAGCCCGCCTAAAGCCACCACCCCCACCCCCACCTCCCTCGTCGCGCGGTCCACCGCCGCCGTCACTTCGTCACCCGCTCTCTACGTAAATCGCGATGCCACCAATAACACCCCCCCACCCACCCAGTCGCCATCCGCCACCTACTCCTCCAAACCGCTGTATTTATTATTAAGATATCGACCGAGTCCGGGAACGGCTCGTTCGGCCGTGTTCGCATACGACCCGACACGCTCTATATATATATATATATATTTTTTCACCTCGTGTTTATCAGCCCCGTAGAGATGAAGCTAAGGGATTCTTAGCTTTGTATTAGCGCGATAATGCGCCCAAACGACGTATTATATTAATATTAATAATAGTTAAAGCTCATTTTGTAATGTCTGCCTAATCACGAGACCCTCAAGTCCAATGCAGTGTTCTTCATTCAAGATAATTTATGGCCAATTATTACAGTTAATTAATGAAAGCATTGGCTCGGCATGGATTTATTAGTATCGCAGACCGGGATCTGATCTAAATGAGCTATCGAAAAATCCGTTGTTCGTCGCCGCGGGGATAACGGAGTCTATGGGGGTGGTGGGGGGGGGGGAGCAGAGCCGGTCTAGCCGACACGTGCCCCCGCTACTCGACAAAAGCTACTCTGATTACGAGAGACCGACGCGAGGAAGGGCTGTGCACGTTGGCCGGGGGGGGGGGGGGGGGTGGATGGGGGGATGGGGGTCGGCCAATATTTAAGAATTGTCAATAGATCGAAGCCGAGGCTCGAGTGGCCCGGCAATGAAGAAGAGCCAATGTGCGCGCGCGCGCGCATTCCGGGGATTACCGGCTCCGACGAAGACCCGGTGGGCGCCTCGAGGCATCGCGCCTAAATAAAAAAAAAAAAAATAAATGAAGGAAGAACCCCTTTGATCTCGTGCGATCTTGCTAATGAAAAATTAAAGCCCCTTCTTAAACATCATTAAACACGAACACTCTTTTAACTTTGCTTTAACCACTCCAGCCCAGCCCAGCCCAGCCCCCCGTTCCCACCCACCTCCTTTATTTTCCCTTTCTTTCTTTTTTTCTCCTTTGTCTCGTTCCATCTGTGCCTGCTCCTTGGGACTCGGTGATCCCTCCTTACCGTGTCCCCAATAAACTCCCCTCCCCCGCACCCCCCCCCTACCCACGACGCCCCCACGCAAAGTCCTCGCCCTTCTATCCGATTCCTCGCCGATACGAGCAGTTATACTCTCCATTCCAGGGCCCCTCGCGACTATCTCCTGCTCTCTCAGCTCTCTCAGCTCTCTCTCTCTCTCTCTCTCTCAGCTCTATCTCACTCGCTCGCTCGCTCGCTCGCTCATTTTATTGATGGGAGATCGTTGCTCGAGTGTATCATTGGCTGAGCGACTTGGATTATTTTAGATGCGGGACTTCCGGTCGCTGCAAGCGTAGCAGTCGAGAGCATCATAGTCTTCTGGAGTGGGGCTTATTCTCACGCCAAAGCACACGATCATAAATCAGTTGGGACATCCTCCTAAAGCCGTCTACGCAGCGACGAAGCGGCCGAGTTAGAAGGGGGGGGGGGAGCGAGGAGGAGCGGAAATAGCGAGAAAACGAGGCGACGATCGACCTTAAGCCAAAGCACTATCAACCAATAAGGGAATGCGTATTTTCATCATTTCACAGACTCTTTTTTCCTTTTCCTTTCCTTTCCTCTCCTCTCCTTTTCTTCTCCTTTTCTTTTCTTTTCTTTCTTCCTCTACCAAGAAGACGTCCGTGCCGAGGATTTCCTCACGAGCGATGCCACGGATTGCAAAAAACTCTTTGGATATAACGTATGCTATGGGGTTGGGGAGGGGTTGGGGGGAAGGGGCCCGCGACCATCCTCCGCTACTCACCGTCAGCCAGTGGAGCGTCAATCAGTGCGCGGACAATATCTGCAAATACGCGTGAGAAGAGTCGCGATCGCGCATTTGCAACAGTTTTCGGCAATCGACCCCCAGCGTAAGACGGCGTGAAATGGTCAAAGGCGGGGGCCGACCGACAATCGGACCGACAATCGCAAGGGGTGGAGCAGCGATTGTTTAATACGGGATAACGTGTGTGTGGGGGGGGGGGGAGGGGAAAGCCTGGGCGGAGGGCTAAGGTACACCGCGGCACTCAAGTAACGAATTCGCGATCGGCAGGGTCCGAGGGGCCAATCGGGTTATCGTCGGGGTTGGGGGGGGGGGGGATTCGGCACGTATCAACGGGTGGTAAACAATCGTCCTTCGTCGTTCGGGTCGATAAGCCAACGTCGATTCGGCATCGTCCGATTAGTCGATAATAAGCCGGCTGCTGGCCGGGGCGCTCGTTACCTGGACCCGCTGACCGAAGGGAAAACCAACCCGCGGTACTTACGACCAGTACCGATGCGTAAGTGGACGCAGAAAAAAAGTTGAAACGACAAGGTGAAATACTTCACTTGGATAAACCTACCGATTCTCTCTCATCGGTCTCATCGGAACGTTATCACCAATACATACGTACGTACTCATACGCACTCATACGCATACTCATACGTACGCATGAGTATGCGTATATGTATTGGGCCCCTCGGCCATAATAATACAGGGCTAAATAAATAATAATTTTGGCAAAAGCGTGGAGCGTGTCGCTCCTGGCGGCGAAAAAAAAAGGGCACGATGATTAAACGAAGAAAATAGAAAATATAAAATAGAAAGGGAAAGAAAGAAAGAAAGAAAGCAAAGAAAGAAAAAAAGAAAAGAATAAAGAAAGAAAACAGCGGAGATGGAGATGAATGTCCAATACAATGACGGTATTTACGAGGACTTACAAAGTCTTATTTGGGCTGCGAACGGGGAATGGATGCGCATAATGAGACTGTAATCGTGAAGCGACGAACGGGAGCGTGCGGATGACAGGTAACATTCTCTCGGCCTCGGTATCGGTAAAAGTATTGATATGGCCAATGTCCCGAGCTCCGAACAATGGGACTCGCTATATTTTTACGACACCTATCAGGATCCTCTAATGGCACCCCGCGGTAAAGAAAAAAAGGGAACAGAACGGGGATTTGGTATAGACGTCATTGTTTCGGTGGCTCGAGTTCGACACCCCCCGCTCTCTCTCTCTCTCTCTGTCTCTCTCTGTCTCTCTCTCTTCCGTCCTCTCCCTCGGCCGCGCAGCAAAGGATCCCCCCCAGCCGCCGCCACCCCTGTCCCACGACCCTTGCAACGAAAATCACCCCTTACACGGGCGCGCTTGCCATTCAAGCCACTTTTTCATCCTCGTTGGCTCCTCTGCCACCTCTACCGCCCGCTCTATTCTTCGATGTTGTAGCCCGTGACGTAGCCCGTGCCGTAGCCCGTGCCGTAGCCCGTGCCGTTGCAGCTTCCGGCCGTCGGTCTGCCTCGCGGCCCCGACACTCTTCCCGCATTCTTCCACACATAGATTACAATATTACCACCCGCGCGCCCGAGCCTAGCTAGTTGTCGGGCCTCCTGTCGCGTCTCGTTGCCTCGCTCTTCCAACGACTCTCCCTTCCTCCCTCCCTCTCTCCCTCTCGTCTCTCTCTCTCTCTCTCGTCTCTCGTCTCTCTCTATCTATCTATCCACCTATGTATCTATCTGAGCCCCGTATACGCGAACGGAACGAATCTCATAGCGCCAGCCGCTTCTCCACCCCCCCACCCCCCCCCCGATGCACGCGTACACTTCTGATCATAACATAAATTTTAATATGATGGCCCGGTGATGAAAATATAAGATCGCCACGATATTTATGGGCTTGCTCTCAACCCCTTTTTAACACCGACGACTCGGGCACAAAGTCACGGGGCCGCCCAGGTATTTTCGATACAAGTAGTGCCGGCGTCGCCCGAGCGCTAGACCGCTGCGCGGCCAACCCAACCCAACCCGACCCGCCGACCCGACCCGACCCAACAGAGCCGGTGGATGCCGGTGGATGCCGCGTAGATGCGCCTTCCGCGATATTTCATTCCGGCACATCATCCGTTGGTTAGAGAAACACGGGGGACGTCTCACTTCTAGCCGACCCCATGAAATATACCGACATCTTTGTCTTCGTTTGGCCCGACTGCGCGCTTGTTTACAACATTGAAAACTTTTGTGATCTAGCCACCGCAGGCAGCCTGGCAGTAGGAGATTTTTTTTTATTTTTTTTTTTCATCGCACGGTCGCGCGGCCGTAGCTCCGAAACAATTTCATAAGCCACGGCTAGAAAGACAAATACCGGTACTCCATTAATCAGTCTATTAAGCCCTTAACCGAAAGTTAGGCTGATGGGTGACCCCCATCACCATCCCCCCATCCCCATCCCCATCGCCATCCCTTCAAATCGATTTCGTCGTCATTTAAACATTTCCATTTTTGCAAAATACAAAATTATTTCAACGCGGAGCCATTTATCATGCACGAAACTGGTTATACGGATCTATAAAGGACCCCCCGCCCCGATTCAACGTACCGCCATTAATACCTTATTATAGTTCTTATAATCATAACTTATAATAAAATCAATCGTCATTGCATTAAAGGAATGAAATAACTTTCTCCCATCGTCTCCGTTTCTATAAAGTTTTTTAAATAATACTCGGAGAGGGTAGAAAGATGAAAAAACTGTGGGACCGCAGTAACACACAGTCCTCCTCCTCCTCCTCCTCATACTTCTTCTACTTCTCCTTCTACTTCTACTTCTTCTTCTTGTTCTTCTTCCTCTTCTTCTTCTTCCTCTTCTTCTCCCCAATGTGACATTTCAAACACCGTTCGATATATTCGTTTTGCTCAGAACCCTATCGCACTTTTGACGCTTCGCTCTCTCTCTCTCTCTCTCTCTCTCTCTCTCTGTCAAAATCCTTTGATTCCCCATCTTTTTGGGGTCGAGGGTGGAGGAGTTTGAAAATGTCGATGTGTCTCCAACGAAAGGGTTCCTTCGAATCGAGACTGAACGAGACCACCCTCAGCCGCCCTATCCCTCTTATTCTCATCTTTCTCTCCTTTCCTATACCCCTACCCCACCCGTGTTCGCTCCCCCCTCCCCCATCCTCCTCCTCCCTCGCTAACTCGTTCCCACTCTGTCGCCGTCTCTGCTTCTCTCAATTTCTTTTGCTCTTTATCCCCGCTTCATTCTCTTGCCGTCGTAACGACGACGACCCTCTGATTGGGACGATAAAAGGGCCGAGCGGGAAGGGGTAAAACACTAATTAGTTATCAAAGAACGAAAAAGGGGTTTGGTGACAAAATAGTCAGGCCTCGGCGACTCGAACTTTAACTTTCTTCGGGCTTCTTTTTCCTCCTTCCCCGCCGTTCCCCCCCCCCCCCGTCACATTTTCGTCGATATACATCCGCAAGATCTTCTCGTCTTCGTCACTTTACTCTTACCGCACTTTACTCGGCGAGTGCTTGTACTCTTTATCCAATAACGCTGTAAAAAATTGCCACAACGATAAAGTATTACTGTTCCCCCCACCCCCCCCACTCTTCGTTATAAATACAAATAAATTTGAACGAAGGCTTCTGGAGGTTATTGGGGGTTTGGGGGTTTGGGGGTGGGAGCAGGGATTTATAAACGATAAATAAAATTAAGCGGCGAAGAGTAGCTAACGATTAGAAAAATTCGAATCGGCAATAATAATCATTCAATGCGAGCCCTCGTTTGTATCTATATTATCAGCTAAAATCGTGGTGAAAAAAAACAACAATAAAACTAAACAACGGGACAACAAAAATATTCTCAAGATTAATGATTGAATATTGGTTTTAATATTCGTGAATATTTTAAGAACGGTAGTCTTAATAACAAAATCAAATGAAGTAGAGTCGCGCAATGATGATAAAGCGTGTCGGCGACAGTTTTAATGAAATATCAGTTATTATTGTTGGTGCCATGTTCCGGCTCCATCTTCGTTCTACATCCTACTCTCTCTCTCTCTCTCTCTCTCTCTATCTCTATCTATGTATCCATCTATGTATCCATCTATCTATCTATCTATCTATCTCTATCTCTATGTCTCTCTATCTCTATGTCTCTCTCTCTCTCTCTCTCTCTGTCAGCGAACGCGGGCGCGCGTGCTGTCTCCAGGAAGCCATGAGAAAGGTCGTCAGCCGGCGTAGGAGCCAGGAGCCATTCTCCATCTGATTGGGCAAGCCTCGAGTGTCTTAATACCCAAGAGAGTGAGGGCAGCCTGTATTGATTTTCGAATCATTAATTCTACGTCTAATCAGAACTTGTGTGATATCGAAGGGGAATGTTGAATGTTGAATGAGGATGTGGAAAACGTGTGGGGGGAAAGGGGAGGGGGATGGTGGCGGTGGCGGTGGCGGTGGCGGTGGCCGTCGGTAGCCGAGAAGCGAGAGAGGCTCCGTGCGGGTACGTGTTGCTGACTGAAACGTCAAAATCGCTTCTCGTGCACTGGCTGTACACGCCGACAATACTAATGCGCACGTGCTGAACGAGACCAGCAATCCGTTCCACCTGACTCGTCATACTTTGCTCGTGTCCTCCGACCCCAATAACCTCCCTAGGCCGGTCTCCCACGCGCGCCATCTACGCCCCCCCCACCCCTCTCTCTCTGACTCTGACTCTCTCTGACTCTGACTCTGACTCTGACTCTGACTCTGACTCTGACCCCGAGCGTTATTAGCGTTTTCGGGGGACGGATAAAAAAGGAAAAAAAAAGAAAAAAAAAAGAAAGAAAAAAAAATCCTCCAGCGGAGCTCGCGATAAATTCGGCAATCCGCACTTCGTTCTCTTTCCTCTTCCGTTCCGATACCCTGGCCGAGGCTCGTTTTCACCATTCGACTGCACAGTTATAAATAAATGAGAGCGACAACGTCCCAACGAAGAAACCTTGCACTATCCTACGGTCCTTACGCTGAACGGTTCGTTTTTATTAATACGTACCGGAGCAATTACGTTTCTTTTATATAATGAGAATCGTATTCGTCGGTGCCATCCTCGTTGCCAAATTAACAGAGCTTCAGAAAAATACATCATAAAAAAAAATAGCTACAACGCGTTGCTCTAGCCCGATCAGCTTCTTAAAAAAAAAGAAAAAGAAAAAAGAAATTACGTAAAATAATTCGACTTGGTAGGCTCGAAGCTTAAATCGCGTCCAAGTAAATCATGCAAATTTGTTGAGACTGACTATCAAAACGAAATATACAAACAAGACTTTTTTTATAGAAATACATTTGGTAATAATGTAAAGCAGATTTAATTTTTATTTTTATCGAATGTCTCGGACAACTTTTCTAATTATGTTGTTCATTGAACTGATATTACATTTGAGCCATTCATTTTTTTTTTCATTTGAATTCCCTTAGCGTTGAATTGAGCCAAAAAAAAAAATAAATTCTATTTTTACACATTACAGATAATGACAATTCAAATTTACTAGATCATTATTATTGATATTCTTCTTTCATAAAAATCATGATTTTACGTACGAGTTATTTTTTTTACAGAACAGTTTGATAAAGCTTGATTTAAAGAAAAAAAAAAAAAATGGGACAACATTGCATGTAAATTACGCCGTGAACCGCCGGAGGATGATGAATACATTAATGTAATAATAAAATAAAGCAATAAAGGAATGCTCAATAAGTTAATTTGTTGGTATTTAATATTTATTAAATTACGCAATGAAGTTGAGTAACGATAGTATTCATGCATATACGTATATACATATATGTATATATCCCGTATCTCACTCGTTCAAAATATTTACAGTTACAATTAATGTATAATATTATCTTTTTCGAATCTATGTTTAGTAAAAGAGAGCCTCTTCTCAGAAGTAAATCGTATTGACATTTCAATGTAAAATAAATAAATACACAGGAATTTATATCGAAAAAATGTAATAAAGTGATTTGTTAACAAGTTTACTCGTTTTTATTGTGAATTTAAATAACGAATACATAATCTTTTTATTTGCCAAGCTTTATAATTTGATTTAATATAACATTTAATAAGGGGCTATTCGCTGGTATGGCATTTAAAAACAAACATCACGTTAATATATAATAAACCATTGTTTTCATAAAGAAATTCTATAGTTATTGTAAATTATTGGTATCCTGGCTTGATATATATATATACATATATATTATTTGTGGTTGATGGAGTAACGTTGACAGAAGAAATTATTTAACTTCGTTAACAAATAAAATCATGACTAATTGAGGATAATTATTACATCACGTAAACAAGTTAACAACCGCGTGATAATAAAAAAAATCTCTGTAATTGTTTGTTAAAAATAGAATGCGTTAACGAGGGTGCTTCGTAAGATAAAGGCGTTTAGTAATGGTATGGAGTACAAGTAATAAGCAAGCGGGTACGTAGGATCGAAAATTTCTAATCGTCAAGGCTTAAGGCCGACAGATTCCAATCATTTTCATTAAATTTTTGGTATTTACATTTTTTTTTTTTTTTCGTTTTTATAAGCGTATGTAGTTTTACGATCTACTATTCGATGTAAAGCCACGTACCGACGTAAAATGATCCGATCGTACGTATAAGCGCGCGCGCGCACGAACAAAAAAAGACAATAGGATATATATATATATAGATACGTGTGCGTGTGTATAGGGGGTGGTGAGGTGAGGTGGGGTGGGGGGAGGCACATGTGCGTGTAAAGAGACGATAAGATGCCGGAGCGCGAGCCGCGACTTATATTGTCGCACAATTGGTGCGTGAATTCTTCAGGCGATAATAAAAATTAATAGTTGGCATCGTGGGGGCGAGGCGGCCGAGCCACGGCCAATCGAGCCAGCGTACGAAGGACCTGAGTTGTCACGTGGCCGATTCCTCCGGCACTGTTCGTTCAAAAGTGATCGCCCGCCTGCCAAAGTCGCAAATATCTCGCAACAGTCGTCCCATCTTCCCGGATTCTTTCTTTCTTTTTCTTTCCTCGGCAGGTTGGCATTCCTTACGCGAGCCTAAATATATATATATACGTACGTATATATATAGGTGCGCTCGTGCTTGGGGCTAGCTGGTGCGTAGGCGGAGGAGTACGTTTTGTTGGAGGATCTAGACTTAGGCTTTCTAGTCGGGTTATGAAAATATTTTTGCAAGTACTCGCGAATCGATTGCCGAACGAAAAGCGTACCGAGAATCGGGCCCGATTATAGAAAATTGCCCATTTCCTGATAACGAACTCTCGTAAAATAATAACGTAATCGCGTTAGTTTCCTCGAATTGTATTTGCCATTTGAGGAGCTTAAACCGTGAGATAATGATGATCGTGTCATCTCTTTACATAATTGGCTTTAATCGACACGCAATTATGTTGGAGCGCCGAAAAGAAAAAGCCAGGCAGGTAATACAGACGAGGGATCGTAAAGCTCGCTCCTCGTATAACCTACAACATTGATTAGATAATGAGAATTGTAATAATAATAATAATAATAATAATAATAATAATAATAAAAGAAAAAAAAAAAAGGAAAGAAAAAAAAAAAAAGAAACGTATTATTGTAACTAACGTTACAATGGAAATTTCTGGATTAAAAACGAGTGTGAAAGTTATAAAAGCGAGGCGACACAATATTGAGACGTGTAAACTGATTTCTGATTTACAAGGACGACAAAGAAGCAGCTGCGCGCTCGCACCCGTGCCCGCCATGATTTATTACGAGCAGGACCGATAAGAAGTCGCGCAATGACGTTTAAGAAGGAAAACCTTCGACATCTCATAAATTCTCAGTTGTTCTTTCTCACTCCCCCGACCATCCTCTCTCTCTCTCTCTCTCTCTCTCACACACTCTCTCTATCTGTGTCTATTCGTACGTATGTATACTTATATGTGCGTATGAATATGTAAAATGTAAAGGTATAATTATATTGGAATGATTCACGACTACGATATACTTGTAAAAACGGTAAAAACAAATACGAGCTATACGATGTCATTGAGGCCCTGATTATTAATTCCGTTAATAAAATCGTCTGCAAGATTGCCAAATTATTATCACTTTGAGGCCTCGAAAGTCGTAAATTATATCATTATATTGTCATCAGCCTTTGTCGGGATTACATTTATTATCGATCGCGGAGGGAAATCATCGGGTTGGGGTGGGGGGGCGGGGCGAGGACGGTAATCCCGTGCGATAATACACTTAACGCGCCGAGCGTTACCTTACCTTTTGTCCTTGTACTCGGTATTGAGACGAGGAAACAAAGACAAGAGAGAAGCAGTGGCGATAGCCGTAACGAGGCTGACATCATTATTGCATTATTATCGGCGCGTGAAGTGAAATTGTCGAGTAAGCGCGCGTGCCCTTAAACGGGCCAAAGGGACAGGGCATTGTGAGCAGGGGGGGCGGAGGGAGGGAGGGAAAGACTCGAAATCGGAAAGGGAAAGGGAAAGGAGCGGTGAGTCGATGGCGTCGAATCGTTTACATTTACGTAGCCAGTTAAGTCGTTGGTGGATCGAGGTTTATCGGGGACGGCGACGTTCCACGAAGAAGAGCCGCGAGTCAGGGCCCCTCTCCTCCTTGGCGACAACAACTGCAACCGCTACTGTGGGCGCGGACCCGCGCGCGACGCCAGTACGCGGGGGATCTCGACTTGAACTCTATCGGTCTTTTAACTATATATATATATATATATACAAAAAAAAAAAACAATAAAAACAACAAAAAAAAATAAAACGCGCGCACCACTGAATAGAGTAAATCAGTCGGCTCGCGTATTTACGTGGGCGTTTAAGAGTCAAGCTCTCGTACGCGGACGAATTACATCGATCCGCCGAGTCGAATCATTGGCGCGAGAATGAGAAAAAGGAAAAAAAAAAAAAAATAATAATAAAAAAAATTTATAAAGCATCGAGTGGTGCGATCTCGGCTAAACTCTTACTTTCTGTCTATCCGCCTGCGTCTCTCTCTCTCTCCCTCTCCTCTCTCTCTCTCTCGCCGTGCTCTTAAAAATTGAAGAAAGAATGGCTGGTCTATTGATTTTATCTGCGATTTAAATTATTGCCCAGCTCTTTGCTCTTTGGCACTCCATTCAAGAGGATTGTTAAATAGAAATGAAGTGGCGGGGAGGGAGGGGTCGGCGGTGCGTAGAGGGCGAGGGAATATTTTCTCTTACAATACAGAAGCATTAGCAGAACTAGAATATCGGTAACACAATATTATTTATCCAATAAATCAGTCTCGCTCATCCGTCTCTCTCCCCGTCTCTCCCCGTCTCTCTCTCCCCGTCTCTCCCCGTCTCTCTCTCCTCGTCTCTCCCCGTCTCTCGTACTCTCGCACATCACTCAACGATGCCCTTTCATTTATATTTACATTTTTTAAAGAGTTTTTAATAAGACTTACAAAGAGCTTTAAAATTGGCGAAGTGATTGATAGATCAACGGGCCGCGGAGGGTATAAGGTTCCGTACTCCCAGAGCTGTACATTTATTAACGATAATGGAATTTCAATTAGACTTGTTTTGACTTATTACTATTGATATTTTATGCGAAGCATATCATAATGTCATTTCAGAAGGTTCGTTTTCATTGAAGCGCGACACCTTTTACCTTATATCGGAATAATTATTTAACCGATAATCTTATTAAGCTCCTCGTAAGCTTATTTTTATCTATACAAATACACGCGATACTCCGATAAATAAGGGATGATCCGTATACACCTTGTCTCCGGTAAATCCTGAAGAGGATTTTTTTTTTCTTTCTTTCCCCCCCCCTCTTCAATCCTCAAAGTCAATTCTCCTCAATACTAGTGTAAGTATATATTTTATAAATCGCATTGGGAGAGCGAGGGGTAGGAAGGGTAAGGGACATAAAGTGTGGGTATAAATAATTTCATAATAAATCCACGGTAGATTAAGATATTTCGTCGCTGGGAAATCAAAGAGGTGCTCGTCGGATTGAAACGAGAGGAGAGAAGTTGATTTCAATGGGACGACAACTCCGTTAATTATCTCTATAAATTATTAGAAATCCATTCGTCAAAGAAGTTTCTCCGAATATGATTTTATTACAGCCGCTCGCGTTTTCATTATTTGATCAAGGAAACCCTCACTGTCGTCAATGGCAAAATCAAAAGCAACATTAAAATAAATTTTACTCTTGAAACCAATTTTAAACGCGTCTACACACGTATGCATACATATACATACATATACATATATATACATATATAATGTATACATATACATATTCATTTCGACCTCAGAAATAGAAAAGAATTTGATATGTTCCCTCTCTCTCTCTCTCTCTCTCACCCTCTCTATCTCGTATTTTCTTCATGATTTGAATATAATTCATTATCGGGACGAGAGACGTTTTACAAAAATACTCCTTTCGCCTTGGTTGCGTTCGGTTTATTGCAAACGGAAAAAAGTGAATTTGAATGAATACATCGATAATCTCGTCAGCCCTTGGAAACGGAGTACATTTATCCCACTTCTATCACTATCACTACCACAACCATCCGCCCCATTATAACTTTTTTATGCGCCGCGGTATTCTCTCCTTGTCTGGCATCAAGTCAGTGCATTAACAATTTATCTGCGCTCATCTGGATGAATAAAGAATGTGCGCATGGTTGGGGGGGGGGGTAGGGGGGTAGAAACGTCGGGTACCCCCCAATAAGCAAAGAGATGACATGAACTTCAGTCGCATTTACGAAATATGAGGGAGGTTTTCCAATTGAAGTGCGACAAATACTCTAGTAATACATAAATACGACTCCTCCTCCGCGACCGTCCCCCCACCCCACCCCTCCTCCACATCGTCAACCGCCCCTTTCCCCGCCGTGATAATGTACATGTATATAGAGGTGGCATTTCATTAGTTAAACATAGAGAATGCGAAAAAACAAGATCAGGTGGCAGATAGGAGGAGGGATGGTACAGAGGGGATTGTAAGAGGATAAAAGAGAGCCAACTAAAGAGCGGGCGAAAAAGTAAATAATTACACTAAAGAAGCAGGGAGAAAGATTGTGAAGGGGAGGAGTGAGCGGGTACGAGATGACGAATGACGAAGCAAAGAGAGCGATAATGTTTTGGCTTTACTTAGCTAATTAGATCTCTTTCTCTCTACTCTGAATCCTCTCTCTATCCCTTCTCTTATTCTCTTTCTCCCCCCACCCCCCCTCTCTCTCTCACTCTCTCCCTATATATATATATATATATATATATATATTACTGCCTCATGAACGGATTCTGTATCTTTGCACATTCATCTGCCACTCGTATATATATATATATATATATATATTTATCTTTTAGTTACTTGTGCCACTCTCTCTATCTCTCTATCTCTCTATCTCTCTATCTCTATCTCTATCTCTCTACCTCTACATCTTCGGTCCTCTTTGACTTTCTCAATGCCTTTACTACTGTAGGACATCGTATTTCACTCTCTTCATTCTTTTCTTAAGCTATGTCCGGGGTCGGTGAATCAAGCGAGCCCCGGCATTAATTCATTTTGATATTATTTTCCGAGACAGGGGCATTAACATTTCTCGATCAGATTAATTAAATAATTTTCCTCGGTTCAAGGGACGGCCGGGGCAAGCGGCAGGGTTGGAGGGTGGGATGGCGGTATGGCGGGATGGGAGGGATGGGATGGAGCGTGGGATGGCGGGATGGCATGGAGGGCGAGAGGGGGGGTCGGTTGGCTCGGGGGCTCGGGGGTCGGCCAGATTTTAGACGAGTTTAGCTCTCCTGCTGCCAAAAAGAGCGAACGGCACGAGCGAAGAACTCGTCGACTCGTGATATCGGTTGCCGGTGCTCGATAATAGTCGAGGCCGCGCAGTCGAGGCGGCCGATGCCGAGAGATTGACATTAACGAACGGAGAAAACGGCGAATTGCCGCGCTAATAAATATTAATTTTAAATACCCAGAGCTTTTGACGTTTAATCGGATATAATTAGATGGGAAGTCGCGGCCGGGGTAAAAGGTGAGCTCGCTGAGTCGACTACCGTAGACCCGAATACCGTAAAAAAAGCGGTAAGGGGATTGAGTGAGCGAGCGCGGGGCGGAGGGAGGGGCGGGGAGGGAGCGCTCTCGTGTCTGACCGTACGAAATGAGCTCGCGCTCAGTCCGGAGGGGAGAGAAAAAAAAAAAAAAAAATACCTTAGCGAAAAAAAAAAAAAAAAAAAAAAAGTACACCGAGCAAATACTTAGGATCGCATTCATTACGCCACGTTTTGAGTATGTATGTGAAAGCGTCGGGCGGTTTGTGAAAGGGAGTGTGTGTGGGCAGAGGAGAGAAGTTTCGATGGCCGATGGCAGGGCAGAGAAGACGGCAGACGGCATTTCGGCGAGGGAACCAAAGTCAGAGGAAAACGGCGGAGGCAAGCACAGGAGGGTGGCTACGAGGTAAAGCTTCGCGATAATTACCCACATGGGGCCGGGATCGGCCATTTTACTTTGATAAACCCTGTATTTTTCTTGGCTCGCGTATCAAACCATCCCTCTCGTGATTTTTTATCTTGTGCCGTTCCTCTTTGACCGGCCCTCTCTATCTCTTCCCTCCACCCCCCCATCCCCCTCGCTCTCCTTTTACGCCCTCACCTCGTGTATCTCGCAGACGGTGGCTTTGTCCCCCGTCCCCGGGACGTTTTAATTATTTTATTATTAGCTCGGCCGCGGGCGCCCAATTCTCGCTACGTCCGCGCAATAACCATAACAATGACAATGGCAATGACAATGGCAATGATCGAACAACAAGAGAGGTGGTGGCGGTGGTGGCGGTGGTGGCCGGTAGGGGTTATTGGGGCAGGGGTTATAGGGGCAGGGGTTATTGGGTCAGGGCAGGGTTTAGTCTCCGTCGCCTTCCGCCTGTGCCACCACTGACAAAGGAATGTCTCCTCGTGAGAGCCGCGCGTTCCATTACCGCTCGGCTCACGAATCCGCGGCCATTCGGCGCGCTTCCTTTTTGGATAAAGGATCGCCGCCACCCCCCCCCCCCACCGTCCTTTATCACATCTTACGATCCCTTGAAAAGTTTCAACTTTCACCGGCTCGGCTGGCATTCACATGTTCAAAGCGAGCGCCAGGTTAACGCTTTCAAGATGAACATTATAAAGGCAAATCTCGCATTGGCATTACTCTTAATAAAGTAAGCGGCTCGATATATATCACAAGAGGCTGGATCTATTTAATATTTATACTCTTAATATCCCTTTACCATTCTTAAACTCATTCATCTTGCTATATATTATCCGATAATTTATAAAAATCAGAATACATTCAGCTCTCTCTCTCTCTCACTCTATCTCTGACTCTCCACACACTCTCCACACACTCTCCACACACTCTCCACACACATATGTATATGAGGAGGGGCACGCACGCGCGTGCGTGTATTCGCAGTTAAGAAGGTCTAAACGAGAGTAATGGCTTGCATGTAAGCGGAGTTACGCTGTCGGGAATCAAAAATAATTACGAAAAAAAAAGAAAAAAGAAAAAAGAAAAAAAAAAGATCATGAATAATCGGTAAGTGAGAAAAATAATGAAGGCTCCGGTCGCTAATAAAGAAAAATAAAGAAGGGAGCTGCGATACGAAAGGCGCGATAATTAATGAGCTCGGTCGCGGTAAATATCGAAAGACTTCCATCATCAGCGGCTTATTCCCATCATGCAACACCGTGGCAAAATAAGGACAAGCAGATACAATTACATATACATGGATATATTGAGAGAGAGAGGGGGAGAGAGAGAGAGAGATGAAATAGGAAGTAAGTATATTTTTGTTGTATGTATCGACGACTCGTATTGTCGATATCATCGGTATCAGCGGGCGGAAAATCTCGTTAACTAACTGGATCCCGCGTTCCACGAGCTTATATGCCTCCGCGGAAAAAAAATGAAGCAATGGCTCGCCGCTTGTAATTAATTAAGAGGCGCGACTACTCACGATAATAATAATAATAATAATAATAATAATAATAATCAAGTGATCCCAATAAGGCGTTTAAAAACTGTCAGTATTTACGTTATTGGTGTAAGTTGTTATAATAATAAATACGTTATTAGAGAATATAATTTAGAATATCGGCATACGACGCAATCAAGGTGTCGCTGTGAGAGTGAGAGAGAGAGAGAGAGATAAATGCTATTGAAAGGATAGAAAATAAGAAGGGGAAGAATAAATAAGCGAGGTGAAAATTAATATGCCGTGGGCTCGTGGTAAATTGGCGATTATTCGACGTCACTAAGGCCATGACCAATCATTGGCCAAAATGGGCAATTCAATGGGCAAAATTCGAGATTCGTCCCTCATTGCCTATTCGATTCGGGGGAACTTTTTTTTTTTCTTCTTCTTTTTTTTTATTTTATCGAAGGCGACATCTTTTCGAACGAAGCCGCAGCTCGAATCCAAAATCCCCACAAAAGGTTTCTGTAAGACGAGCGAACCAGAGAGAGAGAGAGAGACGTTGAGAGAGAGAGAGAGGGACGGGGGAGTCGTATTCCAAAGCATAGAAGTGTCATTCATTCAAAGGCGGCGTTGTTCCATCCATCAACCATCGAATATAATGGCACGTACTCATTGTTCTAATTTGTGCATACGATTAACGCGCGCAGCCACGTATTGCCGCCGTCTATACCGAAATTGGGGGAGGCATGCGGCTGCTTCCTCTTATCCCCTAAATCGCCGGCCCACGGCCCTAAATCGCCGGCCCACTTCATCCGTCACTCTTACATGGCGATAGACATGGGGGGAGCCCCCGACCCCCGCCACCCCGACCCCTCCAACGCCGACCCCCTAACGCCCTGTAGATCCTCCCGATCGGCTTCTTACGATTTGCGCACGTAAGATTACGCGCGAGGACGCGAGCCTGGGTAGCCGCGCACGCGCGAGCTCGGTGTGGGCCCGCCGTGGAATCTGCCCGTGAATTCTTGCAAGAGACGCGTAAACTTAGCCGCAATAAGCAGCGGACGGGGTGAAGAACTAAGAGAACGAAAGAGCCGGGGACTGTCAAGCCGAGGCGCGCTACGGATTGAGAAAAGGGCCGCAGAGCACGAGAGAGAGAGAGAGAGAGAGAGAGAGGGGAGGGGGACCAAAGATTAAACTCCCACACGGCCTGGGACGTAGAGTGCGACAACTACGCTTGTCTCTCTCTCTTCCTCTCTCTCTCTCTCTCTCGTGCTCTGTGTAGCTCATTCTAGAACACTGCCCCCCCCCTCACCCCCACCCAACCGCGTATATAGATCGATGTACAAAGCGTGTCAAACGGCTAACAATACCCGCCATCTGACGTTCAATTACCAAGTTAATGCGCTACCGTTTTGATAATTAAACAAATACGCGCACAATTTCGTTGCTTTCTTCTCACTACTTCTCCAAAAACCTTTTCTTTTTTTCTTTTCTTGTTTTTTTTTTTTTTTTTTTGTTGGTTATATTATGTATTTAAAGGCTCCCCTCCCTCCCCCGCCCCCGGTTTTACATGGCACTCATTCATTTGCGCTCGCAAATAACATCGACGCTGTATTCGTTTCTCTCCTTTGCCCCTAAAAACGCGCGCGATGTTTCCTTCGGTCCCTCAGCCTCCCGCCTCCTACCGCAATTTATTTTTTAATCGAATTCCAATCTGCACTCCCCCTCCAAACCTCTCGGCCTCCCCCGCCCCCAGGCCTTGCGTTGCTTGCCTTAACACGCGCCTTTTTTTTTTTTTTTTTTGCCCGTTCAAACTCGCCCTTCCGTCAACGTTTCTTAGGCGCGCCTTCTTCTTTGGCCCGCTCGTTACCCCCTCCCCTCCCCCGACCCGAGACCCGAGACCCGAGACCCGAGACCCACCAGCCGGTTGCCTTAAATCGTACAAACGGTCGCTCGTAGAGCACGTTATTGCCGATTCGCCTCCCGACGCACGCGCCTACATACATATCGGCGTGCAAATAGCGCTCGCGCCGGCTATTGTGCGAGCCGCTTGAGCGCGATTATTATATTATGCGCGACCGGAAACGGATGTGTGAAACGAATGTACCTACACGTTTGTATGGACGCGAACGCGCCAAGGGGTAATGAGGGAATGACATGCGCGTCCTCGTAGGCACGCCGCCCTCTTTTTTCCACTCCCGGTTCCAGATCGCTATTCCCGAATCCCATTCTCTCTCTCTCTCTCTCTCTCTCTATCGTTATCCGTCTTGCAGTTTCTCGAGGAGTACGGTGAAGTGAAGAGAGCGCGCCCTAGTCAAAGAGACGACTACGACGACTACGACGACTACGACGACTACGACGACATTCATAACTCATTTTTTCTCCCATTTAAAGCTGTTTGGGGTTATTGAAAATTCCCCTTTTATAAAGTGAGCGGTGGCGGTTTAACGCGTCTCGCTGACTGTTATTGCTTCCACCCCCCCCCCGGTATCCCGTTTCAAATATGTTAATTGGTTCGTCGGAAACGAAGCCCTTTTCGCTCACATTCCTTGCGCCATGAGAATAAAGTAACTCACGTGTAAATACGTCCCTCAATGCATAAGACGACGATCTCCCACTCGAGCTCTGTCTTACCTGAAACAATAAATAAAATTAATGCGCTTAGCGAGCATATGCCAAACAAACGTCAATTATTATTCTAATTATTATTGGGCTTGTCGTCGTTGTCGTTATTGTCGTTATTTTATTTCGGCTTCAATATAAACGTGCGTATATCGTATATTTAAGAGGAATGATAAAGTCGAGCGCCAACATATTATTTGACAGTCGACTCTAGTCGATCAAACTCCGACTGTTTTGTCTTCCAGCTGGACCGTAATCGTATCGCCGGCACGCTTATCGGCGCCGATACGATATCGGAAATCAAGTCATTCTCGTACGTTGTCAACTGGCATCGGCTCCTGCCTTATTACAAATCATTAAAAACCGTCTCTCTCAAAAACTTTCCCAACAACTCGCACGACTCGCAACAATTTCCATCTTACGTACTTATTTTTATTTTTTATTTTTTTATTGTTTTTTTTTTTTTCTCTTAATTTCTAAGCTCTACAAATAACTTTTTGCTAATGATATTTGCTTATATTCGTTTTTTATCGACTAATTTTTATCGAACAACTGTATTATATTTAAGGAAAATTATAAAAAAGTCTTCAACTCCCCGTCGAGTTATTCTTATTCCTGAGATTATAATTTAGGTTATTGGCCGGGTATAATCGGGTAGATTTTAAATTATTCGCAACCTTATTGTATTAATCTCGAATCTAAGTAAAAATAGCGCTACTGACTCGTACCGTATCTCAAATCTATAATAATAATAATAATAATAACAATAATAACAATAAAAAAAAAAAATAATAAGAATAAAGATAACAGCAATAATAACAATAATAACAACAACGACAACAACAACAACGACAACAACGACAACAAGAACAATAATGGTACGATTAGGGGGAATGTAAAACGGTGAAAACCATAGATCGATTGCATTTGTATTTGAATCCTATACATGAAGGATCTTGTTTACGGGCATATAATACCACAAGTATTTATGAA
Source organism: Ceratosolen fusciceps (assembly GCA_018883505.1). Lineage (NCBI taxonomy): Eukaryota > Metazoa > Arthropoda > Insecta > Hymenoptera > Agaonidae > Ceratosolen > Ceratosolen fusciceps. The sequence goes on from RCIC01000026.1 coordinate 409,358, forward strand.
ACACGATTTTATTATGAATCGGTGTTTGAAAGTGAGGTAAGGATTGGGAGGAGAGACGAGCAGCATCGAGAGATAAAAAATATTAATGATTATATCGCCTACCCGTTGGTTTAGCTCTACGTATCCGAATGTCCCTCCACCCCCCCCCCCTTCCTCCTATCATCTCACTCACTCTCACTCTCTCTCTCTCTCTCTCACTCACTCTCTGCCCCCGTCTCTCTCTCTCTCTCTTACACCGTAAATACGAAAGACGCTTTTAATAGCAGCGTATCGAAAGTAGTGGTTGCTCTCGAGGGCGAACGGTTGCTCCTTGGGTAGCGGGCCTACGGGGAGCCCCTTTATCTGTTAGAGCCGGGCTAACAGCATAACATCGAATCGACATCAAACAACACATGTCAACCGATATTCCTCCCACTTCCTCTTTGGGTAAACATATAAGCAAGGCTCGTCGTCCGAGTCGAGGACCGTATTTCAGTCGAGGCACATATTGTTTTCGCTACGGGCCACGCATACCAATTGAACTACACAGAGAGAGAGAGAGAGTGAGAGAGACAGAGAGACAGAGAGAGAGAGAGAGAGAGAGAGAGGGAGGGAGAGAGAAAATTTGAGAGACGCCCGTCGATTCTTGAGTTATCTTAAAATGGCTCCGCAAAATGAAAAACGATCCTTGTGAGAGTGAGCCAAGGATGGAGAGAGGCTGGACAGGGGCTGAGGCTCTATGATTATTGGACCCGTACTAACCAAACGAGTGTACATTCGTTAATTTTAAAACAAACATTGATTTCATTTTTTTTTTTTTTTTTTTTTTATAAATACTCGTGACTGGCGTTTTTTCCTTCTACTACTACTACTACTACTCTTCTTCTTCTTCTTCTTCTTCTTCTTCTTCTACTACTACTACTTCTTCTTCTTCTCCTTCTCCTTCTCGAGCTCTTGACTCCTGAATGTTCTAATATAACTTTTAAATGACTCGTGACATCTTTTTTCTCTCCAGATCCTCTAAACCCCGCGGCCCGAACCTCTTTCCTCCTTCCTCTTTCCTCTTTCTTACTTCAAGGGATAAGTACAATTTTCTTTTAGTTCTTTTAATTTATGTAAATACTTATTTAGAGGGGACGAGGCTGAACTCTCCCCCGTCCCGGTCTCGCTCGCCGAAAGAGCGCTCCATATAATTAGGAAGACTTGTCCGCTTATAAACATATTAACTTTGTAATATTGTCTCTCTAGACTGTATCGGGCAGGGGCCGGTGTTCGAGTGTCGAGCGGGTCCGGAGGGAGGGAACGGGATTTATCAACTGCCTCGCGAAATATCGACACTGACACCCGGAAGTCGCGAATAGACCCGAAGCTGAGCCGGGGCTGGAAGCCCGAGGTCCGAAAAACCCATAACGATCGTACGTACTGATCGGCCTGTCAACAATGCGGGCACAATTATTCATTAAGCGGCCACATTATCCGTATCTGTTTGCAGATTGACTATTGGCCTGCGGTGTCGCTGTGAAAATATTTTTCTATTCCATTTTTTTTATCTTAATGTCCGCTCTTGGAAATTCCAATTGATTCTTTTAACGCGCAATTAATCGAGGACAACGGCCACATACATATTGCAATAACGTATGCGTAACAAAGTGCGGGATCAACGCTCCCATATATGCTATATATATATATATATTAATACTATTTCATGGTCAGGCCTTATTGGGGTTATTGCAATAGGATTTTTATGTAACGAAGCATAACTTTATGCCGGATTAAATGCAGATTAAATTCACGCGCATTTTTAAAAAGTGCTGATTTTTAACTGATTGGAACGGTCTTAGTAGGTGCAAAGAGAGTGAGTGAGTTAGTTAGTGAGAGTGAGTGAGTGAGAGAACGACATCTGTTTGACATCAGTATTTGTCAAGGCGTGACTCGGCACTTGTGTCCCCCAAACGAGAATACAAAACCTCTGCTACTTTTGTCTATCTCTCTCTCTTGTCTGTCCCCGTAAAGGAAGCTAGTATAGTTGATCGATCTATCTATCGGCTCGCAGGATCCATTCGATGCCAATTGAGCGTGAAAATCGCAAACAATGGCGAGTCCTCGATGATAATCGAATTCCTCGCGGCGGGAAGGCGGTGCGGCGGATAAGTCGTGTGTGTGTCAGAACGCGCGAGAGCGCGAGCGCGGGGGGGGGGAAAGGGGACGGGAAACTCCGAAAGGCAGATGCAAGTCAAAGTCGTCGGGGTTTTTTTTTTTTTTTTTTTTTTTTTTTTTTTTGCCAAGCTCGTCTCGGGCAGGGGTTGGGAGAGGTCGGTTGGGTTGGGAAATAGGGGGTGGGGGCCGTTTAGAACATCTGCGAACAAGTTGCGGATACTATGAGACAGTGGCGACGAGGAGTCGATTCGGCGAATAATAGCCGTGGCTCAGTGTCGATAATAAGGAGTGCCGGCCGTGGTGGCGTGGTGAGAGAGAGAGAGAGAGAGTCGAGTAAAAGTAACGGACGACGAGAGAGAGAGAGAGAGCGCGCGCGAGAGAGAGAGAGAGAGGGGACTAAATTACACGGGCTGCCTAAACTAATCTATTAATAATGCATCGATAATGTACGGCCGAGTTCGGGACCCTTGCCGCACGGGGCTCCCCGGGGCCGAACTAAAAATACGAATAAAATCATAAATCTCGTGAGATTGAACGCTGAAAAACGAAAATAATGAGATGATGGCGGAAATAGATGGGAGTTGCATGGGAAATCGGGACGTCGATAGGAAACGAGCATTGGTGCTGGTTCTCGAAATAGGCGAGGCCGGGGACAAGTACGACAAGTTGCTTTGAATCGGAGGCCACGGGCATACGTATTGGGCATGTGGGCCCGATAATGCCTACGGGGCCAGACTAATTGAGACTCCTTCGCCGCCGCTCCCTTCCAATAACCCCAAAGTCCGTATTATTTGCTCGCCGTCCCGTCTATTTACACCGAATCTTACGAGACGATTGGTACGGAACGAACAAGGGGGGGACACGAGGGGGAGTACCCGAGTGTCGAAGAATGGTTAAAGAAGAAGGTATACAGTAGGATAAACATACTCGTGTAGTGCCACGAGCACTCTAGTCAATGATATGTCTAGAGGGAGTGAGTGAGACTAGAGAGAGAGAGAGAGAGAGAGAGATGGCGGGAGAGTCGAGGCTGACTGCAGCTGAAACGTATCGGTTGCACGTGTCCGAGAGAGGCATCGGTCGCTTCCACGTTCCGATCGGCCTGTCTAAGCCATTTCCTCTCCACCCGCGCAGTTCCTTTTTTTTTTTTTTTTTTTTCTACCGCTTACTTTATTTATTTTTTTTTTTTTTTTTTTTATTTTTTTTTTATATATTTTTTCGAGGCTGGCTCTCCTTCAACGGCTTTCCCCTCCCGCAGGGGTGAAGGAGTAGGGTAACGGACTTGCTGGAGGGCCGAGACTCGCGTATCTAAAAATATTTTTATGGCGCCCCCGCTGTGATCTGTTGCAGTATCCGAGAGCAACTGCATCGTGAGCTTCTATTTCGAAGGATTCAATGCATCCATCGTCGCCCTCGTGATCACCGCCATTAAATGACAAAATGTATAATATTTCCGGTGAATGCCTCTCTCTCTCTCTCTCTCTCTCTCAGTCTCTCTCTCTCTCAGTCTCCCTCTCCTATTCCTTTTCTGTGCTCGGCTGGAGCTATATAAACAAGTGTTCCTAACTAAAAACTAAATGACGGCTGAGTCAGCCTCGTGGCTGGCTCCCGCGACGACTTTTAGATTCGATTTATCTCGCTGATGCTAACATTTCTCCCTCTCCCTCTCCCTCCCTCACTCTTCCTGACTCTCCCTGTCTTTGACCGTGTCAATGTGTGTAGCGCAAGGGGGTTCAGTCGACGGTTCGTTAATGTCGCGAACGGCGACGGAAGCGTTCAATATGATTTCTTTCATACGACCTCGAACTCGTTGGGAATATTTTTATCGTATCTCAAATTATTTTAATGAATTGTTAATCTTGACTACAGTGTAAGTTATATATACAAGCCCGTGCTACGACTCTGCACATCTATAAAATACACACGCGAATCGCTGAAAGCTCGGAATAATATTATGCTTGAATTAAATCTTAAAAAAAAACCCGTGTAAAAAGAGATTAATACGTTCACAATGAAATCCACGAGGAAGGTCACTCGCAACGTATTCGACCTTCCCTGTCGCTCCAAGTCCCTTTCATCCACATCTCTCTCTCTCTCTCTCTCTCTCTCTCTCTATAATTTATTCGTTTCTCTATTTTCAAAATACAATCTGGTCTACGAGTACAAACAACAAAAATAATGCTCAACAAACTATCAATTATATACGAATGTGGCTCTTATTCCTTAAAACTGCATTTACCTATCGCGAGCCTTTTATAGGTAACCGAGTTTTGCCGTTGCAAGAAAAAAAAAAAACAAAGAAAAAAGTACAGTCTATACTTATTTTATGAGGGTATTTTATAATTGGAGCATTGAGCTCAAAAGGAAATGACGGTAGAGAGAAAAATTAATAAAATATATAGAGTATACAAGGCCTGCGAGGGCATGTACACGTGGCTAAAGTAATAACGATTATACTAATAAGTGTGCTACACACTTCGGTTACAATTCATAATGACTGCACGAGTTTAATTCTTGTAATTGTATAATGTCCTCTTCAAGTGCGCTACCAGTTAATACAGCAGTTGCCAATGTAAAAATCATTCCATTAGAAAGCAGCAACTTTTTTTAAGCTTTCGTTTTATTCTTATTCATGCTAAAAGTCGTCATTTATTTATTTTTTATATATATATAAATAAAGAAAAGAAAGAAAAAAAAGAAAAAAAAACAAAGTAAAAAGAAGGAATGATAAGGAAGATAAGGCGTGGCGGAGGTGGGGGTGGGGTGGGGGGGGGGGGCCGGAAGCTGCGGAAAAGATGACGAGGCGGCCGAGGCTGACGGATCGGTTGCCGATGCGCGTTACATACAAGTAACTTGGGCGAGAAATAAGAGCGACTCACTCCTTTACGATAACTGGCGCTACCGCGAGGGATTCGGTCAAGGAATGCGCGCGTGTGCGCCAAAGCATGCCGATCTGGCGCACTCGGTTGCTTACCCTTCGCGATACGCGGCTCCTCCGTCGGGCCTTCGCGGCACCTACGCAGACGAGCGACAGTGTGTGTGAGAGACAGATAACGCGGTGCGGGGCGGGGGTGGGGGGTGTATAACAGCGGGTGGCGATGTAGGTAGGGTGAGGGAGGGAGAGCGGGGATACCGGAGGAGGGCGCGCGCGCGCGCGCGCGCGGTCAATAATTTTGCCGAGCGGCTCGAGGAGGCACCGGGAGGAAGATGCAGTGGGATCGCGCCATTGGTTACGCGGTCCCGGCGGCGCCGATCTGTCGGGGCCGATGTTTGTCTAAGGGCTTTTCCTGCCCCTACCGCCCACCTGGAGGAGACCACCTTCGTGGACGGAGAGCGCGTGGGGGGACTGCCGGGAGCTCGGGGAGCCAAGTCCGGACGCGTTTCTTTACACGGCCTTCAGTTGGTAAAGGACTCGCGGCTCGCTATATCCTGACTTCGATGCCTTTCTCTCTCTCTCTCTCTTTCTATCTATCTATCTATCTATCTATCTATCTATCTATCTATCGCTATCTCGCTCGCTCTGACGTTGGACTTTCGATGCGAGCGGCTCCGGCAGCGGAGAGCGACTTTGGTGGGGTGAGTGAGAAAGAGAGCTAAAGCGTGCCGTCGACCCCGCCCCCCTTTTTAAAACCACGCCTACTATCGCTCCCTTTCTCTCTCTCTCTCACTCTCACTCTCTCTCTCACACACGCACACGCACACGCACGCACACGCTCTCTCGCTCACAGCCCCTCACAGCCCCACACAGCCCCACACAGCCCCACACAGAGCCACACAGCCCGTCACAGCCCGTCACAGCCCGTCACAGCCCGTCACGGTCCCTCTGGGCCGCGGTGTCGCAACGCATACCGATATAGAGGGAGGCGCGCGTAAACGGTGTCCGATCGGCTTCTATAAAATCGTGCGAATAAACGCGCGTAGCCGTACAGTCGTGTGAGTGCGTGGCTCGCTGCGAGCTGCTTCTTACGCATCTGCGCGCACGTGTATTGGGATTATTGGGGACCACCGGTCATATAACGCCTCTATACTTTTTAAAGCTGCATTTGTATAATAAATACGCTTATGGCACTCGGCAGCAGAATCGGCGGCGCATTGCTGACTCGACTGCTAAGATGTTCCTTAGCTCTTTATATGTCAGCTACGGAGATACTTTGCTCCCATATCGCACTCGAGCACTCTCTTGCCCACGGCTTCTCTTGTATTAGCGCGTCATTATATACCCTACGGATTGTTTTCACACAAGAGCCACTTACGTACCCACATACGCTCAAATCTAAACCCTTAGATTATTACATTCAATTGGCATCTGTACTACTCGGACTCGGACTTTATAATAATTTATATTATTTGGGTTATTAAGCGAGAATTTCATTATACCACGAAATATGTAAATAAGTAATATTCAGTTATAATATTATATTAGAAATCGTTTTATTATACTGTTTTCAATTTCTACGACTATTTCTTCTTCTTCTTCTTCTTCTTCTTCTTCTTTTTTTCCTTTCTTTCTTTCCTTAAACTGTTATTTTATCGTAAATCTTTAAGTCTTAGGCAGTAGTACGTTTGCAATTACGTTTATTGTATTTTATCGCACATTAAATATTAGCCGATTGACGTTCTCCGAGATCTATAATAAGTTCAATAAATATCGGCTTATTTACATTCAAGGAGAATAATTCTTTCTTTCATTCTTTATTTCATTCTTTCTTTCCTTTGCTTGCTTCTTCTTTTCTTATATTATTTATTTATCGAGCGAGAATGATACGTCGTCGATGACTAATGTCATTTACCGAAATATTTTTAAGCATCAAATAATTCAATAAATTAATCATTCTCGATTTAATGCCTTTTTATTCATTAGATATCTAATGCTCCGGTTAAGCCTTTTATACCCGAGGTATTATCGTAATATTCTCTTTCGTAATAATAATAATAAGAATAAGAATAAGAAGAAGAAGAAGAAGAAGACGAAAAAGAAGAAGAAAAAAATCTCCGCACCTAAGTTTCGAAAATGAATAATTGTACAATATATTTTTTACATTACGCACAAAGCATCGTTCGTTATACATTCCAATAAATTTTTTTTTCATACACCTCATTTGATATTCGATATATTAAATCCTTTGAAAATGTCTTCAATGTATTAATTGCTATTTAAGATTAATGCACAGCTCCTCTTTCAAGTATCCTATTCTAATATACGTATATATACGTATATATACGTATATATATATATATATATGTATAGACAATATTCGATTTTTAAGAAGTAACATTTATTTTTATGATCGCATTACGGTTATTATTAGGAAAAACGTTTCGAGAGAGAAAAAAGTAAAGGGACGACTGGTCGATTGACCTCCAAAAGCCTTTAACGATAATAATAATATACAAAAAAAGAAAAAAAAAAAAAAGAAAAAAGAAAAAAAAATCCCCGTTCGGATGGATGTTTAAAAAGAATTGATTAAAAGACAAGAGCAGAAAATAAAAATAAAGCGTTTTAATGAGAAACGTTATCGATTTCAGTGAAACGCCAGCGATACTAAGATAATGAAATGAAGAAGAAGAAGAAGAAGAAAAAAAACATGTGTATTTGTAAAGAATAAAAGTCGTATTTTCTTAAGAGATGTGCGCGTCGAAAGATCGAAAGATAGATAGGTGATGAGTAGTTGTTATATATTTGTAAAATTTGGTAAGATTTGTTTGAACATTGATAGGGATTTCGTAAGGAGCTTAAGGAGCTGCTATTTAATATTATCGAGCCTATTTTTTTCAAAAGCGAGGATGAAAAACGGGGATAAATGAATTATTAGTAGCAGTGGGAGGCGGAGGTGGTGGAGGGGGAGGTGGTGGAGGTGGAGGAGCCGTGGAGGTGGAGGAGGTGGAGGAGCGGTGGAGGAGTAAGCGTTCGTCTCGTTGGGTAATAATAACAATAACAATAATAATATCAATATCAATAATAATAAATAATAATAAATGGGCGATTGGTGGTTGGGGAAGGGCCGGGACGATGGCGGCCTGGCCCGTATTATCCATCATTATCTGTATCTCGGCCGAGCTATTCGTGGAATCGAGCAGTCAGCTTGCTGCAGGTGACAAGAGTCGCCGGTCTGATGCGTGTCGGATGCCTTCTTAGCCCAACTTCTTAGCCTTCTCAGTACCGCCCGGTCGCGTTGCCGCGCCGCCCGCCCAAGAGATCGTGCGAGGGAGCGGGGGAGCGAGAGCGAGAGAGATCGTGCGAGAGAGATCGTGCGAGGGAGGGGGATCGTGCGAGGGAGCCTAGCTAATCTCTAATAGGAATTTATGTGACTCGCAGTCGGTCGCCTCTTATCGGAGAGACTTTTATAAAAAAAAATCCGAGCCGCCGAGATACAGCGCTGACTGTAGTTGGTATCTATCCGCGTGCGCGTAGCAGAGAGTAGAGCGGATTGACCGGCCTCGTTACGCTTGGGCGCGAAGGCCTGCCCGTGGTGTGCGCGCACAGGGCTGGCGCGGCTCGAGAGCGGCGCTCGCGGTTCTTTAGATGCGTGGGCGGCGCCGCGCTGAGCCGCCGGGAAGCGCCGGGCCGCGGACGGGCAGGTCGGCGGCAGGCACAGCCGTCTAACGTGACAAAACTTGGCCGAATTTCAATTCTCCCTGTATTTATTAACTCTGTCTAAATACTATAAGTCTTTTTTACTGCGGCATAAATCGCTACGGGCACACTTATCGTAGGAGCGGCGCTTTTACTTCTTTAACCACCCCCACCCACCACCTACCCCTCCGACCCTCTTTTATTCTGCTTTCGCCGTTGTAGTGGCGCCGACGCGGGGAATTCCGCGCTCGATACTCAGCCCGGCCAGCTTCTTAAGCTCGCAACTACATTATTTATCATTATTTATCATTATTTATTTCGTCATCGTCATCGTCATCGTCGTCATAATACGGATACGCGGAAGGGCTCGGGAGGATTTCTTCCGGAAGAATTCCTTCCAGAGTCAGTGCGCTTCGTGGAATGGACCACTCGGTGGGATGGAGGATAGGGCGGAGGCGGAGGCGGAGAGGCGAGAGGAGGATAATAGAGCAATGCCAATAGAGATTTCGTGGTTGGCTCATCTTGCCGGCAATTGATAATGCCATTAAAATAATAAAAGGCCTGTAATTTTCAATAGCCGTTGGGGGGTTTTTTTTTTTTTTTTTTTTTTTTTTTGTTCGGGGGCCACCATCCAGCCGCCGATGATCGTTCTTCTGGGCGTTAAGAATATACGTTAAGCTGAGACGGCGTTACAGTCGGCGGGGATATCTTATTACGAAGCTGCTTATTATTAATAATTACTTATTTTTTCACGAGTCACGCTTTGAAAGCGACGCGAGCCGAGAGCCGCGCACTTGCGTACAAGCGAGTCTTGTTTTTCTCGATAGGCACCTGGCCCTGAGTTACCATCCAATCGAAAATATACGTTATCGAGCTTCAGTTGCCGAGCCGATTTTATATTATTTGCTTCCTTAAGAGTTTGCCGGTTAAATTCAAAATGAAGGAAGGGTAGCCCCGGAGACACGCGGAGGCTCCTTGCGCCGCAACGTTACGTCGCCACGATCCTCCGGGCGTTTCGCGTCTTTGACAATTACCGCGATATTCGCGGACCCTTAGCCGACCCTCGGCCATCGCTACGGAGACCCAGCCGATTATCCAAACGTTAGAGGCCCGCCATGCGAAAACCCATGACGCCCCAATACAATTCAATGCACGTTCACTAGCAGAGACAACTGCGTGCGCCGTGCCTTTTCTGCGAGCGAGCGAGCGAGCGAATAAGCGAGCGATTACAAGGGATGGGGTGAACGAACACCGAGTTTCTTCGTCTTTCGAAGGGGAAAGAAGACGACGGAGGAAAAACAAAAAGAAAGAAAGATAGAAAGATAGAAAGAAAGAAAAACCTCTGGAGAACGGCATTTGACAGTATCTAACGCTACGTTCGAGCCCGATGCATCTCTCTCTCTCTCTCTCTCTCTCTAAATTCGTTTATTGCAGTTTTCTATGTTCCGTCTGTAAAAGTGTCAGGAGGCAAGGGGAAATTATTTAGAGAAGCGATTATCAATGGCTTGCCGTCGGCCTTGACCCGCAGCCCCTAAGCAAGCTCACAGCCGATCTCCCTTTTTTTTTGCACGATCCAGCCCAATATCCGCAACGTTCTCGTGTAACGCGGCTGATGAGGCACGAGTCGGTGTCGCGTAATAAGGGCATGGGTCAAGGGGGTAAGGGGGCAGGGGGCAGGGGTAGATAGAGCGAAGGAGGGAGTTGTATCGACCCCGATAGGTCTCCTTAACCGTTCGGAGTAGCCCCGTAGCCGCGTACCTTGTCCGCGTGCATCCTTTGTATTGAGAGCATTGCAGTCGTGATGGCGACGTAAAATGGCGACGTAAGCGGGTACTGTATCCTTTTAACGCGGACGAGGAGAGAAGGCTCTGGTGCGCGTCGTTGGGAAATTAGCCGAGCGTAGGTAATGTGCAAAAACAATATTTTACGCGCGAGCATGAATAGCTAAAATGATTTCGCAATTGAAGTGACGAAAGGGTGGCCGCAATATAAATATTTATTTATTTCATTTATACGTTAGGTAGAAAGGAACGAAGGCATAGGAGAGAGAGAGAGAGAGAGAGAGAAATAACGGGTTAGCAGAGGTTAACTACGCGCTCTCTTGGAAGCGAGCACGTGGCTCGATTCATCCCCTCGCACCGTACAATTCCATCCTCCTCTCTCATTCTCCGGATATCCCGAGCACTCATCCCCCCCCCTCCACTCCCCCTCCACTCCCCCTCTCGCCATTCCACCGGAGTCACTTTCGAGGCCACAAAATAGAAAAGGCAGAACGGCGCGTATGCAGGGAAGAGGTGCAGTAGCGGCACGCAACTGGTGCCCCCTCCCCCGCGGCAATACCGGCACACCGCAGCCCGGCCCCTGGGGGGGGGGTGGGGGACGCGCATCTCGATCGGGCGTAACGCTACAAGCCAGCGATAATAATATTCTTCTATATTCGCCTATTTCTTCTCCTCTACCTGCCTGAACGTTTTTCGCGATATCACAGCCTTGCCTCTCGCTCCCGACGTTATTCCCCCCCCCATCCACCGCCCCAACCGCGCGCGCCCACACAGTCACACACACAGACATTTGCCCAGGTGCGTTTAAATGGCCCGGGCCGTGTGTACCGGGAAACGGAAGCATTTTTCTGAAGCTCTTTAGCTCAGCCGCTCGCATCGTATGAGAAAACTAATCGACTCTGCTTTATAGATTTGTATTTTTCCTACGACCTGTCCATCCTATCCTATCCTATCCTATCCATTATTTATTTTTTTTATTTTTTTTATTTTATTTTATTTTTTTTCTTCTTATTGCCTCTGGGAGGGGAGTTGCCTCGTTGCAATTGTGATCGCGGATCCTTGATTTGAGACGACGCTCCCGTGATGATAAAGACAATTGATTGATGGCTGAGAAATTCTGATAAACCCCGACGCGGCGGCCGTCATTATACACGGACTCCTCGGCAACTTCGAGACGCTGTTGGTGATTGTTTTTTTTTTTTTTTTTTTTTTTTTTTTTTTTTTTCTTTTTTTTATTCTCCAGTCATGAAACAAAAGGAAACGGAATTATTACGCTGACAGAGCGGTCTTATCGAACTTTTCATTTTCGCGATCTGTCGGCTGATACATCCGTAATGACGGCGAACGCAGTCAGCCGTAGATCCTTTCTGACCTCTGCGGGCGCGGGCGGGCGCGGGCGGGCGGGCGCGCGTATGTCAGTTCCATAATCACGCGTTAGAATGCATGGCCAGCGCCGGCGACCCCCACGATTTCTTCCACTTCTCCTTTCGCGCGTCATTCGCCTTCCTTCCCAGATGGTCTTGCAGGCCTTGCGACTACCAACAACCACTCATTCGGCTAAATAGATACAAGGCATGAGAGAGAGAGAGAGAGAGAGAGAGAATAGCTTTTAAACACCTGCTTCGTATGAGAATGCAACTTCGATGACGGATATCTTTGATTACTATTTTCAGGAACGCGATTTGAAAATAGTAGACTCGGAGCGTGACGTAGACCTACATTTTGAGAATTCGCGTTAGCCTATCGAAGTATTAGCAGCCGGTATAGCTTTAATCAAGGCCGTATCCGATCTAGACATTGTCCTTCGGCTAAAAATATATATTGCAAATGCAAAGGCCGCGTAAACACGTATTACCTAATGGGTAATGAGAAAGAAGAGAGCGCCGGGAAGACGTTGAGGAAGTGGAAGTCGTTCGTAGCTTCGAAGCTCGATGTCCGAGTGTCAATTCACGGTTCACGGTCCCAAGGACCAGCTAAGGATTATCGGTTTTACATAGTCTCCCCTACGACGACTCCCCGTGACTCCATCGGCATTCACCCTCGGGGAGTTTCATCCTCCCTGGCTCCTAACTACCAGCGTTAACCCTGGCCGGCAGGAGGGTGACTCTGCTCCTTGGCGGAAACCGAGCACTTAAATGGACGCGTTCACGCGAGCGAATCTCGACGACTGCTCCAGCTACCGCCAAAGGCGGATAAGAACTACGCCAAGGGATGATTGGGGGAGGGAAAAAAATCCGCGTCTACGTCTACGTCGTCTACGTCGTTGTCTGTTGCGGAACGACGACGGGATGGAAAGTCTTTATATTTAGATGGTCGGTAGGGAGTATTCGACCCCCCCCCCCCATCCGACTCGCTCATTCACCACTCGTCCAATCACTCTCTCTCTCTCTCTCACACACACACTCTCACTCGGCGCGTTTGTATTTATCTGTAGGGAAGGAAGAGGTGCGCTGCTAGCAGTCCTCGGTCCTCTCCTTCAAAGTTCGAGCTCAGGAGCGACCGACTCATTGTAAATCCAATTAGTGACGGTACTTTGAAGTGGCTTTTGAAGAGAGAATTCCTCCGAGTCCCGCTAACCTCTTGCGCTACCCTCGTCAGGGTCAAGAGGAAGAATTTTTTTTCTTCTTCGTCTTCGTCTTCGTCTTCGTCTTCGTTTTATTATTATTTTTGAATAAATGCGGGCCAAGTAGTGGTTGGTCCCTTTTCGCTGTCGAGCGAGATGGATTTTTTGACCGAGTTTCGCTCGCTCGCTCGCTCGACTCCGTTACTTATTATCCTGAAGCAGCATTTGGACTCTCCGCGCCCGCCGACTAATAACGCTTTGACGAACAATTAACCCGGTGCTGGTGGTGGCGGTGGTGAGGAGGGGAGGGCAGGCGTTCTTAATGGGTCCGTCGACAAAGGATGAGACACGAGGCTTGGACGCATCGGAGCGCTTACGGCGAGTAAGGAAGGCGGTGGTGGCGTTTAACGGCGGCCGCTGCGGCGAAGGGGACCGCGGAAGGGGACCGCGGAAGGGGAACGGGCGGGTAGGGGGAGGCCGAACAGTCAGGCGTCTAATATAAATAATTGCAGTCCTTACAAATTAGATCGACAAATGTCCTTTCCGGCTCTTACAAAAGCCTCTATTGGCTTAATCGGGCATTCGTTGTTTTGTTCTTGGTGCCGGCGCTGTTAGGTGGTTATCAGGGGATGGAGGGGCCGAGTCATCGCCGAGTCATCGAGTCACCGAGCTAAGGACGATTTCGCGGTTGGTTCGCGAGGAAAATCCACGAAACAGGTTTCTGATCCCGTAACGAGTCGATCTCCGGAGTTCACACGCGGATTCCACGATGATCTGTCACGGGACCAAAGTACCTAGTCTACATATATACGTATATATATGTATGTATGTATATATATACATATATATTTAAACGTAAGGCTCGCGAGTGGAAACCGGTGCTCGTCCTGTCGTAGGCTGTTCGACCCTCGGAAGGAGGAGCGGAGGAGCGGTGGAGCGGTGGAGCGGAGGAGCGGAGGAGCGGAGGAGCGGAGGAGCGGAGGAGCGGTAGCGCACAAAGAGCCGAGAAGCTTAATGTAAAGGGAGAAAAAGTGAAGGAGCCGATATATATTATCGGGATCGGGACGTTTATAAATGGCTGCGTTTCCACGCTGGTGTTACAGCTCGCGCGGGATAGAGCCGCCGGCCCAGAGGAGAAAAAGGAAACCCGAACGTGTTTCGCGCCGGCTCCGGGGCCCGATCTATGTATATATATATATTATAGAGCGCCCGCGTGTAAGTGCGAAAGTCTGTTGCTCGGCTCGACTCTGCTGCGAGGAGCGCGTTTTAGCATTCAGACGCGCTATGTAGGCGAAAACCAGTTTCCAGGGGGGCCAATTCCCACTCCTTCGTCGTTTCTTTCTTCCCCCTTCCCCGTTGTTACACCTTCCGAACGAGTTTTTTTTTTTTCCTTTCTTTCTTTTCTTTTTTTCTTTTTCTATTCGTGATATATATTTACTTTCGCCGTTCCCCTCCCCGCCATTTTTTTTTTTTTATATCTCCCTCGGGCCCTCCTCCCTCTTCCGGGCAGCCACCCTTCGGGCGGAACAGGCATTAGCCGGTCCAACCCTCGCGCTCGCAGTTGTCCTCAAACGAGTAAACTCGTTGTCGGCGTGTGCGTGATCGGCCCGCCGTGGGCTACCGCTCGGCATATTTGCATAGATTTGGCGTGGCTCAATGGCGCGGTCGATCTGCATATCGGGTGTCGTTAAAATTAGACGCGTACGCGTAAGGTAGAGAGCCCGCTCGCTACCCTCCCCTACCCCCCCTCTCTCTCGTCACGTCAGCTGGCCTTACTCACGCGGTAGAGGGGCAAGTGGCCTGAGAGAGACAGACAGACAGACAGACAGAGAGACAGAGAGACCGGGCGAGAGAGAGAGAGAGAGAGACCGTGAGAGAGAGAGAGAGAGAGAGAGAGAGAGCGTTAAAGGTAGAAAGGATCCGATCCTCCCTTCGGGGAGCAGGCACGATTTTTACGAGTGCGCCCGCCGATTGGAGGAGCCTCGAAGAGCATTCTTAAGCATCCGTAGCGACGAAGGGGGTGAGCAGTGAGTTGGACGGCTCGCGATAGGTAAAAATTTTTCAATCCGTGCCAGAGGATGCTCCTTTCGTTGCGGATGGATGGTGGTCCCTCGGGATTCGTAACCCCGACTCTTTCGGGGCATCGATTATCGTCGCGTCGAACGGCCGTGGCTTAAAGAGAGCTCTCGCGGTCGCCGCCCCTTTTTTTTCTTTTCTCTTTTATCTTTTTTAAGGGCTGGCATTGCGACGACTCCACGAGGGCGAGAAGGGAGATATTTATCATCGTAGCCCGGGGCGCGGTGACTCTCATTTGAATCAGAATCATCATTGGTAATAAAATCGGGGCTACGCTTGGCCGTACGACCGACCATGAGAAGAGCGGAGCGCGAGGTTAGGCGGGGTGGCGGGTAGGCGGGGTGGCGGGGTGGCGGGGCGGCGGCGGAGCAGCCTTTCGAAACTGGCTCGCATGGCGGTTTCGTTAGGCTTCGCTCTCCTCATTCAAAATA
The DNA here is from genome assembly GCA_018883505.1 of Ceratosolen fusciceps. Lineage (NCBI taxonomy): Eukaryota > Metazoa > Arthropoda > Insecta > Hymenoptera > Agaonidae > Ceratosolen > Ceratosolen fusciceps. Next base: position 424,916 of record RCIC01000026.1, read on the forward strand.
GAATCAACGGGCGAATGTAATAAATTTGTTAATTCTAAGCTCGTAAAGTATTTTACAGTGTCAGTCGAATGATTATTATTCGCTGACATTTGTCCCCGTATGGGCAATGTGGGAAGTATAAATCAGTACTTGTGAGCAGCGAGAGCGAGTGCCCCTATGACAGTCTCTCCTTCTCTTTAAGTATGCGACTTCTGAGTCTACCCCCCCGACTCCCCCCCAACGACCCTTGTCCCCTTCCACGACCGCACGCACATGCACAGAGAGAGAGAGAGGGAGAGAGAGGGAGGGAGGGAGAGACGTATAGTGCAAATCGACTATCACCGGGAACGCTTTATCCTTTTCTTGGTAACCCGAAGCAATAACGAGACGTTCGAAGTGGGCTCCGCATGTTCTATCTGCGTCTGGTGATCGCGTCCTCGAGGGCTTTATGCCTTTCGGAAGCTGAAAAACAAGATCGTCAGATCGCAAGGCCCGATTAAGAGAGTCGGGGAAAACTGCCGGTGGCTCGGCAATGGTCTGTCCGCTCGAGTCCCTGCCGACGAAGAGGCCGATGAAATTTGGTAGCCGAAGAAAAAACAACGACGACCGGGGCGGCCAAACATTTCAGAGTACTACTAGTACTAGTAGCAGTGGGTGGAGGTGGAGGTGGAGGTGGTGGAGGTGGAGGTGGTGGAGGTGGAGGTGGTGGTGGTGCAAAAGTAAACGTGTAAAGTAGCCGTGATACGTCGTGCGTGCTAAAAACAAAGGTCGTTTCGTCAGAAATCAATAAATCGTAGAGGGGAAGTGGCGGATGGCCTCCAATGGAGGCATATCGCCGGGCCAACTTGTCCGAGAGCGGAAGCACGCTCGAGGTGCTTTTGTTCCTTATCACAGAACCGCCCGCACGCCATCCATTGTGCGTGTCCCAATACTAGGCACGGCGTGAAGCCGCGTTCAAGGCCGAGCGCCAGCCGCATATCGCTCTCCATTGCCTTCCCGTATTCTTTCCCTCGTACTTACTTTTCCTCCCCCGGCCTGCCTGCCCCCTCCCGCAAATCTTCCGTCTCCTCGCCGCTTTCATTCCTCCGCCTACCCCAATAACCCCAATAACCCCAATAACCCGCAACTTTGACTACGTTTGCATTCGCGTAAGCGAGTGCGCTCCTACAGGCGGCCCCCACCCCATAAACCCCCTTCCCACCCTCCCCCTACCCCATTGGATTTCCTGTTTCGATCCACGTACTCTACGTACCGTTGCCGAAATCGTTGCCGAAAATAATTGCGCCCGCGGTAAGCTTTACGCGCCCCGAGGCTTAATTAACGATATCGGCTGGACTCGAGCTTAATAGGAGGGAGCGGTGTGTGGGCGGCACTCCCGTACGGGCCAATTCAATTAGCGAGAACGTTCAATTGTTGCCTACGGCTGCGGGGCGGTCACCGAGACGGCGTGGTGCCCACGAGGCCCCGATAACTAATCGTCTTCGATTGGGACCGCTTAAAGGTAAAGCGGGTTTGGCGTATATTTACCCTCTGCCGACTCGGTCCTCGCGCGCCCTTTCAAAATCGTCGATTTCATCCCCGAGGATTCGGAAAAGGGGGGGGGCGGGGGCGTTTCAATGGAAGGGAGGGAGGGGAATGCCCGGCTGACCAAGGTTGGGAGGTAGGTAGGGAGGGCATTAGTTGCGCGCAAACTTGTACGGGGCCCCGACGTCGTGCAAGATTCGCACGGTTTCCCCGGGCAGCCGGCCAATACCAATCATCCAACGCAACTAAAACAACGGATCCGATCACCTGTTCTCGACTCGGCTTACGTAAGCTTACGTGGAGGACGGGCCTCACGGCGCCCGGCATTATTATTATTATTAGAGCGTTCGGGCAGCGGCATTGCTCGGAAACAATTGCTTTGATGTTTTCGATGGATAAGGCCGTCGATCGTGCGGCGGAGGCCGAAGGCGACGACGGCGTCGTCGCGGTCAGCTACAACTGCCCGCGTACTACTACCGTCACATCCGTCACGGGTACGGTGCGCGCGAGTCCTTAAAAATAGCAGCGACGCCAATTTCTCGCAACGTTTTACGTCTAATTGGGATTGGAAAAACGGCTACGAGGGCCGGATCGGGCCGGGCCGGGCCGCGTAACGCATAACTTTTCTATTTTCGAGTCCCGGGAGAATTATCATCGGGCATTGAGAGGTGAGAGAGCGAGGCGCAGTTAAGGTTTCGTGGCACAATAGCCGTTTCTGGCCGATAAAGGCGAGCGGACCCCGAGCAGCTACGGCTACAAAAAAAAAAAAAACATAGGACGTAAAAGGACTTTACCAGCCCCGGCGCTACATACGTCGAGAGAGATAGATAGAGAGAGAGAGAGAGAGAGAGAGAGAGACGGTTTATAAAGAAATGCCGATGGTACAGACGGTTTATATTTGGTGTTGGGTTTTGGCAGTGGACGACGAACGGCGACTACAACCGTACACCTGTTTTTCACGGAGTGCACCAGTGCCATCTGCATGTCGCCCCTCTCTGACAAATGTTGCTTCTGACAACGAGCGGGGGGGAGGGGGAGGGGGACTCTATTGTCTCTTACGAGCGGGAATGGCCCGTTAAAGAAGCGTTTCGGGTAATTGTTATAGTCCGGCCAAGTCCGAGTTGGAGTTGCAGTTCCACGTCCTGCGACTAGCATGCGGTGCTAGTATATGTATATATATATATATATATAGATATGAATAAGCGATGCTACACGTGGAATCGTCAGCAAAGGATGAATTAGACATTTTATACGATTGGCCACTGGCTAGTAGAGAGCGCAGGAGGGAGGGTTTGCTATTATTACGAGTAAAGTAAATACGGCCTCGGGGGGGGGGGGGCTCTTGCTTCGGTACTCGGTAATAACGTTACGCGAAAGCTGGGGCCAAGCGATAAGAATTAACGAAAATTGCGTATACCGAATAAGGAATAAGGGATCTGGTTGATCCAGGTCGTGGGTCCCCACGGCCTCGGGCATTACACCCCACTTACGGTGGGCTGCGCGTAACGAGTAAGGAGATTGGCAGTGGTAAATAAAAACAAGGCCAGCGTGAGTGCGCGTCGTTTAGCGGCGGGTCCGGTTAATGCCGGCGAGCCGCGCCCAGCGATGGACGGTACGGGAGCGTGCGCGAACCGTCGCTGGGCCACGTGGCCCACGCTAGTAGCGAGCTCGGTGGATTATGCCGGTGGGGCCGGTGCGCAGCAGATAGCTCGGAAATAATTGCGGACGCGTAGAGCCTCTCGTCTCCCGCTCACGCGCTCACCTCCCGTCCATGACCCACGGCAATACCTCGCGGGGCACGTAGAGAGAGTGAGAGAGAGAGAGAGTGGATATATAGGTGGTTTAGTTTTGGTTGGCTTGGCTCGGGTTAGGTAATCATCGCCGAAGGTTGTAATGGCTCGGCGGTAACTCGGTACTCGCGACCGACGCCATTGTACACCATTGCTAGTGGCTCACTCGCCGCGTAAATTTTCATTACACAATCTTCTTTCTTTCTTTCTTTCTTTCTTTCTTTCTTTCTTTATTTATTTATTTAATCTTTTAGATTGTTTATCTTGTGCTTGTCCCTTAGCCTCATCGTCTTTGACTCTAGACGCGGACCGCGCTCGAGGGTAGGTGTTGCCAGTGAGGGGCGAGTCGTTGCGCGGGTCCTTGCGAATTATCCCCCCACCCCCGCCCCCCGCCGGCGCCGCCGCCAAATGACATTTTCTTTTTAAAGTAAGAGCGAGCCCCGTAAGCGGATAATAATTCTTAATAATTCGGCAGCCAATTGTTGCGCTGGACGTAGTTCGCGGCGGGTGGATACTCGGCCCCGTGTTACGATAATGGCAGTGTCGTTAGCGGCGGTAGGGGGAAGAGGGAGAGGGCACTCTAACGCCACGGTCCGCGTTCGGCTCTATTTGGTCGGCTTAAGTCGGCAGAGGGGCGATTTACGCGGCGCAAAGTTACGGGGGGGGGGGAGTAGCGCGGACGTACGGCTAAACAGATTTCGCGTGCTGTCGCTCGTCTACCTCGTCCACCTCGTCTACCTCGTCCACCTCGTCTACCTCGTCGAGCTTAAGTCGGAGGCGTCGCCGTGTGCGCGCGTGCCCACCCTCGGAGCTCATTATCCCATTGAGGCTGCAGGTCGGGGTCGCGGACCAGCAATTAAGTCCGGGCCGCGGATTAGCCGCGCCGTCGTGGGACGGAGAGAGGGAGATAGATAGATAGAGAGAGAGAGAGAGAGAGTGAGTGAGGGAGGGGAAGAGGGAAACCTACGGCTCGGCGAAGCTTTCGGGATCAGCGCGGGACACCTCGCGCTGACTAGGCGAAAAGTCGGTAAAGGGATAATCCGTGGGCGGAGTACGGGGGCCGATCGCCGACTAATCTCTTGACGGATTAGCCATCGGGGCTCTCCTCTCTCCTCTCCCTCCCCCCTCCTCCAACCCACCCGGTCGCGCGCTCGGTCTTGGCGCACACGTGGCCCTCGCCTCCCCCATTCGCTGCCCCTGTTCGCCCGTCTCACCTACGGTACCTATGGTAGCCGTGGGGTCGGGGGGAAGGGGGGAAGGGTGGAAGGGGAGCGTTCGCGCGCTCCTGATCCGCCGCTATAAAGTGATGACGTAAGACGCGCGTCGAACGCGGGACCCCAATAGGTCGAGATGAGAGCCATTGTATGGCAATCTTATAATTTAGACAATCACCGATCAATTGAATGGGCCTTTAGGAGCGCTATAGACGCAGAGAGCGCCCGTAGAGCGGTGGCCCGAGTCAACGATGAATGAATGAAGGGACAGACGAATGAATGGACAGATAGTTGGCTGCGCAGCCTTAAACGTTCGTAAATAACCGAGCGGCCGCTTCATTCAATTACTTTCAATCGCTAGCGGCCAATAGATATAATTTAAAAATCCCGAAGCATCAGAGCCTTCGGCAGCCCGACGAGAGCCGTGAGCTGGGCCCGTAGCCTGGGCCCGTAGCCTGGGCCCGTTGAGCTCTCCGAGCCCTCGTCAATTGGCTTCCGGGCATCCTGGCCAGCTACAACACCGCCCCGTCTCCTCCGTATCCGAAGCGCTTCGCGGACGTGATCGGCCGTGTATCGCGCCCACGCCACGGACGATGCTCCCCAGGACTACTGGCCTGGGGCCGAGCCGGGCCACACCGCGCCGGAGCAGCCAGCTACCTTCCGCGTCACATCCGGATGAATTTACACATGTAAACCGAGAGCCAGTCGACCGACAAGCCACCGCGGACTCCCCGTCCGATAGCGAGTTCCTTTTCCGCTGGCCGAGCCGATTCCATGCGGAACGCCTCGTCTCCCCCACCCCCGCCACCGCCACCGCCACCGCCACCGCCACCTACCCAATCCCAGACCCGGCCCTCGGCCCTAGCCTTTTAAACTCTCTGCGCCATCGGGGGGATACCTACTACGCGGATCCCTTGGTGCTCGCAATTTTCGCGGATATTCACCTAACTGGGCCGTACGCGACTCTCGCCCCCCCCGCTCTCCCCCGCTCTCTCACGCTCTCACTCTCTCTCTCTCACGGTCTCTGTACGACTCTGTCTGGACGTCAGAGCGAGCTCGAGCTCTTCTTAGTTAAGCGGTCGGTCGGTTGCGAGCTGCGACCCCGACGCGCACCCAGAGACCGTATCGATATTTTATTTTCAGATTCGGCCGCGACTCGCTATCGGGAGAACGAGGATGGTGCGCCACCGCCACGCATCCGGCCACTTATCAATCGGCTCTTCCGTTCGCGTTTGTTTCGGCGTTACGCGACAAATTATCAGCCAGTCCAATAATATAAATGGCGAGCCAAAGTCCCCGGGCGTCCGACAACTCGACTGCAATCGCAATTGAAGGAGACGGAGAGACTGAGAGAGAGAGAGAGAGAGAGAGAGAGAGAGAGAGAGAGAGAGACGGGAACGACCATCGGCACACGAGCGATAACAATAACGTTCGATAGGATGAATTTAAAATGAGCGGCCCCGATGTCTGCGCGCGAGCCTTCCTTACGAAAATCACGAGCCTCCTGCCTACTTTCGCCTTTTTCTATCAGCTACCACCCTCAGTCTAGGGGGGCAATTGAATAAACGACTACGACTACGACTACGACTAAGGCGGGGAATGGGAGGAGGAGGAGGACGATAAGGACGATGGAAGGAACGAAGGGAAAGTTGGTTGGCCGGTAGTTATTATTAGCCAGTAATCGGTACTGAGATTGGCAGCCAGTCGTACGAGAAGGAAGATAAGGTAGGACGGGTGGTGGGGGTGAGTAGGGGTTGCGCGGGATCTATCGATAGTATTGGCGGCGGCAGGGCTGCTCCGCCGTGTGACCCGCCGAGCAGAAAGTCGCGTGACGATTCGGATTGGTGGCAGAGCCCTCGTAGCCCGATAGTAGTCTCGCATGGGCTCCTGAATATTCATCCGGGCTCGCGCCCACCGCTAATTGATGGCGATACACCATCATGACTATTCATATGTTTTAACGATTTTCAATAGCCGCCATTGCCTCGAGCGGGAGCTCGGCCAGCGTAACGAGATCGAGGGCGGTCGCGGCTCTCCACCGTGCCCCACGCGCACCTAAGACCTCTTACGAGCTTCCTGGGTAATTCTCTCCCCGCCCTCGCTCCCTCGCTCCCTCGCTCCCGCTCCCTCGCCCTCTGCTCCCAGACCATCTACGTAGGGCCTGCGGGGCTGAGTAGGCCGACATCCTCGAGACGTGGAGTACGCGGGGCCGCGCACGGGCCACCGAGCCACGTTATTGGTTATTGGGTTCACGTTATTGGGTTCACGTTATTGGGGCTTATTGGGGGGATATCGGGGGGGGGGCTATTTGGGTGACGGCGACTCGACGGAGCATCATCGGCCTCCGTGGTTCCGCGTGGTCAGTGAAGAGCCGGGAGGGTCGGGGGACAGGGCGGCGGTGCCCGTAAACGCGGAAACGTAAAAGTGTCGGGAGCCGACAAGCGATGCGCCACATTAGGAGGGAAATTACGCGGCCGGCGCTCGTTATTGCTCGTTCGCGTGCCCCTCCCCACCCCGTCCCCGTTCGACCGAATTTCACACAACAACGTCACTGTTGCGGGCCCACCTCCCAATTTCGCCTCGAGCTTTATTCCACGAAATTCCGGGCTTTAATTCCGCTCACCGAACAATGGCTCGCTTATACTCCGTTAGCGGGGGTGGGCGGGTAGGCTGGGGGTAGGCGGGTAGGCTGGCGGGCTCTTGGCATACATACATTGAAACGTTGCAGCTTACCATTGCCGATCCCCGTCCCAATTATAAATCCACTGGGAACGTATTATTAGTCTATCTGATTCTTTTTATCAATTGTAAAACTTGTTTGCTCTTCTTATCCGCGGCATCGGCGGCAGTCGGGGCAAAACGGCCTCGCGCACTTCATATTATAATACATTGAAAGATGAAAATATTGTAAACGCACGCCGCCTAGTCGGGGCATTATGATTATTACCGCTCGTGATATAAGCGGAAACAAATCATCGAGTCCTCTCCCGCGGCGCTCTTGTTCCCATTACCGACGTTTCCTCGCTGCCGATTTTCTTTACCCCCCGTCCCCCCTTCCCTCGATCGTTAAACAGAACTTTTTAATTGAAAGTTTATTCGACCGCTCCACTAATGGCTAAAGAAGAAAGAGTAACCGAACCGTAGACTCGGAGATGGATGGACGCGCGCGCGCGAGAGAGAGAGAGAGACGGAGAGAGAGAGAGAGTGATCAAGTGAGAGCGGATATAGGGAGGAAAGAAAGAGAGAGAAAGAAAGCGACAACGGTGAATCTGCCTGATACAAATTGCCACGAGAAACGCTTCCGTCCGGCCGATAGTCAGGCCTACGCTCGCTCACCGCGGTCAATTCGGAAATTGGAAGTGGTCCAAGCGACCTTTGAATAGTTTTCAAATGAATAAGATATGTCGTAGGGAACGAGCGCGTTGGGGCCAAAGACCAAGAGAGAGAGAGAGAGCGAGAGCGCGCGCATGATTATTGGGAATGCGGGGAGCAATTCTCCTGCATAAAGGAACGGGAAAGGAAGGGAGGAAGGGAAATGGGAGGACATCGAGTAATGCCGAATGATCAAGAAGAGGCTTTGTGCAATCGCCTACCGAGGCTCGCTTACATTTTCTCTTTTCTCTAGAAGCCATTTTTATTTTCAATCGTTGAGAATGTAAATTTTACGCAACGAGGGGCTTCGGTAAATTTCTTTTAATCCGCCATCAACCGCTTTTTTTTATGGAAACATTGTCATTCCTATCACTTTTCTTACGAATTAATGATCCTTTTAACGCAATGGACTAGTTGTTCGGTAGACATTTTTGCGTTTTTTTATATTTATTGCAACAACAACAACGACAACGACGACGACGACGACGACGACGACGACGACATTAATAACAATCGCAATAACAATAGTAGGAATAATAACGTTGAGGAGGGTAGAGCGAACCATATGGATTATTGTATCGATCACGGATAAATAAATGAGTAATCGCTCGAAGTGTGTATGGTAATTTGTATGGGAAAAGTTCGTAAAAGGGAAAAAGGAGCCGATTGGTGATGGAGGAAGGGAGGGAGGGGGTAGGCGAATGTCGCAAGTGCATATGGGGTGAAATCATAAATTACACTCGATCATCGGCCCGATCCATTTCTGTCAATCAGAATTGTTAAAGCACGTAATTAGCTCGGGACATTGAAACAAATGTGCTGAGCTGGGGTAAACGGTCGATGGTAAAGCACACAAACCGGGTGCGATACCCTCGCGCGATAGGTCGACCGAATAAATATGCCGGATAGCGAAAGGTATATATATATACATATATGTATGTATAAAATATTCTAATCCGTCCCGTAATCGATAATCGTACTTGTGAAAATAATAAAAAGTAATAAAGCGTCGGGGTGGGCGGGTGGCGCAAGTCAGTCAGGGCGACCGCCCTCCCCGTCCTCGACCCTACCCGGGGTTATTGGGGTTATTGGGTTAAACGTAAGATGCCCCGTGAAATTCGCTCGGGCCTCGATACAGCTCGAGGACTCCACCAGCCCACGTCGAGACGTCTTCGACTCCGACTTCTCCGACATCTCCGACTTCTTAGCAAATATTCGGCTGCTCCACCGACGATCTCGAGTTCGCGAACCGCTCATTCCACGTCGCTCCCGCCCTCCCCAGAGCCGGCAACCCGCTCGCGGCGCGCTCGGTGCTCGAAACATCTGTTGCGCTGATCGGCGCACGCGCTTCCCTCGCGCCTCCTCCGTCTCCCTCTCTCTCTCTCTCTCTCTCTCTCCTCTCTGTCTCTCAATTTCCCTCCACGATCGTAAAGAGACGTACGTAACTCGCTTCTTTCATCTATTTCCGACGTTGCCAGCCGATTTATACCCTCTCCCCGTGCCTGCCCCTTTATATATATATATATATATACACACAAAGTGATAGAGAGAGTTTTAGTGGAACAATGTGTTGTGGACGTTAATCGATCTCGTCGATCGGCAAGCCTCTCGGAGATAACGATTTATGCGTAGCGTAATTAACGCGAATCGGACTGCTCCGAGGTCGGTTTATCCCTTACGTCGGCGAAGAGTCCGTGCCGGCCCGGAAAGTGGGAAGGGGGCGCGCGAGAGATCGACGATCGGACCTCTCGTTACACCTGCGAATCGGGGCAACCGAACCTGAGCTGTCGGCTCAGGGTTAATGTCTCCGCTGCCCCCGATCCCCGCGTGGAGTACGAGCCCGAGTCATCCCCGTCACTGCCGCGTCCTGCTGCCGAGCCCTGTACCACCGTGGGGTCACGGCATAATTACCGTCATTATCGTCCGAGTGGGCGGCAGTCAAATCTCGGTCTCGGGCCTGTCAGTGGCGCTCAACCTGCCACGCGTCGGTATCCGCAACGTATCCGTAATACGGCCGAAGGTTTGATGCAGGAGGGGTTATTGGGACGGGGTGCCGGGGCACATCGCGGCGTCGCTTAGGTATTAAAGTCTACGGGAGTCGCGGTTATCCGCCAATGAGCCAATGGGCCAAAGAGTGGGCCAAAGAGTCACGGAATCGTGTCGGGAGCGCCTCCGGTGGTCAGCGCCTTCTCCCCCGCCGGACATTGAGAAACGAGTTATAATACTAATACTAATAATAATAATAATAATAATAATAAAAATAATAAGAATAATAGTGCCCACGGCGGGCAGGTCGGCACAATGGTCCGATCAATCTACGTCTACCTTCGTGTCCCTTTGGCTCCTCGCTCGATGCGGCTTCTGCACAACGCGTGCCTGCCGCTCGAATAAAATCAGGGCCAAAGTAAACAAGAGCTAGCGACCTAACGATATATAGAGAGAGAGAGAGAGAGAGATAGATAGAGAGACGGAGGGAGCCAAGGAGTGATAAATACACGGAGCCACCGTCTTCTCCGATCTTCTATAATAATAATAATAATAATAATAATAAAAATAAAAATAATAGTAATACTAATAATAGTAATAATAGCAATAGTAATAATAGTAATAGTAATAATAATAATAGTAATGGCGGCTAATGAGTTAGTACAGGAATAGCCGTCGCCAGAGTTCGTAATCGGTCAGTCGCGAGCCCAACCTGGCACCGCGCTTCCCACCCCCTCCCCACCATCCCCCATCCCATCCCCCATCCACCAGCGAGCCCAGAGGATCGGGTTTATCCGCGACCGAGACAGCGTTTGATTTTCAACTGAGCTGTTGCGGCAAATGGACTCTCTTAAGTAGCGTGATGCGTGATGCGCTTAATTCTCCGTCGTCTCTCTTATTCACCTTCCCGTTCCGTCTTTCGATATTTTTGGAGTGTGGGTTGAATCAGCGCCTTGTCGAATGACCTGCCCCGTGCCCGACAAAGGGAGGAACGCGTAAGGGTACGGGAGTGGCTCCTCTACAGCCGCGTCTTTACCAGCTAAATCACTTATTACAGAAATAACGCCGCGACTGGGAATTAATAATCGCGCCTCGCCGTAATATTCGAAACTGCTCTGTCTGCGAGCGGGGTGGGGGGGGGGGACGACGGCCTGCCTGCCTATCGGTAATGCCGAGCCTACGGAGTCTAAAGGATGGGGGGGAGGGGAGGGGGGTTATATGTCGCGTACGCGGCTAGCTCGCCATCAAAATTAGAAGAAAATGGAAGATAAAAGCCGACGGGGAGATTAAGTCGTCTTGACACCACTTGCCAACGATCTTGGGATTCGATATCGCTATGGCGAGCTCATAACTCGCCATGAGTACACGTGCCGGCACGAGGAGGAGGAGGAGGAGGAGGAGGAGGGCTTTCTCCGAAGAAAGGAGAAGGGACCGTTATATTAATAGATACTCTACTAAGTTATAATACGCATTCGCGATTAAAGTCTAAATCGCGAGCCAATCGAGCCTTTGTAAAAAAAAATTCGGACGAAATAAAAAGATACCTTGGTTCTCTCTCTCCCTCCCTCTCCCTCTCTCTCTCTCTCCATCGCTCTCTCCCTCTATGGAACCCTTTCCGACACGGAGCAGGACGAGGGGGTGGGGGTGGGGGTGTGTGAGAAAGAATTAACGTACAAGATTACCTTATTATCGCGGTACGCCGGAAATAGTCATCGGCCGAATATCAATCGGCTTCATTATTATTTATTACGTCGCGTTATTCTGCATAACAATTAACGTCCAAGTGTCTTTGTTATTTAAATATTTTAGTGTCCATGTGCTTGATAAGTATTCATCCCGAACTCTTTTAGCAATTTCTATCATTTTCTTCGTTTCCAATGCCTTACTGTCACCACCGCAATCTATTCTCGCTATTATTATTACCATTACTATTGCTATTATTACTATTATTACCATTACTATTATTACTATTATTTTTAATTTATTATTTATTGCAATTGGTTTATTGGGATTAGTCTCGTTATTATCTTGCACAGAGACACAAAGGAGTGATGAAAGAAAAACAATAGAGTATCGTGTGATCGTGTAGCTGCGCAACGTCAGCGGGACTCGCGGGAACGATCTATAGTATGGCGATGTACGGCGAAGATGCACGTGATCAGTAGCAGTCTATTCCGACTCAATTCCGATTTCAGCTGACTCGGACAAACTCCGAGAGCTCTAATCATATCGACTAACAGATCGTAAAGCTCGTGAGAGGCGCGGCTCGCCCCGCCTGGAGGCTTAGGCCGACTCCTAGAGATCTACCACTACGACAAGTGATCCCCGCTACATCCGAAATAAGCCCTATATCTATTTCAGGGCATCCGAGAGCTACCTTACGCTAGCTCACCCTATTCCACTTAACTCCGGCCCGACTGACGCCGTCCCGATCAACGACGCCCCACCTCCCTTCGACCACCTACCCCCGCCCGACCGCCCGCCACCCGGCCCGACTAATCTTTTCTAAATCAGGCATTGCGTGACCTTTCGGCCTATCGATTTTCCCCCCCCCCATTTAAATTAGACTTGCCAGACTTTGGGTAGTAGAGGCCCGACTACCGGCGTAAATTCGACAACGAATCTACATTCTCCGACAAAATAAAAAGTCATAGTCATGGCTTCGGCGACGCTTCCCCCGAGACCGGGGATCTTTTTTCGCGATAGTTTCTCCATAGGCGGAGGACAGCCTGATCGCTCGGCCGCCTTCAATAAATCGCGTACGGCTAAATCCGTGAAACGCTGCTCGAGACCCGGCGACAATCACCGACGCTGCTCTATTTCATCGTTGCCTATATAGATCGACCCGGGCCGATCGAGCCCCAATAATTCCAGCCAATTAAGACATGGGCTCGGTAGCCGGTGTACACGCTTACTGCTTTTGCACTTGGGGGCCGAAAGCGCTCGCTCGCCTCTTGCATACCACCGTCTGGTTCGGCTCGGCTCGGCTCGGCTCTACTCGGCTCGGCTCGTCTCGGCTCGCCGCTCCGCGTGTGACTCAACTGCGTCTGGATCGTAGCGGCTCGGGTGATCGAGGAAGTGTCGCCGCCACGCGGCGATCGCGGCAACCCACCAGTCGCTGGTACGCTCGGCCACCGTCGTCTCCGCTGCCGCCGCCGCCGCCGCCTCCTCCGCCACCGCCGCCTCCTCCGCCGCCGTTGCGCCTTGCCCCCGCGCGTCCACGCCCCCTTCCCTTCGCCCACCAGTGCCACCCACGATCCCCACCACGGCGTCATCGGCCGCCCCGCCGGCCCTACTCCGCCCCGCCGATGACCCGATCACCGCGCGGCCACCCTCCTCCACCCGGCCCCCTCTGGCCCTTCGTCGCGGGAGTGGGGCTCCCCGCGCGGGGGTGGCCGACTAGCCCGTAGCGGCGCGCCGCGGCTCGGCGCGAGACCGGGACGGGCTCTCGTCGGGGGCGGGATGGGGCCGGCGGGAGGGGGCGGCCCCGGCCGAGCGCCGGGGAGAGCGGAAGGAGGAAGCGGAGAGGGTGGCGACGAAGGAGGCGCAGCGGCGGGAGGCGTAGGAGGGTGGAGGACGACCGAGCCGTGGAGGGGGTGGCCGCGTCGGCCCGTCTTCCCCTCCCGCCGGTCGAGCCTTCCTAGGGAGCATCGCGGTGGGACGGCAAGGTGTTGTGCGCTCTCCTCGCGGCCGGCAAAACTTTTGTCCTCCCGGCTAAAGGACCGTCCGTCCTTGTCTTAGTAGAGAGGAGACGGATCGTCGGCCAGTCCTGCGCCAGGGGGGCCCGCGGTAGGCGCCTCTTACCTGCGCCTCTTTACGCATGGCATACCAACGGCCTATGACCATCGTTATCGATCGGATCGACAAGAAGTTTTCAGGTTCCCGAATCAACCAACTGAGCCCGCGCTTTTCCAGCCCTCCCCCCCCCCGCCGAAACCCCAGTCTTTCGCACTGACACCTTTAGCGATCCAACACTTCTATTCTGCTGATAAATATTTCCGATCCATCCTATCCTATCCTATCCCCATGCTTCTGCATCTTCCCTCTACCTCCCGAGCCCTATATTATCTCGGCCCATCCCTAGCCCCCTCGATTTTTCCATAATTTTTTTTTTTTTTCTTTCAAACAACGATTCAACGCGAATGATTTGAGCGCTTTATCGAGAAGCGTTGCCTCAGCCAGCGTTTTTCGATTATTTAATCAATAGTGCTGAGAGTGGTCGGGGTGGTCGGGGTGGTCGGGGGGGGATAAGTAAGGAGTTATTATTAAATGTGCCGTATAAGCTATGATCTATATATAATAATATTATATATAGAGGAGCCCCCGTTAATTAAAAACCTGGCATTTTTTTTATTTTTTTTTTTTTTTTTTTTTTTGTTACTCAACTAATGAAGTATGATAAACGTTTTTTTTGGTCAATGAAATTAAGTAAGGGGCCAGCCAAGCCAAAGAGGTATACCGAAGCCGAAAAGTATTATTGATTAATCGATGAATAATACGTACATATATATTTGTTTTTGGGCCAACGAGGCGACGCAATTAAAACAATGACTGTTTGAACGTAATCGCTTACACAGCGAGCTGACGAATATTAGAATCGAACGTAAGTATAAAAATAAATAGATCATGGAAAGCAGGCGCAACAGTGCGATTGTCTTAATCCAAAGCAAATATTATGTACACGAAATTAAATGTGTTTTTCTTTTTTTTTCTTCTTTTTTTTCTCTTTTAAATAGTTCAAGCGTTTGGGATAAAGCCGTTATCGCCAGCATAGCAGAGGAACAAGAAAACGTGGACAAAGACGAGGACGAGGATGAATTAAAACTATCGGCAGCAGCAGCAGCAGCAGGAGGAGCAGCAGCAGGAGCAGGAGCAGCAGGAGGAGGAGCAGTAGCAGTGGTAGTGTCAGAGTCGAGAAAGACACTGGGAGCTCTCGCTCCCTCATTGATAATCGACAAACGTCTGCAATCCTGGCCGAGCCACGGTTCCTACTCCACGTCACACTACGTCTCGGTGACCTCGTACATAAATTCACCGATAGAGTAAATCAATTCCGCGAGGACGCCCTCTCCTCCCTTCGCGCGTCAATCACCTGGGGACACGGGGAGGGGGGGGGGTGAGCGCGAGCGAAAAAACGGTCGATCGCTGGGATTCACTCGCGGGAACAATGACTGACTCTATGCCAAATATTACCACCCTAGCCCCTCCCTCGCTCATCGACTCACCCCCAACCACACCACCAACACCCCCAACACCCCCAACACCACACCACCAACACCCCCGCCTCATATGCCACGCGATCGCCGCGCTCGTTAACGAACGAAGGGGATATGCGTAAGCAGCGGTACGGGCGAAGATGACGCGGACGTCCTGGACCGCCCCGTCGACGTTAATATTTTTAGAATGGTCGCTGGTCGAGGATAGTCCTGGCCGGACCTTATGCGCCCGGCTCCCTCTCCCCGCCAACACAGCCACGCTCGTCAACGAGAGTTTCGATCGGCTCCGGCATTATTGCGCCTCGTATGCTTTATTGCCATCCTCGCGCTATAAATATGTATGGATGTTAATTGAGATTCGGCAAGCACATGTCGCCCCGAAGATTTACCGAGACAGGCCTCTCGCGCTGATAAATCAAAATACCCTAGTCGAATATCAAGACGCGGGCGCGCGGTTCCCCCGTCTCGTGGACTATGCGTAAGCGGCCCTGGCGATGATGCCGAGCGGCGAATAATCGTGAAACTATGCGCCGCAGGACGTGCGCCCTCCCTCCCTCCCTCCCGACTCCCCCCGTACCCAATAACCCGGCAGTTAGTGTCTGCGTGCGTGCGTGCGTGCGTGCGTGCGTGCGCGTGCGCGTGCGCCACTCTGAGCATTGGCACGAGGTACGTCGCGATCCGATCTACGTTGCCTATTTGGCCGATCTAAGCTCTCGCTCGGCGAGGTGGGGGGGTGGGGGCCTGCGCTCCACTACCCGCCCAATAATAACCTTATTAAGACAGATAGAGATAGATAGATAGATAGATAGAGAGAGAGATAGAGAGAGAGAGTGGGGGTGGCTCATTACATTCGAAACAGGTAGTCGTGCCGTGGATAAGCGGCGCGTACACACCCTCGCGCACGTGCTCCACCGGGGCTCGGCGTTCACTCGGCCACCCCACGATAACCAGATTACGCGAGCCGCTTCGGCCGCTCCTCCCTCGCTAAGTGGGTCGGAAGGGCTGGCTGGACGTAGAACTGCAGCTTGTCGAGTCGGACAAGCGCACGTGGTAAGTGTAAAGGGGTGCCAAGGTGGCGAGTGGTGGCGAGTGGTGGCGAGTGGTGGCGAGAGGCGGCGAGAGGCCGGGGGAGGGGGGGGAGGGACGGATCGGAGACGTCGAGGCGTGACAATTGTTACCGCACTACTCTTGGCCGACCGCTTGGCCGCAAGTCGCTCGAAACTCGGGGAACGCGCGTGCCGCCACCCCCTCCCCCGCCCCGAAGCCGAAGCCGAAGCCGAAAATGCTCAAACTACTGTTCCCTCGGAGCGGTCGCGTGGTCGGAGCGGATAGAAACATCCGTCCCGGATTCTCGGTTTCGCCTTCGCCACCGCCTTCGCCATCGCCTCCACCCTGCCACCCTCACACCCTGTCCAAACTCATGGACATCGTTCAAAGGACGATGAACCGCCGGGGTGGAAACTGACCGCTAACAACTGCAACGATTGACCGCCGATCCGCGGCAACCCCCCCCCCGCCCCAATAACCTCCGTCCGAGCGAAGTTGTCGCCAAGGTCCGGGATTCCGTCGACGAGGCCCTTCTGTTGGCTTGCCGTGGGTCCTACGGTATCGGACCCCTGAGAGATCACGGCGACTCAATGATAATCGCCGTAGACGGCCGCGGGCCGTCAGTTGCACTGCCACCGAGTGCGCGGGCGCGGGCTCGCGACGAAACAATTCGAGGACTCCTCGACATCTGGTCGCGCGCAACCTCTCCGCGTCATATTTTTTTTTTTTTTTTTTTGTTTATTTTTTATTCCTTCAGCCCCGATAAGTACCCAGCCAGCGCACCGACACTACCCCCAATAACCCCAATCCACCATCCAATCCACCATCCAATCCACCATCCAATCCACGACCACATTTTTTTCGTTATCCTACAGCTTTTACGCTGTCGTCGTTGTTGTTGTTGTTGTTTCTCTTTCTTTAAATATGTTATCAAGTCTCCGAGAGCGCACGGCTCGCGTCTCTTCTGGCCTCCGTCTCCTCCGCCTCCTCCTTCTCCTACGTCCCCCACCCCCACCCCCAAATCATTTAACGGCGGCGCACGTTATTCGTTCGAACTGAAGGAAGAGCGCGTACCCGCGTATCCCCTTTACTACTTGGATGTTTAATTGAATCCATCCGAATTCTCGACACCCTCTCTCTTATCCAATGATTTAAGCCTCTACTCCTCCTCCTCCTCCTCGTCCTCCTCCTCCTCCTACTCCTCTTCTCGTCATCCTACTCCTCCTACTCCTCCCGTCCCCCCCTACCCCTACCCCAGAAACCAGCAATCGCTCGCCCCACGCGGCTCATGAAACATTCGGCAATTATGTCACCCGGCTATCTATTATAATTATTATTAAATTCATGTAAAATGTCTTTAATTTAAAAATCGATTAGCCAGTCCAAAGGATGGCTTTAATTATTAAAACTGAAAAGCGGCAATTTGCCGTCAAAACGTCAATCATAAAATAAAATGGTAATTGTTAATTTTTAAGCGCGTCAATTACAAGGATCGAACGGGTCGTGGTCGTGGTCGTGGTCGTGGTCGTGGTCGGGGCCGGAGCCGGAGCCGGGGCTGTAGGGGAGGAGGGGTGGGGTGGAGAGGAGCGGGAGGAGCGGGAGGGGGCGAGTAAGCTTAGCTGCTTGCGCCAATTATTCAAATGATCCCGAATAAAGGGATTTATTTCTGAAATCGAGTTATCAAGCCGGTTAAGAATTTAAGAATTAAGTGTACTTCGACTTGATTTGTTACCCCCCGGCTCGATCCCAACTGCAGAAACGGCTAATCTCATTGAACCATTATCGAATTGCAGCTGTCGGGTCTCGCTCGGATATCTTAGCGATAAGCTAATGACATTTATTTTCGAATAAGCGCTTCGTAAATACGTTGAAGAACCGGGGGGGGGGGGGGGGAAATGGTGGAAAATCGGGTAATCGAGGACGTCGACTCGAGACGACGTCCAATACCGATCCAGCATCCTCGTCCTCGCCGTCGTCGCCGACAACGACGAGAGAGCGACAGAGACAGAGACTGAGAGAGAAGGAGGTGATTTTTTTTCTCTCGAATGATCCGATATCGAGGTGATTATGAAAAGCCTCGATGATTTCGAGGACTTGTCAATGGAAAAACCCAATGAGTGGCAGACATGAGTGGATCGAGCAATCTTACGTTTATTTTTTTTCGCCGATTCTCATGCGCAACGAACTCTCTCGCTCACTCGCTCACTCACTCACTCACTCACTCACTCACTCACTCACTCACTCTCTTACTCTCTCACTAACTCTCACTCTGTGTAACTCTCTATCGCGCTCGGATCTAAAGCAGATGTAGGAGATGCGTGGGGAGCTGTTGTTCATGGGGAGATCCCGAGGAAGCTCTAACGGAGGAGCAACGGACGACGCTCGGATGCGGGTGCTCGGGAATAGATCGCCGCCGGGAGGGTCGGATCGGATCGGATCGTATCGGATCGTATTGGATCGTATCGTATCGTACGGGGACTTACCTGTTGCCAGAAATGCGCGAGGAGATAGATGCGCTCGTTCTTGAAGAGCCGCTCCATTGACTGCATGGTCTGGAGGTCGAGGGAGCTCGCCTCCGCTGAGGCCTGCATGCTGGCCAGGGTGGCCGCCGGGTCCAGTGAGGTGAGTAGCCCGGCCGGCTGCTGGAGGGCCGCTTGTACGCTGCCGCTGGTCCCGGCTAGCAGGTTAGCGTGGTATATGGTCGGGCTCGCATGATCATCCTGGGTAGCTGCACCGGCTGCCGCTGAAGCCTGGAGTAACTGGGCCCCGATCGGCGCGGCAGGCCCCTGGAGCCCCAGTGACGAAGCCACTTTGACGGCTTCGTGCTTACCCGGCGTGCCCGAAACCACTCCGCCGGTCACCCCCGTCTTCCCCTTGACGGATACTCGGCTCGCGAGACCGCGATCCCCCGATCGCGCCTCCAGAGTCTCTTTATAATCACCCTTTACCGCGCGTCCTAATTAGTAACGGACGAGCTCGCGATTAGGGGAGCCGCCGCCGCAGTAGCAGCAGCAGCAGCAGCAGCAGCAGCCGCCGACGCCGACGACGACGACGACGACGACGACGACGACGACGACGACGCAGCCGCCACCGTTAACACAGTTTTCCAAGCGCACTACTCCCGGTCCTTTTCTTTATTTACGTATCGGCCTCTCCTTTACCAACTCTCTTTGACTTTTTGCACAATCACCAACGGATACCGGTATCGCGAACGTACCCGGAAACGTGGCATCGCCGCGATTCCTCCACGTCTCTACCAATCCTTCCTTCCTTCCTTCCTTCCTTTCTTTCGTTCTTCCTTCCTTCCTGCCACCGATTATACTTATGGATTTCCGAACCCTTCTTCCTCCCGCCTGTTCGAGCTCCCTGAATCTACCGCTGCATCCCGGATCTTTGACTACTCTATTATCGATCGCTCTCTCGATCGGTCGAATCACACCTGCCGCAACACTCGCGAAATCACTTGGCTTTTCACTTTTACGTACATCGATCGACACTTTTCTAAGCCGGTTATCTGATCGAGTTGCAGCTCATTAACAAAGGTCGATGCTCCGCAATCATCGACGTAACGATCATCGTTCGAAAATGTTCACTGACGCATCGTCACCAGCAAGCAGTGGTGGTCTTCGACGACGCTGCTCCTCACGACTCTCTCCTCATAATCTCCACCTCTTGCCTCCTTAACTATCGTTTCTTCTACTTCTTCTTCTTCTTCTCCTACTCTTCCTAATCTTCCAGCTCTCTCTCTCTCTCTCTCTCTCTCGCTCTCTCTCTGTCTGTATCGCTTTCGCAGCGAGAATCGTTCAGTCCCTCCGCAACACTTTTGTTAATTTGTCACAAATTACACGAGCGAGATGATCGAGATCGGTGATCGGTGATCGGTGATCGGTGATCGGTGATCGGTGATCGATAACCACCGCGGGCTCCGTCAATGGATCTCGGTCCTGGCTGCTAGCGCTCCCTGAGGCTGATGAAGGCGATCGGCCCGAGCGCTGACCATCGACTCCGCGGGCTGCGAGTCAAGTCCCCCTCGCAGGCGCTTCCAAAGAGAAAGAGACCCGTCCTAGCAGGCTCCTAACCTGAAACTAAGAGCTACCAGAGGACCGATGCATTGTCTGGAGGAGGGCGATGCGGCTTTTGGTGGGGATGGGAGGCGCCACGTAAGCTCGGGTGGGGATGAGCCGGCCCACCGTGGCGCCAATGGGCACGGTCGCTGCCCCACCCCGACGTCGACCAATACGCCCGTCCTCGGGCCACGGCTGCCCCCACCGCTCCGCTGTACTCACGGCCGGCGAGCGGTGGGGGCCGCGACACCGTCAAGAGGGGCGTGGGGGGGAGGGGGGACCAGCCGTGGCGCTCGGCGGGGATCGACGCTGGCAGGAGATGGTTGCGGCCGTGGTGGGAGGATCGACGGCGGTAGGGTAGGAGGGACGGAGGGAGGGCGAGGGGCTGG
Organism: Ceratosolen fusciceps; assembly: GCA_018883505.1. Taxonomy (NCBI): domain Eukaryota; kingdom Metazoa; phylum Arthropoda; class Insecta; order Hymenoptera; family Agaonidae; genus Ceratosolen; species Ceratosolen fusciceps. The sequence goes on from RCIC01000026.1 coordinate 445,497, forward strand.
CGTGGGGCTGGCTAGGGGTGGGGTAGAGGCGACGGCGGTGGCGGCGGCGGCGGCGGCGGCAGCGGCAGCGGCAGCGGCAGCGGCAGCGGCGGTGGCGGTGGCACGACACGGGAAGACGGGACAAGGAGGCTGACTAGGTGGTACCTAACCGAGGATCTCGTATTTTCAACTCCCCGAGCATCGCCTCCCGCCCTTTTCCAACCCCATCCTGCCAATCGCTAGTTTTTCCCGAAGCCCGTTACGACTTGCGACGCGCACCCAACCGAATCGGTCGCCCTTCGACGGGATAACTTATGTCGCGGCATCTCCCTCTCGCCCTCCAGCCCCTTCCAACCCTTCTGCCACTTACTCCCTCTCTCACTCTCTCTCTCTCTCTCTCTATCACTCTCGTCTATCTTTATCGCGGAAGCCTTAGCGCACCGGTCGGCTCGTAGCGAGTCGTGTACGTCCATCGATGTAAGCCAAGCTAGAACGAGCGAGATAGATGGGAGGGGAGGGGATGGGCAGCAGCAGCAGCAGCAGCAGCAGCAACAGCAATATAGAGTGAGTACGTTTAAGTAATAAAGAGGGAAAATATTTTTTATCTTATATTCTTTGTATCCCTACTTCGTTGGGCAACAACTGTCGGGGACCTTTTCTCTCAATCCGAAGCTACTGCGGAATCATCGGATTAGCGCTCCCGAGGAAATTCTTGGACCAACGCGCACGGGATTCCCAAGCCCAATAACCCCAATAACCTCTCACTTTGGTCTGCGAAAAGTCATGAGTTTTCTAATTGATTTTATATCGACAATACAAGATACCTAGGACGAGCTAGGATGCGACCGCTCCCGAACCATATACATATACATATACGTATATACAAATATATATATACGGAAAATTAATATTCACACCGGATATGTCGTTATTTACTTTAGAAATTGTACTCGCAAATGTTTCCTCAAAAAAGATCTTTCGTCTTCCTTCGACTACAATTGATATTGGTGGATTATGTACTTGGGTCACGATTATTATAGCTCAATGTATTGTAAAGACGTTGTAAAGACGTTGTAAAGAGTAAGAAGCGCGTATTAAAAATGGAGACTGTAGAAGTAGCGAGGCGTTTATGAATTACTCGATTCTATGGTAGGAATAAGGCGTATGCAACGTAAAGAAGCCACGGACTAGTGATCGAAGAGATTCAAAGACGCATGACGCATTGCTTATATAGCAGACTCTTATTGGGTATGGATCGATCGGCCGTTACTCTACATGTGCATAATTATAAATTTGAAAAGTGGTAACGAACGGCGGAATGACTGTATTATTGGCCTCCAAACTCTATGGGCATGCAAATTAGTTTGAACGGTAAGTTATTGAAGTGACCGGCGCGGATGGTGTGTGCACCCCACACACACTGCCGTCGAGGGTTATTGGGGGGGGGGGGGCGCGTTCATTTCCGATTGACGCAAGTGCTGTCGGGATTTCGATCAGCTTGACGCGTCAACGGAACGTAACTACTGACGGGCCGCATCGAACCATCGTGAGCCACGATGATTATTATTAACGAGCAGAGCTATGGATCGTGCAAAGACGCGTTTGTTCGAGTAGCGAGTAGCGAGCTAATGAAATCGACGATGCCAAGGAGCCGTCGTCCCCTCGATCGTATTCCCGTAAATGCCCACTCGACATTGGCCGCGCGCTCCCGCGTACACGGATACGCAAGATCGACGAATAAAGGCTGCCGCAGAGAGAGTGAGAGTGAGAGAGAGGAGAGGCCGAGCAGTCGGAAAATCAGGGGGAAAATCATCAAAGCCGGCGGGCGGGGGCGGGGGGAAGTACGCTTGGCTCCGTAGTTCCAGTGGAAATTTCTCATCTGGCGTCATAGTAGACGGCTTACACGGACAGAGACTGAGAGAGAGAGAGAGAGAGAGAGAGAGAGAGGGAGCGTGACGTAGGAATCTACAGGTATTGATGCCGAAGAAATTAGGTGCTCCCGGGTGGGGTGGGGTGGGGTGGGGTGAAGGAGCGAGGGATCACTCTTTGGGCACGAAAGTCAATTCGTCATTCGTGGATCAGTAATGGAAAGAAGTGATTATTGATTCCCGGCACGTCGTTCTGTCAGGATATAATAAGGGAGCCGGGGTCGTGGCGAGGGGGGCTATCCGGCCGTTATGAATACGTCGTGACCGATATTTATCGTCGGGTGACGCCCACGAAAGTACACGACAACGGCCTGTGTCGGCGCTACTTTACGATCAGCCGCTATAGCGCGAGGATTAGTTTGTCAACGCCTAGACGCCAGCGCGTCTACGCTACTTGCGAGCTTCTCCGCGTCTCCGCTCCAACTTTCTCCGCTCAAATTCGTGTCTATTCCGAGATAGAGTTAGAGAGAGAGAGAGAGAGAGAGCAGTAGCAGTAGCAGTAGCAGTAGCAGTAACAGCAGCAGCAGCATCAGCATCAGCATCAGCATCAGCATCAGCAGCTTCCCAAACTCTATAAAGTATGGCTTTGTAAGCGCAAGCCAGGCGAATCGTCATCGTAAACGACTCGTCGAATCTTCCCATTAATTTTATTTTTACTTTTGCCCGAGATCTGGTTTCGTCGCCCGCTAATTTTCGCTCCTACTAAAGCTTTGATAATTCTCACGGGCTCCCAGAATCCGAATCGGCTAATTACTTGCGCGAGTCTCCGGCGAGCGGTGGGTGAGTCGAGGGGAGGGTAAGGGGCAAGAGGCAAGAGGCAATGGCGGGTGGGTGGGTGATGGGTGGGTGGGTGACGGGGTGACGGGGTGCGCCGAGGGGACAACAACAAGAACCGTCGGAGGATCGTCCAGGCCTCGTTCCGAGTCGCCCGAACGATTTTGCCCTCGAAAAGGGCTCGAACTATCTCGCGGTCCGTCCCAAGGAGGATCGGATTGGCAATGGCGGTACGCGTTATTAAGTCGGCGGGTGGGGGGGGGAGGAGAGCTTATTAAGAAAAACAGCGGCGACAATTTTAAAGGATGAGCGGGCAAGATGGGGAGTAGGAGATAGCGAGCAGCCGCCGCTTGATTTATAAAAGCGTCGTTCCTTTGACCTCCCCCCACCTCACCCCACCCCCCCTGCCCCTCGACCCTTAAAGACGATGAGCAAGAAGCAAGGTTAGTCGCCTCGGTGGCTTTATCTCGTAGAAATGAGAGCTGAGACTCCTTCCCGGAATCGCGGCGTGATTTTTCGCACGCAAACCAATTGGATGCGTGGCTAGGAAGTGGTAGGGGGGGACGGGGGTACGGGGTACGGGGGCCGGGGAGGGGAATAGAGGAGGATGGCACCGAGGGGCAAGGAAATTCCGCTGGACGCAGCAGGCGCTGATCATCGGAGCCCCGTCAGAGGGTTCGCACGCTACTCAATATTCTTTCGTAATAAAAAGGGGGGGGGTGGCAGAGGAAAGGGGCTGCGAGGACGGCCACGTCTCCCGCGTCCTTCCCCTCCTGCTAGTCGTCGTCGTTGTCGTTGTGTCGTTGTCGTTGTCGTTGTCGTTGTCGTTGTCGTCGTCGTCGTCGTCGTCGTCGTCGTCGTCGTCGTCGTCGTCGTCATCGTCGAGCGGCTGCTCGCTACTCTAACAATATCTCGAGCGAAGGATGCGCCGTTCAAGTTCAAGAGCCGCACTCAGGGCCACGAACTCGTGCCTCTTTCCTATGACGGCCGGCATCGGCGACGCGCTTTCGCGACAAAGTGTAATTCTCCGACAAGACTCGCGAGCCTCGCGGATAAGACGATAACGAAGAACTGCGAGCCATGAGAAGTTGCATCCTGTTCCCTCACCCACCCCACTCACTCAATCTCTCTCTCTGTCTCTCTCTCTCTCTCTCTCTATCTATCTATCTCTGTCTCTATCTCTCCATCTATCTCTGTCTCTGTCTCTGTCTCTCTCTCTCTCTCTCTGTATAACGATATCCCCCTTCTGTCGCCACCCCTTGCGATTGTTTCACGAGCCCCTTCAACCCCCTTTAAACCCCCCTCCCCCCATTCGACCCCCACCAAGCACACTGTGCCGTCGTGCTCACTTTAATTACTACACGGATATTGTATACCGAAATCGCGAGCTTCACTCTTTGCGAAATATTTAGAGCTCGTAGTATTCGTTCGAACAACACGTTCGCTCTAATATCTACAACAAATTTGCCAACTGCTAATATTTCTTTCCTCCCCCCCACCCCCAGCTGTTCAAGCGTCCTTAAGGTCTTACTTTATGAAAACTATTTTGGAATTTTCTATAAAACAAAATAAAGATTTTCAATTCCTAACGAAGCGTCTCGTTACGATTTTTCTTTTAATTGCCATACATATCTTCTGAATATTTCAAAATGCACAATTTAATTTGAATATTTTTTTAAGCCTCCGGGCATTTAAGCGATCAAATTTACTATAACGATTGATCTATTGTTTTTAAATGAAATCAGGGATTATTAAAGTTACCGATGCAGACGCTTTTCATAAATCATTAAATAATATCCTTGCTTCTTAATTATCATCCCAAGTGCAAAAAAAACAGAGAGAACGTGTTATAATTTCTTAAAGATTACGAAGATTTACCTTGGGAGGAAGCAGCTCAACTATATATGCTCACCTCCTGGTGGTAAGGCTCGTTATCACACTTTTCGTGTTGTTGATACAAAAGCTTCTCGTCTCTTTATTAAGCGATTAGAGTTTACGAGACATTGCTTGACCATCCCCCTCCCCTCATGAACATACGCTCGCACTCGCGCGCTTACAACGAGAGAGATAGAGATAGAGAACCAGAGAGAGAGAGAGAGAGAGAGAGAGAGATAAATAGGGAGAGAGAGAGAGAGAGTCGTTACTGACGCACCGTCATTCCCAGACTTCTGTCCCGAGTCGACGTGAAATAAACTCGAGAATATCAGTCATAGCTGGAGAGGGTAAAGAATTCGAGCTATGAGCACGTTTTCGGAAATCGTGTTTCGTTTTCGAATGAAAGCGAATAATTGAGTATGAGGATGGTAGGGCACATCCGAATCAGACTCTTACAGGCGATATGTCGTGTCCGTTCGGAAAAAATGATCGAAATTAAGAAAAACTGTCACACGCGTACACGAGAGCGAGAGAGAGCGAGAGAGAGCGAGAGAGAGAGAGAGAGAGAGAGAGAGAGAGAGAGACACGCACACAAGGATGAGGCTGCAATTAGCATATGAAACATTGGCGGTGTAGGTAGTCGTTTCGAAAATTGATTTTAAAAAAGCGATACACGAAAAGGCCATATATATATATATATATACGCGTGCATGCGTGCGTGTGAGAGCGGGCGCGGGCGCGGGCGCGGGCGCGTACACAGAATCCCCTTTGATCTTCCGATTTGTGGGTAAATTTGTCGGCCGTGTACTGGCTACCATTTGATATGATTCATCGCGATTGACTTGCGAGTCACGGAGCCCGATAAAATCGCCGGTCCTCTGAATTTACCTGAAATCATCCGTGGCTCCTCCTCCCGCTGTAATAATGCGCGCGAGTGTCATCGTACGGAGTCGGGGACGGACGACTGACTCGGGAGTCAATGCGAGGAGGCGCGCGATCCTCGTGCGCTCGCGCTAATCTACGTGAGCCACATAAGAACTCGCGGCTTTTCCATAACCGACGCACTCCTGAGGAGCCCCCTCGCAAACAACATTACCTACCAACGGCTAATCCACAGGGACGCGCACACGCACCCAGCCGCGCACGCACACGCACTCCTGGCACGCGGGCGATCACACCTTTAGATCCTAGGGATTATTTAATGGGTCACTCTCACTCGGGCTCACTCGGGCTCACTCGTCGAATAAGCCGAGCCACGGCCAGATAGAGATGCTCGAGCTAGAGGTCGAGCTAGAAGGGGGGCCCGAGGACGAATCGGGGTCCCCTGGAGCTCAGCCGAGGCTCCGCCGTCGACCTCTAGCCAACTACTTTTACGGAAACTGTTGTGCCAATCGTTATGGCCCATCGTTACCGATGACGGCTCCACCACCCCTATACGTCGATACGTCGATACGTGGATGCTGCTGCTGCTGCTGCTGCTGCTGCTGCTGCTACGGCTGCTGTGGGCCCGGCTACGGCTAGACGACAACCTGACGCGACAGACAGGCCCCGTGGTACGGTATTACGTGTATAAGGGGGTATATATAGGCGCGACAGTGGGCACCCAGTTATTCACAAGCACAAGTGTCACTTTTGAAGGCGAAGGATCCGCACGGGGCGCGCGAGTGGTTGCGTCCTCTTTTTTTTTTTAAAAAAAAAAAAAAAAAAAAAAAAGCCTGATAAAAGCCCCCGGGCCCCCTCAATCGCCCCTTTAAGGATGGGAGGAAGGCTCGTGGTTCGGTTGCTCTACCTACTGGCTCGGTCCTCGTGTTGCCAATCCTCGACGGGGCCCTTCCAGGGCACGGGGGACGAGGGCACGACCTCTCGTGTCCCGGGTCTCGTCCACGGGCGCCGCGGCTCCGTCGATCCGGGCAGCTTTCTTATAGCGGGGCCAAGGCTGAATGTCAAAAGACCGCGCGCAACCTCCTGCTAGGCCTGCGTCCTGACCGAGACTAAACTCGCGCTCGGCGCCCGCAGCCCTCGTCAGCGGCGGCAGTCATCCCTCGGTGCTCTCCACGCACTTACACCCTGTCCCCCACCGCCGCTCAAGTATTGTCCGGCGCGCGCAAGAGCCCCGCGGCCCATTACGTGCGCCCTGTACGCGGTGCGACGTACCCGTGGGCCCGGGTCCCAGGCCCCGTGTACCTGGCCCCGTGGCCCCGTGGCACGGGGCCGTCGGCTCGGGGGGAGGGGCACGGGGTCAAGCGATCACGGCCCGACAACGTGATCGGTCTGTGGACGAAAATTCGGCAGCCCGGGTCGAAGGGAAAGCGGGAGCCGGGTCCGTAGAGTGGCGCCGCCCCGCGGACGGCGCGCGACTTCCCAACTGGGCGCCGATGTAGGGGCGCCAGAGCGGGGGTGGCATCCTCCCCTCTACCACGGAATGCGCCCGGATCACTCGCTCCCTCTCAATCTGGCTCGCTCGCCCCCTCTCTCGCTCTCTCGCTCTCTCGCCCCCTCTCTCTCTCGCTCTCTCGCCCCTCTCTCTCTCGCTCTCTCGCCCCCTCTCTCTCTCTCGCTCTATCGCTCTATGCCTGGGTGGCGCGCGGCCCCCGTCTCGCTCAGTATACGTACCCCCTCCGCGGGTCGCGGCTCTTCGACGTCGCGTCTTTGGCTTTCAGCTGATGCTGCCTAGCCCTTGTCCCCACCCCTTTTATTGGAAGTATCGGTGAGTTCAACGGGATGTGATCGGAAAAGAGGGTGACGAATGCGGCGGGCGCACGGTCACGCGTCGCATCGCCGACGGCTCCCCCCCCTGCCCCCCCCCCCCCCCATACCACGATACCCCGTGCCCCATACCCCATCACCCCCCCCCTCCCCCATCCCCAATAACCCCAATGACCCCCAATAACACCCGCCGATACATATGTCAGTGGAGCCCCGCTCGTTTCCTACGCGGCGATGGGGCTCCCGTCCCCGTCCCCCGGCACTTTTCTTCCCCGTTGACTAGGGTCAACGGAAGAACGTGTGGTCTGCGACGTGGGCCGGGACGTGGGACGTGGGACGGGGTCGGGGACGGGGCAGACAGCGGTCGGTTTATGACCGAGGGGTGACGATCCCGTTCGGCGGGCTGGGGTGGGGTGGGGTGGGGAGTCAACAAGCAGTCGAGATCTTACGAACCCCGTCGCGGCTTTGTAATCTCACGCACCCGATGACGTCCGCGGTCAGGCAACTCGTCCCCGACGCATCGGCAATTATTCCTCAAGGGACGCTTCGGTTTGGCGGAAAAGCCGCCCGGCTCAACGCAAGCCCTTTCAGGTAAGGTGAGATCGCCTCGATCGATTTGACACGGCGACGATCTATCGGCTATTGGCATACGTCCCTCTACAATTACGTCTCTCACGGACCCTCGATCTTCATCTTGGCTTATATATAATTACGCATGTTGTTCGTGTTGACGTGACGTGACCCATTCGGAGTCTACATCGGCCACCTTACCTGGGCCGATAAAATTAATTGCCGCTATTGAATAAAACAAACAACTACGAGCCTACTAAAATTCGTTTTATCAATTCGAGTACCTTTTTACGATAGGTAGGTGGTACAGGACGCGTATTGCCCAATACCATAATATAATTACAAATGGACAGTGGTAAAGTTTACAAAAAACTTATGGGCTTTTAACGTATTATTTTGACATGCAGAACAGCCTATAGGATTTTCATGAAATATATATATATATATATATGTATAAGTTGATTTATTCTAGGATAATAGTAATGGTTGCATTTCAATAATTGCATGTTGTTTTTGGAAATTATAAAGACATTGTCGCTCGATGGCTTATCAATCAAGTCGTGGCTAATGTAACATTACTCAAGCAAGGACTAAGTCGAATTCTCTATGGGTTCTATAAATTATTCCGATGCCTGTGTATAAAAATAAAAAAAAGAAAAAAAGAAGAAGAAATCCATCGACTTTGTCTTGCCTCGATGAACGGTAATTTAATCAATCCGATAATACTTATTATATTCTGGAAGGGGCGGGGGGGGGACATCCATTGATAAATATTTATAAAAGCGCGCGTAACAAGTGCCGAAACAGTGCGTCCCTAAGGAGTACTGCTATTTTCTTTTCCTTTTTATTTCCCCCCCCCCCCCTTTCTGTTTCAATGTTTCCGTACGCAATAAATGCATTATTTAATACATTTAAATAACGACGAACGTAATCAGAGGTACGTATAGACGGAATACTAATTTTATTATCAGTAGCAATATTACGAGACCAGTACGTATTCACGTAAAACTACAAACAATAACGGCAATGACGAAAATGTTCGTATATGGCTTTTCATGTCGAAGAAGCGTTATTACGTGTTATTACCGTTTCTTAAACGATCGCCGATTTGAATATCTGCTTCGGATAACAGGGATTCGCTTTGTTTCGTCATTGAATTCGTCTTAGACTCGGCGTGAAAGTGCATAAGTGAAAACGTTCGGTCATAATGAACGACAACGGCAAGAGCAACGATTTCCCATCCCTTACCAAGAAATTCCATATAAAAATATAGCATTTGCGACGTAAAGAAGAAAAAAGAAAAGAAAAAAAAAGAAAAGAAAAGAAAAGAAAAAAAAGAAAAAGAAAAAGAAACAGAAAAAAGAAGAGAGAAAAAATGAAGGTTTAACGGCGACGGGAGTGTGCGCATGTGGCATCGGAGATGAAAGGTTAAGGAGTGGAGGGAAAATAATTTAATTTGTCTGTGTATCGGGGAGCAGAAGGTCCGAGTGCATGAATGGCACGATATTTCCCCATCGCGATCCCATTTGAAGCCGAAGCTGGAAAAGTGGCGTTTTGGAAGGGATGAGAGCACGGGCATGCGTCGAGGGGAGGACGACTCGGGCGCAGGTTCCCGTGCCCCTACAGCCGCCCCACCCCAATAAAATAACCCGCTATCGGCCGCTCGGACTCTCCGTCCTATGGCCTCGGCTCGGCACTTTTTTTTTTTTTTCCTCCTCTTCTTCCACCCCCGCCACCGCCGCCGTCGAATTTAGCTCTCTCTCTCTCACAAACGCCTCCAACGCCTCCAACGCCTCCAAAATAATCTCCCCGATAACCCAAGGAAACATCTCATTAGTTCGATATTATTATTATTATACGTAGCGCGGTCGGGCACAATAAATACATATCCGTAACTACGTATTTATAATTGTATTTTGATTTTTCAGGTCAACGATACGTCAGGATACGAGCGAGCCTCCGGGCCCTTTTCTCTCTCACTCTCTCTCTCTCTCTCTCTCTCTCTCTATCTTTTTCCTTCCTTTCATCGATCCGGAAAGTTCGGAAGGAGTATGGGGAACGGGAAGGAGGAAGTATCGCCAGGAAGTGACGAGACACTCCAGCCAAATCCCTATGAAAGTCGTAATGAAGGCCGTGGCGACTTAATACGTCGTCCGCTCGGAGCAATTGATAAATTTTAGTAATATTTTTTACGAAAGCATTGTTCTATGCTCACAGGGAGACAAGACGGAAGGAGTCTATATATATATATATATGTGCATATCGTGTGACAGGGGATCGGTTCTTGCGTAACGAAGCTTAAACGCTATTCGTAACTAATCGATTTACGATTACGTACTTTACAATTCAAATGCAACCCCGAAACTGTCCACCCCCATAAGGAGGGATGGGGTTATTGGGGTTATTGGGGTGGGCGGATCATTGAACGGCGAGAGAGCATTGGAAATCGAAAGGCTTGGCACGGAAAGGAGAGGAGGATACTTGTGCTCGGTACAGATACCTTGTGGCATAAGCATTTCCGGCTTAAGTACCAAAGGACTCGACTTACAAAGTAAGTGCGAGTACAATGACGTGGTAGGGGGCGGACAAGAAACCACAGTGGGTCACGATTGAGATTGATCGAGATCGAGGTAGCTAGGTGGGTAGGTAGGTGGGTGGGTGGGTGGAGAGAGTGAGAGGGGGGTAGAGAGAGAGAGAGAGTGAGTGAGAGGGGCAATGAGAGGGGCAATGAGAGTGAGAGAGTGAGAGACTGTAGGCGGGATAATAAATAGATAGTCGTAGGGTATGGGCGGAGGGTATCGTGCGCAGAAGTTGGAGTGGCGGCGGGAGCGCGAAATTCATGGTCAAAATGCGGCAGTGACATTGCTCGCGAATACATATCGTGTGTCGCAAACTCCCCTCCGGGAATTATTGCTACTCTCGATTTCTCGGAAATCCAGGGACGCCACTCCTGCTGCAATCCGGCAAACATTTGTTGACGGTCCGAGCGCGAGCGGCCGAATTATTACAAAACGTATGCACCGGCTCCTCGCATCCCACCTCCGCCGATGGGCGTCCTCTTTCCTCCTCTGCGCTTCCCTCACACGCCTCTCTTCGGCTTTCTTAGAATTCTTTGAACAGTTTTGTAAATCACGAGCGCAAACACGCAGTGAAAGGCACCAAGAAAGCATATACGCATGAAAAATTCGTTATTTACGAAAAGAAGTTGATTTCCGATACAAATGTATTTTGAATCATCGCAACATTTATTTAATAAAATATCTCGACCTCTTTATAAATATAAATAACCGTATTACGAGAATCTTTAGTAAAAGAGGAGAGAAAAAAAAAAAAGAAAAAAACCAAAAAAAACAAAAAAAAAATTGGGAAAAAAGCACAATAATGACGATGGCAAGTCCAATGACGCCAAGTCTGATAACGTTTACTTTCTCAATTGCGTGCACGTATGCATGCATGATCGTCGTCGTCGTCGTCGTCGTCGTAGCATTAGCAGCAGCAGCAATAGCACCAATAATAGTAGCAGTAGTAGTTGTTGTTGTTGTATTGTTAACGTAGCGGCACGTTTAATGGTGCTGGTGTACATTTATTGAGAATCAAAAACGGGATGTAATGGGATGGGATGGGATGGAATACGATGGGAAGGGGGGTGGGGGTGGAGCGGGTCGACGCAGGTGGTAGGGCGGAGGGTCGGGGAGATTGTCGACCGAATTACAACAATGGAACGCTACTAGTGTAATTCTACGACTGCGGCGATCGTAACGGCCGGCGATGTAGGCCAGGATGTCCATGGATTCATATTTCGCACTCCGGGCGACACTTAACACCGCTCGTCGTCGTCGTCGTCGTCGTCGTCGCCGCCGCCGCCGCCGCCGCCGCCGACTCGTAGAGAGAGAATAGACGATTACGGGCGATAGCAGCCCGTATTCGCGGAATTCATGCGAACTCGTAATGAGCTACGCATTGGTATGTGTTCGATTCCAAGCCCTGACACGTATCATAGATACACCCTTCGACAGCTCAGAATTATCAATTACGACGACACCTTCGCTGCGCTCGACACTTTCCTTCTCCGCCCATATATTCCTGGTTACATTTTCAAATTCTCAGCCGACTTCCTTCCGATACTTTTCGTTCCTTCTCCTCTAGAAAGACCGTGAGAGAGAGAGCGAGAGAGCGAGAGAGTGAGCGAGGGAGGGGGGGGGGAGATGGGCAGTCTCTCATTATCACCATGATTTTCCTATTTTGTTTTACCTATCCCCTCGACGCTCAACGAATCGAAAACTTTCACCTCCCATCATTACCATTACCATTACCATTACCATTACTGTCACTGTTACTATTCCTCTTCTTCCTCTTCTTCTTCTTCTTCTTCTTCTTCTTATTGTTGTTGTTGTTGTTGTTGTTATAATCATCATCGATAATTATCGATAATTATTACTATTGTCGTTGTATCATTTGCCCTAATGACGTTGTACGAGCTCGTAAATCAAACGCTACTTTACATAACACGTCAAAGGCCAGTCGCGTTTGAAATAGGTCAGAGAGCGTCGTGTACGTCCGATTCTTTCTGAGCACATATCGAGCGAACAATACGGCCGAGAGAGCGATTATATCGTTAAACCGAACAAGTTGATATTGCTGAAATAAAATTTAAAAAAAAAAAAAAAAAAAAAAACAGAGAGAGATAGAGATAGAGAGAGAGAGAGATAGAGAGAGAGAGAGAGAGAGAGAGAGATAGAGAGACACTTCCTGCACGGAGCGGGAATTTTAGAGCCGAGAAGAGAAATGATTTAATTCGATACCGAACGAGGCCGCTGATACGCTAAAAGAAGAAGAAGAAGAAGAAGAAGAAGAAGAAGAAAAAAAGGAAAAAAAAAAAAAAGAGAGAAAGAAAAAAGAAAAACGTCGTGCGTCCCCGTACAATAAACATATCTGATTGGGTACACACAGCTTTCGTAATAAAAAGAACAAGGTGCATCATCCACGCACTCGCGCTCACGGTTTCCGTAAACACGTTGCGTTTTTAGCGGGCGGCGGCGGTGGGGGGGGAGGGACGAATTCGCGGCGGGTGCGGCTACCGCGTAAGGCTGTCGTCGTCCCGGGCTCGCGCCACCGGCTTCGATCGCCGCTCAACACCGCGCCACGCGTCACCATTATTAGCATTTCCCTACAAATTATCATCCCTAAAAAATAATAATAATTCCTCGTCGTCGTTAAATCTATCCTGACGTTAACTCGGCTTTTTTTTTTTTTTTTTCCCTCCTCCGTATCCCATTACGAGCTGTACCGAGCTCCCTCGCACCTTCCTAACGCGACGCGCACACCCATATCCCTTCTGCAAATGACAATTTAGCAACTATTTAGCAACACAAGCCGTTGTTTCAACCACGGACATACAGACAGGCAAACAGAGAGAGAGAGAGAGAGCGTGTATGAGAGAGAGAGAGAGAGAGCGTGTATGAGAGAGAGGTGGGGGAGGGAGAGAATAAAAAAAAAAGAAAAAAAAAAGAAATAAAAGGGTAATAACAACACGAGGACGAATGTCCATTTCGTTCGAATTACCACTAAAGTAAAGTAACCATTTTTTGCTTATGCGTAAGAATTCTTTTGGCCGAACGAATGCGCGGCAGCGCGAAACGACGTGTAAATATAATAATAGCATTATTGAGCGCTGCGCAGCTCTGCGCGCGCCTACCGACTTGATTATTTTTCGAGGAGGGCTCGGCGCTCTCCGTAGACGGACATTTCCGAATAAACAACGTCTCGGGAATTGAACGAGTACTCTTCGTTCGTAAGCGAGATGCTGTTCCCTTCCCCCCTACCCTCCCTCCCTCCCGACCACCCGACCTCCCCGCGACGCGACGCGACGCGCATCTCGCTTACGAACGATCCGATCTACGAGCTCCATCCTCTACGAAATAAGACGTAGTCGCAGCCTACCGAGAGAACCGAGCCCCAATAACTGCCCTCCCCCCCCCACCCCACCCCACCCGGCCACCCAAATAACCGATATGTATATATGTATATTATATATGTTTATGTATATCGACGGGAGTACGCGCCGCCAGTTTAGAGGATATTGTTATTTGTACGGGTAGGCCGGTAGCCGGTAATAAGAAGAGCGCGCGATTTACGAGTCGGGTGATCGTCATTGAACGGGATCAGGAGCCAGTTTCCGGTTCTTGGCTCTGCCCTGGGCATGCCGTAGTCGTAGGGAGGAGGGCGCGGCGAGGGACAGTCATTGTGCGACGCGATGGTCGCGCCGCTTCTCGGATCGAGGCGATTTCCACCACGGAGTCCCGCTCCCATTGGCCCAGCGGGCCGGGCTCCTCTCTCTCTCTCTCTCTCTCTCTCTCTCTCTCTACGGGCCCCTCGTCCCACGTGTCTAACTCATCGGCGAGCCACCCGAGCCCCGGGCACCGACTTCCCATGAGTTATGTGTGAAAATTCCGGGACACCGAGCGCTAAAAGCCGCATCGACGTTTCATTTTTCTTATGCTAATTATAAAATGCGATAAGGACATAAATCATCGCGCCTGTCACTCCAGCCGCGTGACTCCAGCCGCGTGACTCCAGCCGTGTGTAGTCCAGCCGCGTACTCCGGTCGACTGCAGCCGGCAGCAACGAGTTTCTAGCAGCGACTCCTCTCCTCGTCTTAACTTTCGCGCTATATTTCGCTCCTCCGAGGCGACCTCGGACATCCTCGATCCTCTAGTCAATTTCTGCCATTGCCTCGCACCGCACCTCTCTTCTGCTTTTCTCTTCTAAAACAGCCCCGTCGATAACTCGCATGCTCGCATGCCCGCATCCCTGGACTCTTAACCCAGTGTACGGATCCACGTTCTCGGACCGTTTTACGCTCACCCGAGTCTCTCTCTCTCTCTCTCTCTCTCTCTATTAAAGGACGTCTATTTAATTTAATTAACTGACGGTCTCTTTATCCTGAGGTACACGCGCATTACTTAATGTACGTACGTACGTATACGGGCTCGATCGTCAAATGTCGATTTGACGACGACGACGACGACGACGACGACGACGACGACGACGTCATTGGAACAATATCGTTCCGTATTACCATCCGGCCCGTCTCCTCGTTATTATTGTGTACTAAATATTCAAACTTTTCCATTTAATCATTCCTTGCCCCGGCATTCTTTTCCTATCCCGTTTAACCTGAATTATGCACGTCAAAATGAAATTTTTTTCACTCCACCGTGGAGCCGAATCCTTATGAGATAAAATTTTTTGTTCCCCATCGAACGTTTCTCCAGTGATTCTTCTACGAAGAATCAATCAATAGGGCCGTATAACATCTCAAATGCAATCAAGCCTCTGAACTTAATGTAATGGTTAAAAATTATCGAACATTATGACAACATACCTTGATCAATGTAATTAAATTTATTAAAATCTATCCATTAATAATTGTTGGTGGTTGGCAGTTCCGGCAGTGTTGGCAGTCCAACACCTTCAGAGGGATTAGATATTTTTTTTATAATATTAATATTGATACGTAACCGGTACGTGTGCGGCTGTGCTTTTGTTTGCATTCAAGTTACAAAATAAAAAATAAAACGAGATTGAAAAGCTCATTAATTCCAGACGAATTCAATAAACAATATAATAACAATCCAACAGAATATGCATATCATCAAAATTTATATTTATCTTTCGGTATTGTGTGTATATATACGTATATATATATTAAATTGTAGCTTAAAAAAAAAAATAAATAAAAACACACACAGAGGCGCAAGTGTCGAAATGTAATGCGCACAACAAACATTATTCTTACTGATAATGATAATATTGAAATAGTAAGAGCTCGGTCGGTCGGTTCAATGCCGAAATTTACGTTGTGATTGTTAGGCTCGGCTAAAAACGATTACGCCAAATCGGACGCGAAATTGAATGGGGGTAAACATTTGCATAGGCCACGCGTTATGCAATCATCAAGGCAATAATTATTTTAAATATCGGCGTCTCCGGTCGACGGTCCCGCGATTGCCGGGCGTAATTGGCGCCAATGCAATACGCCTAATGACGAATTAAAACAATTTCGTCGAATCGGGGTTAAAAGCGCTCTGTCGTTTATATTATTATTTTGCAAATACTTTACGGGAGTCAAATGGAAGGCGAGGAAGGCAAGCCAGCCATTTCTCGATTTATGCGATGAAAATTCTGCGATGTAATACTAGCGTTGCACGTAATTCTATATAATTAAACATAATGCGCACAAGTTCTGTGCATAGACGTTTTAATTAATAAAAAGCGATGGAGCTGCGCGGTTAGCAAAGTGTCGGGCGGGGGTGGGGGTAACCGCACCGCAGGGATGCGGGCGAGGACCGTCGCGTGGGCAGGGTGGAGGGAACCGAACGCCAGCTCCTCGATAACATCCTGAACGTCGTAATTGGGAGCAGGTCGCCTAAGGATTATTTTGGGGGGTTATCGGGAGGTTATCGGGGGCGTTGAGGGAGGTTATTGGGAGCAGGGACGAGTTAGAAACGGAGCCCGGTCCTTATCGAGACGGTAGCTGCGTGATTGAACAAATCGTTCCATCGGCTGACGAAAGCCCGACGATCCGGCAACTGGCCGGATTCGATGTACGGGATAAGCATCCGTGGAGCAATCGGTCTCGGGTCTTGTGCAACGGGTCACGACGCCCGTTGCGTTCTTCGCGGCTGAGCCAATGGCCGAATTACCCGCGGGCGACACGGGAATCATCGACAGGACTCGCTCGGCCCCTTTCGGCGGCGAGCCCGTTCGACTTCCCGGCCCTCGGCACCCCCTCGCCGACCCTTCACCACGTTCATCCGCGACAGCCTGATACAATAATTACGATCGGCTCGAGAGGCCCCCGCTAGACCCCGATAAATCCCGCTAGGCCCCCGTCAGACCCCGAGAAAACCCGCGAAACGGGATCGTCAGCGAATGGGTCGAGTTTTTAAAAAATCAATACGCGCCGCCGGGATAATTACGAGGCTCCGCGCGACGGTTGTCGACGGTGCTGCGGGATCGAAGGGCAGAGGGGGGGGGGCAAGCGAGTATGCAAAATTGTGATAAAGGGCGGAGAGGCAGGCACACTTGGTAGGACGAGAGACGTGCGAGCGCGTACTGTTAAGCGTCGACGGTTAACTGGTTTTTTCTTTCTTTAATGATCATCGCGCCTATAATACTTGTTTTGTCATACGTATGCCGGCCAGGTAGGTAGGTAGGCAGGCAAGTCTGATACGCGCTTGATCATTTCGTAATTTCGATATGCTAATAAGCACGAAAAGACGCATTCGCATCCGACGGACTAATAATTCCGACTAACGCGAGAGAGATGGTGAGTATTAAGACTTAAGACTAGCGGACCAGAGACTCAGCAGCATGTGACCAAAGATACCTTTTGAACGATTCGCAGCTTTAATTTGGGACGACTGGGTTATGTTTTAAGCGCTATTCTCACGTTCCGTTGATCTTTTTTTTTTTCTCTCTCTTTATCTCACCTCAATACTCTCTTCTTCTTCTTCTTCTTCTTACTACTACTACTACTACTACTACGGTTACTCTCCTCTCATTTACGCTCGAAGCTTCACCAAGTCGAGCAAAGTTTCTTAATTCTATTCCACGTTGTACTTGTTCTCTTTGGCCTTACATCTCTCTCTCTCTCTCTCTCTCTCTCTCCTCACGCTTTAATGCTTCACATCGTTTGCAATCTTCTCGTGCGATGCTTAAAGATTACATTATTCATCTATTATTTCATCTTTTACACTTTATCGCCTTATCGTCATACTTCATTAGTAAGTAAATAAATAATATGTTTTTTAACTTAAAATCACTCGAGTAGCGGGATTCGAATGAAAATCAAGCGATCCTCGTGTACGTGTAAAACTAGTAATTTCGCGCACAAGTACCCTTATCAAATAATTATTATTAATTTCAATTTCATTGTGTATAGAGAACTTTTGGTTAAAATGTAGTGCGATTAAAATAAAAAAAAAAAAACACGCAGTTGCCCGTAAGCGCACAATTGCACACAATTATTCTGTCTACGAAGGGCACTTGTACTTAAAGTTTTTAAAAATTCTTTAGCAACTATTTCGAGTGAAATTCAGTCGGTGTAGGGGTGTCATTGAAATATATATATACGCTTTTTTGACACCGGTGGTAAGACCTATTGGCTGTGAAAGAAAAAAAAAAACTCCCCAAACTCTATTTTTAGCCCGAAAGAATCGAAAGAATATTAAAAAAAAATTAAAACTACAACGAAATCCTAAGCGACTTTGCCATTTCATAGAATATTAAAATTTTTGCGTAAAATTTTGCAGTTCTTATTATTGAAATTATATATATATAGCGCATTAATGTAACGGTCGACGTGAACGATTAACGATTAAATATCCTCGTTTGTCCGCAAGAAATGCTCGCTAAGAATTCGTTAATAATTAATTCGACCGTCGCCTCAAGCGGGTTGTTTAAGGATATGGAGGCGACGCGGTCCTCTTAATTATAATGAATTAACTTACATATTAATGTTTGTATTACAAGCTGCTGATATTTAACAACAATCGTTTCTTAATAATAAAGAAAAAAAAAAAAAAAAAAAAACTCGACTTGGGCGGTTCATAAAATACGAGTTCTCGTAATTGAACGACGTTAATGCAGCGACGCTCGCGGGTTTAATGTATTCGTCAATCGGCACACGATGTGTATTTATTTTTTTTATACACGATTTACGCGAAAGCTTACGATTTTCGGTTCGACGGACAATTTATAGCGGGACCAAGGGTGGGGGGGGTAGGATGAAAAATTTTTAAAAAACCACAAGCCGGACGCCACGAGGAGGTTATCCGCCCATGAATAATCATAGGACTGGTAATTTCAATCGTCCATTAGCAGTATCGCGTCGTCGGATAATGAAAATGATAATTACATCGTTCGGCAGACCCGCGCGGATTAAAGAAATTAAATTAAATGCTTTGGAGATTAAAAATGAGTGATTTCTTAATTCATAAATCATAATTAATTAATTTCCAATGGCAAACGAAGGGCCGTATGTACGGCCTATATCTAGCGGTTATCGACTATTCGCTACGTGTATATACATGTATATACATGTATAAAACCGTATATACATTACATGTCGAGAACGGGTGCGAGGAAAGCGCGAAAAGCTACGGGAGCCTTGGATTTCCAGGGTCGGGCCGAAGCGAACGTTCAATCGGCTTTCGTAACGTCATTGGGGGTTAAAGCCTTCGAGGTAGTCGTATCAACGTGGAGCGCGAAAAGAATGGCGGGGTCGTGTGGTGTGGTGTGGTGTGGGGAGGAAGGAGACTCGCGACATTGTGAGCGAGAGTCGAGACTGATTCTGGATGAGAGGAGGAGGAGGAGGAGTTTCGGAGCCGCGGACGTGCGATATCCTGGGAACACTCCGGGAACTATTCGTCAATCCTCTTGGCTCGCATAAAGAAGATTCGGATTAATGGTTTGCATCGACGATCGGAGAGCAACGTCGTCCACGCAAAAGCGGTATAACAATGCTACCTGGGCATCATAGCCAAAGTGTTTGTGCGTGCGTGCGTGCGTGCGTGCGTGCGCGTGAGACAGAGATAGAGAGACAGAGAGAGAGAGAGAGAGAGGACGAGTCACAATAGACCCGATACAATGAGAGGAAATATCCAAGATATGCAAACTAGTCCGCGTTCCGATCATCTTCGAAAGGGCGTCAGGGTGGGGCGCTCGTGGATCGAGCGCTAGTGGGAATAGCAGCGACGCACACACACATATATATAGGGAGAGCTAGATAGATAGACAGAGGGAGAGGCAGAGAGAGCTAGATAGATAGAGAGAGAGAGAGAGAAGGGGCGTAGGGATGGCGCACGAGGGTTGCAGGGGGCTGGTCTCGTATGTCCCGAAGAGGGCAGAAGAAGGGTTCGAAGACGAACGAACACATGTTCTAGGCATTTGCATACCCTCCCGGGGTGATTTGCATACGAAGAAATTTGCATCGTACGTGCATTCTCGCGAGCGACCCGAGAGCCCGAGCCACGGACTTACACAGTCGCACGGAGCCGCTTTCCCTTCACACACCCCGCCCCTATCCGCGCGCCGCACGGAGACCTTCCCCTAAGAAGGAGGGTGCCGGCGCGGGGCCACCACCTAGCGCACCTCCTACCTCCTCGTTACAGCTAAAAGAGTCACGAGCAGCGGTCGTACGTATCGGCTCGGCTCCTTCTCGCCCATCGGTGCTCCAATAATAATACATTAAGGCACAAAACGCCGCTAATACTTTTATGCGGCCCTCCGCGGATAATGTTAATGTCCAAATACCCCCGGCGCACTCTCGAGTCCCTAATGTATTTTACCTTTTATCCTTTCTCATCGGCGGCGCACATCGCGCCTACCGCCTCTTTCCCCGTAATCTCGAGTGGCCCACGATTGTCCCGTCCCTTAATGCATCGACGAAGGCATTCGATTCTCGCTCTCGCCTCGCTCTCCTCCTGCCTCCTCCTGCCGTTACGCGGCGCGAGGTCTATTAAGCCCCGCGGCTTCGATGATAAAAGGTGCGAGGGGGGGTTATTGGGAGCTAACGCGGAGGCAATTATTCAAATCGAGCGTACGGATGCTGCCGCTTCGAGCCCATTAGCCGAGACCCACTTTATTTACCCATTGGCTCTCCACTCCAAGCGTCAGAGTCGTCGCTTTTATTTCTCTTCTTCTTCTTCTTCTTCTTCTTCTTCTGCTTTTTTTCTATCTTCCTTGTGAATGGACGCCGAGCTGGATTGATAATCCCGTCCGGGCCGTCCGGGGGTCGATTCGTTAACGCTTCCTACGACCGACTAAATATTGCCGATCCATCGATTACGAGGCGGATTCGCAATTCGGGTTATTTGGGGGTTATTGGGGGGTTATTGGGGTCGGGGGAGGAAGCAAGAAATTGAACGAATAAACGAATGATTTAACGGCTGCGTACTTGGGCCTGATTGACCAAGAGATCGCGGTAAATGCGTAAAGATGACGCGAGGACTCCGTGCGGAGGTATCGCGAATACGCCACGGATGTCCTCTTAAACCGTCGTCCGGGGGACGGGCAACGGAGTAATTTAAACGCGTAAGCCCGGGAAAACCAATCCAAGTTCTTTGACCTCCTACGAGACTTGTGTACGTCTTCCCCCTTTTTCTTTGTTTTTCTTTGTTTTTTTTTTTTTTTGTAACAATATCTCCGCCGCGAGTTGAAGTCATTATTCGGTAAGACCACCAGTAACCGAAGTTCGTCGGGCGAAGGGGGACGGGGTGGTGGTGGTGGTGGTGGTGGTGGTGGTGGTGGTGGTGGAGGCTTGTGTTAAGAAGGAGACGTGGCTGAATCCATCTTCTGGCCGCGTTCAGGAGCTGTAAAAGCGTTTCTGCGACGGCGTCGACTCGCGTTTCCGATTTCAGGATGGCTGCGGGTCCGCGCGGTCATCGTCGTCGGGGCTTGACGGCCGACGGCTCGCTTTTCCTCCAAAACGCGACACGCATTTCTCCCGATCCACCTCCGGATACCCGAGTGCGGGGGCGTCGGGGAGCAGAGCCGGCGGAGTTGGCGGCAGAGGATGGAGCAGGGCACGAGGGCATCGTAGTTACCGGCCCGGTGGCGGGTGCTTGGGTGCGTTGGGTGCGTTGGGTGCGTTGGGATGACGATGTGGGGGAGAGGGAAGGGGGGGGGAGGGGGGGGCGACGGCACAGCGCGGCGCAGGGACCTACGTCGACAATGGAAACCGGAGGCTTTACCTGTCCGCCGACTTTTCCGCTCTCGATTTCTATCGCCGCCCCGGCGCGGGTGTCGAATGCCCCTTGACAATGAGGCCCTTCTTCTCGAACTCCCCCTAACCCCCGGCCCCCCCCTTTACCCTAAAACAGCCATCCCGGAACATCGAGACGTCGCGGCGTTTCATGCATTGTCCTCGCCCGAGGCATCATTGACTTTTTATCAATGCCCATACAAAGTTCTCGGCCTCATCGGAATACCGCCGAGCCGTTCTCGACCTTAAGAAGAACAAGAAGAACAAGAAGAAGAAGAAGAAGAAGAAGAAGAAGCCTTGCATTTGTGCCCCGGCCATTCAATGTCCTGCGCCATTAGAAAGGGTAATTCATAAAAACGTTACACTGTACAGCCCGAACCTAAAGGACTAAATCAACTTTTATTGCTTAAAGAGTGTCGACTTTTCTTTCTTTCTTTCTTTCTTTCTTTCTTTCTTTCTTTTATGGATCACGTATCTTTGATAGATCTAAGGAGATAAAAAAAAAAAAAAAAATAAATACAATAATAGTTATATATTCCTATGTGTCGCTGTTCTTATTTTCTTAAGTTTTTTATCTTCACGTTTACAAAACCGTTCAAATATATATTGAAAACCGTTGAAATACATTTTAATCCCTTGTTCAATTAATTTTCAGTATGTAATTACAAAAAGCAAGAGAGAAAGAAAGAAGAAGATTATATTAATAATAATCTGTCAACAACGTAAAATACACACTTAATATATATATATATATATATATAAAATATGCCTGTACAGTTGTGAAAATTGGAATAAAGTATCCGATAGAGTATAGGAAGGTATGAAGAAATGTAGATAATAATTGTGGTAGAGTCTTGCGGTGAAGATAATGAAGATGGCGATAATGAAAGAGCAGATACTGATTGGTACATTGTACATTCGTGATCGGATCGATGAATCGGAATGGGGTAAGTGATAGAAGGTTATTGGCCTAATGAGCCCAAACGAGTGCACTTAACGTTAATAAAATTTCTCGTGGGACAGGGAAATTTTAATTTTGTATTCCCATAGATATAAATAATAATCGTGCCATCTGCAGTGGTCCTTTGACGCATTATCCTTTCTTCGTTCTCGGATCTCTTATTCCGTTCTCACATATCGGAAGCGGCGTTGAATCATGTTTAAATATATGCATAGATTACGCGCGAGTGTTGCATTGAGTGAGGGACTGCGAGCTAGTAATGCTAATCCGGCACTCATCGATCTGTAACCCTTTTTTTCTTGAGCGCGAGTCGATCGAACGGCACCGCGAGACCGAGAGCGGCGGTGGGGTGGGGTGGGTGGGTGGGGTGGGGTGAGGTGGGGTAGGGTGAGGTGGGGGGGGTAGGGTAGGGTAGGGTATCACGGCGGGGTGACGGGGGATAGCGGTCCCTGGATATATAGAGGGATGGATGGAGGGAACGGGGGGGGGGCTATTTAGTAGCGACCTTGGCCCGTCCCTCCACCTGGCTCAATAAAAGCTGCTCTGCCCCACCATTGCCCATATTCCACTACTCGTACGTGTGCGCCGCGCCAGAGCAGCTTTTTTTTTTTCTTCTTTTCTTTCTTCCCTTTTTTTTTTTTTATTTCCTCCCCGTTAAACAATCAAACACGGCTACATCCCCGTAACGAATGTCCCATTAGACCAATCGTCCTCCGAATTTCCCTTATTAATTCCATTCGATTCTAATGCACTCCGTATGAAGAGGCATACGGACGTAGAGATAGAGAGCTGAGAGCTGAGAGCTGAGAGCTGAGAGCTGAGAGCTGAGAGCTGAGAGCTGAGAGAGAGAGAGAGAGAGAGAGCGACTGGTCCGTGGACCCGGGAAGGGAAAAATTCCTACACCGAGGAGCCTCTGGCGCGGCGTATAATTAGCCCCGGCAGAATAAGGAATACGTGACTGAGTTATCAGCGCGGAGGTGGCGCGAGGTCGAGCCTAGCGCGCTACTTTTAACAACCCTCCCGCAGCTCTAACCCTCTCCAACCCCCCCAACTCCCTCCTCCGCCCTCCGCCCTCCTCCCCTCGCCCTCCTCCGCCCTCCTCGCCCTCCTCCCTCCTCCCCCTCCCTCCTCCCTCCGCCCTCCTCCCCTCCCTCCTCCTCCCTCCACCCTCCGCCCCAGCCCTCCGCGCCCAACAAACTTTCCCCACCATGGAGTGCGTACCTTGGCCCGTAGAGGCTTTGGCTCGCATGCGTCGGCACGTAAAGTCGCGCGGGCGCCCGTCACGGGGCACGTGGAATATGCTAATGACGAGGCCGCCTTAGCCAGCGGCACTGCCTCCCAGATATGTAAATAGCTTGGATTTGAGCTTTGTTGCGGCGGCTAAGTTCGATGGGAACCCATAGTGAGAGTGAGAGGGAGAGAGATGAGGGGCGGGGGGGGTCCTATCGACTCGAGTAGGCAGGAGTCCCGGACGGGAAAAATCCGCGGCTCCCCGATTCCTACGACGCGCGATACTACGAAGCCACGGGGTTATTCGTTGGGGTGGGGAGGAGTACAAAGCCGGGCCGTAAGCGTCTTAATGGCCGCATCGTGGATGCATGGAAAAGGACCGATCTGAGATTTACGGCTCGGCCTCCTCGCTCGGCAGCCACGGCTTGTGTGTGAACGGAAGCCGCGGATTTACCGATCACCGCTTCCAAGTATCGATAATCCCGACCGCGCGACGAGCAACCCCGATAAACACTCTGCTCCCCTCAACCCCCCCTCGTCCAGCTCGTCCAGCGTCGCAACGACCAAGACTGATCACTGTCCGACTGTCACGGGACACGATCGTTTCTTTCTCGTTTTCGGCAACAGCGAGCCAATCGTAAAATCGTAGATCGCCGTAGCACCCTCAACGTCCTCTATAATCTTAAAGACGTGGGTGTAACGGGATAGACAGTTGCAGCTCGGCAGGATTGAATATCGTTTGATAGAAGGCTCGACGTAAGGGAGGCTTCGGGCCGCGTAAAGTATTTTTATTGGCATTCGGTAACGCGAGCGCTCGCGATCTCGTCTTTCCGTATCAGACGTATCAGAAACGGTGCGCGCGCGCGCGCGCGCGCACTAGCATCGCCAGCGGCATCCACGTAGGTAGATAAATTAGCATAAGGGGGTTGTCGTTGTTAACGCGTGAGAACGGGCTCTGTCTCGCAAAGTAAAAGAGATGCTCCGGCGCTCCGTCATCTCACTGACGATTTGTAATTCTAAGCCGCAGAAGAGAATTTAATGCCGACCGGTCTCTCTGGATCACCGACATTCCCCCCCACCACCACCACCAGTGCATAATCACTAATTTTACGCTAGACGTAAAAATCACAATAAATATACATACGAATGCCCTAATGGACCTCGAGGACTTTTCTATTATTCGATAATATATAATTCAACAACTTTTCTCAAGCCTCTCTTTGTTTATTTATTTATATATTTATATATACATATCTATATCTATACGTACATTTCTTTTCGCACGGTGAAAGCTTCTCTCTCTCTCTCTCTATCTCCATCTATCACGACTACTTACCATAATCGAATTACGAGTTTATAAGGTCGTAGGCTCGGTTGTAAATTTTCTGCATTTTCATCCATGGATTAATGCGTAAGGCGGTAGTACCGTTTCATTTTTCTGCCCCTCCGTATTGACGGCCCTTTGTCTCCTGATAATTTATCCACTCGGTCTACACAGACACACACACGCGCGCGCACAGAGCACGTAGCCCTTTTTTCACGGGATGATAATAATAATAATAGACACGAATGTTAAAGGACGAATGGGATTATTGGACAGCGATAATTCCGGACGAGCAATTAAAATCTAACAATACTTTTATATATTTCTAATACCGTCGTATTAGAAATCCTCATTTTGCCTTAACGACTGTCGAAGCTAGAACCTTTTCTTCTTACGCAATACGATACCATTACAGAATAATCGTGCATTAGCGGGGGCGGGGGATTTATTAGGTAAGCTCGGGATAAGAAAAGCGTTCGTGAATGTGGGAATGAAAAGCCAAGCAGCAGTAGACAGAATAAGGAACTCCATTACCTCGGTAAATTCATGCCGCGACACGTAAGGCCGAATGCAGGCCTCGTATGAGTATTTCGTCGAGCGAGCGAAGCCAACGTCCGTATTTGTCGGGCTGTAACAAGTCGGCGGCGATTTTAACCCCCCCCCCCCAATAAATCCAATAACGTGCCTGTTAACCGGCCGGGATAATGAGGGAGGGCAAGGGCAAGGGCAAGGTATTCGGTGTGGGTGTCGGTGTCGGTGTGGGTGTCGGTGTCGGTGTCGGTGTCGGTTCGGTGTGGGTGTCGGTGTCGGCCGTTCGATCAACCCATGCGGCGGGTGAGGATGGCGCGGCTTTCGAATAAAACTCAAGCCTCGGAGGGGAAGAATCGTCGAGGAGCCGCGGCTACAAATCGTACATGAACTTAAATAAACGCACTTTTTTTTTATAAATGCCGTTTGACCGTGGTTTTTCTTGCATACGCAATGGGACGGGTAAGATCGGCACCTGCGAATGTCGCGTCCGCTCCTCCCCGGCCTCTAC
The DNA here is from genome assembly GCA_018883505.1 of Ceratosolen fusciceps. NCBI lineage: Eukaryota > Metazoa > Arthropoda > Insecta > Hymenoptera > Agaonidae > Ceratosolen > Ceratosolen fusciceps. Next base: position 471,651 of record RCIC01000026.1, read on the forward strand.
GGCTTCTACGGACCGGCAATAATATTGGATTTTTTTTTTTTTTTTTTTAAAGATTTGCATCGCGCAGCCGGTCGCCTCCGCTCCAAGGAAACGGTGGGGGGGTGGGGTCGGGGAATAGGCGGGAGAGAGAGGTTGGTATTCGATCGGTAAGGAAAAGCGTATCGATCACGTGTGTCCCACATGGGCGCTCGCGCCTCCGGCCGAATGCAAATGAGGGCCGCTCGTGTGCTTGTACGCACTTACGTGAGGGCGGGGAGGCCGGTGAGGGCGTGAGGAGGGCGTGAGGAGGGCGCAAGACGGAAGAGCTCAGCCGATAGAGATCGCCGCTGCTGGTCTGCTGCACTCGGACGTCAGAGGACGGAGCGGCGGCACGGGGGGGGGAGGAGAGGGGACCGTTTCGATCGAGCGACCATCATCGCCATCGATCGGCGGCGCCCATTGGATTCCCCGGTCCGATTGGCCGTCGCGCTCGAGGTGGCAGCACCTGTCCGGCCGCGCACACGCGACGCCTACCCCCGGCCGTCCCGCGTCCCCAGTCAACCGCCGGCCCCGGGCCCCGCCAACGTTACTTTACAATGCGCGGCCCGGCCCGGCCCGGCCCTTTATTAGGATCGCCCGGATAGACGCGGGGAGGCTGGCCTCCCTCGATAGAACAGGAGCCCGGGCTCGGCGGCCGTACACGTCGCAACCAGTTGGCCCGGATAGTAGAGCCCGGGGCCGTGGCGCGTGGGCGAGATCGTCGCGAGTCAGTAGGAAGGATAATGCCGTCGTTGACGTTCGACCGACCGAAAGTGACGGGGCCTCGAGGGCCTGGGAAAGAAAAAAAAAAAAAAAAAAAAAAAAAAGAAGGTGGGTGGGGGAATTCAGGAGCCAACGTCCCCGACATCGGCAATTATAACATTTGAAACCGACAAGGACAACGACAACGACAACGACAACGACAATAATATCTCTAGTAGTGGTAATACCAATAACAATGATAACAATAACAATGATAACAATAACAATGATAACAATAACAATAATAACAATAATAATGATAACAATGATAATAATGATGATAGATAATAATTGATAATAATTGGTAATTGGCTTGTTCCGCGGGCGTCGCGGCCAGCTGGCGTCGCCGAACAAACGAAACGAGGAGACGTCGCGGCCCCGATCCGAGGGAAAGCGGCCAACGCAGGAAATTATTAAAGCGCGTGAGAGAGCACATAGTTTGTTCTACGGGCACGGCAGAGCGGCTCCGAAGAATGTCCCCTCCGATACGTATTTACGTTCAACGCCTCCGTCTCCTTATATCACATCTCCTAGCAGGGCCCCGTCCACAGAACCCATGGGACTATCAATGCGTTGATTATTATTTTTATGCGCTCCTCCTCCTCCTCCTCCTCCTCCTCCTCCTGCTACTCCTCGTAGCCGGGATGACCTATGGTCTCCGTGCGGTGACTTAGCTCACGGGAAGCTCTCGGGGCGCGTCGATCATTTGCCGATAGATCCCGTTAAGGCCCGGCCTTTATCTTATCCAGCCATTAGCCGGGATCGCTGCGGTGCTCGGGCACGGTATTTTTCGTAAATGCAACGTAAAAGCTGCTGTCGGGGCGCAGTGTCCGGGCGGTGAAGGGGTATCGGGAAGGAGGGAGCATTGGAAATACGTGGATCAGGTGTGGATTGGATGTGCGACAGACGCAGGGAGAGCTGGGGGAGGGGGAGGCGGGGGTCGTAAGGTGGTAATTATAATTCGTTGGGGACGTATAGCTATGGGGGGAAGGATGACGTGGTGGCCGTGCCGTGGGGATGATCGGGAAGCTGATGGCGACGACTGTTTCGATGATTATGAATTTCATGATAACGATTTAGCTGGCCGTCTTTGTTTACGAGGATAAAGGCCGCGCGTCATCAAAAAACAACGCGTAGCCAGTGAAAATGAAAACCATTAATTACCATAGCTTTGAAGCTGACTCCCGACTATTCTCAATAACTCGCAGACCGGCGGCGATCGAGCGGGGCCCGTCTGGCCGGGGGAAAAATACAGCAGCGAGAGACCGAGAGCGAGAGAGAGTGAGAGAGAGAGAGAGAACGAGGAAAGGAATACGCGAAAGTCCGTTAATACCGCTCAAGTGACTTTCAGTGAAAACCAGAGCATCTGAAATTCGAACGCCAGATGACAATGCTATTTCGCTTTTAAAGTTCGACTCGTACAATATAGTGCGTACTTTTCCGTAGTTTCTCTCTTTCTTTATCTCTTTCTCTCTATTTTGTATTTCCAACCGGTAAAAGCCCCGGCTGCACGATTTACCGCCCGTCGATCGAGCCTATGGCGCGTCGTCGAGAGCCGCGTAAAGAAGAGCTTTGAGAGCTTAAAACGCTCGTATTTTACATACACCTGCAGCGGGGACACGTACGTTAAAACGGCATGCGCGCACAAGTATAGGGGCGCGTAGGTACGCTGAAGCTGCGCTACTAACGGCCTAGCGGTATTCTCGCAATCCCCCCCTGCCCTACCCTACGTCCCATCCCCTACCCTACCCTACCCACCACGCTCCATCTGGCCCCCAGCTCCAGAGTTATTATTTATTTTTTTTCTCTCTCTCTCTCTCATTCTCATTCGCATTCTCATTCTCATTCTCATTCTCATTCTCATTCTTTGTGTATAAAACGTTCTTTAGTTAATTCGTCATTGTTCGAAGGCACAATTCTCGGGAATACCGCTACGATAGGCTATCCCGTATTTCATATGCCCTCCCATATCTAATATTTTCCAAATAAGGTTCCAATTTAGGGGCTCGAATTTATTCCTTAAAATTAGTTTACGGATTACAATTGTACGGGCCATTGTCTTGTCAATCGCGTGTACGTATAAGCCGACAGGGTTTTCCAAAATTTCTTAAGCGCCAAACGAACGCTTCGTCGCATTAGAACGCATTATTAATTAATGGCCCGTTAAACACATTTCTTTCCGCGTAAAAAAGTATTCTCGTCGTTATTATACGTAAAAAAACAAGATATAATTGCATTATTAAATCCATCGAGTGAGCACGAGTCAGTCATCGAGTAAAAAATGTCTTAAGCACTTTATTAAATTTATACAATAACCCTGTTTGTTTGTGGTATTGTTTAATTATACTTTGTTAATATTGTCAATGAATGAGAGCACAACAGGTTTTAAATACGAATTCACGCGCGCCATTTTGGCTCAAAGTATTCAATCGCGTTGATTTAACGTGCGCCTCATTCGAGTCATACGGAGAGTCATTCGTCAATAAGTACGCGCAAATATTTTTTACTTTCTTAATAATGAAAAGAAAAATTGTCTTACCGGCAACTAGGAATACTTAAAGACGAGAGAGAAAAGAAAAAAAATTTGCATAATATTTTAAATCGATTATTCAATACTCGCCGTCGTCGTTGTTCTTATGAAATTAAATATAGTTCTGAAATATCGTATAGTCCCCGACTAATAATATCAACGTATTTTGTTTGTTCCTCAGGAGCAATAATCTGTTTGTAAATTTAGCGAACAAGGAATTCTTTTATGGTTTACAAATAAATGTTTACTCGTAATTTATAAAACACTGTTGAGCCAGTTTATCTGCCTGTATAAGAGATTCTCAATGCATACATACGTCGTATGTTTATTAGAAGACCTCTTAATGAAACATAAGAGTTTCAAGTAAATGATAATTTTACAAAACGGCTGTATACGTAAGCGCGCGAGCCCGTACACACACGCACACGCACGCACGCACGCACGCAACGTACGTATACGGTGGGAAGGATGGCTCTTTATGTATTCTTACGTCATGGGGAAGATAATGCCTTGGGGGGGGGGGGGGAAATTAATATGTAGAATATATAGATATCAGTAGATATTAAATAAATATTTAACGATGTATGTATAGGCACGCACAATGTATAGATGTAGCAAAGGCCATGCAGTCGGAAAACATATAACTAACTTCCTGTTGGATGTATTTGTTAGGGAACAGACTATTTAAATATTTAATTGAATATATTATTTGAAATTGAACGCTGCACCAGATTCATAAGAAACGAAGAAGAAAAATCTGCTTCCCTGAGCCGAAAATAAATGAGAATTTTCATTAAGCCGCCGCCGTACAGAAATTATTTTCCAATCACTACAATTTTTAATGCAAAAAAGTTTTCGCAAGAAATTATACGCGATTATAGGCGAGCCTCGTTATTACCCTTTCAATTCAATTCCTCATTAAGACTTCGTTCGACGAGGAATCTAAGCAACGTTCGATTTTCAAAAGATAAATCAATAAATAAATAAATAAATAAATAAGCAAATAAAACGAGCTAGAAATGCCGAGTAAGGCTGGGGGGGGGAGGGGCAGGAAATTAAGTATAAATACTTATAATCTCACGCACAGGGAGAACGTGAAAAATGAACAGTGTAAGTGAAACTCATTCGCTATTGACGTTTCTATTAGTTTTCGCTACTCAGTCAGCAGTCAGTCAGTCAGTCAGTCAGTCAGTCAGTAGTAAGTCATAAAGTAAACCGAGTACGTCTGACTACGCTTTTCTATTATTACTGCTTTTATTATGCCCGTATCTTTTGTACTGTGCATTGGATAATATTCGTGAATAGTTGCTAGTGCTCCATTTGAGGTACTTTTAAAATACCCGATGTTGAATGAAATATGTGAAAAAGTTTCAGCCTCACAACTACAACCTCACATTTCCTTAGTCTTTAAAAAACTTTCTTTTTCCTATTTTTTTTCTTTATTTTTATCTCTTTAATGATCTATCATCTGATAGGCAGGCCTTCTCTTCAAAAGAATCATTGTAAAATTAACGTTATTTTTATACTCTTTCTACATATATATGTATATATTTTATACGTATGCGTATAGAGTGTGCGTATGAAGGAGTGTCAGTCTTTTAGATTTCCTTAATACGGCAAAGATTTAAAGTTATATCGTATCAAGTTTAAATATAAATTTTGTATTATTCCCTCGTGTGCGCTTACTTTTAGATATCGATTTTCTTTCTTTTCCTTTTCTCTCTTCCTACCGCCCAACGCTCGTGCTCTTTCATTTTCTATTTTAGTTGCATGCACACTTAATCTCAAGACGTGCAATTTAATTAACATAATAATGCTACTGCATATATCTGCAGATAAACGTGTGCACGTATATATGTATATAAAATCTTATTATCGTATATTATAATTAGTGACTTTTCTTTATGAATTGATCAAGTTCATTCGAATTCGTAAGTAAGGATTATTGTATGTAAGAAGCCCTAAATTAACTAAACATTAATTCAAGCATTCGATTTTTCTAATCCATGATGTATTAATAGCGTAGTTTGAGTATTGTTCGGCAACAACACGTGGTGTCTGTTTTTTTTTTATTAAGTATTAGTAGTATAATTATTTATCTGCGGTATCTCTGCGATACGCCGACGATACGTATTATTAGTTTTATTTTATTTTATAAAGAAAAATATTTGATAACGTGTTCGTCGAAATGCATTAGATAATAAAGGCTTGTAAATTCATTTGTCGTATTAATTTATAGGTATCGTGGGTAGGGTATCATTTTTATCGGGACCGTAATGCCGTTTGCCGTAGATTAAAAGAAGAAAAAGAAAAGAAAAAAAAGAAAAAAAGAAAAATGGAGTGATTAGTAGGACGGAGCTGGGAAAGAGGTTATTGGGAGGGAGGAAAGGGAGATCCCCGGAGGAAAACTTGAAGCCCCGGGGCGATAATGCCGATGCCACGTAGTTGCGTTTCGCCGGTTCTGTTGTTTCACTATCGTTTCCACGAAAAGTCTGAGCGGCAAACCGAAACAGCCCGTCGCTTCCGCTCAAAAAAATTTATCATCGCCAGCGCGCGCGCGCGCGCGCGCTCTCCCTACTCTCCCTGCTCTCTCTCTACTCTACTCTGCTCTGCTCTCTCTCTCTCTCTCTCTCTCCGCCCCGCCCGCTCTCTCGGTCGGTCGGACGGGCGAGCACTCTCGCTTTCTCTTCTTTTCGAGAGGGGAGCGACAACGGCGAGTAAGTAATCCGGCCGTCGTCGAGTCGATGGAAATTGTCGCGAAATACGTTCGGGCTCATCGGCCGTGAAAATGTCCGAAGATTGAGGGGCAGCTCGAGGATTGTCCCGACCAAGGGCTCGATTGCTAATGACGTCAGGGGCTTCGGCGGAGGCACCGAGCCAAGGAGAGTCGCGAGGCACATGTAGGGCCCCCGTTTAAAAGGTCGGGCGCCGGACTTGATAAATTCCAAGGCTCGAAAAGGCTGAAGGCGCGTCGAGGTCGCTAAGAGAGAGAGAGAGAGAGAGAGAGTGAGGGGGGACACGCAAACACGTGCATCCGCGCACCTGCGGAGTGTCGCATGGTTAGGGGGAGGGGGTGCCGGGGGCACAAGGGTAGTGGATAGAGAGTCGGGAGAAAATACGAGAGCGTCGGTCGGGAAGGTCGGGGTGTGTGTGTGTGTGTGAGAGAGAGATAGAACGGACTCGCGATCCCGGGGAAATAGCGGAAATAGATATCTGGTGGCTGGCAGGTATAGGCGCTCTCGACAATAGGCCGCGCGTTAGCTCGAGTGGCCCGGTAATGCGTGCGGGTATCGGCAGTCGAACGTACCGCACGTCGGCCCGTGCAACAATGAGCGAGCGCGCGCGTGCTCGCGAGAGTGAGAGAGAGAGAGAGAGAGAGAGAGCGAGCAAGAGTGGTAGGAGAGGTCGGTCGGCTCGGAAGCCAGGGGCAGGGTCCGCGTAATGCACTGCCGATATACACACATGCTCCGTCCGTCCCCTTTCCATCGTTTTACACGAGGGCTACGTGTACCGGGGGGGGGGGTTACTCGCCTCTCTCGCCCCCCACCCCACCCCAATAACGACCGGGTATCGACTAACGACACGATACGATAGATGCCGTGGAAGTCACAAGTAGAGGATGCAGATCGATAATCGGCAGCTCCCTAATCGTTAATTAATTGGCCTGAGCGTCCTCGACAATTTCGTAATGCGCGAGCTCGTCGCAAGGGGCGGGGGCGGGGAGGGGGGTTATTGCGGGGGTTGTCGCCGCGACTAATTAATCTCGAGTTCGTTCGCGTCGACGTTAGGCCGCGGCCAAAGTCAATCGGCGATCGAGTCATCGCCAACGAGCTCGGCAAATCGTATCGATCGAGGAATCGAGATATCCGTCCAATTGTATTATCCGTGAATCGTATCGATCCCCCATAATACGATCCGCCGACGGGGTAAGAGTATTTGGCGGTAATGTCCCATCGGTTGCCGTAACGTTGCCCGTCCTCTCACGCGGGGCAGTTTCTAAATGGCTCGATCTCTCTTCTCCCACTCGCGAGGAGTCCGCCTGACTCGGGCCTGACTCGGGCCTGACTCGGGCCTGACTCGGGCCCTCTTGGCCCGAGCCCGTAAGGACGCGCGCACAAGTTTCGTAAAGTTCGAAACGGTGCTAAAGAATTTGCCCAAATAATCATTCGTTGCTTATATTATAATAGAGATTGGCTGACGATTTAAAAAACTTATGGATCTTTAATGTCGCCGCATAAGTAATACATAAAGTACGAATGAAAGGGGCGGGTAATAAAAGGATCGATTCAGCCGAGGAAGAAGGTCGCGGGCTCAAAGGTCGTGAAGGGCCCCCTTTACCTTTACAGTTTTGCAGCAGCTAATGTGACGACCCCGTAGAAAAATAATTCCTCCGGACATTTTTTTTTTTTTTTTTTTTTTTTTTTCCAAGGCGAGGCTCCTCCAGCTCCTTCTCGGGACGTCTCAACTCGTTGGCCGAAAACTTTTCTTTTCCACGAAGCTCGAATTCGAATGATATTATCAAAATTTACCGGGCAATACTCTCCACATACGTATACGTTACGTTTCGCACTATAATGCCGTCCACTCCCCCTCGCCCCCTCGCTCCCCTCCTCTTATTCATTTACTTTATTTACTTTTTTCCTTTATGCCGAGCATCCAGCCGACTACTGTCTTTCAGCTACTTACGCGTACAGAATTGCGATTATTTGCATAATTAAATGCCACAATCACACGGCACATTGTCACTACGATCACTTAAATTAATAATAATAAGTAAATAAATAACGATAGTCATTATTAATACGCGTATTGCTTTATGTTACGTGTGTTATTAGAATGAATTTCAAAGTGCATTAATGTTTATCGTGCGCCCAGGTTTCGCCATTATTTCAGCATTATTAATATCGTATGGACCCTTCTTTTTCTTTTTTTTTTCTTTTTTTTAAAAAATAAATTTACATTTATAATTCCTGAAGTAATTGAAAATCCGTAGATGCAGATGCACAATACACAAACAAGGCAATACTTGTGTATATACACAATGTTTGCTCCGTGAGTGTATATCCGTACGGCATACGGATAGGTACGGCGAGCGAGCGAGAAAGGGGAGAAAGGGGCGAGGGGCGAGGGGTAAGGCACGCGGGAGAACGGAATTGGTGCACTCGACTTCTTATCTAATTTAGAGTAATAACTTTTCGGCCATTAACTGTCGTCGAAATATCGCACCCGATTACTTGGATAAATAAAAAAATCTTTTAACAATCCCGTCGATAAGAAATCAATGGATCCGTTAGTCTTGTCTACTTGAAATGAGCACGTTGTTTTTAATTGCATGGCAGAGTATATGTTAATACTCGTTTGATGCTCACAATTCAATTTTATACGAATAAACATAAGTATGATACAATTGGTGTAGTCCCTGTGGAGCCGCTGTCGCCGAGTATACAAATATACATTCAGATGCAATCCCTGTGTCAATAATAACAAGGAGTTGGAAAAATAAAAGGGAAGGATAGGAAGAAGGAATTTCTGGATCGGCCCATTTGGATTTTCATGTTATTTCGTGTAATAGTAAGCCGAATGTGATTTTGAACAGGGATCGTCGGAAGGGATGCTGCGGGAACAATTCCAATGTACCTCGAGACTCTTCGTCATTGTAGGAAATGCAATATTACGTAATGAGGTGAGGAACACGGAGTTGCGTTACAAATGCAGGATTATAAATACCACTCGAGTGCCACTCGATGCGCTTGCGCCTTGCAATAGAAACGATGCAAATCGTCATGAAAACCGAATTCCTATTGAATCCGCCCGTTATTGGTGGTTATTGGGGATGGATCGGGGTGGTTATTGGGGATGGAGGGGGCAGGGGGGTTGAACGTAATAAGATAATTATGTTTGGGTAACGGGGCAACTGGGAAGGGGTAGGGATTGGCCAGTGTCCAGCAAGGGACGTATAAAACAACGGCTCGAGAGATCATCGAGAGATTCCCGCGGACGATTAAACTTCTCGAACGAACAAACAAACAAACAAACAAACAAACAAACAAACAAACTGCCTCCTAGGAGCATCGATAACTTCTTCCTACGTAATTATCTCGGACGATGATTATTTATCCTCCGAGCGCAACCCCAGGCGAACGTTGTTAACGTTATTCGTTTTATCAAAGATTCATCAGCTCTTTTAATTCTTATTGTTTCCCCTCATTCGGATTTTCCATTCCTTTATAAATTTGTCCAAATGGCGGATAGCCGGTATTATTCAATGCCGTTGTTTTGCCAAATACGTTTCCGCAAGATCTTCGGTATTATCGCGTAGTAATCGCATGCGTGAGATGGGGCTCAAAAAAAAAAAAAAAGAAAGAAGATGATCTTTCAACTCGCGTGCATTGTTGCTTTAACGGCAATTGTATCTAAAAAATCCGGCAGCTCGAACTCTTCTGGCATCATTATAAACATGAACGATGAAACAAACAAACAAACGAACAAACAAGCAAGCGAGCGAACATCTTGGTGAAGATACGTCCCGGTGACCAGTGGGGGTTAATGCATGGGTTTTCGGCTAAACTGATACCCGTGGAAGGTCGAATTGACGCGGAACCATTTTAGGGATCGAGAGTCCCATCTGATCGTGGGAGTCGAGGGGCATACGCTTCTTCGAATTAAAAAGAATGATTATTTACGTCGGGGGCTTGAGGGGTTATTGTGAAGTCGAGGTATTATGGCCGATACGTGGCAGCGCATAACTCACCTCGTTCTATATATATATATAATCAAAGGACTTTCTTGGTCATTGTCGCTTAGATGGCCCAACGATGCAACTCCTGCACGACTAGCTGATACCGTTTATCCTTATCGCTCGGTCACTTACGACTCGGGTTATCGAATAATCTTGGCCGAGTGGCCGAGTGGGTGAGTGGATTGTTGAGTTGGGAGGAGGAGGAGGAGGAGGAGGAGGTGGAGTCTAATGTCAATAGATTCCGATTAGGTTAGACTGGGGTTCGATACTACTGAACCCCAATAACCTCTCCTCGGTGGACCCTCTTCCTCTCGCGATAAAATTGCCCTCACGGCCGGTCTTTCCTTCCTCGTGGCATCGTCTCGGGGCCGCTCGCGTTACGTATCCGCGCTCGGTCTCCGGGGCAAATGAGAGGCAGAGGCTCGGAAACGATTTAACACGATTGGCCAGTGGGAATAAACTGGCAACGAGCGCATTGGTTCCATCGATTCCATTGGCTCGCTCACCTTCCTCCCGTCCGTCCATTCCATTCTCCCTCGCGCTCTATCGCTCCTTCGTTCCTCCTTGCTCCCTCTTGCTCCCTCTTGCTCTCTCTCTCTCTCTCTCTCTCTCTCTCGTTCGCCGTGTGTCGCTCTCCGTCGCTCTCCGTCGCTCTCCGTCGCTCCCTGGCTCGCGGGCACCGCGCTCTCCTTTCTCTCGCTCGCTGCACTTGCGCGGGAGACGACTGGCCTCGATATCGGACCACCGACCGCTGCCATCGCCGTGACGTACGCTCGAGCACGTTCCTTTAAAGTACGAAACGCGAAAACTCGTTAAATGCTCGTTCCTTCCTTCGTTCGAGTCGCGCTCCCTTCCCCCAACCTCATCTACCGGCCTCCCCCCCCCCATCCTTCTGCGCGGCACACCTGCCGCGTGCGCGCGTACGTACGCACGCTGCCCGTTCCATCGTCGGTTCACGGTTAGGAGCTATTTTTCTGCTTCTGCGAATAGCGTCGCCGGTGCAGGGACCAACTCGGCGGCTTCGTCGCTGGTGGCAACAAGGACGACGACGACGACGACGACGTAGACGACGACGTAGATCCGGATATTTTTCCGTCCGACCGCCTTAGCTTACGAGTTCTTTCCGTCCCTCGATTTCGTTATTATTTATGATTCGTCCGGAGCTCCGTCGATAAATACATTCACACAGTTTTGTGTAAATAAACGCTGGCAGGTCGATTTGCTCTGGAAAATACGTTAGCGCTACGGCCCGAAGCTATTATTATTAGTCCAGCGGTTTCTTAATCGGATCATCGTTATGGAATTCGGTGGCGCGGGAGGCGTAATATACGATGAGTTTCTGGTTGAGAGGGCCACTACTGATCAACACCTGGTGCCCTGTTTGATTATCGCGCGAGGTCCGTTTGAGCTTCGCCACTTGGAAATTATCGCGCCTCGGTAATCTAGCGTGCGTCTGCTGGCTCCGTGGCTCCCCTTCCCCGTCCCTTCCCCGTCCCTCCCTTTCTCCCGCGTTTTCTCTCCAACGCCGTTTTCTTTATCCTTTTGCTCGGGAGAAACGAAACTTATCCAGATATATATACATATGTATATATATGTATATGGTCGGCCTTGAATAAAGCAACGCCAGGTCGTAATGATTTACACCTTAGGTTCCGTATCATAGCTGTGGGCGAACCCTTCTTTCAATTTTATTGCTCATTCCGTGGGGGCAAACAAGTTCCGAGGGGTAATTCACACAGAATTCAGGTAAAGAAGCGAGATCACTCTTCCGCAGCACTTCAAATAAGTTTTCGGAATTGTTTTAGAAACAGTCTGGAATATTATAAAACAGTTTGGAATTTCATAAGGACTAAAAGTTTTCGGGGCAAGTACGGAATATAAAAATTCGTTATACGTCGCAAATGGTCGTTGTAAAATTTTCATCCCACTTACGAAAACCCAGTCATGCTTAACTATTATTACGATTGTAATCATCATCATCATCGTCGTCGTTCATTCATTCATTCATTATTATTATTATTATTGATAAATGCTCGAGTATTTTTAGAATGGTATGTTATATGGATTGAATGGAAGGTGAGCTCGGGCGTATTTAAATATTCACTTTATCAACTGTCCCGAGTGGAATTAAGGCTTTGAGATTTATTTTACTTCAATTTGGTTTGTATAAATAATAATTCAATCCGTGTATATCGAACGTTGCTAATGGCCATTCGGCTCGGACTTTTAGAACTCTAGTGAGAAAGAGGCGCTGTGCCATACCGTGCAGCAGCAGCAGCAGCAGCAGCAGCAGCAGAGAGAGAGAGAGAGAGAGAGGGGGCGGGCGGGCGAAAATAGGAGTAATAAATTGACGTGAGTTACGATTAATCATTACGTTGATTATTATGGAAGATTATTTAATGTCGTCGGTAAAAGCAATGTTTTTCTGAAAGTCTATGATAATTGAAGTAAATATACGAGGAGTTATAGGTGCACTAATAGGAGTTATAGGAGGACCCTTAAGACAATATTTTCATGGATTACAATGACAATGAACGATCGATGCTCCCAGCAATTTGTCTTCCTATAATATTTATATTAAAGGAGACAGGTGTGCGGTTAAAAAGAAAATGCAGCTATTATTTTAGTCTCCGAATTAAGATTCAAGGTGGAGGAAGATGGGTAAGTTGAAAAAGGTAACAAAAACATGGGTAAAAGATAGATAGATAGATAGATAGATAGATAAGGATATATATATATGTATAGAGAGAGAGGGAGAGAGAGAGAGAGAGAGAGGGAGGCGTGGATGCCGAGTCTTTGGGTTTTGGATTTTACGAAGGTGTGTGTGGGAGGCAAAGGAAGAGATATGGAAGGAGAGGATGAAGCGGACGGCAGGGCCGTGAGCTCGCGGTTTCTACCAGGTTCTACCAGGCGCAAGGGGGAAGGGTGCCCCCGTCCATAATCGGGTGCTCGGTCTCGCTTGATAACGCGAAGGCCAAAGGTCAAGGAAGCCGGCTACGTAATTGGCACGCAAGCTCAATACCGGAGGAACTGAGATTGAATATTACCCGTGCAACCCGTGCAAATAGTCGTAGAGCACCGCTTACCTCCCCTCCCACGAGAGCAAAGCTGGTTATCGGGGGGTTGAGCGAGGGGGTGGGGGGGGGGTGAGTGAGTGAGTTGAGCGAGGGAACAATAACGGCGCGGCGTCGCTTACCTGTTCCGGGGGGGGGCGCGCGGAATCGCGGCGAAGCGTTGGCCCCCGCGCGGACCGGAGCTCTTCCAAAATTGTAATTACAAGATCGGTAAGTAAATTATAACGTAAGGCCGGGTATAAGGTATAAGGTATAAGGTAAGCGGCCGGGCGAGCGGACGTGTTTCGTATTCGCAAGACAAATACGGGCCTCGAACTCGGTCCTACGGCTCGCCCTCCTCGCCCAGCTTTACCACGACCTCGCTCTCCCCGCTCTCTCTCGCGCTCTCTCACCCCGCTCTCGCGCTCTCTCTCTCTCTTCCCCCGCCCTCCCTCCCTTAACCGACCTCGCGCCCGAGAAAGAACAATTACGAGAAATCCGTTATTTGCTTAACCGATGATTGCCTTCGCAAAAAACGGAATTACAATTTACTCCTTTACTTCAGTTGCGGGGTGTTCGTATGTAATGGTCCCGTCCCTTCCTTCCTGGTCTCTCTCTCTCTCTCTCTCTCTCTCTCACCTCAATAATGCCAACTCTTATCCACTCTTAGCCACTCGAGGCATTATCAGAGCTCCGTATTTTCCTTTTTTTTTTCCCCTCTTTCTTAAAGGAACAAAAACTGAATAGAAACGACTCAGGCAATCGACATACGCGTAAATGCGTATGCAGGTATATAATCTCGAAAGTTCGAGGTCTACGGTGGTATTTGTGTTGTTTTTCCGAAGCCGGCGGTCAGCAGGGCATAGTTGAATTTAAATTGAAAAGCTCGGGAGAATATTAAAAATTAATATTAATATTCAAGGTAGTGGCTAAATGGGTGAGGGGGGAGGGGGACGCGGATACGGTTAAGGTTGGAGCGGTGGTGGTGGCGGTGGTGGGGTGGAGGGGCGCGTTATTATTATACTTTAATGATCAAGTTTTTCAGTATTCAGTCTATAAATGGCAATGTGAATAAAGTGAAAAGTCAACCGGAAACCATTTATGGGAGCGTACATAAAGGCTCCTTCGAGGAATAAGGTTATAGAAGCGAGAAGATAAGGATCTTTATGGACGAGTTGTGTTAACAGATGCAGATACGAGATATAATGTAATATCGTATGATGATGCATGGGGACAGCCGAGGGTCGGGCGGGCATCAATCGCCGCAACCCGGGGACGGCCGAGGGTAAATATTGTATATCGGCGGGGAACGATTGGTATCGACGAGCGCCGCCAGCCGTCCCTGCATCTGGAGCACCTGACTCCCTCGCTCCTGCACTTTTCGCTTTCTTGGCTCCTTCTTGGCGCTTTAGACCCTTTTCGGACGCCCCGCCTCGGACGCCCCTTTCCCATACCCACCCCATTCACACGCGCTCCCCCCCCATCCCACCTCTCTCTCGCTCTCTCTCTCTCGCTCTCAAACATACGCACGCACGCACGCACGTACTCACGCGCGTCTTTACCTTTTCCTTTCTTTTTTGTCAAGCCGCCGCCACTGCCGCCGTCGCCGCCGCCGTCGCCGCCGCTCCCTAGAGCCTTCGGCTTCCCCTCCTGCCCGTATATAACGTCCGCTCTTTAATGACCATTATTGAAATTTTACTGCCTCTTAATTGGAAAGTAATGACAGGTCGGCCGGTTGGCCATCTCTCTTCCCGATTAACGAGAGCGACAGAGACGCGAGACAGAGAGAGAGACAGAGAGAGAGAGAGAGAGAGCCAAGTCAAGCGAGCGGGGCTTGCTTTGTCGATTCGAAGCTCCCGCCGATGTACAGTGCCCCTCGCACGGAATATCGCCAACGGAATTCCCGAACGCCGGTGTCGTTATTCCTCGGGGCGGCAAGGCAAGGCTAAGGCAAGGCGAGGCAAGGCGTTCGCCCGTCGCGGCTAAGCTAAAGCAGCGACCCGGAGACGCTAGCTCGCGTCGGACGTTAGATGCGAGTGAGTGGGAGCGAGTCGTGGCGTCCGATGGGTCGGAGTCGGGATACGATTGCGATACGAGTGCCGGTACGTCCCGAGCCAGGGCCGCTCTCGCTCGGTAACAGGGAAAAGTAGAAGCGATGCCGCGGCGGGACGGGGCTTGGAGAGAGGGGAGGGGGTCTGGCGTTAAGTAGAAATGGCAATAAAGGAAGCGGGGCCCGAGTGAATAGCCTTGTTCGCTTATGCGCGGGGTCCTCGGTCGAGCGACTCTTCGAACGGCATTTCGTCGCTGACATCTGCGCGAGCCTCTCCGGGGCTTCCTCTGCCAACTACTCCTCGGGAGTCGGTGGCGCGCGGCCGCGATACTAGCCGATATGCGTGTTCGCGCTCTACCCACGTTGCGTGCGAAGCCGCAGGAGCGTCAGGGGCGAGTGGCCACGACATACGGAGGAGGCCACTCGCCCCGTCCGTTCCGACTCCGATCCACTCCAAGAGGACGACGATCGAGCAAAAACGCCCGGACGCTCGTCCCGCATCGATCCGGATTGCCCGACGTCTTTAAATGTGTGTTTTTTTTTGTTGCTTTTTGTTGCTTTTCGTTGCTTTTCGTTGCTTTTCGTTGCCCGCGCTCCTCTTCGTTCTGGACCTTCCTTAGACGTCCCTTCCTATTGATTACAAAATATTACATCCATTCAATAAATCAAAATTAAAAGTCCGTGAACGCGAGTCTCGAACGTCTCCGCGTGCACTTTGTCCACTATACCTTAAAAATAAAAATTAATTTAACACGAAATTTTGATTATCTGTCAAAAGTATAAATTCTGTATAAGTTTCGCATAAGTTCAGCAGTCTTGTATACGGTATACAGTATATGTATATGTATATCACTTACGATCCTTGGGGTTATTGGGTCGAGAGAGAGAGAGAGAGGAGCCTAAATTATATACGACGTAATGACACGATCGTATAAAATATAAAATATGAAATTATAGGCTCGCTAGTTTGTGTATATAAATAACGCTCGTAAGCATGTCGTATGGGTTCGAATACAAGTCTATTTTTTTTTAATTTTCCCCGGCATTGGATGGCGGTGGCTAGCGAGCAAAGGGTTAGCTCGGATCAGCAGGCGAACGCATCCGTTTACCTCTGCTCATACCTATTTGGGGTTATTGGGATATAAGAAAAAAAAAAAAAAACGTATCGGTTCGTTTGCTGTGACTAGTGATGGCAATTGTCAGCCATCGGCAGTACAAACGATATTGTCAAGAAAAATTTTATTTATTTTATTTATGGACGAATGGACGTTTTGCGCGCATCCGTAGTAATCGACGAGTCATGAAAGTAACGTTCGGACGGGAAAAAAGAAAAAAAAAGAAGAGAACGTACGAACTATTGACGTTGCGCGCGCACGTATACGAATAAATAGAATCCGGCGATTAAACTGTTATATTATATATTAAATTATGTAATATATAATATACACAATATAAGTAGTGTACAAATAGTTTACGATAGAAATATAAAGTGGGAGTATAGTGGGAGTATAGTGCGATGATTATGGGTATATAAATAAGTGTATCCGTGATCGTTGAATTAAAAATGTCGGGCTTTAATAATGGAATTTGACGGAATGAGGTTTTTCGTAAAGGAAGTAATTGCAGCCGGTTGGGCGTAATAAATAGGCAAACAAGGACGTCGAATCGGTCGGTTCGTTGAAAATGAAGAATATTCTTATTCTTAAATAATCACTTATATAATAACAATTAATAATAATTAATAACAATAAAACAATATAAAACAACGACAACATTAGTAATTAATAACGATAATGATGATGACGATGGTGATGACGACGATGATAGAGCATTGCCAGGAGTGTTGTACGAGTCGTCATTGTCATGTCGATGGATAATCCTTACGGATCGTACAAATCGAATACACGGATAATGCCGAACGTATAGGCACGGGTAATGTATGACTGGGCCACAATGATTCCCGAGGCCTCTTTAAAATATCGTTAAAACGTAATTCGTGCTCGGCGTTGTCCAGGTGTAATATAACGGCCACTCGGCGCCTTGAGGAGGGAGGGAGGGTATGGGGGTGAGGTTATTGGTGGTGGGGTGGGGTGGGTGAGAGAAATCAAACTCCGATCGAGGCCTCGAGGAAGAGTTCACGCTCGAGGTCTCGACAGGCCCGGGCAGACGGACGGGGTCTGGCAAGGGTCGGGATGGGGCAGGCAGGGTCAGGAAGGGGCAGGCTGTACTCGACGCGCTTGAAAGGAGCGCCAGCAAGAAGATATCCGGGGCAGGTACCAACCTTCCACCCATCGATAATTAATACTTGGACTCGTTTCGGCCGGTGCCTCCTAATTGACAATCCCCATTAGTTCCGGACGATGAAGTTCCACCTCAATTGCAATCGGCCATGTGTCCTCCGATCCTCTCTCTCTCTCTCTCTCTCTCTCTCTCTCTCCCCCACCCTTCCCTTCCCGTCCCTCCATGGACAATTGACTCGGAACCTCGCCCGTCCGAGTCCCCATGTCAATGTGATCTACGATCCGACTTCTTGCGCCGCCGCCTCTTAATTAAAACTCACTTTTTCTTCGTCCGTCACCCTCTATGTTCCAACGCCCCGGGCCCCGGGCCCCTCCGCACCACGTATTTCCGGATCGGCGACTACCTGATCCGCGAGGAGCAGGCTCCCTCCCCTCCGCGTATCGACGGCTAATCGCTCCCCTCTCGCCCCTCTCGCCCCTCTCCAATCCCCTCTCCCATCCCCTCTCCCATCCCCTCTCAACCCCTCACAGCCCTCGCCATTTCTAAATTCAAAAATGGTCGGGAGTGGGGAGGAGGCTCGCGAGGAGGCTCGCGAGGAGGCTCGGATTTCATCGACGGCGGGCCAGTGCACACGCAATCATTACATTGCCAAAAACATTGGGATTATTTTGCAATTACGAGAATGGGAGTACCGGACGCTTTCCCTTAATTAAGCCCTCTTGTATTTATTTATTGCCCGTCGACAAAATGCCGTCTTGCCCCCCACTACCCACCCCCACCCCCTCCCCACTTTGACAACGAATACTAAGTGCAAAGACTTGGCGACTTCGCGGCCTACGGGGGTTATTGGGGTTATCGGGGTTATTGGGGTTATCGGGGTTATCGGGGTTATTGGGGTTGGGTGCGACGAGGACAAAAAGTTTTTAATAGGAGATGGAAGGAGCGCGCGCTTATAAGGATTGAAGCGAGGCTATGGTTTACGGAATGATTCGCATCGCATGGGGGAAGGCAAACGGTAACTGAGGGTAAATAAAAGTGAGCGGTTGCGAGGTGAGGTGACAAAAATAACTGGTGGCCGCGTAGCCGAGGTTAATGTAATCCCCGCCTTGTAACTTATACAGCTGCCCGCCATTCCTTTGCTCCTCGAGCAAACTCATTAAATCGCACGTAATTAGATATAATAATAATAATAATAATAATAATAATGCGTAACCGGGTATATTTGGGGGTTTGTTTAGGAGTTTGTTATTGGGGTTTATTTGGACTGTCGAGCGATGGACGGATCGCGTTGATGGGGTTAGGTCGTGAGGGCCGAGAGAAAGAAGGGCGAGACCGATTGCCGAAGATAAATATGGGCTGACGTTACGTGAGAATGGAGAGCCCGGGCGGGGAAGCCGCTGATCCGCGACGGGAGTTACCGAGCGAGGATCCACACGAGGACGGATCAAGCGGACCCGTCGCCCACATCTACCCGAACCCATATACCTACGCGTATATTTATATTTATATACGTATATACGTATATACGTACGTATATGCACGTACGTACGTACGTACGTATGTACAAGCGTACGTATTAAAACAATCGAAAGTATAGGTGTCGTGGCCGGGCTCGCAATAACTCGCTCCGCTCGCGCTTGAAAATTCGTCGCGACGTTCCCGCAGGGCCATTAACTTCTGGTAACGTGCGAAAACGGCAGTAAATTTCGACGGAAGTAATGGATGCCGAGCTTTAAGGATGTACAATGGGCGTCCCGCGCGACGCTTGGCGTCGTCGACAGTCCCTTGGTCCCTACGTTCTGGCTCGAGCCGCCGATCCCGCCGTCGTCTTCGCAACCGTAAGAATGTCAAGCAGTAATACACTTGGTTCTCCTGCATCCCCCCCCCACCTCCTGACCCCACCACTGTCGCCATAACCCCACCCTTCATCGTCACGAGCCCCGACAACCCCTCGAGCCAGAGGCTATATATATATATATATATATATGTATATAGAGATTGAGATTGAGAGAGAGAGAGAGAGAGAGAGTGGGAGAGAGAGAGAGGGGGGCGGGCAGGCGGGCGATCTCAACCGCGCTCTCTCCCTGGAAAAGGGGTAAAGAGTGAGTCCCGCTACGGTCGCTGCTGCCGTCGCCGCATAAACATAAATTATCAGCTGGTAATTACAAGATACGCGTCCCCCCACCCCCCAACCCCTCGGTCCCTCACGGGCCCGGCTCCGCTACTGCTCTACGTTCCTTCCGTCCGTACAAGCCGACGCCTATAATGAGGAGCGTAAGAGGGTAACTAACCTCCTTCTCCTCTTTCTTTCGCTAACCCCTCACCCCCCCCCCACCACCACCCCCACCCCATTCCAACCCCCCCCCCCCCCCACCCCCACCCCCCCCCCAAACCACCACCACCACCACCACCAGCCCCGCCACCGCCTCTCACCCCCTCCGCGTCACTCCCACTCCCCTCATTCTTCAGTTTAACGGAGGCTCTCGCGTCGGGGCGTTTGCATGCGCTGCACGAACCTCGCGACTTCTAATTGTTATATACATTCCATTAGGCTAATTGTCGAATTAAGACCTCGACTACTCGCGAAAGAGGATGCCCCGGCTGGAAAATGGATATTAGATGGGGAACCGCTCGCGGCAAATATATCTCCCCATAATAATAATTACGCATCGAAATCCTCGATCCGGTCGTTACGCTATTATTATTATTATCATTATCATTATCATCATCATCACTGTTGTTGTTGTTGTTGTTGTTCTTCTTCTTCTTCTTCTTCTTCTTCTTGTTGTTATTGTTCTTCTTCTTGTTGTTATTGTCGTTGTTGTTACTAGCGTTGTTGTTATTTCTTTCGCCGTTAGTTATTTTTATCCGCTGCTCGGCTTCGTCTTAACGTAATGCCACGTTTACTTTTTACACGCAATTCGCTCCCTTTGCGGCATAAAGTTATTCCTCTTTGTCTTGGACGGGGTCCTGGGTCCCTTTATCTTCCACTGCTTCTCGACTGGATCCCCGTTCTCTCGGTGATGATCTCCCGATAGATCTCCATCTCCTACAATCTTCACGGAGCACCTGAGCACGACTACGTCGCGACTTATCGGTCTCATTCGATCGGATTAACAAGCCGTGGACGTGTATCGGTTAGTCGCACCGTAGCCTCGATGACCCGTCGATTCATCGGCAAAATCGTTCTTCTATTGCGGCTTCCTTGCTTACTCTTGTTGGCTTGGGCAGCCGGGCCACTTTCGCGCTCGACGAGCGACAGACAATGAAATAGAAAGGTGACGCGTGCCGTCCTTACGTGAAGCTGGGTGCATTGACGGTAGTGTAGGTATGGCCTGGCCAGGGACCAGGAACCCGGCCATTTTTTTTCCTTTTCCTTTTTCACACGATCGCTCTGTTACAATGGTAATAATATCAACAACGACAACGACAACAACAACGACAACGACAACGACAATAATGGCAATTATAATTGCCCGCTGTAGCCTAGTAGTAGTAGTAGTAGTAGCGTAGTAATGACGCAAGTGTCCTTTGTAGCCCGAAATCATTAATAATTCCCTCTACGAAACTATTAAGAATTTATTACATAAATGTAAATGATTTATTTACTTCTGAGACATTTCGTTATATGTTTTAATTTAAATTTCAAAATTCTTGGCAAGTAAGCAAATCAAAGTTTAAATTGAGGCACGAGGAGTAGTTATCTCTTGAAAAGTATGCCTTTTCTGAGAAGAAGAAGAAGAAAAAAAAAAAAAAAAAAAACGGCCATTATTTCTGCAATAATCTTGAGAATTACAATACTTTCAAACGTTATTTCTCCTTAAGCAAAGTTACATTTGCTCAGAATATAATTAGCGTGATTTACATTTAGAATAGGATACATTCGCGGGTTTTTACATATATATATATATATATGTATATATGTATATATATCAAAAGAAAAGAAAAAAAAAGAAAGAAGAGAAGAGAAGAGAAGAAAAAAAAGGAAGATGAGGCGTTGAAGATTAAAATACTATGGGGGATTTATTTAAGTGCTGTGGGCAAGAGGAATAAAGTAAAGTAAAAGTGAAAAGTGAGGTTGTTTGGTAGCGCGTAGCTTCGTCATTAATCTAGGCCGATGTTGCGCGCACGCGCGGCCAATGTCGCCTTGTATTAATTTATAAGATAAACAACGGCAGCGGTTTATTCTATTCTTTTTTCCTTTCTTCTTTTATTATTTATTTTCTTCGTAAGGGATCGAGTGCCGTCGGGGAACGGGATAAACAACGGCGGGGGCGGAGGGTGGCGGAGGGTGGCGGAGGGTGGCGGATACGTAAGGGCGAGCGAGTAATACGAGCGGGCGGGAGCCGACGGGCCGATAATCGGCGAGAAGTAAGCGCATCGGGAATCAGCGGGCGCGCGAGACACATTTCCGTTATCGCAAAAACAATTAATGCTCGTTAAAAGAAATCGGTGATTTATGGTGGGTCGGCCGGGAGTGGGGGGGCGGGGCGGTTACCGCTCCGAGATAAGGCTCGAACCCCTTCTTAGCCCGGCGGACTTAACAAGCGAGCTTAGCGTCAGGAGCCGCCGGGACCCTCGGCAAGCACCCCGGAGCACCCCGAAGCACCCCGGAGCACCCCGGAGCAACCCGGAGCAACCCGGGGTAGACCGGCGTACGCGCGAGCTTGCACTTAACGGCTGCCAAAGCCGGCCCATTCGTCTTTTGCCGAACGCCAGCCAGCTCGTTAAAGCTGCTCCCAAGCGATTCCTGATCTGCCACTCGATCATGCCCACCTCATAAAAATTACAAACTATTTACGCGACTCGATCCGCTAAAGCTCTAGCCTGCACGACGCCACCTTCTTATTACTTCTTATGATTTGCCATTCTTTATTCGAGCGTGTCGCCGAGCGTGCGCGCGCACCTCGAATACCAATGTACGAATAAGGTCGTTAGCTCCCCCCATAATGAATTCTGAGGAAATTGCGATACAAAAAAAGAAAGAAAAAGAAAAAGAAATAAATAAAGAAATAAATAAATGCATAAATAAAGATTCCCCCTCGTCATTCAATGAGCCTTATTCTTCTATTATACATGTATGTGCGCGTGCTATAGCCGTGCGTCTCGGCTCGGCTCGGCTTTATTAACGGTAATTAAATTTAAAAAAAAAAAAAAAAAAAAAAAAAAAAAGAAGACGGGTTACGCATAAGGCTTTACAGCGTCAATATTTTATCTATACGGACGGGAGCGCGCGCGCGCGCGCTCGCCTAAGTCTAAATGCAATCATTTCGTGTAAGTGCTACTTTGATCCCATTTAATCTGCCTTTAATGGATTTTAAGATCATTAATTAATACGAGCTTCGCGGCCATTATAAAACATTGAAGTTTTACAAATCCTTGGCAGGCAATTATATTTACGTTCGCCGGGCTTTCAACAGTAAACGTAATTTCTTTCAATATCATACCTTTACCCGCCGTCGTCGTCCTCCTCCTCCTCCTCCTCCTCCTCCTCATCATCATCAACTTTATCCCTCATGTTATGAGAATTATTCATTTACGTACAACGTGCCGGTGGATAGGCGCGTCACGCTCGGCCGACCAACTTCTAACAACAACAGTCAAATAATCCTTAATACTTACATGCGCTTCTTAAGCGAGATAGGCAATGCCAGCAACGGGCAGAGAGAGAGAGAGAGAGAGAGAGAGATTACAAGGGATTGAGTAAGCGCATTGTAAGAATATCAATGTTTTATGAAGAAAAAAAGAAAAGAAGAAGGTACGTCGTCGAATCATTCGATTTCTATGATAACGTAGAGATAATAAAGATAGAGATGGCGCGGTAGGCCAGTTAGTTATTTAACATTTTGGCATAAAGCGACAAACTAATCTAGCTCTCGTTCCGAGGAATTTTTCGTGATTGATACGCGGGGGGCCTCGGTAAAGCTAATGCAATCCGAATGTCCCTCGCTACCTGCATTAACCTAATATTAACCGCACCGAGTCGTTCGTTTAAAGGGAAAGGCGATCCTCGGCAGCTTAGGATTTGCCGATGGATTAAATAAATAACGAATGAGTAATAAAAAAAAAAAAACAAAAAAAAAGGATCCGCGTAGAAAAATCGAAGTCGGGCCGGGATGGGGTAGGCGGGTAATAATAATAATAACAACACAGCCTGGCTTATCCGTGAGCGAGGGCGGGGGTGGGAGTTACGATGAATGGGCCGGGGGTGGAGGGACGGAGGGGCGGAGGGGCGGAGGGGAAGGTAATGGTAACGAATGTCTTACGAGCGTACGGCGCGTTATAGCCATTAGCGGGTAATTAGAAACAGATGCCGAGCGAATCTTTTAAGGTGAAGTATAACCTTAATTTATAAAGCGCGATTATTCAACGGCGTGGGACGCGCCATGCATCGGCGCCACCTTCGAAACAAAAGTTTTAATTATTTATTATCCGAGGCACAAGAGCACGGCCATTGTCTCCTTCCTCTTTAAAGTGCTCTTTAAAACTTTTATGCGGATGCTTAAATCTCGAAAAAGTACAAAAAAAAAAAAAAAAAAAAAAAAAAATGGCAAGGAGGAGATGTTTTCTTCTTCTTCTTCTTCTTATTCTTTTTCTGTTTTTGTTTTTGTTTTGCTTTTGCTTTTTTTTTGTCGTTCTCCAGGAGTCCGGGAGGATATTCCGCTTGGCGGAGAAACAATTATTGCTGCCCTCGGTTATAAATAATAAACACTCGGGCTCGTCGGCGGCAAAACTCCCCGGCTGATAAAGCAAACGGGGGCCAAAACGCAGTCCATTAGTCAAATCGGAGCCCCGGCACACACATATATATATATATATATATATAAACGGGGAAGAAAAAAGGTGAAATAAAAATTTCACGGGGGTTATTGGGGTTATTGGGGTTATTGGGGTTTCGGACGGACGGTGTGTGCGGCACGGTGGAGGGCGGTGGGTGGTGGGTGGTGGGGTGGGGTTGGCGCGGAGATAGATTGACGTGACGGAGCCGCCGTCGTCCAGCTGAAATAGCCCGATTATGCTTGGCCGCACCCTCCTCGCGTGGGTCGCCGGATGTCGCAGTCCCTCGTTTTAATTACTCACACGCGTCTGCCCGACAAGTACGACTTCGGGACCCGAGTCCGAGCTCCGAGACAAGACTCGCTTCAAGACGAATTCGCGCCAGTTTATCGACTCTCTCGGAATTACCGCCCGACCTACCCTCCTCCCCCCCCCATCCTCGTCTTTCGTCAACATCATCACCGGCATCGACCATTCAACCCATTGTTAGAGATTAGCATTTCTTTTTCTTCTTCTTCTTCTTCTTCTTCTTTATTTTTTTGTTTTTCGTCTGAACCCGTCATTATAAATCAACCTCCCTGTCCCAGTCCTCCCCCCACCCCACCCCATCCCTCCGCCAAGCCAGAAAACAAATTAGGACTTCTCTTGGGCTGCGCCCTCCCGATGCACATCACGTGACTGATATTAAAAAGTCAAATCGATAGTGCACTCGACCCATCCGATGGGCGGTCAAAATCACAATTATATTATATATATATATATATATTTTTTTTTTTGCACACTCGACGACGTCACTATCGCGCTAATTTTACAATTCATGAATCACGTTGTGTTCAAACAATCGCGTTGTTCGCGCGTGCCCTGCGTATTAATAATAATAATAATAATAATAATAATAATTATCGGTAGATTAATACGATCGATCGAATTAATTGGCGAATACGATTTATGCAAGCAGCAAATAATCGAGGACGTAAGGAAAGTCCGTGTGCACGAGACTAATTCGCTTAGCACACGTGGTAAGCGTGCAGCACGGGTAACCGGGTAACTTCGTGCAATAACTTCAATTAAATCGCTTGTGCCTACCGATTTACTGAAAAGCTAGCTGTAAATTCAAAAGCAATTTTGCATTGTGATATAACAATGGCAGGTGGAATACATAAGGTGGACTTGTGTGATCGCGACAAGATGAACATCGTGGCGAACGACAATCGAACGAATTCAGAGGTAAAATGTGTTTAAAAATAAAACATTGGGATTGTTTTGAAAATACGCGATCGGCAGCATCGGTAGACTATGTATCCGTAGACGCGGGCGAGCCTCTGTATGCATATAAATATAATTAATTTATCCGTTGCACCGAGGTGGCAGAGTAAAATGGTAAAATGGTATTTATACATAGAATGCCTGGCAACAATCAGCGGATTGCGAAGCCATTACGTTAAAGCCATAATGAAATAACGTCGGGATAATTAGGCTCGGATAGCAGGCATTTGCAAAATCCTCAAGAGGTAAATTACATTTAACCAAAGAGCATAAATCATTAGAAAAAGTGTTACATTTCATTAAAATAATTATTATACGTTACACGGCGAATGAAAATCATTACGAGGGTTCGTATCGGGTTTTTGTCTTCTATTCTTCTTCTTCTTCTTCTTCTTCTTATTTTTTTTTATTTGTTTATTTATTTTTTTCTTCCTTTTTTTTGTTTTTTTTTTTTTGTTACGCGAAATGATACATCATACGTAATAAATTTTAGCAGTAATAAAATTGCACTGCCTATATTTCTTGTTTGTTTTTATGTATCCGAGCTTACTAGGCTCCGCCATTATTTATTTACAATTGAGTTCGTTGAAAGAGTAAAGAATAAATTACGCGATAAATCATACATAAAAGTATAATAACTTTACTTGGATTTAATGGAAGTAACGTTTCGGATAGCGTTTAACCGATAATTGACAACAACAACAAAAAAAAAAAAAAAAAAAAAAGAAGAAAATACACGCGTACGCGCGTCTCTGCGGACTTATAATAACGAGTAACGAGACTTTATTTACATATTCGGTAATGCTGATTGCAACGTCTGAGATTTCATAAAATGAGCTCATCCACGGATAAACGGATCTAAAGTGGGAAGCGCGCGCGCGCCCACATGCGTGAGGATAAACAAAGCGGTAAAGAATCTCTTCGGGACGAGGATGGAAGGGTTATTGGGGTATAAGGGCATCAATAGTTTATATAATGGGCCAATCGAGCGTTTATCGAGCGGATGCTTGCGCAGAGGATTTTGTGCCTGGCTGGCCCTCGCTCGAGTCGCCCTCGAGTCGCCCTCGTAGGACGAACGACAATAACAATAATAACAATAGGAAGGGTTGAGTAAAGGAGGACGGGCAGTGTACGGCAAGGATCAAATAAATATTTCGCAGGCAGTAATGTAGCGAAGGTGTCGGGGCGAAAGATTGAGGAGCCGAGGGGCTGCGGAGAAACAGCAGACGAGAGCAGAGCAGACGGGAGCGGCAGCTAAAGGTCCCCGGGTTCGTCCCATAGATCAATTGCTGGTAATTATTGTAAGTTCATTAGAGTTTGGGCGGTCCTTTCTCCCCCCGCTGCCCGCCCACCCGTCCTACTTACTTACTTACTTACTTTATCCAGTCTTCGTTGGCGCTGTAGCATTGGCGAGTTTCGCGAAGGTTACATCGAGACTTGCCGGGGCGAGATCTTACGGCTGAGAGGAAGTGGGGGGCGCTCTCCTCCCCCGCCCCCGCCCTCCCATGGACCGGGATGAGTCGAAATTGCGACATTCCGAGAGGCAGCGATGCGCGAGCGAGAACTATTCGACTCCGTAATTTGCGATTGTGCCTTATTGCGAATTGGACGGACTCTGGACGCGCGCACGTACATCAACCTCCCTTACGTCCCCCCCCTACCTTACGTGGGCCGCGTACGCTTGTGCGCGTAACGAACGCGTAACGTATAGGAGGCGGCAGGGACGAGATTTTCTCGCCGACACGGGGAGACACGCGCCCCTCCGTCCCGCTCGGACCGCAGGCTCCGCACAGGAGTTTACATTCCGCGGGTGCGAAACTCGAGGCGGCTTGATAACGCAAGTTGAAATTGTTTTGCGAGCGCTTGGCCGACTATCGCTAGCCGGGGGCCTCGCATTGTTTTCCAAAAGATTATCATTTCATAAGCGATTTGGAGTAAAAGTCTTAGCGCTCGCCTGGTGGAAATCCGAGTCACTCCGGCGACGAAAGAAAGAAAGAGAAAGAAAAAGAAAGAAAAGGAAAAAGAAAAAAAACAAAGCAAAGATATAAATAATGTGGGACGAAGGAGAGGGGACGGGGGGCGAGCGGGCGTGAGAACGACGGGAGAGCGAATAAGAAAACAAGCCAAGAAAAATTTCAATCAGCAAAATGCGTTACATATTCATATTGCCGGGGTTTGGCCGGAGAGCCACTTGAGCCGAGAATGAGACACCCCCCCACCCCCACCCAGCCAGCCAGCCCGCGTAAATAAACTTCGTAAAGTTATAGCCCGCCGATTTTCAGATAGCTCTAGCTGTAGCTGTAGCTGTAGCTGTAGCTGTAGATGTAGATGTAGCAGCGGCAACGGGAGCGGGAGTCTCGGGCTCGGGAGATTTAGTTACGTCCAGGAGTATCAGCCACTGCCGTCAAGTAGCAATAGCCGAGAGCCGAGTTGACCCATTGGGATGGGTGGCGGCCGTGTCGATGACGTAAGTGGATTCGGTGCCCGGTAGGGCAGGTACTTGAAAATCGTCCGATAACCTCTCTTTGGGCCGAGGATCCCGTCGACGAAGGTTTCGCTTGTAGGAGAGGCGGCGTCCCGGACCCGCGTAACTCACCCCCGCGCCAAGTCGCGAGTCGGGGCCGGACGGGGGCCCATTTTTCACGAAGAGCCGCCGTTTTTTCCCGTATCCCCTCAGCCATGGAAAATCTTCTTTTCCGGGCCGTTTATTCGGTAAGGAAGGCCGGTCCGCGACGGCCCCGGCAGCTTCCTCGCAATAAATAATAAATAATTCTTAAAGCAGTCGGCAATGCATCATCGTGTCATTCCGCGGGCGAGGTGCCGCCGCCAACGCGACTGGGAAATTTATCGATGCTAATTTTCCGTCGGCTACGAGCTCCACCACTACTCCAAAAGAAACGTCATAAGCTTTCGTATTCGCAATAATACCCACAGCCGTCGGCCCTTTAGCCCTCCAGCTCCTCCATCTCTATCCAACAAAATAAAAAACGAACAAAATAAAAACAAAAGAAAACAAAAGAAAACAAAAGAAAAAAAGTATGCGACAGCCGCAGTGGTGGGAGCCCGGTCACGTGCTTATTATCTCACATTCAGCAGCCGTTGTATGAGTTACGTTACGCTATTGGACTACGGAGGTCTCCCAGTCCACCCGCAGTCCACCCGCAGTCCTCGCAATTTTACAACGATCGCAGCCTCCGTAGTAATTGCCGCTCATTTTCTCGGCTCAAAATAGTCTCGTGAGCGGGGAGACGCGCGCGGCTCCGGTATTTCTACAGAAGGTGTTGAAAAATCGGCTTATCGAAGGGAAAGCGGCTGAAGATAATGCCTTTGAATGGGACATTGTCGCCCATTTTGTTGCCCGAATGAAGAAACAAAGCATCCTGCAATCGTTCAATTAAATCTCCCGGTCGCTCTCTCTCTCTCTCTCTCTCTCTCTCTCTCTGAAAAATGTGACGCAAAGTCGGTTATTGCGAGGGCCCGTGGCCTCTTGTGTATCGAAAGCGCGAGGAAACGTAATTTAAGGCTAGGAACGTGGCTCCCCACTACGAGGAGGCAGATTAGGCAGACGTCGGTGCACGACTATAAATTTTGTCCGAACGCCAACTTACGGGCAGACAGACAGACAGAGAGAGACAGAGAGAGAGAGAGAGAGAGCCGGCAATTCGAGTCGAGCGTCGTTGCGTAATCCGATTGTCGTGACGATGACGACGGGGCGGGGGGGCAGAAGGCGGCGAGTAGCGTGCGACACACGCGACGAGAGGGTGAGGGCGAGGGTGAGGGCGAGGTGAGGCATCGCGAGGGCCGTTGAGGAAAAAGTACGAGGCGTCTGGGCCGCTACTCGTATTTTATTATCGCTCGAGCTCATTTTGCGGTGATGCTGCTCGCCCCCGCGAAAACAGCCTTAGCGTCATTAGCGCTTGACATTTGCCGACTCTGGCCTTTCCTCGGCACGTCGCATAATTAAACACGAGATTGCGCGCTCGCCTCCACAATGTCCCGACTTTAGCAATATTTAATTTCCGTTCGCGATTCACTTAGCTTTCGACACTTTCGGCCTCAGCCTCAGCCTCAGCCTCAGCCTCAGCCCCCTTGGCCGAATCGCCGAATTTTCTCGGGGGCTCTCATAAAGATTCCTGGCCCTAGTCGTAGTAGCGGGTCCGCGGGGAGGGGAGGGCGGTAGGCTATTGGGGACTCTTGAATGACCTCCCCCGCTCTCGGGGATCCGCGTAAGCCGGTGCTGTCTTTCGACAGTCGTTGTCAGCTGCCTGTTTGTCATCGGTCCTCCTCACCCATCCTCGCCTCGATAACCTTTTAATTCAAGCGAGAATACGGACGCTACTTCTGGAGCAGGGAGCGATCGCTCGCGGACCTCGTCCCGTAATCGGGAATTAGCGAGGCGTCGCCGTGTCGAGGAAAACGTCCGGGTTTCCGCGAAAGTTGCGGCCTCCTCCACCTCCTCCACCTCCTCCTCCACCTCCACCTCCGCCTCCACCTCCTCCACCACCTCCGCCACCTCCGCCTCCACCACCATCCAGGAACCGACCGCGTCCCGTCCGTTGTATTTATTCATCGATCCCAATAACCATTTGGATTTTCCCCGTGAAAATCGCGACCCACGTTACCCCTTATTACCTTTCGTCGGAATTACAGCTCCCCGGCTCCCCCGCGCAACCGAGCAAGCAGCCTTTATCTAATTATAGGGAATAATATAATCAGTCCCGTTGGCCCCCCCCCCCCCCCCCCGGGAACGCTTTAACAAACGTTAGTCGCGGGGCTTTGACTCGCGGCTAGACTGCCCCGGCCGATAATAAATCGCATATTATAAGATAAAGTATATAGCCCCGGCGAGGGGGTGATATTTATTCCCTAAGCCAGAAGACGATAGGTATTATTAGCAATTGTCGGCTGACGCGGCTCGTTTAACTGATTTCTTCAAAGAGACACGTTTTCCCAAATTGCGTCTATTTTTATGCTCGGCTTTTCACTACTTTGAACTGGTATTCGGGGAATGCCGGCGGGCAATAAAAACGGCTTTGATAAATAGCTCGAGCTATCGGGAGATATCTTTATTCTCGCGGCTAATGAGCATCGCCGGCTAGGCTTTCTCGTGGTGGCCGCGAGCGGGGGCGGGGGCGGCGGTGGCGGGGAGCGGCAAAGTGGCGGCGTGAGCGGTGGCGGCGTGAGCGGTGGCGGGGGGTGTGTGTTCGACTCGGCTCTACTCGGCTAGGTGAGCGGGGACACCCCCCACCGCCCATTACTCCTCCGCCCATTACTCCTCCGCCGTCCTCCGCCGTCCTTTCAGACGAAGGCGCTGATGACGGTGGCGGCCCGAGAGGACGAGGACGGCCCCGGGGAGGAGAGTGACAGCTCGCTGAAAAGCTATTAGTGGCCCGAGTCAATAAACAAAGGAACGTTTTGGGCGATATAATATTGATTAATGGGAGGTTAAGGAAGCGTGCTGCTAGGCGTTTAGTTGAAGTTCTCTCTAAGGTTCGCTCCTACGCTTCCACCAGCCACCAGCTACCACCACCAGCCACCACCACCACCACCACCGTCGCGACCGCCATCATCAGCAGCAGGATCAACTAGGCAGAGCGGCCGCCTTTCGCTCCCTGTACCCTTTCCACCTTCGCCAATTTCCATTACCCCCCTCACTAACACTTGCGTTGCCGTGTGCCGAGCGATTATCGAATTTCCTCCCCGATAACAATGAGGTCCTATTAACTCCCACCCTCTTGGAGCCCCACCACCACCCCCCATCCTCTTTGGTACGTATCCGCCGAAGCAGAGCGGCGCGCGCTGAATCGGGCTTACAAAAAGCCCCGTCCCGAAGCATCCTAAGCTCGACCGAGGCGAGCCGTCCAGCTCTCACAAGGCCTTTGTGTATCGTGCACTACGTCCGCGTTTTAACGATATTCATAATCATCGCGGCTAGCCGTTCCCGGGATTAATCGGTCGTCGATCGCCGCCCCAACCCCAACCCCAATAACCCCGGTCTACGGCAATAAATCGGCAATAATGCCGATCGGCCCTCCCGTCCCTCCCGTCCCTCCGTACCCCCCCGCGGACTGCTTCCACGAGCCGGGTCCATGGTCCGTCGCGTCATCCGGACGCGAGCAACGGTTGAAATCCCCCTGTTATTTCCGCAAGACATTGACGAAAGACGCGTTCTCGTATCAGCGTGTAAATATGCTCCGCAATTGTACGCGTATCGCGTTACCCTGGCAAATTATAATAAAGCCGATTTATTGCGCAGCTGGCTATAATTAATTTCAAGCAAAAGACGCAACGCGATCGTATCGTATGTCGGGCACGACGACGAGCACCACGACGACGACCAGCACCACGACGAGGGGTTGATGGGGGATGGGGGATGGGGGATGGGATGGGATGGGATGGAATGGGCTGTGGGACGGGGTGGTGTGGGGAGAGGCAATAATGTAACAAGAAATATGTGATTGCGTCTCATCTCGTTGCCGACCGCGGGAAATCGCTGAAAGAAATTACGGACAAATGGCGACAAATGGATAAGGTAAGTAAGTAAGTAAGTAAGTAAGTAACGTAAGTAACGTACGTGTGCGCCTCGAGCCCGTGTATACATTCGTTATCCCCCAATCCCCACCCCAGCCCCTCCCCGCCGCTCTGCTCTAATTTCTTCGTTTGAGCTCTCTGAAAAGTAGTAGGCCCTCCTTTTATCTGCCGAGTAGTCGAGTATTTTTTTTTTTTCGGAGCAGTGTCCCGGTAGAGTACGGTACACACTCGAGGTTATTATGTACGTGTACGACGGCGACGGTCCGCTCCAGATTCTCTAGATACTACAAGATGATCCCTCGTCTCGTTTTCCTATCTCCGGTCGTCGCACGACTCTGAACCTTACCCCACCCCCACCGCGACCCCGTCCCGTGTCCTCTGCTGCTGCTGCGACCGCCGTTCCCATCCCCCGTCGCCTCTCACCTGCTAAGCTTCCTCGCCACGGGACGAGACACATCTCTCGCTGTACCAATTAGCAGTCGCTCTTACCTCGAAGGAAAAGCAAGAGGAAAAGCAAGAGGAAAGGGAAAGGGAAAGGGAAAGGGAAAGGGAAAAGGAAAAGCTACGGTCTCCGCTTGTCCTCGAGCTTACGTTTTGTCGAGCTGCTCTCGACAGTATCCTTAAACAAAGTCCTCGATAATAAGGTCTAGAGCGGTACCGAGCTCCTTCGCAATTCGGTGCTCAACGTCCGTGCCCAACGTCCGTGCCCTCGCGATTACCTCGACTTTAAATGCTTCCTCGCGGCCGTGGGGGGGGGAGGGATACGAGCTGGACGACCGTCGCTCTAGTATCGACACGAACGCTGATCGCGACGAAGGAGTGATATATATATATATATATAGAGAGAGAGAGAGGGGGTGTATATTTGGTTGATATTTGGATAGGGATAGGGTGATACTT
The DNA here is from genome assembly GCA_018883505.1 of Ceratosolen fusciceps. Taxonomy (NCBI): domain Eukaryota; kingdom Metazoa; phylum Arthropoda; class Insecta; order Hymenoptera; family Agaonidae; genus Ceratosolen; species Ceratosolen fusciceps. The sequence goes on from RCIC01000026.1 coordinate 504,518, forward strand.
TCTTCGGGTACGTACACGCGCCCACGTACGTATATATATATATATATATATATATATTGAAGAGCCTTGTTTATTAGAGGAGGGACGTTATTGTCGCGGCGCGAAATAAAAAAAAAGAAAACGTGCAGGATAGGAGGGAGAGAGCGTGCCCGGAGGTCTCGGGCTGGCTGATCTCGCTGATACTCACAACAGCTCGGGCTTGTCATCCGGGCTTGTCATCCGGGCTTGTCATCCGGGCTCGCTCGACTCCTCGACGGCTCCTCCGCAATGACACCTCGTCGGCACCTCTACTTGTCCTCCTCGACTTGTCCCCGTTTTTCGTTTCCTTTTAAAGCAGCTTCTCTCACAATACGCGAAAGCTTGTTAACTACGAGTACACTTGCGACGATACATCACGAGCCCGTCCCCCCCACCCCTTACCGAATTCGTCTTATTCTTTCTATAGAAATGCTCGTGGACAAACAAGTCAGTCACTCGAAACGCGTCGTGCCGTAACGAGAGCCGGGCCCTCCTCACCCCCGTCCCACCGCCAACCCATCCATCCACCCACCGCCACCCAACCCATCCCACCCACTGCCCGAGCCACTTTAATCGCACGCGCCCACCCGCGAACGCAATCGAGACGCACCGATATCTTCGTATCCCTATACGTTCGCAAGTACACGGAAAGTCTAAGATGGAACAGCTTCCGTCGGGGCTTCCATTACCTTTTCCCTTTCTCTTTTCCTCTCTCTTCTTTTCTCTTCTCTTCTCTTCTTTTCTTTTCTTTTCTTTTCTTTTCGTGCAGAAATTCGCACTTGTAAAAATAGTTTGAGCGAAAGCAGAGGGAATATCACGTCCCACGCTGCTTTGACACACGGCGAAAAAGAAGTTGCATCCTCGAGATTATTATTGGTGGTAGAAGGGGGGAAGGGGGGGGCCCGGGAAGGTATAGTACAAGAAAAAAAGAAAGAATGAAAGTATGAGAGAGAAAAAGTGGGAGAGACGAAGAAGATGAAGAAGCGGAGATTCGAAAGCGTAGCGAATGCGAGCAAACAAGACAGTAAGGAAGAAATGGGGGCGGGAGGGAGGGGTTAACGCGAAGGTCGCCCGAGGTAATGCCGCACGGTCGAGAGTACTTGTGAACTTCAGACTTTAGTAATTGTAAAGCGACTTGGCGGGCGAAACGCCCGCGATGACGGAAGTCTCTGATTCTCTACTGCACATACGCGAAAAGTGCCACACTAGTCTATATATATACGATATATTATATCGTATGCGCGAGAGTGCATAAGCCAAGTAGGAAATAGACTTCGGGATAATTGAAGTTACTAGAGTGACTTCACGCTATTTCAGGAGGTCCGAGAATATGGGAAACGCTCGAAGGGTGGCTCGCAATTACTATTTTCTTTCCTCACTCCCTCACACGCTCACCCCCACTCGCTCACTAACTTTTCTCTCTCACTCTCTGTATCTCTCTGTATCTCTCTCTGTATCTCACTATCCCTTCAACCGCACCCCTCCCCCCCCCCCCGCCTCTTCTCTCGCCAAGTTATTTCGTTAATTTTCTTTAGCGGTCTTCGTAACGAATCTAGGTCTAATCGATTATCGAGACTTTTTATCCTGAATGAATAAAAAGTAAATCGAAGGCTCGAATTAGTCGCCGCCACCGCCACCGCCTCCGCCACCGCCGCCACCGCCTCCGCCACCGCCTCCGTTGCTCACGGAACCTCAGGACGAATTAGCATCGAGATTAAATATTCCATCCATAAAGGAACGTATCCGAATATATCACTTTGGAGGGCGAATGACTGAGCGAGTGAGAGACTGTTTGCGCAAATCTTGTGCCTCCTTTGGCGTGCGCGCGCGCGTGTGTCTGTCTGTCTGTCTATATACAATGTTCTCGTGCACTTTTTCCGAGCCGTGGATTTTGCATTCATCAGGTGCGCCTCTCGTCGTAGTTATCCGGAGATTTGCTTCTCATTAGTCCGACCGGCGAATGTCGGCCCCGAAGAGAGCCCTGCGCGAGCCGGGGAGGCGGAGTAAAAAAGAATAAATAAAAAAAATATCCCCGGCCGGTCCAGCAGCTGGGCTAAAAAAAAAAAAAGAAAAGAGAGAAAAAAAAAACAATCGCGTAAATGTAAAACCGGGAGCCCATTTCTATTTTTCTATTTTTTCGAGAGTTTCGCGCGGCGTTGGTCGGTAAATTCAGGCAGAACGACGATGACGGGAACGATGAGCCGAGAATTGAGATACCCAAGTGAGCCGCCGGCCTCTTTCCCCCACCAACCTCTAACCCCCTCTAACCACCCCCTCTAACCACCCCCTGCCCACCCCCTGACCAACAGCCATCTGCTCCTCTACCTACCCGACCTACCCAACCTGCCTACCTTTCACCTCGACTCTACGAGCTAATACCTTAGCGCTCGACGAGGAAAGCCATTATTGTGCCCGAGTACAAAAGCGATACCTTTGCAATTAAGATGTACCCTCTACCATACCTTGCACTCTTACCACGCGACTTGGGCCCTTTGTTCCCACGAAACCCACCCACTCACCCACCAACCCACCCACCCTCTCCTTACTCTCGCAACGCTTCGCATTTAGAATTTTAGATATATATATATATATATATCTTCTTCTTCTTCTTCTTCTTCTTCTTCTTCTACTTTTTTTGTTTATTTTGTTTTTTGCGGGACTCGTGCCGTCGCGTCCTCTGCTCCAGGCGACTTCTTTCGCTTTAATCCAGTCCCAAGACGAGATCGTCCTCGTCCGACAATCCAATCCGAATGCCGATGGCACCGCTCGAGAGAGAGAGAGAGAGAGAGATATATGCAGGGATTTATTTAAGGAGTCGCGACAAGTAGGGCTGCCGTGGGCAACTATTGACTCTTCGTCTGGTTGATTGGGTTGCTCAGCGAGCGCGCGTACACGCGCTTCCAGTATAAAATTTACGTTAGACACTCGATGGGAGTGAAAAGAGACTAGTCAGGGCGAACGAAAGGAGGGGGAGGAGATACACGTGCGCCGGTGGTGGCGGCAAGAAGAGGCGCCGAGCGCGAAACGTGACGGAGTAGCCGAGCCGGAAGAAAGGGGGGGGGCGGCGGCTCCGATAGGGAGGTCGGAGCGATCCGCGACGACGGAGGCCGAGGGTTCCTGGGCTCCTAGGGCTCCTAGGGCTCCTAGGGCTCACGGAGCCGCCGAACCAAACAATCGCTTCATTGGAAAGTCAAGAATCTCTCGAGCCCGTCGGCGTTTGACTCGCCATTAGGTACATCAGTTTTAATTGTGCCTTCTCTCTTGGTCTACGAGCCCGCCCCGAACCCCTAGCTGCCACGGGCACCACCACCGCTGCACCAACCCTCCAGCCGCTTCCCCCCGCCGGGGCACGCGCTGCCTAAGCCGGGGCAGCCCGCGCCGCCGAGCCGCCTTACGCGAGCCCGTCGCCGAGCTCGTGTATCGGCCGTCGACGTGTGCGCGGCAACGAGCCCCAGGGTCGTGCCCTTTAGCGATGTCTCATTAGTTGCAGCGCACTGCAGCGCACGAGTGCTTTCCTCTCGGCAGCCCCACCCCCCGCCGACTCTCCGTCACTCGACGGCCGTCTTCTTATTCGCGCCCGGCCACTTGCCCGACCCCCTCGCTCTCTCGCTCTCGCTCTCGCTCTCGCTCTCTCTTTCTCGCTCTCTCGCTCTCGCTCTCGCTCTCTCTTTACTGTCTCTCACTCCCCCACCGCCCCCCTCCCCCGGCCGGCTCTTTTATCTACTTCTATCCGTCCTGGTACTCGTTCCCCACCGCTACGCTACGCTACGCTACGCTACCGTTACCGCTACCGCTACACGTAGGGGCACAGGTTAAACCCCGGGCGGCTAGTCGAGCCCTTCCACACTCTCTGTACTCTGCACCCTACGTGCGCTTGATGACGTCTGCCGATAACGGCCTACGACGCCTCGCTTCCTCGTAACCGGCTAAACCAACCCTTTCCTTAGCTCCTTACGGACAAGTGACGGGCCGATCGACGCGCGGCCGTGACCCCGCCGTCGGATAAATAGCCCCGCCCCCCCCCCCCCACCTCTACTCGGTTTAACGTCACCGAAATTTTAGAAATTTCAGAGAGCCTTAAGAGAAGAGGCCGTTCCGATGCAAGAGGACGCGCACTCGTTGCTCCAGGCCGCGGCTTGATTATTTTTCGCCCGGGTCCCGGCGCGCGCGCGCGCGCTCGGGCCTCAATTGGTAACAGCAATCACCGCCCGCCCGTATTTTCTTCTCCGGCCGCGCCGCATCCACCCCCCGACATCAACATATACATAGAGTTGGGAGGGGGGGATAGAGTCAGAGATAGAGAGAGAGAGAGAGACGGGAAAGAAAGAGGCGACCAACTGCAATAATAAGCTTTCTCCTATTATATTGCCTCGTCAGCCCCGCTGCCGACCAAGCCGACGCAGCCACCGTCATCGAGGCCCCTCGCTACCCCTTCTTTTCCATTTCCACTTTATCGGCCTTTCTCTCTCCCGATCCTCCTCCGTACCCACCAGCCGCGCAGCGATCCGCCACTACGTCAAGTCCGCTCTACAACGGCTTCTCAGCGTACACTTTCTCTACGCATAAATCCTCCTACGACATTTTATCCAACTCCCATCCCATAAACCAACCCTGTCCCAATCACCATCCATTCCTTCCCTCTCTCCTTCCCGTTTCCCACTATTGTTCCCTATTATGACTACATGACCTTGTGTAATACGACGAGAAAAACTTGAACTTACGTGCTACTCAACTTGCTTCCCCCACCCCTCTACTCCCGATCGTTATTCCCTACCAATTAATTGCACGACTCTTTATCATTGCTCATTACCTTGTCATTGCAATTTCACAGAGTCAATGCTTTTTTTTTTTTTTATTATAGAATATTCCCTTTCGCACATAATTTTTATATCAAAAACGCATTGCCTTCGATCCACTGATAATGATTATCGATCATTAGCTTTTACTTACCAAGCTGTCGCGCATCATCTTCTAATTTCTAAGCCAATTTCGACGTGTTTGAAATATTACAATTTTCATTCGGGATCATTCGGAGAAAATCCATTGTTCCTTTTCCTTTAATTTCTTTATTTCTTTATTTATTTATTTATTTATTTATTTAATGATTTTTTTTCTTCTTAAATTAAGTAGATATATAAATATAAAAAAAAGAAAGAAAAAAAGAAAAAAAGAAGCGTGTTTGTTAACATTCAAGTGATGCGTTTAAAATCATTTATTTGTTTACGTGCTTATGTAACATCTGTTGTATTGCTTTTTATTTTTCAATTATGTAAACGGGGAGATTAAAAAGCAGCGCGAGTCAGCAAATAATTGTCATGACTCGGAGGTAAAATTCACGAAAGATTTTTAAATGATCTCAATTTTCCTAACATATACGCTTAAGTGAAATTCAAGTAAATGGTGTTAGTACACCTGAACTGAAAGAAAATGAAAAGCTTTAAGAGTATCCGTACAGTACGGTAGAGTACAGTTATCGGAATACCAGCACTCCGTACCATAGTACTCGGATGGATCACAGCCGTTTATGTCCGTAAATGTCTAGAGTAATAATAATATTTTTTTTTCTTTTTCTTTTTAAAGTCATTATAGGAATGTAGAATTAATTTAAAGCATAAAACTCATGGAAGAGTAAATTCTGTATCATTTAATTGTTGCATTTAATTAAATGGTATTTAGGCAATTGTCTTTAGGGGTTATTGGGGTTATTGGGGTTATTGGGGTTATTGGGTGCCGTAAAAAGAAGCGCAGTACGAAAAATGAAGTACTCAATGCCATGGTATTAGGGAGGGGGTGGGGAGGGTAAAAAATTGAAAAATTGATAGGTTTTTAAACGAATTATTTATTGTTTTTAAGTAGAAGGTAGTGGGAGCCGTTGTTTATTAATGGTAATAAAGTGGTATTGAATGGGTATGCGGGATGGATGAATCGTCGCAACGGATGGGCCGGTTTTATTAGATTTTCCATAGGCCATATTAGAGGCAATGCAATTGTTATTATTGGCCAGATAAATTAAGTTGACGTTTGCTGTTGCTCTGCTTGTTTGATAAACACGTGAAACGTACCGAAAAGAGAAAACAAGGATAACGAAATCCGGTATTGTCATCTTTTAAATAAACTCGTGAAAGGAAAAGACAGAGAGAAAAAAACGAAGAAGAAGCGCGAAAAGAAAGAGAGAGGGGAGAGAGGAGAGCACTGACACGGGAAAAAAAAAAAAAAAAAAAAAAAAAATAGAAAGAAAAAAAGAAAATCAAAGCTTCCTGTTTGTCAAACACACGTTGGAAGTGGAGAGGAGGCCTGAGCGCGAAGGGGCGGGCGCGCACCGTCGGCTCGGCGGGTGGCAGGATCGGTGAGGGCGATGAGGGACAGCACGGGCGTATATAATATAAAAAAAAACAAAAAAAAAACAAAAAACAAAAAAAAACCGCGGCGTAAATACGGGGAGGGAAGATTTATTTATTTTTTTTTTTTTTTTTTTTTTTTTTTACTTGCTTTTTCCCAGTCAAAAGCCCAGTGCAGGGGGCTGGATTTGGTTATCGGGGTGGTTAGGTTTGGCCGAGCGGGGATCGGGGATAGTGGACAGGGGGGGATGGCGGGATGCAGCCGGTAAACGTCAACGAGTAGCGCGATTGCCCGTGTGGAGTGTCGAGAGTCCCTAACCCTTCCGACCTGTAAACGGCACATAAATACATCGATTCAATTCCGTTTGCCGGTAGGAACGCCTTCCCCCGCACGAGTCGTCCCTACTCCGTCCCTACTCCGTCTCTCTCTCTCTCTCTCTCTATCTATCTCGGTCTCCGAGCCCGGCTACGCCCCCCCACCCCCCCTTCGACCACGTATTTTCGCCCTTCTATAAAAATTTATCGACTGGCAAATTGTTTCGCGTGCGGCTCTCCGTGCGCTTTGCCCAACACTAGGCAAATGCCCCGGGGGGCGGTAAGGTCCCGCGCGAGCTACTACTGTCCGGTGTCCTGCCTCACCTCTGCTGCTCGTTGACTCCCTCCACCCCTCCACCCGCCGCCGTTCCACGTACGGGTAGTTTTTAGGGGTGAACGAAAGGGGTGGCCGAGCACTGACCGTTACGCCGATAAGCCCCGCGCGCTCGGCCTTTAATTAACAAAAAGTCATTAAACTTTTCGCAGGATGACCATCGAATGCGCTCCTACTCTTTCGTTCTGCTCCTCGACCTCCCTCCTCCCCCACTCCACCCCTCCACACCCCCCACGGCCCTGCCGGCAACGTCCTACCGACCCTTTTACGAGCGACTTGTTCACGGATTTCTTCAAATGCCCGCTTTTAAATGACGGCTTTAATAGCCGGTCATACTGACCCCCCCCCCCCCCCCCGCGAGATACGCAACTACATAATTACTCGAGGAAAACAATGACCCTGCATTATTACTATCATTATTATCGTTGTTATTATTATTATCGTTATTGTTATGTAATACTTAGGATGCATGCTGGTGCGGAGTCTACTGCGAACCGTGTCTACTGAAGGCTACTGAAGCAATCGTAAGTCTTTGGTAGGAATGGTAAGGAAGACTCGAAAACTCTGATTTTTCGTCATCGTCAACATTTCGAGGGATGACAAGAGCTCGGCTCCTTAAGGTTATTGATCGATGAAACTTGATGTAGATGCGCGGGTACGCGCTTCGAGCGATCGAGCGCATTTGCCGGCTATTTTATAACGGAGAACGTGCATAAAAAGATTTTGCAATTCCCGTGCAGGGGGAATGGATTTCCCGGGACGGGGTGGGGGAGGGGAGAGTGGGATGCCGCATTAGACGGTAAGCTCGGTTAGTGGAGAGCGAATTCCTATTGCAGTGGCGATACCAGCGATACGCATTGCCGGGAGGAACGATCGTTTAGACATTTAACGTTTGCCCGGGCGACGCTTGCATTTGGCGAAAATCGAGGCGGGCGGGGGGGTGGAGTAACCGTCGCGGCCCGGTGTAACGCGAGCTTAACACGACAAGGCGATAATGACGAGCATAACCGTTAGGGCTAGGCTTGGCGAACAGCTCACGGGAGGTCGTTGCTCCAACTTTGGTGGCTGCGGGGCCGATTCGCACAGAGAAGGGACGAGGCTGGCCCGGGGCTAAAGATCACTCACCCGGCAAATTAAATAGTAAATCGCCGCGGCCCTGGACATTTGAAAATCCCCGAGCGTGATCGAGAAGTCGATCATATCCGTTGGCCGCAGCTTTCGTTAGACAACGATTCGGGGTGGGGGGGGGTACGGGTCAGTGTCAGGCGGAGTGGTCGGGGTGCGGGTGGGGTGGCGAAGGATCGACAGAGACAGACAGAGAGAGAGAGAGAGAGAGATATTGCGCTGGTCAAGGGATTCCCCTCTTTACCGCGTCTCACACACGGTGCGCAGTTTAATCGAGTCCCGGGAAGCAGTTAATGGCCGATAAGCCACCAACAAAGACGACGACGACGACGACGACGACGATGTGGTGGAGGAGGAGGGGCGAGGAGCAGCTGCTGCCGCAGAAGCAAACAGCGACGGGGGATGAAAATGAAATGGGGGTCGGGGTTATTGTGGGGTAGAGGTAGCCGGCGATGATTCCTTCACCTCGATTAATTTCGGAATCGGCATCAGCGATCCAGCCAGCCGCTTCAAGCCATTCGTGCTGGCATTCCGGGCGATCCTCTGGGGCTCGGGGCCAGCCCATCCTACTACTCTTTCACGGCAAACCCGTCGTCCGTGGGAGCCGAGGGAAGAGGGTGTAGTCTCGTGATGGGGGGGGCAAAATGAGAGCCGAGGGCAGAGGGGGGAGCCTAGAGAACCGGCCGAACACCGCAAACCCAAAACGTTCACTAATTTTCTGTTTAGTCGTAAAATAAATTCGCCAAGGCATGCGGGTGCTTTGACCCGGGGAAAATGGTCTCGGGATCGTAGTCGTCCCTCCCCCCCCCCCCCTTCGCCCGGTCTGGACCTCCGCTAGCCCCGCAACGCAGCAACAGGAGCAGCCCGGGCGCCCAAAATTTCGGAACCTCAAGTAATCGAATTTGTTAGCGTCCTTTAATGAGACGACCCGTAATTGTTGTCCCTGTAATTGGTGTGTGCGCGCGAGCGTCTTCCTACGGGCAATCGGGTTCGCGGGGACCTTTGTCCCCCCTTCCCCCACCTTCCACCGCCGACGCACTCCCCTCGTCCGGTTACGCGAGTACGATCTCCACATGTCACGGATATCGAGCCGCACTCCATGCAGGCTTGCAAATCATATCTCACACCTCCACCCCCGCCCCCCGACCCCGTGCCTACTGCCCCATGCAGTAGCTAACGCGGTGATTAAACGTTCCGTGATTCCGGTCGAGTTCCAGAGTATGCCGCGGTCCCGTGGTCCCGTGGTCTCCACCAATACCCTCGCGCGAACCATTTTCCCCGCGTATTTTCCCAATTTCGATCGTCACGAGTCCCGCGAACCTCCGCTCCCGCTCCAGTCGCCCTTTAATTACGGCATTTTTTCAGCCAACCCCAATAGCCCCAATAACCTCCTCCAGCCTCTTTATCTCCGACGCCACTACCCTTTTATCCCGATTACGTGACTACGTCCTCCTCCTCCTCCTCCTCCTCCTCGATAATCGTAATTGACACGTAAAGAGAGATCGACGGAAAAAGAGATCCAGTCTAAGAGATGGTTTGGAGCCGTAAGGGTTATGAGGGGGTAGGGGAAAGCCAAAAGTCCTTAGAAAATGTTGCCGCTCCCGCACACAAGTGCCGCGCAATCAATACCCGGGCGTTACGGCTTAAAAATATCGCATTGTTAATTTACGTTGATTCGACGTAACGGGCATTATACTAACAAATATATGCTAATGAGCTGATTTAACAAATGTTCTATAAAAATTTGTGCTTCACTTACAATGGGATTATTGTTTGCCCAAAAGAATACGGAGCGCAGGTGCGTAATTACCATTGGTAATAGCCGTGTCTGCCCATACGGTTTAACGAATATGATAGAAAAGGGAAAAAAGAGAAAAAAGAGAAAAGAGAGAAAAAAGAGAGAAAAGAGAGAGAAATATAACGAAAAGAGAGACGACGACGAGCGACATAAAGAACGTTTCAATTAGTCTGCTGGACTTTTAGACGTAGAGGAAGTCATTTAATTGGATCATCATTATCGGGCAGAACAATATAAACAATACATTGAACGTGTATATTATAATCGGCAATTAAATCTATTGAATATTCTCACCGCTACGCTAACGCCTTCATATTTATGAATTATTTCATACAGATTTTCATTTTTATTTTTATTTTTCATTTCATTTTTATTATTTCCAACCAATATTTATGAAAAATGCGGATGAATCTAAAGAAAATTAATCGACTCCTTTGTGTATCCGGATAAACAGAGCATATATATATATATATATATACATATACGTATACGTATACGTACAAATAACCATGAATAATTCTTATGACGAATGGTTACAAAAAAAAAAAAAATATACGGAGAGGAGAAAAATAATAAATTTCGAATAATAACAAGGTTTGATTAAATTTATATACGCATTAATAGGGAAATTTAGCAAGAATGCAGAACAAGTTACTCGGATACATTCGAGCCGAATAACGTTTATTTTCCATTGTACTCCCTCTCTCTCTCTCTCTCTCTCTCCACCCACTCCATCTCTATCTAGCAAGCGAGTACTCGTGAGCACGGGGACCGAGAGGAAGCAGTCTTTATAAAACGTATCATTGTTATTTATTAATATCGTCTCTCGTTACGTGAGCAGAGGAGCCTTCCGAGCTTTCGGACTTATTGAAGTGCACACGACACATACGCGTATAAATGTTTATAGAAGCGCCGAGTGACCCGAGGCCCGACTGGTACGTTTCGAATGGCCTCGAGCCTCGCGAGGATCGATGGCCGAAAAAGATAAGAGTCGAAGGACATCAGCGGCGACTGGCGGATCTTCCAAATGATTTTGTCCTCCCGTGTTATGATTTTTTTTTCTTTTTTCTTTTTTTTTTTTTTTTTGTTTTTATTTAATTTTTTTTTTTGTTTCAATATAAATCCACTGACCCCACACACACCTCGCCCCCCGCCGCTCAACGACTCCCCCTCGTTCCCCCAATAACCCCCGGCGGTCGACGGTCGCCGCCGTCAACTCCACCACCACCACCGGCGACCGACCGACCGACCGACCGACCGACCGACCTCTCCTTCCCGGCAGCTCCCCCCCACCTCACCTCACCGTCGCAGGCCGTACATTTATCAGATTTTATTTTTCACCATTGCATCCGATGTCACAGTCTGCATATTGAACAGAAACGGGAGCGCGCGATAGCCTCTTTACCTCTTCATCCACTCTTTCCTCTGCTTCTTCTTCTTCCTCCTCCTCCTCCTCCTCCTCCTCCTCCTCTTTTGCTCGCTCCTTCTTGAGAAATAAACGAAATATCGCAGAAGAGCCGAGATTTCTCAAAACTGATATGCGTGATTTCAATAATCGCTTACAATGAAGGTAGATTGGAGCGGCCGATAATAGCGGCAGCCTCGCACGTAAATTACCCCAACTCGATTATTACCCCGGCATTCCTATTATAGATTTTAGTGCATCTAGCCTCAAGGGCCGAACTCTTTGCGCGTCGTAACTCGTTGCGACGCGCAATATTTACGCAATGTCCGTTGCTCGTCGTGCCGGGGAATCATTGTAAGGAAAACTAAGGGGGAAATTAATCCGATGCACGATCGATGGCCGTTTAACGACATTGGCAATTATTCGCTATTTCCTAGCTAATAGATCAAACAAGGCCCCATCATAGACAGAGAGAGAGAGAGAGAGAGCAGAGAGCAGAGAGAGAGGGTAAAAAAAAAAACATCGTATTTCCAGTTTGGCTATCGGTATAACTAAGAGTATATAGGCGAGTTTTTTTGTCTACTCTAACGATCGGAGCTGCTCTCGTCTCCAGCATCCCGCTTTGTATCACGGGCTCGTGTATAGCTTTCGGCATAAAGAGAGAGAGAGAGAGAGAGAGAGAGACGGCGAACGGTGATGGTAGAAATATCGTTAGATTATACTTAAGATGTCTATTGGCGTCGGGCCAATCTTCGGCTCCGCTACATCTCTCCCCGTCCCCGTCCCCGTCACCGTCCCCGTCCCCGACCCCCTCGCCACTCGCTCTCTCTCTCTCTCTCTCTCACCCCCTCCGCCGTCACCTCACCACTCATTCCCTTCTCATTTTCCCTCGTTCTTTCTTTTATCTATCTATTTATCTTTCGCTCTTTTTTTGCTTTCTATCTCTTTAGTGTAGTAATACGACGAAATTCCAAGCGGCCGAGGGCTTGCCAAATTTCTCGATGACAATGAGAAGAGTGAGAAATTTGCTCGCGCCTCCGCCGCTCGTTTTTTCCTTCCCCCTTCACCACCTGCTCCTCCTCCGTCCTCCGTCCTCCGCCAATTCCTCCTCCGACTCGTACCGCCCCACCTTACTTTTTTTTCTGCATTGACAAGGCTCTTCCATCGTCGTGCTCTTCTTACTGAACGCTCGCAGTCGATGAAGCGATCGCCGTCCTAAGCGAGCCACCACCAATACGAGCGTAATATATCTAATGCAGCCTGTTAATAAGGGTTTCGATATAAGGGGGAGAGTAAGTGGCATCGATGTCCCGGATACGTTGGCCTGCTGAGGCTGTTGACACGCGCGGCTGCTTTCCCAAGCTTAAAACATGATAAAGAGAGTCCGCGATGTCCCAATAATACCCATGGGAAAATATATTTGGCCAATCATAAGACAATGACGGAGAGGGGTGGGAGGGGGATTTTCAGACAATAATTCCCGCTGATGTAAATCGCTTTCCTTTCACAGGGAAAATCCTTTGTCCCGCGGGGGGTGGGGGGGGGCCGCGCTCCCCAAGACTTCAATTAATTAATAACATTAGTTAATAACGAGCGGTACTAGCGGGCCAAGTGTATAATCTCGGACCTGCCACCCACCGGGTAAATTTCATTATAATTATATGTGCGTGCGTACAGTGTTCTCGGGGAGGACGGGAGCCAACTTTCTCGTTACTTTGCGCGCGCGCGCAAATACGCGAGCCGAGAGATCCCAACCCCCTTTCTCGCTCCGTACCTCCGCGTATTTACCCTCCCACGCGTATATCTGGATAGTGGCTGCGGTCTCCCTGGCTCCTCTTTAGTCTGCCGCTCCCGTTACAACTGGTGCCAGAGAGAGAGAGAGAGAGAGAGAGAGAGAGCCGGAGGGAGAGGGGGATGGGGAACGTTCGTTCGTATCCTTTTCTCGGGAGGTGCAATCATTGTCGATGTCGAGCGGTCGGCTGAAGGGGGGGCGGGGAGGGCGGGAGGTGACGTTGCCCAGTCGGCAACGAAGAGTATATCAGCGAAGTTGTAATAGGCCACCACATACCGATACCTCTCGCTCCCTTTTCCTTTCTCGGACTCCTGCCCTCTCACTCACCCCCTTCCTTTCATTCGCTCCACTTTTATACAAACTCTTACGAAACTTCGCGGACAAATGCAGAAATATTTTGTAACGGGGACACGTTCCTTCAGAAATTAAATATAGCAATGGAAACGGCTCTCTCTCTCTCTCTCTCTCTCACTCAACGTCCGTCTCTGTCGGTATCCGTACGCATAAGAGACCGTAGAAGAATGAGCAATGAAAGAAGAATAATGCATTTTCATCGAGCTGTGAATAAGAGTTCTTTGATTATTAGACAAAGCTGAGAAAAATGGCTCTCGTATCAACGAAATTAAATTAACTCTTTGTAAAGGCATTACGTAATGCGACAATTAAAGAGTCTTTTACCCCATAAGTATCTAAGAGACTATAATAATAATGTGCAGGTAGAATACTTCAGGTGCACGAATGCATTCATTCGTACTCATCCGTGCGGCTGGAATGTTATAAAAGTCAGGCCAGACGTACGTCGTTGTTGTTTTCGTCTTCGCCATTGTCAACGAGAAATTTGACAAAATTTATAAAAACAACTCTTCCGTCGGTAATTAGTCCTTTTACCGAGGATAATCAGAGAATACCCGCGACGGGACTACTGCCCCACTGCTCTACCGAATTAAAGCTGTGCATCGATAAGAAAATATTTTCCACTCTTACGGGAATAAATATTTGAAGAAGAAGAAGATTATATTCAATAATTATACGCAATAAGGGTAGAAAAATTAATTATAATATTTGCTGATTTGAGGAAGCAGCGAAGTAATAGCGACATAGCGACATTTATCTATCACGTTAGGTAAAATTGTTCGATAGTACGATAGAAGAAAGCAATGTGGCCTTGGTAATGTGACGGTAAAAAGTGCTTATTAGGATAGAATGCTCGTGAAAAGACTTGAACCGAAACTTGTAATCAAATGATTACGAGTAAAACAAAGCTCTTTATCGTTACGCTTCCCTCGCCAGACATCGACGGTATGCAAGAAATGTAACACGTATGCGTGCGGTATGTGATGATGAATTAAAAATTAAAATTAATACCCTGACATGTCGACGTGCAGGCGTTAAAACAAAAGCTGCTTGTACGTAAAGTTATGAACGTCTACGTTCTGTTGTCGTTGTTGTTGTTGGGGGGGAGGGGGGTCATTCGAGGATGTCATTCGTGCTTTTTCACGATTATTCCTTATGGATGAAATCATCGCCAGCAGATTAGAGAAGAATGCGGCGGCGTGGGTCTTTCACCCCCATCCCCGCCCACGCCACCGCCGCCCCCACCACCACGCCACCGCCACCCGCTAAGGACGCTATAAAGGTATGGAATACCTGGCGGTGATTGTGAGCGAGCTCGGGTTCGATGGTACGGAATGGATGATTGGCGGGGTCCCGGTGACGGGTAAGTGTGCCGCTGGCGTTGTCGCTCACGTCCCTCAGCCCCTCGGGGCAACGATTCCAAGTAAAAGCCCGCGCGAACGATCGGCACCGGCACCCGGGACATTTATTGTCGCAGTCATTCAATCGTCAGCCCCAGCGGCTAATGTTTATCGAAACGCCCGTAAGTTTAAAGCGCGTATCATTGCTGTTCCTCCGTTGGGGGGGGGGGGGGGGGTGCTCGGAGCGTATGATTCATTGGCCGGCAACGGAGTTTGTTCGGCAACGAGGCGCGACCGCGTGCGCGCGTCCACCCCCTCCCCCGTTAACGGGTACGTAACGCCGGCAGCCACCGGCCAACGCGAAAAACGACGATTTTCCTTAAATCCGTCTGTCACGCAAAATGAAAGGCCGGGGCCTTTGACTTTTTGTCTCGCTTATGGCCGATCGTAAACTCGTGATTTACAATCCTCGCACAAAGTACGGACCGAGTCGAGTGCTTCCGAATTTCGCGCGAATTCCCAAATTATTCGAGACTCGGCTTAACGCTTGCCGGATAAAAATAGCCCCCACCCACCTACCTACCTACCCACCCCACCCACCTACCCATCCCCGACAAAACCCCGAGAAAACCCCGTTGGCAATGTTTTCCTTTGCGAC
Organism: Ceratosolen fusciceps; assembly: GCA_018883505.1. Classification (NCBI taxonomy): domain Eukaryota; kingdom Metazoa; phylum Arthropoda; class Insecta; order Hymenoptera; family Agaonidae; genus Ceratosolen; species Ceratosolen fusciceps. The sequence continues at coordinate 519,995 of RCIC01000026.1, forward strand.
GTCTCACACCTTATGGAGTTGACCCGCGAGAAGACCGGACCCATTAAAAAGCAATTATTCCCTACCGATCCGTACGACTGCTCGCTCGCTACAGCTATCAAGGTAAACTATCAAGCCGTTCCTTCGCCTTTCCCCAATAACCACCATCACTCCAATAACAATACTGACAACAACCACGTTTTATTGGGTAAGAGAGCGTCGGGCGAGCGCGACTGCCGAGGGAGAGAAATTGCCGGCTGGGAGCCACGAGGCCCATGAATGGTACGTACTTCTACAGGATTCGGGAGATTACCGAAGCCGCGCAGGCAAGTAAATGAGTAAAACCCGCGAGCCCCCAAACGAGACCTAATCCGACAAATTACAAATTAACCTATAAATACACGAACGGGAGACGAACGGGAGACGAACGGGAGACGAACGAGCGAAACGTCTTTAATTGAGTCTCTCTCCCGCTTTGATCATAATGTAACATTCAACTCTTCCGTAAAACCCTCATCTTCTCTTATCTCTCTCTCTCTCTCTCTCTCTTTTTTTTTCTTTCATAATATCGTTATAATAAAGGCGATTGTCTCGCTCCCTCCCCCCCCCCCACTCCCCGCTTGACCCGTAGGCTCGCCCGGCCAGCGACAGAGCGACAGTGAGGGGCTGGTCAAAGTATCGGGAAATTAGGCCCGCGATGTCTGACAAGCCGAGTTGTCGGGCAGCATCGGATGCTGCCCGCCGCCCCGCCTCCTAAAATATTCCGGCCACGTTGCCCATACGGATATTACGAGGCCGGAGCGCCGAAGCCGACAAAAATACGCCAATGACGATTGCATTCTGACTATTTCTATAGGAAATAGGCATTTCTATCGATCTCGATCGATAAACGATGACGTTCTCTGCTGATGGACGACTTGCTCCCTCGGAAGTATGGTGGGTGGCGGGGGGGGGACGGGGGAGGCAAGTGCGTGTACGCGGTATCGAAGGCGAAGGGCGCAGCATGTGCGATACAGGCGCTCAGCGATTGACGAGCACGCGGCCCGACTCCCGGGGTCCACGGGCGGGCACGGCTGAAAGGATTTTGCAAGACTCGATGAGACAGAGAGAGCGGGAGCGAGAGAGAGTGGGGGGAGCGAAGAAGCGTCATCCACACCGCGGCGGGTTTTTTGTCGGTCTACGAGATCTCTCTGAGCTCGCCGACTCACACGTACACGTTCGCCGTGTTTGCTTTGGCTACCGACTCCTGCCTGCGATCTTCTTAGTTGCTTCCTCTGCTCGCCTTCCCCCCCCACCCCTCCCCGCCCCAGCCGATCCGGCGAGGGAGACGCGGGCTCCCTCTCTGCAGCCGGAATCCTTTTGACGATTGCTGCCGTGGCTCGGCAAAAAAACAACGCGTCACCGTCGCCCCGGACACGGACTCCCGCGATACCCCAGCCTCGCAGCTGCCTACCGCTCCTCATGTTCTTTATATATTCCTTGTTTTTATTGTCGTTGTCTATGTTGTCGTTGTCGTCGTTGTCTATGTTGTCGTTGCTACTGGTGGTGCTGGTGGTGCTGCTATCGGCGATGTTATCTTGAGCTTTCCCGAGGAGGTAGTGAGTTCCCTTATGCGTTCACTTAAGAATTCCCGAAAACCGTTAGAGCTCGGCCTCTTTTTCTATTTCAAATGTGTGTGGGATATCCCGAGCGCTGTAGGCCACTGGACCGCAAGATCCACCAGCTGGAAGGAAGTACCGAACGTGCGAGGAATAAAGTTGATTGGGACGGGGGGACTACCGACTGGCTCCCGAAATCCATTGGCCCATCTCTTCCAATTAATAACAACAACGAGAACAACGAGAACAACGAGAACAACGAGAACAACAACAACGATAATGGTAATAGGCGATAGATAATAACGGTAGTGTAATTTGAAGGAGGAATCCCGGTGAGTCGATGCTAGGAAACGGCGATGGATTTTTATGCGGGAGCATACGTAGGGAGGATAAGGATGAAGGAGAAGTGAGATAATGCGAGATAAGAGCCCGTGGGCAGGAGGGACGGGAGGCCGCGCGGGGGATGGGGCTCCTAGTGTTGCTATTGGCGCGGAATTTGTCGGGACCGGAAATGAACCGAAATGAATGGAAGGGAATATTAATAACTGAATATAATCAATTCCGTGAAACGAGCTTGACCACCCCGAGTCGGGCGAGCCACGGCAAATCGCTCATCGTGGCCGATCTAATCAAACGCCGGCTGCGTTTGGCTAATTTAGCGCCATTCCCCCCTCTTCGCCCCCCCCCTCTACACCGCCGACTCCTCATCCTGCCAAATCGTCTCTCCGGTCCTTCTCTCACGGGCCTCGCGCTACTTGCATCGTACGTCGGAAATACAAAACTGGCGCCTTCTCTCGCGATTCTCTCTCCCTTCCTCCCTCCCCCCGACCCCCGGCCTAAATAAGCGCCAGTAATTTTAATGCTTTTTCTTCAAATCGTTCGAGAGGGAGCCTGGAATTTCTGGATACCCGGCGCCTCCGATCGAGCCGTTCTTTGGAGCGTCTATCTTCCCCCCGCCCCCACCGATACGAGGCCCAACGATTGCTCGTTCCGTCGTACCCCGTTGTATCCTCCGTTGTCGTCGCTCTTATCGACAATTGACCCTTTCCTATGCGCGCGCGCGCACACACACACACGCTGACGCCTCTCCCGCTCGACTGGCTTATAAAATGCCGGCACTTGAAGTTCGAGCACTTGGCCGTTTCTCTCCTCCTCCGTCTCATTGTCTTGGCCTTCGGTTGGCCGGCAGCGGCGAGAACGGGAGAGGAGCCGTTCATTGTCTCCCGGAATCCTATCTGGGAGATGCACGCAAACATTAGTATCATTGGTACAAGTCCCTTCGGCTCCTGGATTATAGAAGCAACGAGCTGACCCCGCTCCTCACCCGCACCCCCGCCCTCTTTCGATTATCCTTTCGTGAGGAGATCGGCTGCCAGCAAACCTCTCCCAGTCCGGCGTAAGGGACTACTTTCCCCCCGCTCCAACCCCCGCTCCAACCCCAATAACCCCAATAACCCCAATAACCCAACCCGAATAACGTTTTAAGGTTACGGAATTAGGAATATTTTCCGAATCTCTCGTCTTGTATTTGTAAAAACGATTTCCACCTCGTTCGTGCAAATAATCATTTGAACGGAGGAGTAGAGGTCGTTTCGCCGTTAGTCGTCAGCTAATCCCTCACGAATCGAAAGTAAAAAGCTCATTGAGGGACATTGGCCATAACGAGTTGACTCATTGTGAATCCGAGAACGAATTAGCCAGCGGGCTCGCATTGCCACCGAACGAGCCGCTGCAAGATACTTCATTTATAATTAGAGCGGCAAATTCGATTAAGATTGATATTAGTTGGGCCGGTAATGAACTCGAGCCGCACAATTCCCGATTGATAATTCGGGGATAATTCGGTCATTCGAGGGTTTAGTTTGGCGGGAAGGGGCAGCCGGGGGGTGGTTGGTCGGTCGGTTGGTTGGTTGGTTGGTTGGTCGGTCGGTTGGGAGTCCGGGTGGGGGACGGAAGGATGTAGGCATTTAAGGGATTCGATCGATTCGGAGTGGCTGGGGGCCCGTCGGGCGGGGGAGGGGGCCGTGGACCGTGACGGCGGGGACGAGAAGGAGGATTGACTAGGCAGCTCACACGCACCGTCTCCGTTTTTCATTAACGGCTCCGAGGGACGTATAGGGGGGAGGCGCAGGGGGGGCCCTGCAAGAGTCTTGCACGGTAGTTCGTGGCGCGGTAACGGCACCGTCGCTTCGTAGCCGATGGACGACGGGCGACGGCCTCGCCTCCAATCGACAACCATGAATCACGAGGCCATTAATCTATTTCTACGTCGCGAGTCGCCCTCGCCCTCGCCGTCGCCCTCGCCCCTTCACCCCTCACCCCAATAACCCCAATAACCCTCTATCGCCGCCGTGCCAAAGCCGTAGACGTAGCCGTAGCCGTAGCGTAGCCGTAGTAGAAGCAGCGGTCGCGGTCGCGAGTCCCTACGATTTCCTAGAAGAGCGGCTTTTGATCTACGGAGACGAATCGGTAGAGAGCACCGGCCTTGCCGCGGTCACGGCGCTACTACGGCGATCGGCGACGAGAAAAAAAGGCGTTCGAGGGTTATTGGGGTTATTGGGGTCATCGACCAGCTTATTCGTTATTTCGGCGTAAATGAATTCACCTGCTCCAACCTTCCCCGAGGGCATTTATTATATTATATTCTATTTATCATTAGCTCGATTAATTTCCCTTAGCACGTAGCCACCAAGCCATAATAACAATAACAACAACAACAACAACAACAGCAGCAGCAGCAGCAGCAATAATAATAGTAGTAGTAGTAGTAGTAGTAGCAACAAGAGTATTTGGGTTATTGGGGTGGGCGGCCGATCAATAAGATCCGAAGATCGGCTGGCGGATGGGCCGGGTTATTGGGGTGCCGGGGACGGGTTGGGGTGCCGGGGCCGGGGACGGGGCGCGAGGAGCCAAGACGGCGTAGCCATTTTTCAGAGTAGTCGGCGGAGGGATTGGGGCTCGTATAGGTGGCGGTCTGCGGCGGGAGGGCCGAGAGGGACGGAATTTGTCGTTGTTCTCGGATTGTCGGTGCAAGTCTGTCGCGATAAATCATAAATAATGTTTAGGGCTCGGCGTCGCAGACGACGACGACTACGACCCACGACCCACGACTACGATCCACGACTACGATCCACGAGTACGACGACGACGACGAGTACGACTACGACGACGACGGCGACGATGAGCAGCAGCTCGGTGAGACGAAAAATGGAGGGAAAGGAGGGAGCGAGATAGATTGGGATAGAGACGGATAGTGGGAGTGGTGGTGGTGGTGGTGGTGGTGGGGGGGGATAGTGGGCCGCGATCTTCGGTGGACGGGAGCGGTGGTTAAGGGACGGAAAGCCAACGGTCCCGGGCTTCTTCCTCGGCGAGACGACGAAGCCTCTGCCTGGACTCTCGGGACGCGGGTGTCTGTTGTCATTCTGTCAAGCTCAGGGCGGCTCTGCTCCCGTGGCGCACTCCCGACAACCGACCCGACACAGCCCGCGAATACTTTCCTCTTGTAAATACCATCTATATTTACGGGCGCTTATATTTAGAGGTACGTGTCGCGAGCCTCCGACACGGCCGCGCGACACTTATACGTAGGAGACGCGGGCCCGAGAGATCAGACTCCCTCGTGGGTGTGTCGCGGCCCCGCGAGCTCCCCGCAGTCCCGCGAGCTCCCCGCAGTCCCGCGAGCTCACCGTATTTATGTATTTTCATCGCTGCAGTAAGCGCGTGCACTTGAGTCGAGCGATGGCTCATTTCGATGCGCCGAAGCCGCGCGAAACATGGCGCCCCCGACCCTCCCCTCCACCCCCCCCGCCGAACAGAAACGAGCGAGGGCTTTCGGCATCAACGGCCGCGGTCGTTTTGAAAATAAGCACCGCCGGCGGTTCCGAGGGTCGCTCGGCCCTACCGACGCTACCACCACCACCTCCTCCTCCTCCTCCTCCTCCTCCACCTAGTCCTCCCCGTACAGCCCCGCCGGTCGTCGACGAGCCAATTCTCGGGAGCGGCGCACTAACAGACACAAAGCCAGATCGTTTTGGCATAAGTCAAAAGCATCGGTATGCGAACACATGGCGCGACTCTTCGCTCCTCTGACTTTTCGTTACTTTTTATACCTCTTTTCCTCCTTTCCGACTACTATCTCCCTCGATAACCCTCACACCCACCCCACCCCCCCACCACTCTCTCTCTCTCTCTCTCTCAATCTCTCTCTGTCTCTGTCTCTGTCTCGTCGATAAGCGGCCCAGTTTATTTAACAATTTTCCTCGACTAGCCCGGCTCACTGAAAGGCTCGCGGACGCCGGCAGTCCTCCTCCTCCCCCCCCTCCCACCCACCGATTATTCTGCACGGGAGCATAATTTATCGAATAGTTTGAAAATAGATCCGCAGGAAACATTCATCTAGAAAATATTTATTTCATCTTGGTAAACTAATCCTTTCTCTCTGACTCTCTCTCTCTCTCTCTCTCTCTCTCTCTCTCTCTCACTCACTCACTCACTCACTCACTCACTCACTCACTCACTCACTCACTTTATCACTGGCTTCGTAATTGTTTCGCACTCATAGCTACGCTAAATTTCTTGATTCCGTTTAATTTCTCTCAGGGTTTGTTTTTATTATTTTTTGTTTTTTTGTTTTTGTTTTTGTTTTTTTTTTTTTCTAGAAACTTGTCCCGTCACTTCTGTTTATCCGAAATTTCGGCTTTGTCTCTTAACGCTCTATTCCTCGCGCGGCCCTCCTCCTCGTCTCCTCCCCTCGCCGGCCGTTAAATCAGGAGGAGGAGGAGGAGGAGGAGGAGGGGACGAGGAGCCCCTATCCTCTCCTTGGGTATTTCTCTTTTTACCTTTGTCGCGTCTTGTTTGGGAGCGTGAGTCTCGAGCAGAGGCTGAGCCGAGTGGACCGGGTTTATTTCCGAGTCAATTAGGCTCGTTTATTTGCCGCAGGATCTTACCGAGTAATTACGGCTCCGTTAATAGCTAACGACATCTAGCGCGGGACAGGTGGCTTCGTAAAGCCAATGCTGAGAGACCGATCACGGCCCCCGCGGCTTACGTCTTTACGGAATTCTGAATTTTTTTCAGAATCGGGACTCCACGGAATCGTCACACCCAACGCCGACTCCCAACCACCCATTTTCCTCACCCATAATTCCCTAGAGAGAGCTGAGAGAGAGAGAGAGAGAGAGACGTAGGCTTACCTGCAGAAGCGTCCGGCTCTTATCATCTGTACTACGTGGCCCATTTGATTAATAACGCGTCAAAGGAGATGCCGCTTTTCGGCAAATGGCGTTGGGACTTTTTGAAGGAACGGAAAACCGTCCGTGGAGAGCAAGACAATACAAAAAAAAACGAAAAAAACGAAAAAACGAAAAAAAAAGAAGAAGAAGAATAAGAAGAAAAAAAGTATCGTGCGCTACTGTTTCTTCTTTTGAACGGGAATGGCTAATGAGTATCGCGGGCACAAAGGGGAATTCAAAGTGACCCAACTTTCCTATTACGTCGGGCTGTAATTATTTCTAACCCCCTCCGACCCGCCGGCCCCGACTCCCAGCGACATCCACGGAGCGGCGAGCCTCCCAGGCGAACCCTCTCTCCTCCTCCTCTTCTTCTTCTTTTTAGTTTTTTTTTTTTTTCATCTTACGATCCGGAGAGCGCGGGACGAGGACAGACAAAGTTCGCCTCGCCGAAGGCAAATTAACGAAATTCCGTGAAGGAAGACAGATCGAGCGTGTTCTTTGGTGCAGTTGTATGCACGAGCCCAGACAAAAGGAAGTCGAGTGAGCGACGGATGGAATAAAGAAACGAAGAGCTGAGAGTGGCGGAGGCGGCGGCGGCGTTGGCGGCGGTGGCGGCGGCGGCGGCGGCGAAGCTGTCGGGCGAGTGGGTGGCTGCTCATCCCCGTCTCGCGATGAAGAGAAAGGAGAAGAGGGACCGACCAACGGGGGTTCGGTGGACGGGGAGAGCGGGGTGGGGCGGAGTGGGGCGGGGTGGGTGGGGGGCACCGCGGACGCAAGAGCAAATACACCGATGAATAACCGAGTCATTTTATTTAGAGATCCGATCCGTCTTTTGGCCGGGCGCCGTTACTATCGCGTCTTCGTCTTCTTCTTCCTCCTACTCCTCCTCCTACTCCTCCTCATCCCCCTCATCCTACTCTTCTCCATCATCTTTTTTCTTTTCTTCCCCGCGTACTCCGGATGCTCGGTAAAGCGAAGTCCCGGAATAGCTGGAGCCTCGAGTGGTTGTTCGGCCGGGCTCCGACCGATGGACGGACCGTGGCGCGAGCCGGCTGCGAGCGGGTTGCGAGCGGGTTGCGAGCGGGTTGCGAGCGGGTTGCGAGACAGATCGAGGAGCGCTCGTATAGCTCATTCAGAATGCGACCAATTAACGCAGCCCTTTTGATTTTGACACGGGCGCTGGATTAATGTCGTGGTTTCCCGGCTGGAAATCCTCTCTCCTCCCTCTCTCCCACCCCCATCCCACCCAACACACGGCCATAGCCCTCCGGGAATTGTGAGGGGGGTGGGGTGGGGGGCGCGCGCGCTTAGAAACCGAACTCGTTTGCCTCGCTACATCAAACTTCGCCGCGCTAATTGTATCATTAGTTTCCCGTCGCTCTCTCGGACAACAATCACTCGTTGTCTTTTCAAGGAGTCCCGCGACCGCTCGACTTCGCCTCGCCTCAACCCCCCCCCCACCCCAACACTGCCGGACGACGACATTCGGAGGCATTCGCGATCGGTGGCCGTACGGCGGTAAGAGAGGTAAGCCGGTAAGGTGCAGGAGCCAGCCTCGTAGGGAGCCGGATAGGGAGCCGGGTAGGGTAGGGAGCCGGGTAGGGAGCCGGGTAGGGTAGGGGGAGGCGGTTAGTTGGGGCTTTAGGATCGAGCGAGTCGTCGATCCGGGACTTCATTGCCAAGCCCGAGCTCGTAAACGTCGAGGCGCGTTTCGGCTGGGCGCCGAAGCGGACGCTCGAGCGGTCCTCGTTAAATCGTTAACTCCCATCCGGGAGGAGTGTGAGGAGAATCGAGTCGAGTCGAGTCGAGGACGTCGGGCGCGCTTACCGCTTACCGCTTACCGCTTACTTTGCTCCGAGGCTATCGCGAGCACTAAAAGTCAAAAACTGGGACCGCCGCGGCGAAAGATTCGTCGTACGCGTGTATCCCCAGTCGTAGCCGTCCGTGTCCGTGGTTGTTTTAGCCCGTAGTCGGTGGTGGTCGGTGGTGCTGGTCGGTGGTCGGTGGTCGGTGGTCGGTGGTCGGTGGTCGGTGGTCGGTGGTGGTGGTGGTGGTGCAGTCACCTCGGTACACGTTTCGTAATCGGGAGTCCAGCTGCCGCGGCTGGAGGGAGCCCCCCCCCCCCCCACCACACTCGAGGGACAATAACCGACGGTCCGGTTAAGCGAGAATAAGCGAGAATCGGGGGCGTCGTCGTATCTATCGTTCGTCTCCGGTCTCGTTAGCCAGGCCCATAACCGCCCAACGGCTCGGCGCCCACCACTTGCATCACGAGCCCGAGATAATAACGCGAATCGAAGGACGCGCTTTCGCAGCCGGGTGTAAAATAAGCGGCCGGCCACCTCTCACCCCGTCCATACGCATCGAGACTAAAGAGATCCCGTGGTCGTCCATTGGAGCGCCACGGCTCCAGCGTTTACCGAGCTCCCTCTCGATTCTCGATCGCCGTTCCAACCGTTCCATATCGATATACGCGCAATATCGATCACCGACGGACATGCCCTCCACGTCGATAAACATCGTGAGGAGACCAACAACAACGATGTTGTATGTTAAAGCGCCCGTTGTCCCACGGTATTCCGCCACTATTATCGCCTCCTATTATTATTTACTCACATTATTATTAATCACTTACTTCGGTTTCAAATATTTTCACGTCCTTTTGCCAGTTTCGTAAATCGTATATAAAAAATAAATGTATGTGAATATGTAATGAGACGTAAACAAGTAGATGATATTTAAGTGAGTTAATACCGGGTAAGACGAGCCATGCATGAGCTACTATATTGGGAACGAAGCATCCTTTCCTTCTCTACGGGAAATTATTATAAAGTAAATATATATATATACGTATATATATACATTGTTCTTTCGTGCCTTCAAAAGTAGTGAATACCACAGTCTACGTTAATGGTTATTGTAAAGATCGTAGCGTATAACATGCCTCTCGTGAGCAAAATGAACCTACGTAAAATAAGAAATGGCTGTACCGTAGGCCAATAGTCATTCGTATACGAAAATATAAATTATTATTGAAGAATTAAACGAGATCCAAGGCTCGCCCAAACATTTATTTTTAATATCCTTAGTTCGATTACGTAACGATACGTTAGAATTCGTTGTCGTCACTTACGCGAGCCATTATTTATTACTTCGAAGTCGAAGTCTAAATCTAATCAATTGATAAGTAAGAGAATGTTGAAATGGAGAGAGAGAGTGTGAGAGAGAGAGAGAGAAATTATAAATTCTTTGATAGCGAGACGATGAAAAATTCGAGTAAGTTAATTTCGATGAGAATTTGGGATATTCTTTTGGGGTCGGGCCGTCAAGCATTTGGAATAACGATAAAATACAGCCAATGTGATTGACAATGATGGATTTGAGGTTAAAGTGACGAAAGGATCGTCAAGGTTATTGGGGTTATTGGGGTGATCGTTCGAGGCAATTTTCCAAAAAGAAATAAAAAAAGAAAAGAAGCGCCTTTCGGCGGCTCCTTACGTAATGAGCGAGACGAAGGGGTTAAGGGAGGGACGATATCCGACTCCCGATTATATCGGCCGCGTACTCAATGGCTCGAGCGGTACCGACGAGTTATACCGGGGTTATTGCATTTTTTTTTTTTTTTTTATATAAGAACGGAGCCAGTCCCGATCTCCTTGCGGCTTTTCAAATTTATTGTCGGCTGGCTATTTTTGCGGGACCTCCGTACAATTATTGAGGACCGCGGCTGCATTAAACTTGAACTAGAACGTATATATTTGGCGGGTAAGAGGGAAGAGGGAAGAGAAGAGAGAGAGAGCCGGGCAATAAATGCGACGAGGCGGATGGAGGCGGGGGCGGGGGTGGGTACCGCCGAAGACCGACGAAGTCGAGTCCTGGAAGCCTTTCTCGGATGACTTTTGCATTTGGCATGAATTTATTCTCGAAGCCGAATATATATATATATATATACACCGACACACAACACACACAACACGCATATGCGCGCGCGTTTTTGGGTGAGTGCGCGCGGGTGTGTTTGGGAGGGGACGGTTTGGAAAAGCCAGGCCGAGGAATTCGAGTTCTAGCGAAGCGGGTATAGATAGGTTCGACGCACCAAAGACCGAGTGCAAGGGCAAAAGGTAAAGGGCGGAGGAGGATGGGGCAAGAAGTCGCCCAAGATAGCCGAAGTCGGGCCCTCCTCCTCCTCCCCCACTGTCCTCTGTCCCCGTCGACGTAATCGTAGTGAGAACCGGGGTGGGTGGGGTGGGTGGCTGCTGGGGTTGGTTGGTTGGTTGGTTGGTGGGGGGGGAGCGGGTGGGTTGGTGGTGGTGGTGGTGGTGGGAGGGGGGAGCGAGTGAAGGATCGGAAGCACGGATCGGAGCGTCCCGAGGTTGTAACTATCTGAAGTGGAAATATGGCCGGTCATTGTCGTGCCAACATTCCCGGCCGCGGGAGTATGTAAATAATATGTTAGAGAAGAATCTGTCGGCTCGCACTTGTTTTCAAAATAGTTGGCATCATAATGCGATTTTGAGCTCGGGCTAACTTTCCGGAGACGCTCTCGGTCTTCCTCGTCGCCATTACCGCTCTACGCCGGTGCGCCGCCACGGCTTACTCCGCGCACTCGTCCGAGAAATTGGATTTTCGTTTTTTCGTTTAACGGTAAGGAGAAGCGCCCCACCCCGCCCCGACCTCCTGGAGGGCGCCCACTCCTTCTGGCGGGTCCGCGTTATTTATACAGGGAGCGGTGTTCGCGGTCTCGAAGATCGTCGCTAATAATAAGGACCGTCCCCCCCCCCCGTTCCACTCCCATCCCATCCCGTCCCATCCCATCCCATCTCCCCACCCGAGCCGATTCGGAGCGCGGGGTAGGACCCGGTCAAAGGACAAGACTGAGAGAGAGTGTGAGGGAGGGACGCGGGGGCGACGCGACGACGTTCGCGGGGCGGGCTCGGGCCTTTGATCGACGCGGAGCCGACGGTGCCGCTGATCTCCCCGTGTAACTCCCGAGCGAGCTCGGGAACGTACCCACCGCCGGCCCCTCCCCGCCCCGACGTCCGGGCCTCCCGCGCCCACCCCGAAATAAAGCCGAGATTAATAATATGCGACGAGTGGTCCTAGCTAGCGGAGTAGCCGTCGGACGCGTAGGAGGGGCGGGGGCGGGGGTGGCGGCGCGGAGTAGCGCGAGCGCGCGAATATACTTAATCGTCTAGATCGAATCGCGACGGGTCTTGCGCCCCGTATTCTGCGTCCACTAGGCGTCACCGCCTCGCCGGCCTTATGCATTTCCTAGCCCGTTAGATATTATTGGATCGAATGCATCACGTCAAACGATACGTGAAATAAGTTATAGGTTAGTGGCTGCATTGGCACCGCTCGTGACAGCCTATTCCTGGAACGAGCGGCCTCTACACGGGCTACTACTGATGGCCACGCAAACGCATTCGTTTGCGCCCGGGGCCGCGGCAACGCGCTGCCGGGGCTTTTTCAATCCGTCTGTCGAGAGCGGTCCGAGAGCGGCCCCCAGAGCGGGTGCTCACCCACCACCCCATCCAATCCATCCAACCGCTCCTATCCGACGTCTTATTCAAGCCCTCGCTACTTACGATACATCGGCTACTCCATACAAATATAGATAGATAGATACAGAGAGAGAGAGAGAGAGAGAGAGACGCGCGACTCTCAGAGGGCCGGGGGTGGCTGATGGCGGGGATCCATGGTCGGGTATCGGAAAATTGTGCAAATTAATTTGGGGAAGGGGTGGATGCTGCGGCGCGGGAGACGGAGCCTGGACAAAGAATCGAGTTATTATCGAAGAGGCTCTTGTATGAGTTTGCGGATCGAAAGTCGACGTTCGAGCGAGCGACGCGATTGCACCTTGGGTACTCGGTCCCAGAGCCTCCTCGAGTCCTCAATTGACTCTACGAATTGACGTGACACGTCGAAATACGCGGATCGAGCTCTCTGACTCTGACTCGCGACTCCTGCATCTGTCTTACTTGCTCGTGCGCCCACTCTCTCTCTCTCTCTCTCTCTCTCTGCCTGTGTCTGTCCCTCGCCCCCGCCTCTTTCGGTGCCTCGGGCTTTCCTTCGCTCGAGCCTCGAATGTCACTATTTTCGACTTTCAAGATGCTCTTTACGCTCTGGCACCCCATCGCCCTCCACCCCCCTCCCCCTACTCCCCCTACTCCCCCTCCACCACCTAGCGGAGCAACGGCAAACGACGACTATCTATCAGCCTATCTGCTTCTGTAACCGAGACGCTGCAGACACGAGTGAGCTGGCTACGCTTCTCACTTTATCTCTCGGCGCTCTATCGGGCCTTTCGCTCCTCTTAGCTCCTCTTAGCCCCTCTTAGCCCCTCTTAGCCGCGAGACTTTTAGTGGGCGTGTTGCGCATTAGTGATAAATTGGGCCAGATCACGTTCACGTAGAGAGTCGTGTATCAGCTCGCACGGCTCCGTGGCATCCGGGGTGTCGCTCGCTAGTCGCTACCGGCTGGTCGCTGCCGGCTGGTCGCTGCTGGCTGGTCGCTGCTGGCTGGTCGCTGCCCAGTCGCTGCCGGCCTGTGTGGAAGAATGTCCCCGATGCTAAAGATACCGTGCGAGACTTGTTGCCGACGCGGTGGTTACGTTCGGCAGCATCGATACGCGTCCCTGGCTTATTCTCGATACATTTATTTTCATCGACGAAATGAAAAAGTCTCCGCCCGGCCATTAATACATCCTCCCCCGCTCCTCCGCCGCACCGCTCGTTCCTGCCCCCTCCGCCGCCGCCGGGGACGAGCGCCCGGCACAAGGATTACTCTTGGAGCCGAGGTTATTTCGGGTACGGTAATTCAATAATTGAGGCATCGGCTCCTTCTCTCTCGGCTAAATAATCGCTTCGTAAAAAGCGGTCGCGTTGTCGCCGACGGCGGAGGGGGCAGGAGGGGGCAGGAGGTGGAGGAGGAGGAGGAGGCCGTTAAGTGGCTTCGACTTATATTCGTGCGTATTCAAATTGGCAGAGGAAGTGGATATGCGTAACGACTCCTCTCCTCCTCCTCCTCCTCCTCCTCCTCCTCCTCCTCCTGTTTATTAGCATCCCGAGCTTCGAATCTATTTCGATGGAATATGCCCCTTTTTTTTTTTCATTTAAGCTCGAGCTTCCGTCTTTTAAGAGGCCGTAAACAAGAATTTGACACATACGTAGCGTAGCTCATACGTCTCTCTCTCTCCGTCTCTCTCTCTCGTCTCTCTCTCTCGGTCTCTGGCGTTGCTCGTCACGCCTGTCGATGCGAATTCCATCATTGCGCAAGTATTCGCTTTGTATAGTGGCGGGGTCGCTTGGGGCCGCTCTGAAAATAACGCCGGATCCTTAATCGTCGTATTATTTCATTCGATCCGTTCTTTACGTTTTATTTACGAGGCGTCGCTGACGAGCGACTAATTGCCAGAAGAGCGAGATTATCCGGGGGTCGAGGAGATTATCGGTCGACGGTCCATAACGATCAATTACTACTCGCCGCGGGTTCGCGTTGTCGGTGGTTGGGTGGGGGTGGTGGTGAGGGTGGGGTGAGGGTTGGAGGTTAGGGTGGTGGCGAGGGTGGAGGTTAGGGTGGTGGCGAGGGTGGTGGCGGTGGTGGGGGGTAGGGACTCGAAGGCAACGGCAGGTTATTGGGGACAGTGGGCGCTGGGCAAAACGTCGTCGGACTCAATGGAAATTGCGCGCGTTTACGGTTCGCCCAGGTTATTGGGGTTATTATTGGGATTATTATTGGGATTATTATTGGGGTGAATGCGTGGCCAAGGATGATGGGCGGGTGGGCGGGAGGGAGACCTTAGACACGCGCGCGCGCGCATAATCCGCGACCGCGGCCAACAAATCCGGCGCGTTAGCATAAATCTCGAAATGCATTTGGTCGCGCGAGCGAGAGCGAGAGAGTCTATTACGCCGCCCCGAAGAGAGGAGAAGCGCCTTCAGCGTGGCCGGGAAGGGGCGGGGGAGGGGGGAGGAGGGGACCACCGCCGCCCCGCACTCTTACCCAAAGAACGAGATCTGTCCGTACGTACGTCTCTTTTGCGAAACTCGCCGTTCGCGAGCTAATTAAACAAATGTCCCGAGCGAGAGAGAGAGCGAAAGAGAGAGCAGAGAGAGAGGGAGGGAGAGGGAGGGAGAGAGAGCCGGCAAGTCGAGAACGAGAAGCCCCGAATCGTCCCTATTCTCTTTTTCTAATCGCTCGGATTGGCGTAGCTGTCAAATCGCCAATAACTCGCTGATTGATTTTTTGTTTTTTGTGCAAATTCTCACACTCGGACAGCGTTCCTTTATTATGCTTTGTATCCAAAAGCCCCTCTGCGCGGATGCCCCGGTCCACGCGAGTCCATTACTTTGCACGTCGAGTGGCCGTGCGCTTACACGATTCTCACAATATGCCGTAATTCTTAATATACGGCCACTCGAGTCCAACGACTGCACGGGGCCGAACTTCGTCTTATTTTGTTTTACCCGTGGCTTGGCCCATCGAATTAATGTCAAGATCGTGATTATTATTCAGAAATATTATCAACAAGCGTCGGTGCTCCCTTTATGGATCGTCTCTTGATCATTGATTGGCAAGCCCTCCTGCTCGCGTTACCTCTAAATAGTAGAGAGTAATTGCAATGGTAAGCTCATGGCCGTGACTTTAATTTGCCGCTCAATGTGCCGCTCAATACATGATCCATGATCCATGATCAAGCGGAACGCTCGACGGGCACTGCGATCACGAATCCATAACGCTCGCCCATCAAAAAATATAAGTATTTCCCCCCGTCATTTATTATCTGCACATCAATTTCATGCACGATTCTTTTTTAAACCAAAGCAATATTGTCTCTCTCTCTCTCTCTCTGTGTGTGTGTTTATTTGCATTGGAATACGAGTTATGCCCGGTAATGAGATTTTTCATCACATTTAATCCAAAGGCAATCCTTCCTTCCTTTCGTCGAACCTTTCCGATATTAATTACAAATGGAAATGCGTATGTACGACAGTGCACGCGTACACGTAACTCTTACTCTCCGGGGCAATTGTATTTCTTATATTTCTTCATTCCCAGTTGAAGGAATTCTTTCAATGGCAAGGATCGTCCCTTCAACGCCGTACTTTATATTATTTCTTTTAATTAAAATAAAAAGGCTAATTTCATAATCCTCCGTTCAATGTACCTAGTACTATCGCTCTATATTCCCCCCCTCCGTCCTTCGCTCTGTCTTTTAATAATATCGCAGTGGGAGGTTAATCTTGCGAGTCCGTCTCTCTCTCTCTCCACGCACTCTCACGCACTCTCACGCACTCGCACGCACTCGCACGCACGCGCAAGCGGATCTCGCTCTTCCTTTTTTCGTATGTCTAAGCACGTATGTGCATACGTCACCATTCGTGAATCCGTATTCTTCGGGGGTATGTTTTTCTTTGTCTCTTGGCAGTGTGTGTGGTTCTTGGTTAGTCTCGGGCGTGTCGGGGTCTCGTCGCACCGAGATCGAACAAAGCGCAGTCAAACGAGTTTCTATATTTAAGCCAAATATATATATATATATTCCGATGCTCCTCTCTTGCCCTTACGCGTACGTCCCTCTTCTTTTCCCCGCGCGCGCTTTATTCTTTCCCTTGCGTATCCCCGGGGCTCGGGCCGCGGCCTCTCTCTCTCTCTCTCTCTCTCTCTCTCTCTCTCTCTCTCTCTCTCTCTCTCTGTCGGTCTTCGATTCCGCGGCTTTCACCGCCAAGACGACTATCAGGGCTACAGCTCTGGCCACCTCATAATTCCGAGGAAAGGAAATATTTTGCCGGCGAGCGGGGGCGGGGAGGGCTTTCGACGAATTCTCGGCTCGACGAGGCCCGATATTCGTATTTCGTTTAGACGTAAGCAGCGCGGACGATTCCATCCCGATAAATGCTAAACGCGCCCCGATTGCGTATAGTAACGAGGCCGCCCGCGCGGCACCGTCCCACCCCTCCCCTACCCTACCCTATCCCCCCGCCCCGGCAAACGAGTCGCAACGACAATAGCAACAAGAGTAATAGATAATAACGGCGGATGATAAATGTGGCAGAGGTGACAGATAGCGGTGGGTGGGGGGGGGAGGTACAGGGCTCAGAAGAGGGAAGGGATTTTTCTTTGCTTCGTAATGACGAACGAGTAGATTGAAAAAGGCAGCCCGAAGGTTATTGGGGACGATCCCGGCGGGGGAGGTGGAGATGGAGTCTGCGTAGAGATACGCGGAGAAAGGCCTACTGGCCGTCAATCTCCGATGCGCACATAATTTAGACATTAATATTCGAAAGAGTGTGAGCGTAGTGCTATTAACGCCGGGGGTGCGCACTCGGTGACGGCCGTCCGACGTAATAATTATATTTTATGCCTGCCGCTACGTTTTCTTCGGCTCTAATCTCCACTCCCCCTCTCCATCCACCCCTCTCCCTCAGCTTCTTTTCGGTCTCGGCCACCCCGGCGTACGTAACTTTCTGTCCTTCTCCTTATATTCATAATCTTACTTTTCTTTAGCCCGCCGAGAGGCGCCTCTTATTTTTATCTCCCCCCACACCCGCCCTTCAGTCGCCGCCGCCGCCGCCGCCGCCCACCTCCTCCTCCTCCGTCGCCCACCCCAATAACCCCCCCCCCGCGCGCGCCGGCCCCTCGTGACGCTTTCAACGCTCCGGAGAGACTGCCGGAGTCCGGGGAAGCCGAGTCCGTCGCTTTTACGGCGGTAAGTATAGATTTATAACTACTTAAAGTTTCGCGATTTATTTCCCGCTTATCGCCCAGACGGATACACGTCTCTGCAGGCTTTACTTATCACTTAGCAGATGCAAATAGCGATCGGGCGATGGGGGCACGGGCACGGGCAAGGGCACGCGCCTTTAAATTAAACTGTCCCGCTGATTGGATGGCTTCGGGTCGGGTCGCACTCGGCCGTCTTAGCTCTTGCCACGAAACTCTTGCTCGACGCCCGGCCGACTCCGGGGATCCGGCTGGCTCCTTAATGGCCGTGGGCGCCTAGCGGGGATGTAATCTTTAAAATTGCGCTTTATTACTACGAGCGCGATGGGATCGTAGTGCGGATACCTACCGCCCGCATCGGCAGCCCCGCATCGTTTTCTTCTAATTTCGAATTACGCCTTCAGTCGGAGCTTTTAATCAATTTAAATCCTTCGAGGGTTCCAAGGGACCGGGCTACCTCGTACGCGGGCAATAAGCTCCGAGGGCTTTTTAAGGTTAAGGTCGCGCGATCCGCGCTGTCGGTAGTAGTGTTAGCTAGGTAGAGTCGAGCGGCGGCGGCGGCGGTTGACGGCGGCGCACCCAGTACAATTAAAATGCCGATTGATTAAAAATACAAGGGAGGTTATTGGCGTTATTTGGGGAATATAAATAAAGCGCGGTAAGGCAGGTAGAGCGCGGGGCGGGGGAAGCGTTGTCTTGGCCAATGGGGATTGGTATTAAGGACAGGCAGGGCAGGGCAGGGCAGGGCAGGGCAGGGAGCGGGCATTGCCGACTGTCGTGAACTGTCGAGCACGTAAATAACACTGGTAATTACGTATTTCGTATTTTGATTTGGAAATAGCGCTTGAAAATGGTATTTTCACCCAGCCTCTCGCTCGGCAATCTCTCAAGAATGGCTGTACGCGCGGTATAGATGTAGGCACGATGCCCTGTAGCTGCCATTCGTTATGCTCCCCCTTCGGTCCGCGGCTCCTTATTAAATCAAGCATTTTTTTTTTTTTAAATAAAACAAGCCGTTCGACGGCACGTTCACCTGGAATTGGAAAATAAATAAGTCGGCTGGTGAAAAGTGCCCTGCCCCGACCCTGCCCCGGCCCTGCCCCGGCCCAGAGTACCCCCTTCCCCGTCTCTTGGCTTAGCCATTCCGTCTCCAGAGCCGAGCGAGCGTCGGGCCCGCTGGAATACGCGGGTAATAGCTACAGGATATGGCAATAATATGCAAAGTGTACGAGGGAATATATTAATTTCGCGAGAGCGGCGGAAAGACGGAGGAAGTGGAGCGGCGCAGGGTAGACGGCGGGGGCGACGCGGGAATTCCGGGGCTCGAAGCCGAAAGGAGCTCGCGCTACGAAAGCCAAGCCAGTGAGTCGCGACTCTCGAGATGAAGGATCGCGAGTCTCGTCGGAGGATCGGAGAAGAGAGAGTCGGTGGCGGGTAGCGGGTAGCGGGGGCGGCGTAGCGGCGGGTAGCGGTGGCGGCGCGAGGGCGGGAGGAGGAGCAACGACAAATAAATACACGATGTCTCGGTGGATGGGCGAAGGTGGCGGTGTATGGGAAGGAAGGAGGGCGGGAGGAGGGGATGGGGGGTGGGGGTGGGGTGGGGGAGCAACAGAGGCTCGGGCGCGCCTCGATCCGTCCACGACTCCACGAATCTGCATTTTAATTTTCCGTTCTAGTTATACGTCTCTCTCACTCTCTATCTATCTCTCTGTAGCCCTCCTCCTCCTCCTCCTCCTCCTCCTCCTCCTCCTTCTCCTACTACTATTACTCCTGCTACTCCGTCTGGCCCGAGCAGCTAACTTTTTCTCCATTCGAGTAGTATCGCGTCTGAGATGTAGTAAACTGCTCGGCGAGCCTCCCCGCGCACCGTCAAGGCCCGTGTGGGAAAATAAATGGCTAGGTATGCGCGGCGTAGGTAATCTCTTTCCCAATGAGCGGGACGTACGATTATATTGCCCCCGAATAACCCCAACTGATCCACTCGAGAGTAGATACGGGTAGATGGGATCGTCATGGCCTCGGGTCACAAGAGCAAATAATTGCATTCGATTGTTTACCGATTAAGGGATTACTCGACGATTACGCGGACCGATTGAGGTCGGCCACCTGTTGGACGGACCCTCGCCGTCGAGTGAGTATCCCGGGGAGAAGTGGCGTAGCGGCCGAGCGGGTGGCGCAGGCTCCGATGCCGCTCGTTCCGTTCAATCCACCGGCTACTAAGAGGAGGTCGAGAAAAGTAGTCGAGTCGAGAGATCAATACGAGCGAGGTACTGGCCCCGTCCCCTCCCGCCTTTCCCCGTTCACCCGGTGCCAGAATGCGTTGTGGCACTCCGAGCCCCGCTAAGTCTCGGCAAACTCTCCATTGACCCCTGCCTGCCTGCCTGCCTGCCGTTCTTTTTTCTAGTTTAGGTGAGGGCGCGTGGCCAGGACGCCGAGCACGCTTCCCTCCTATGATTTCCTAAATCAGGCTTTCACTCCGGTCTCAGCAGCCAAGCCGAGGACCCGAGACCTTTATCTTTACCATCTTTTCTCAATGCTGATCGCGTGAAAAGCCCGACCGTAATTATCTCCAACCCCCCCCCCGCCCGGATTATGTATAATTAATTACGTAATTATCCGAGGGATGGGATGGGCGTATAATGGAAGATACGCGAAAAGATCCTCAGCTAGATCCATTATTAATCGTTGACACATCGAACCTCCTCTGCATTCACGATGTATATAATATTACGATGTATAAACGAATTTACCTACGAATCGCCTTATCGATTAAACATATTCTCCGTATTTTCTTGATACGCCTCGGGCATCGGCGTATCCGTACAAGTACTTCGGCCAGATGTCGTCCGAACCGCAACGAAAGACAATTAATGCGCGCCCGGATTTTTGTTTACGTGCGCCGCGTAACGACGTCAGGCTGGACATTAATTATGAGCAAAGGCATACGTTGTACTCGATCCGAGGAACGGATACCTCTCAGCTTCTTTTTCCGAGTATTTTCGCGAGCTTTATAACTTAGCACCCCTACTACCCCCCCCCCACTTCTTGCATATTCTTGCATAAATTGGAATTGGAAAAAAATTACACGTTCCGTTGTAAAAATTCAATTTTCTTAAATAAGACGGGAATTTTACGAATTAAGACGATGAAGAGAGGAGGAAGAAGCAGAAGAAGGAGAGGAAGCAGAAGAAGAAGAAGAGAAATTCGACTTTATGTAGTATTTATGCGTATCGCGGAGTCGTGGAGTAAAATGTTTGAGACGCCGCGCGAGCTCTTCCCCGACAATTTCAAATACACGGCATTACGGTGTACGTGGACGAAGAAAAGAAAACGTCGGAGGCAATCTATTGAGAAAGGGGTAGTAAACGATAATAACGAAATCTTTACCCTCTGGCAAAGCTTGCCCAGCCAATGGCTCAGATTTTATTTCATAGAACGCCCTCGACTCGTCACTTCCCTCGTACAACGCAACTTTTCCCTGCCCTTTGAGCTTTCCAATGCACAAGTATTGGAAGCACCGAGTACCGAGTACCGAGTACCGACATCCCGTATTACTTCGTACAAAATTCATACGTACATATATATATACATGTGCGGATGTTTGTGCTCCACGTGAGCGCTTCACCGGCAGCTAATATTCACGAACCGCGCGCTCGCGGTCCGTGATAGACGGAACGAACTATCATGAAAATGTGAGTGAAAGTATTTGAATTGATATTTACTGGCTGGAAACTCAGTGGCCAACAATATTTTTCCCTAGAAGAATCGTACTCGACGTACCCGCTCTATCTCTACATGCCAATGCTACCAGTTTCCCTGCGCGTAATTTCTTTCGTGAAAAATAATGAAAAAAAAAAAAAAAAAATAATAAAAAAAGAATTCAATTAAAAACTTTGGGCAAATAAAGGGAAATAAATAAAGGCGACGCCGGCCAGTGAAATGTCGCGAGTCGCGATCCTTATCTATTTTTCAAAATCAATACGCGCCGACTCGAAGATAAAGAAAGGTACAAACGTATAAAAAGCGTTAGAACTAATGAGCTGTTTATTTATATTTACTTTTCTTTTACTTTTTTTTGCACGTACAATTAATAATTCCTACGTGACACGTTTCTTACAAAAAAAAAACAGGAGCGAGGGGGATAGAGAGAGTGAGAGAGAGAGAGAGAGGGAATGAAATCAGGTTAAAGCGGTAAAAGGGTAAAAGCTAACGATGAAAAACTTGTAAAGGTAAAATGTTGGTAAATTGGCAATCCATGCGACGTGGATGAAACATAAATAGACGCAGTAGTAGTATATATATATATATATATATATATATATACATAACATATTTATAATCGACAGACATTACGTTTGATTAATTATGGCTAGTTTAATAACGTTGGACTTTAATTACGTTGATGGTAACGATAACGTGGGTTATTGGGGTGGGACGAGCCAAGCCGAGTCGAGCCGAGCCGAGTCGAGCCGAGTCGAGCCGAGCCAAGCCGAGGCGGTAATCGTATTTTTGCGCTATTCAAAGTGGAGCAGTAAAATTTGTTGGAAAAGAAAATCCGGGGCCGAGGATTGATTAAAACGTGCGGGGAAAATGTAGGGGGCGGCGGTCGGCCGGCCGGCCGGCCGGCTGGCCGGGGGAAGGGGAAGGAAGGCACGAACAGATAGCGGCGAGACAATAATTTTAAACCCGTCGGCAGAATATTTCATTTATTTTTCGCTCATCAATTGCTTAATCGGGAAGGATGTAGAGGTACGGGTGGGCCGGCCGGCCTCGGGGGTCGGGGTTCTGGGGGCCGGGGGGTCGGGGGGGGAGGTGGGGGGGGGGGGGGGGGGATGGACGCAGAGAGGCGAACGGAAAAAAGAAACGGAGGCTTCCTTCACGAGCCCGTAACTCACGGCTAATCTAATCCACGAGTCTGGCCCGTACCGGGATATTTGTTTCAGTCTCCTCCGCGGCCCCCCCCGCTCAACCCCCCAAACCCCTTCGGCCACGTCTCGCTCACCGGCCACACGGAGCCAAGTGGATCGAGGCAATTTATACGCGAGCGCTCGCCCGAGCTCACGAATGCGAAAAAAGCGGAATGGCCACCGCCCGCGCATCCCGCTCGTTACTTTGACCCGCGTTCCTTTTTCCTTTTTCTCCCACCGATTCCTCCCACGGCATTGAAGCTCCTCCAGTCCCCCGTACCCCCGTCCCTCGGCCGACGGGCGGCCAATACCACGGGTCGCTCGAGTCTATTGTAACCGCCGCGGATAAGACGCTTCTGTAACTCGAGTAAAATCAAAAGAGAATAAGAGCTCGTGGATGGGATCGTCATTGTGAGGTGAGGCGGCTAAGGGGGGGGGGGGGGGGGCAGCCGCATGGGCGGAATGAGGGGCGAGGGGGCTGGGGTACCGCTGCGGTCGAGAAGGGCGCCGAGAAGTTTTGAGGAAAGTAAAGTAAAGGAAAGGAAAAGCCAGGAAAAGTCGCCGGATAATGTCCAAATCGTCGGCAACAACTCATCCGCGCACCGTTGTCCTCCCCCTCCCCCCCCTACGCGCCACAGGCTGGGAGCTCTTCCCGGAGCTCTATCAGCCAAGTAGGCATCCATGAGTTTGCTGTGCGCGCTTGCACGCCCGGCCGTAGTAGCCAGACGGTCGGACAAACGCGCACGCACACCCGCGCACGCACACCCGCGCGCAAACGCGTTATCCGTATACGCGTTTATCAGGGGGTCGGCTCTTAAGAGGCAATCTTTTCTTACGACACGAAAGCAGAATAACCTAAATGATACCTTTATTTATCCCTTGTTTTTCCTATTCCCCGTACCCGTATCGATCCCCGTTCCCTCCCCAACACCGATGTCAACAACTTTATTCAGCCGCATTGGAAGTTTCGTCTTCTCAAAAAGTAACAGCCACTCGGTAATTCGAGTTCCAAGAACGTGGCTTCGACGTAATGGGGGTGAGGGAGCGAGGGGAGGGGCAGCGAGGGGACGAAGAAAAAAAAGTGGAATCGAATTGTCCGGAAAAGCTGCGGTCACGCATACGATTAAATTTGCTAAACGATGACTCGATGACTCCGGCAACCCACACCAGCGCTCGCGCACGCCCATACGCATACGTACGCAGAGCTTTCGGCATCCTTTTCCTTTCATTCTTTGAGCCTCTTGCTTTCATTCGCAGCGGAGACGTGAGGGGGAAGAAGTGCACCTTCCAGTACTGCTTAGGAAGTACCAGAGTTTTTGACTTACCGTCGTCTATGAGGCCGTCGTCGGCCCGGGAATTAAATATCCCCGCGCGCAAGTGTTAGTAGAGCCGCAAGAGAGAACGAAGAATGATAAATGAGGTTTTTTTTGCCGATAAGCCCGGGAGCTTGGGGAGAGGCGCGGGGCAGGCTCGGCTGTGCGCGCGAAATCGATGGGGATCGAGAGTCCCGGGGCCGATCGAGGGACGGAGGGATGATCGCCCCCCGAAGAAATGATGGGACGAACGAAGGTTCCCGGGTAGGAGCGTCGACGTATCCGATGGATCATCGAGGAAAGGGAAATACGAGAAAAAGGACAGGGTACGAGCTCGTTAGTTGACTAAGCTGTCCGAAGGAGGACGCGGAGGATAATCCGAAAAAGTTTAAGAGCCCTGGAGATAGCGAAGCCATCGCGACGCGGACTACTCCGTGTCCCATCCCCTCCCCCACCCCCCGTCCGTGTATTAATTTATGTCGCAGCTAAAGCGGATAAAAACGTAAAGGGGGAGAGGAAGAAAAAAAAAAAACGGTGAGGGTAGGTACGTGCGGCTGGCTAGGTGCTCCGGGTGCTTCGGGTGCTCCGGGTGCTTCGGGTGCTACGCCAAGATATCGCGGGCAGAGTGAGAGAGAGAGAGAGAGAGAGAGACGAGAGACGTCGAGGGGCTACAGGGAGAAGCTATCGAAATGGTGGTCGTTGGTAGCGAATAATGGCGAACGTGGAAGCGAAGGGGAGAGGCGACGAAGGGAGGGGTCGAGGCGCTTCGGTTTATCCGCGTTCAATTTTTCCATGGCGACAATTCGCAGGCGCGGCCGATCACTCCTCCTCCCCCCACCCCCCCCCCGCCCTACTCCTTTCTCGTACAGCCGGCCTTCGTCGTACTACCCTCTCGATACCGTTGGCCAAGCCCGCCAGAGCCGCCGAGCTCGCCTGAGCACGTTGAACGTGCGACAGCAGGTAATACCGAGTGGCTTATGGGCGAGGGGTCGGCGATGGCCAGGGGAAGGATGAAACGACCGAACGAATGGGTTACGCCCAGATGCGCGCATCGAAGGCTGGTCAATAGAGTTGCGGCGACGGCGGCGGCGGCGGCGGCGGCGGCGACGGCGGAGGCGGCGCTCACTGCTCACTCCCTCGTCTGTCCCTCTGTCCTCCTCCTCATCCACCCCATCCTCCTCCTCATCCTTCACCACCACCCCATCCTCCACCCTATCATCCACCTCCCCCTATATACCTCCTGCGTCACGGGTACCGCCGTTG
This sequence comes from Ceratosolen fusciceps, assembly GCA_018883505.1. Taxonomy (NCBI): domain Eukaryota; kingdom Metazoa; phylum Arthropoda; class Insecta; order Hymenoptera; family Agaonidae; genus Ceratosolen; species Ceratosolen fusciceps. The sequence goes on from RCIC01000026.1 coordinate 545,008, forward strand.
CAGCAGCGGCGGCAGCCACCACCGCTGCCGTCGTCGCCACCACCGCCACCGCCACCGCCACCGCCGTGTCCTCGGCCTCGACGGAGCTCCCTTCCACGGCGGCGGGATGCGCGCCGCGTATCAGTCGGGTGGGAGAGAGCGAATACTGTTCGATATGGAGGTGCGTGGAATGCGTTGGTCCACCTACAGCCACTGTGCGGGCGATTGCCTCCCGATAGAGGGAGGAGAGGCCCGGCGATGGTGATGGGGGGATGGGAGGGGGGAGAGAGAAGCGATGCACCGCTTAGGCGGCAAGCTCCCCTGGAGAGGAGGGCCACCCTCGCCCGATTGGAAATCTATTCCCTCCCCTCGAAGTCGAACCTCGACCTATCGGAGGGTTCGGTTCGGCGATATTGAGTCTGCGCGCTTCCGACCTACGCTCACGACTCCCGGAGCTTTACTCTCTATCGTTTCTCTTCCTCCCTCCCTCTACCTCTCCGCGCTCCCTCAGCGACTCTGCCATTCACTCTCACTCTCACTCTCGCTCGCCTCCTACGTACACATCTTTCTCTGGCTACGCGGCTCTCTCCTCCCTTCCATCCCTCTGACCACTTTCTCTCTCTCTCCCTCCCTCTCTCTCTCTCTCTCTCTCTCTCTCTCTCTCTCTCTCACTCTATATATATCTATCTATATATATCTATATATATATATATCTGTGTATCAGTGTATCTATCTCTATCATCTGGTCTCCCGACTTTTCCACGCCTTTTACCTTTCTTGCCCTATGCCATTCTTCCTTTCTCCAATTCCATTGTTGTAAAAAGCTGCCGGGCGTTAGAATGGCTCCGCCATTGCTTCGTACGGCCCGCGGAAAAATCAATTCCTCTGCACGGAAGAGACGAGGCAAGACTTTGTGATTCCTCCATTAGTCGGCCAATCTCCGTCGATATTTAATTCCCAATATCGGTGCCATTGGATCGTCGGGATCGACGGACCCGATAATCCCCGATAACCCCCAATAACCCCCAATAACCCCAATAACCTCCAAAGACTTTTTTCCACTTGGGAACAATTCCACTTATGGGCCCACGGACCCATACGCACTTTCGTACCTAATGAGCTCGCTCTGTCCGATATAAAGGCCCGATAAAGCTCACGAGCTTTACCTCCTTCCCTCAAGGACGTTTGCTCAACTCGAAAACTACGGGACTACGGTTATATATTTACATCGAGGCCATCGAAACTTGGGCCAAAGTTCATGCTTACGCCCACGCATTGTTTCGCATCGTAATCCGAAGCGACCGTTGGAATACGCGCCTACGCGTACGCTCATGCAACGTACCAATTACCGACAGGCCAATCATACGCGACTTGTAATAACGATTTAATATCGACTACACGTCACCGCACCTGCCGATTGTTAATCTCCATGATACTGCTGCTGTCGTTGTCGTTGTCGTTGTCGTTGTCGTTGTCGTTGTCGTCGTTATTGTCACGATTCTTTGGTAACGCGGAGCTAGGGGAGTTAGGATCGCCGTGGGACGTAATTCAGCAATGGAAAAGACGTCTGGCAGGCAAAGGTACGTATTCCTACGTTCTTTGGCGTATCGAGAGCTATACATGGAGGATAATAACGTAGGAACGTAGGAACGTAGGAACGTAGGAATGAATGAATAAAAGAAAGCAAGAAAGAATGAAAGAAAGATCGTCGTGGATCTAATAGGGAAGGCCAAGAGCCATTATTTCCGACACGTTATTTCCCATACGGGGAGGGGGGGGGCGTCACGCTTTGCTAGCGCTCGGTACATTTTCCCGCGCGGCATTTGACAAAATTAAGAAGGTCGCGTAATTAACGGACCAATTGAAGGGCCCCGTAGTCGCCGAGATAACAAAAGCCAGGCCGCTCGATTCCTGGATGCACTGGAAGAATGTCATGTGCTCCCATGCGTCGTTTACCTGTGACCGGACGCTTGCTACGTGGTCCGGTGACTTGGTCCGGTGACTTTAAAGGGTCCTGACCACGTGAGCAGCCGCCGTCCCGTCTACAGCCGGCATCCGTGATCCGTGATCCGGGAGCCAAAGTCTCCGGCCTACCGACACCAATCCCGATGTTTCGCCACTTTTTCTTTCGTTCGCGTCATCTTCATCTTACTTTGCTTCCCTTTATGTCGGCATAACTTTATTATCGTGATCGCGCGCAACCGGAGGCCGCCGACCACGCTTCTACATTAGCCGAAATCCCGGCTCGGCCGTCCTGTACCACCCCACCCCACCCCACCTTGACCTGCCTGATGCGGCTCTGCCCTTATTATTCGCCGCGATTAGGGCCCAAAGGGAGATACGGCCGCGCTCTATCCCCGCTACGTTCCCCTTGAATGAGTGAACGGAGCTCACAGCGAGCGACGGGCACCATCTCCTCGGGGCGGGACGCAGCCGTGACCCAACGATAGGACGGCTCGGCAAAGACCAAGGGGATGCCCCAGACTCGGAAGCCCAGACCCGGCCTCGCTGATTCTAATCAAATATTTTAAAAACTCCCGACTCCCGAGCGACAATTACACTCCCTTATCTAACGCTTCATCTCGTAAATCTTTATTTTCTCAACTACCTCGCGCTCCTTCTTGTACTCGAGCCCGTTACATACGCATACATACGGTATATGAATGTCCTTTGCCTTTGTCTTTCAGCCGCGGCGAGCATCTCGCGTACGGGTTTCGGGATCGATTTTTTACGCTAAGCACGAATGTGTAGAAAATTTACATGAATAATACGCTCTGCCGTATTTAAACTCAACGAAATTACGAATAGTCCCCCGCGCCGTCACCACCACCGCCGCCACCACCGCCTAACCCCAATAACCCCACCGCCGACTCGTTCTTCACGACAATCTTCACTTACAACGTCATAATTATTGTTACGGTCCGTGAATTTCAGTTATAATTGTCATTCCGGCAACAGCCAGCCTCGAATCACAATCCCCAAGTTCCGGGAATTAATATTATTATTATCATTATCATTATTCTTCTTCTTCTTTTTTCTTTTTCTTTTTTTTTTTTTTTATCAATTTTTGGGTCAAATTATCAAAATCTCTTTATTAAAATACGCCATTTTGGCACAGTGATCTATTACTATTACTATTATTATTACTATTATTATAAATTTGACGGGTCATTCTCTTTTTTTTTTTTTTTTTTTTTTTCAACGACGACTCCATGCATTCGTTCATTATTAATAATAATAACGTCAATGATACGACAATGATTTAAGAGTCCTTTGCCCTTCATGCGGCCTATGGTTGGACCAAAAAAAAACTCATCGAACCGGCGGTATTACAAAAAAGAACGTATAAATCCATACGCGAAACGACCGTGAAATCCATCTTCGTAGCTACGAATTCACTTTTTACAGCCTATGCTAATAAATAATAACAACAACAACAACAACAACAACAACAACGACAACAATAGCCTTGGGGTTATGTTTGGGGCTTATCAGTGGAAGTAATGCTGCAGATAAGTCTCGGATTAGGCAAGAAAAATAACGGAAACGTCGGTGTGGAGGAGGTTTTGGAAAGTCGTATGATATAATTATGAAAATCGAGAGGTCGAAGTTTCAAGTGATAAAGCGAGAAACGAGAAACTGCCAAGACGTGATTTGGACAATATAATTAATTATACGGCAAAGATTATTTATCAATGAGGGAGCGTTTGTTTTTTAAAAGAGCTTACTCCTCGGTATTAAATATTAAGTGATTTAATAAATAATGTTGTTGCTCCAGCGGGCTCGCTTAAAATGTCACCTGCACTTAAGGTAAACATTAAGGTTGGTAAACGTCATGTAAAAAAGTTAATTGAAAATGAAGAAATCGCGGTGAGAAAGTGTCAGTGTCGCAATTTTACACGAGTATGTTTTAAAAGGGTTCGTTAAAATTTCGAATTTTCATCTTTTAAAACAAGTCAAGCTCTACGACAATATCTTACTAATAAAAGTACTAGTTGTTGTTGTTGTTGTTGTTGTTGTTGTTGTTCTTTTTTCCCGTACGATAATGTTGTATAATAATGTCGCGTAAATGTTGCACGTGGAAACGGTCTCGTGGCTGCGTATACGCGTAAGTTTCAGCGATGGCTGCGCCCGAGCGCTCGCTCGTGAATAGCCAAAAGTTTCGTTCGACTAAGTCGACTAAAAGAGATTCATTCGACTTATTTGCCGATAGTTGATGCGCCGGAGCCGTAAATTGTAACTGCCGCGCTACGAACGTTCGATGCGTCAATTAAATGACAGGATCCGAAAGCTTTCGATAAATACGATACGCGACGACTCGGGACAATAATAATAATTCCTTGTTATTATAATACAGAGGAGGAGGAGGAGGAGGAGGAAGGAGGTGGTAAGGTGTACGTGCGTGTACGTGTCCCGTGATGTATAAGCGCGAAGAGTTTAATTAAGAAAAGAATGTGAAAGTGCAGTACTGGGGCGAGATCGATCTTGGTACACCGTCTTATCCGAGCGAGCGTCTATGGAACGGCGAGGAAAGATCAGAAAGGGGCGGCAGGGACGGGTGAGGAGGATGAGCGAGGCCGCGTAGAGGGAGGGCAGAAGGCGATATAAAAGAAGGGAGTTGAAAAAAAAAGTCGAGGTCGTTCCTCGCTGACGAGGTCGACGTCGGGGCGGCCATTTCTTCGTCAAAGCGTTATTCCTGCCTCGGCGAACGGGAGCGGGCGCAAGGCGCGGAGCGCCGATAAAAAAGAGGAGAGTGCATCAGAGCTCTTCGTCCCTCTCTCACTCTCTCTCTCTGTCTCTGTCTGATTCCCTCTCGGTCGCTCCGAGCCGTCGAGTATATGGGTGAGCGACGGAGGAAGGACTCCCTCTCTATTTCCCTCTTTGGTCCGTCGCCGCGGAGCGTAGCTAGGGGCGGGTGGGGACGGGAGGACGGGAGGACGAGAGGGCGGGAAGGAGGGTGGGAGGGAGTGGCGGTTGAGGATGCCGAGGAGCGGCGAGGGGACGAGGAGCAACGACCAGGTGGTGGTGGCGGCGGCGGCGGCAGCGACGGTGGTGGTGGTGGTGGTGGATGGTGGTGGAAGGTGTAGGAGGAGGTAGAGGTAGAGGAGGAGGAGGAGGTGGAGAGGAGGGCGCGGGTGGCGCTGGTGCCGGTAGCAAACTGCAGACTCGACGGCATTGGCGGGGGCGGTAGTATAGAAGCTATCGACGTTTTTACGTAACAAATCAGTCGTAAGTGTGCGCGAGCGCGAGCGACCGGGGCCGGGGGGGGGCGGACCAATGGGAGTCGATACTCGATACCCGATCACATCATAGGTTCTCGGAGGCATCGGAGTCGCGGCTCCCGGGTCGTGCCCAATGGCCTGATAGGAAAAATGCTGGGAAAGACGTAGCGGGAGCGGCTAGAGAGCGCGGAGAGAGAGAGCGCGGGAGAGAGAGAGCGCGGAGGAGGGCAGAAACGGCGGCACCGGCTGATGGGGCGCGAGGGGGTCGGGCGACGAGGGCGGTTCGGGGCAGGGGTAGGGATCGTGTCGCGCGACGCGAGAGGGAGGAATCGATGAAGGACGAGGTGAGAGGGATAGAGAGACCGAGGCGAGGGCGCCGCATCAGAGGAGGGATCTATCTCGGCGAGCTCGGAGGAGAAAAAAGGAAAGCGAGGGGCGCCGATGCCCGAAGGGGTAGTAGAAAGGAAAAAGGTGCAAGGAGGCTCCTCGCTCCTCTTTCTCTTTATACATTTTTTCCTTTTATTCTCCTCTCCGTCTCTGCGTCTCTCTCTCTCTCTCTATCCCTCCGACTCGATGAACTTCCTTCGTTTTGCCCTCCCACTCTGACGGCTGGGTCGGGAGGGCAGCCTCCCTATCCGGCATATCCGCGCAATCGGCGATATCCGTTCTGGCAGGCAATTTTTCCTCAAAAAAACTTTCTCATTTCTGTGCTGATAAAAAAATTATGGAACTCGGGTAAAGCGAGGCGGGCTACGAGAGCAGGTAAGAGAGAGAGAGAGAGAGAGAGAGAGAGAGAGAGCTTATAATTCCGCGTTTGATATTTGAATAAAAGCAAAAATATCACCCTTAATTCCATTAAAAGGAGGAAAATTTTTAATTATCCCGGAATGGTTGCGGAACCTCCAGGACTTATTGAGTTCGACAGGGAATTACAATACATGCGTGCGCTTCCTGATGCGCGAGCAGGCATTAGAGCGGCGAGAGTGGAGAGAGAGAGAGAGAGAGAGTGGTAGAGTGAGGGTGGGAGGGAGGGAGGGAGGGGAACAGGTTTCGGCTGAACCTCTTTGAAAACATAAGATAATTTCCCATCAGGACAGATATTCTGGAGCACGAAGGAAAAGCTCTCGGTCTCGGTAACGCCACGCCGACCCGGGATTTCGTTTTACGTCGCTTCGAATCACACTCCGTTCCTCACTCAGTCCCCCCGGCCCCTTTCACCCACCCCTCTGCCGAATTCTCTTCAGTCTTTTTTTTTTTTCTTTTTTTTTTTCTTTTTGGTGCTCCTCTTTGGCGAACGAGCCCGGATAGGAACCTGATCCCATAATATCATCGTCATTCCAGAATACGCGGGGAGGACGCGGATACGTATAGAATATGCAGATAAGAGACAAGATGGAACAAGAGAGTCAGAGAGACGGCTAGTCGGACGGGGGGCAGCGAGGGACGTACGTATATACATATATATGTACATATGGTATATATATGTATTTGTATATATATATACATATATATATAGAAGAGAGAGAGAGAGAGAGAGAGAGAGAGAGAGAGGGAGGGAGGGAGGGAGGGAGAGAACGTTAGAGGGTAAAAGGGAGGATGGATGGATAGGCGCGAGTGCGGAAGGAGCATTTTAATCTATGGTCATGTGGTACGGGAGACGCTCCTCTTTCATTCTCTCTTCTTCTTCCTCTCGATGTCACCCCCTAAACTCCCTCTCGTCATCCTTGCCCTCGTACCCCCTCTCCCTCAACCGTATCCCTCTCCCTCGCCCTCTTTCTCATCCTCCCTCTTAAGCGCCTGGATTATAATCAACCCTTTTATCCTAGGCTTTCCATGTCGCTAATTTCCATAATTACACAGACGCTAAAATCACAATATCCTCCGCCAGCAGAAAGGAGTAACCTACGTGAGCGCGCTCCGAGCCACCTCCCCGCCTCATCCTCGTCCTCGTCCTCGTCCTCGTCCTCGTCCTCGTCCTCGTCATCGTCCTCGTCCTGGCTCTCCCTCCCCACGGCACCGCGTATATGGCTTCGTCGGCGATGGGGTGAGGAGCGAGGGACGAGAGGCGGGCGAGAGACGAAGCGGGGAGAGGGTGTCGAGCGGAAGAGGGAAAGAGGTACGCGGCTCCGAGTCTTTGGCGGCGTACGTGTGTGCGTGCGCAGAACCGAACGAGCGGTCGGCGTTCGCGTTGGCTGAGAGAGATCAGGAGACGGGCGCAGAAGAAGCTGCGGCGTTAGCGTGGCAGGGGGCGGCGAGGGGGGGAGTTGGTCGGAAGGGAAAGAGTGCGCGGCTCGCCGGAGATAAAGGTACTACTCTTTAGGTACTAAACTAGGATGCCGCCCGCCCGCTCGCTCGCATGTTTATGCACTCGTATCCGCGTGGCCGGGCATGGAAGTGCCCGGATAACTAGCCAAGTGACAAGCCGGCGCTGCGCTAGGCAGCTCTTCCAGCCCCCCCCCAACCCCAACCCCCGACCCCCGACCCCCCCCCCCACCCACTCTCGGCCGGCCCGCCGTCCACGAGCCACTATGCAACGGCTCCTTCTCGCTCCTCTCGCTCCTCTCGGCCGACTCGAATTTTGAAAGCCAGCCAACTCTCGGGGCAGGGGGGCAGGGGGGCAGGGGGGGCAGGGGCAGGGGCAGGGGGGCATGGGGCAGGGGGCAGGGGGCAGGGGACGGACGGGCTTAAAAGTCTTCTCGATAAAAGGCCTCGCCGTACGCGTCTCCTCCACCTCCGGACCCACCCCCGTCCCGCCCGTCCTACATTTTTCCCTTCATTTCCTTTTGCATTATTACGTACTCGGCTCCCCGCCGACCCCGGCCCGTCCGCGCTCGAGCACTCCTCCTTTGATTATCCGATTATCAACCACTCGTCCGTGTTATTGCACGAGATCCGACTAAGGACGGCTCCTGCTCCCGACACAACGGCCCGGTCCTTCCACGAAAGTACTAGCTGACACTAGCTGTCCCTCCCTCCCTCTCTCTCTCTCTCTCTCTCTGTCTCTCTGTCTCTCTGTCTGCCCCCGTCTATATCTAAAGCCACAGCCCCTATAGCCATCGCTTGCCTAATCTAGCTCTGTCACCTGATTTGTCCTCACTCACCTCGTGGCCAGGTGCTATTCCTTACCTGCTCGGCATCGTCTCCAAAGACGGACTATCAAAAAGTCTTCGTTTTCTTTAAGGGAGTTGAGGCGAGGGACGCGGGACGTAAGAGCGCCTATTGATCGGGTTACCGGCAATCGTCTCATGGCTTGACTCCTGGGGATCGACACATGCCCGGCGATTTCGTACACGACCCGGAGTCCGATTCCGAGGCCACGGCTCCTAATTTATTCCCGCCTTACCCTGAAACTATTGTGGCTGACACTTGGCCATCCGTGTCTTTGGATTCGGGATAGGCCCCGAATGGAGGTCAGTCCAAGGTGACGGAAAATCGGTCAACTTGGCAAGGGGATGCCTGGCACCATCTACAACCTCGGCACCTTCTAACAAGGACGAGAATAAGCCAAGTAACGTAAGCTTTTCACGAGCTATAGCGGTAATTAGATGTGGGCGGGGGCCGTTTACTGCAGATAGATGGATGGCTGGACGGACGGATGGCTGGATGGACGGATGGATGGATGGATGGATGGATGGATGGATGGAGAGAGAGAGAGAGAGAGATAGATTGATAGATAGATACAAAGATAGATAGATAGATAGATAGATAGATAGAGAGAGAGAGAGAGAGAGATGTACAGAGAGAGATGTACAGAGAGAGAGAGAGAGACCGGGATGATGCGACGTCCTCTTTGCATTCGAAGCTCAGAGACGCGGAACGAGCTGACGAGTGACTGGGTTGACTTTTCTCACTTTAACCTCGCGATACGATGCTTGGCTTTGGCTGGAGGATGAGGTTTTGCTGGGGCTGTATCGAGCGGCCCTCCCACATACATCTATCTCCTCCGGCTCTCCTCCCCGTCCGCTACCAGCGCCACCCCCGCCCTCTCTTACTCGCTCGCGCTCTCTTTCTCTACAGGAGGCTTAGGGGGGAGGGCGATGGGGAGGGGAGCGGAGGTTCCGCGCCGGCCGCGCGCCTTACCCCGTCCTCCCTATCTTTCCCTCTTTTCCCTCCGACATTCGTGGCCTTCTGCCCCTTTCTCCCGTGCCCCAGCCTCCCCTTTCTCGGCCCCGCGAGCACCTTCTCTCTTTTCCTCTAGTGCGCGTACTTACCTCCTACTGCTGTAGCTCACCTACACTCTCCCACCCATCGCCGCCACCGCCTCCATCGTCGCCACCGCCTCCACCGACTCCATCGCCGCCGGACCGAGAGCCGCAGAACGACAACGACTCGATATCTCTTTCTTTCGATTTATCTTTTTGATTCCCTCTCCTGGCTTCGCCATTTTATTTACCGAATATCTTCGCGCTGCCGCCCCGTCCCCGTCCCCGTCACCGTCCCGCGGCCACGATGCGACCCACCTAGATACCCCATTCGGTGCAAGGGAGAGCGAGAGAGAGAGAGAGTGAGCGAGAGAGTGAGACGGTTGGTTATGTAGGGTGGGAGGGAGGGAGGGGGGCGATGGACGGCGCTTTCCAGTTAGGAAGTGGTAGGGAGAGGTCGTTTCTCTACTTCCGACTTATACCCGCCGTCTAGGTTTTTGCTACGTCCCCCGCTCGCCCACTCCATCTACTTTCTCCCCGTCACCCCTCACCCCCTTGCCACTCGATTTGACGGCTGAGCCAGATGCATTTTTCCGCAATAGGATTAAATGACGAATACTTTCGAAAAATTTGCACGTCTGCTTTTTACGGCATTTCGAGTTATTCGAGGTTTCACTCCTGTCTCAGCAGCCACTACTCTCCCAATAACCATAGCGGCAACTCAGACAAACTTTTTCATTTCTCTCTTATTTTTCTCCATCCACAATCGCATTCTTCTTCTTCTTCTTCTTCTTCTTCTCCTTCGTCTTCTTCTACGTATTATAATATACGTCCTCTTCGTCTTCGTTCTTCCTACTCACATCACAATCTACCTGCCGTCACTGTTGCTGTTGTTGTTGTTTGTATTGTTACTAGAACATATTCATCATTGCATGGCCATCATCGGTATTGTTAATGTTATTTGAGTTAGGGTTACGGTATCAGCATGTCGATGACACTTTGCATTAAAAGCCTTAAGCCTCCTATGGCTTATTACTATTAGCTGAATTTATATTTGAACCGTTGTGTAGCCAAGTCGGTGTAATTCCGCCGTTACATTAGCATAAAACAAAATTTCGAGAAAATGGTAATAATACCGATGTGGAATACCGGCGGCGCTCCATGACATAATCAAAATTAAAAAACTGTAAATCTCACGGTTCGCATGGGATAATGTGCGTATATGGGACCATACGACCAATGTTCCCGATGATTTGACCTTCACCACTTCCTCGTGGTAATTTGTTAGTTAATCTCACCTACCCTCGCCTCGTCTACGCGAGACGTCTACTTACTTTATGTTCCGGGGGGCAACGCTACCGAACGAATAATAAAAAAAAAAAAAAAAAAAAAGAAGAAAAGAAAACACGTCTTCTTTCCTAATAATTAACAACGCGTTGTTACATATAATAATAATACTGGCAAAAGATTGACGAATAGCAAGTATTATTATGGCTAAACAATATTTTAGCCCCTACTGAACATCCCACTTATTGGCAGTATAACGTTTAATCAAAACTTGTATGTGTTGATTGTATGGGACGCTCAATAAGAGATGCTTACCAAATGCTTTTAATTAGATGAGAAATAAATGGCAAAATGGATTAATTGATACACACATTGGCCGTATAAACAAGACGTTGACTTTTTTTCAAAACAAATAAGAAAGGACAGAATAAATAGCGCGCTCTCCTAACGTTTATTTAATTACACGCTCAATCGTTGTGTTTCCGTTTAAAGGACGACGAGGAATATTTGCGTGGCGGTGAGGGATGGGTGACAAAACGATTTGCAGCTTAAAATCGGCGCATTGGCGAAGGTGGCCGGATCGGAATAGACGGTCGTTGACCGTATGTCGGCAACAGTTGTCAACAGAGAAACAGTCGTCGCTGATGTTCTTTGCTTGGGGGTTATTGGCAGAGTCAGGGCGCGGCGAGTCGGGCACTGCGGCCGAGTACTCGGGGCAAAGCCGATACCGGACACCGGCAATGACTTCCTTGAACATCGAGGCGACGGGGGGGCGGGGGAGGGGTCCCGGTGTTAATCGCGTGGCGTTAATCAAGAGGGACAAGTTGACAAGGGAAGAAGGGCCGGCGGCGAGGGGTAAGGGCTCCGAGGGGAGAAGAAGAAGAAGTCGAGTGATCGAGCTGCTTTGCTATTGTTGGGAAAATCATGAAAAAGACCGCGGGGCTTTACGCGTAGGAGTAACAAAAATAAAATAAAAAAAATAAAAAAATAAAAAGAAAAGAAAAGAAGAAGAAGTAGAAGTAGAAGAAGTAGAAGAAGAATAGATAAGACGGGACTTGAAAGCGAGAGCGTTATGCAAGTCCCTCTTACCCGCGTGGGAAAATCAGATGAGGGGGTGTGGGTGGGGGGGCGCGAGCCACCGACACCGAAATTGCTTCCCCAGTGTGCCGAGGAGAGGCAAGCAACTTTTCGAGCTTTTCCGAGAGTGAGAGGGAACGAGGGAGCGAGCGAGCGAGCGAGCGAGCGAGGGAGTGGAGTGGAGTCGAGTGGAGTGGAGTCGGCGGCGGGGGGGGGGCGGGCGGACGAGGCTCAAGAGCGCCGAGACTAGACCGTGAGCTGGTTAGACGGCGGGAGGGGTTATCGGGGTCGGAGGGAGCAGAGATCCTAGTACAAGGTCACGCGTCGAGTCTAATTATTAACTTTTCCTAAGCGTAACGAAGAGCCGCGCTCGGGGGGGCTCGATCTTATTATGCAATTTATTAGAGCTCCTCTGCATATTTCGACCTTTTTGCTCTGCCACCCCCCCCCCCGCCCCACGGCTGCGTAAACCGGACATACGACTACGCCACGATCCTCGGCTTAACGAGTAACGACCGGCTAAGCAATATCGTCCAAAGGCTCCATTGACCACCTTGTTCGCTAACCTACGATTCCCAGGCCTTTTTTTACCACCCCCCCCCCCCCACCACCGTTACTTTTTTTCCGCGTCCCGTTCAAACGCAAATGAGCTGCGCAATAACCTCCGAGGAAGCTCCTCCCAACCTCGCCAATACATTTCCAAAGAGACCTCTTACTATTATTATTATTTATTATTATTATTTATTATCATTGTCATTATTTATTATCATTGTTGTTGTTGTTGTTGTTCTTATTCATCATCATCATCATCATCGTCATCATCGTCATCATCATAATAATAATAATAATAATTATTATTATTATTATTAGGAATTGGTGAATTAGAGTTTGGCCCGCGGTATTTGGGTAAGATCAACAGCGTTTCGCAACTCCGGGGGTACTCCTCGCATCAGTCAGCTATTAATAGTTGCAATCAAGCATTCGTGCGGGAATATCAGTTTGTTAACTAAAAGTGAAGGTAGAAACTTAATATCCCGGGATTGTCAACCTTGTATATTTAGAACATTAACTTATTTTTCTAACTGGTTTTTTTGACTCTTAGCCGCTACACTGCTACGTGCCTGGCACTCAAATCACATAAATTACAAGAGAAAACAGCCAACGATATTACAGAGCGACAACAACAATAACAATCATAATAACATCATAATGACAGTAGCATAAACAGGACAATAATAATGACAGTAAAGGAACGAGTGAGAGAGCGATGGAGTTACGGGTGGGCCGGATGGATGGACGGACGGGTGGATCGTGGCTCGGGGGTCTGGGTGGGGGGGTCTGGGTGGGTGGGGTAGCGGAGACCTCACTGGGGATGGCGTCGCTAAATAATTAATTAATAAGCAGCGGACCAATTTTCTTTATTAAAATTATGAGAAAGTGTTGAAGAGCCACGAGGAAAGAGGTCAGTTTAATCTTGGGAGCGACTGAGAGGCGGAAAGTCGAAAAATTAACAACTACACACGATGACTGCCGGTTGTTCGTAAGTTTTCGTATTCATCCAGAATCTTGGAAAATATAGGGCCCTCCGTGTATTACTCCCGTTCACTCTGTATATGTGTTAAGCGTCTATAGACGGCGGGAGAGATACAGTTCGAGATGGAGGTGCCGCGCGTGAAAAGAGACAGACATACATAGAGAGAGAGAGAGAGAGAGAGAGAGAGAGAGAGCGGGATGAGCGTCTCTTGCGGATGGGATATAGTAGGAGGAGGAGGAGGAGGAGGAGGAGGAGGAGGAAGTCGGTGGTAGCAACGGCGGCGTCGGCGGCGACGGCGGCGGCAGCGGATGGGGCTGCAATCGGCTAGAGGGGGTGGCCGTACCACCGCAGAAAGAGATGCTGCAAAGTCGCGGAGCGGTCGCGGGAGCGAGAAAGAAGAGGGGGCTGCCCGGATAGATCGGCTATATAGGCGGGAGGGAGAGAACCGGAGAGGCATCGAGCCCGCCGTGAGACAGAGACGGCCATAGACAGAGAAGTAGGAGCAGTATCTTGGAGACTTTGCACTGTATCTTGAAATGAGTTTTGTTGGATCAATAAGTTCCACTATAAGAACACTCTCTGGCTCTGTCTCACGCGCTCGCGAGGGGCCACCGCGTCTCTCCATCCGCGTTCAGTTCTCCTTATCTGTGTTTAGCTCCGTTTATTTGTGTCGGAAAATAGATACAACGGGGGAACGTACGCAGCTCTCTCCTTGTTTATTTATCCGAAGCGGGTCCTCCTCCTCCTCCTCCTCCTCCTCCACCCCCGGCCCGCTCGCCCTCCAGCCCCTCCTCCGCCGACTCCACCTCCTCCCGCTCCCCCCCCCCCCATCGCTACCCCCGTGCCCGTCGTCTTAGCGAATCCGATGGATTCGCTCCGGAGATCCATTCGGGATCAGTCGAAGCGAATCGTCGCTGTCCCCCTCCCGCTGCCGGCCAGCCGCCCAACTCCGTGCTGATTTTTGTCCCATATTTCTCCCGTTTTTCTCCCGTTTTTCTCCCATTTTTCTCTTGTCCCTCCGTAGGAGCGAGGGTAGAGAGCGCCGGCCGGTCGGCGAATACCTTATTATACACGCGAATCGAGTGGACCGCTGGCATCGGGAGTGGGATGGACCGAGAGCTCGGGGCCACCTCCTCCTCCCCTCCCCCCTCCTCCTCCTCGTTCAATTCGGCTCGGAATTTTCCAGCTTTCAATTTACGTTATCTGGAGCGCGCTCGCGGCTCCCCGGTCTTCGGCGCCGCCGTTCCCGAGCGCGGCCAAACGACATTACCGATAGAATGCAATCTTGTATGCGCCGCGATTCGTAATAATGGCAAATGCCAGAGCGCAGCCGCGTCCACGGGCGTCCACGGGCGTCCACGGGCGTCTACCTTCCTCCAACCTCCCGCCCGTCCGCCTGCCCCGTCGTCCGTCCGTCCGTCCCGCGACAGCCAGAGCTCCGCGGCCCCAGCATCCCATCGAAGGCCACCGCTACCGTTCCCGCCGTCCCCGTCGGCCTCCCCCTGCTGCTTCTCTTCCATTTTTACGGCCCCTTCCCCGCCCTCTTTATAGTCGCTACGCGGTCGAAGCATCGGAACGGAACTCCGAGATACGCTAGACAACTGCCGTGTCGGTCCTTTACGCGAATGCACTAAACTACGCCCCGATAGCTACTGGCTTCCCCCGTCGCTCCTTCGTCCATCGTCCCCGGTCCAATCTAGTCATCAGGGCCGACCTTAGCCGCTCAATCGCCCACCCACCCCCACCCCAACCCCCAATAACCCTACCAGCGTTAATCAATGGCCGAGGGCTAAGAACTGTATTTGTTACGACTCCCCGCCCCGATTTACCCGGCGTTCTCGATCAAGGCCACGGAATCGGTAAGCATCGATGACACGGGACTCTTTCCGCACCGTTACCTTAGAGAATACGTTAGAGAGAGCGAGAGAGAGAGAGAGAGAGAGAGAGAGAGAGAGAGAGAGACTGGTTAGCCGGTGACTGTACATCGAGATCGGGAGTAGCCGTGGCAGCAGGAGCGGCGGCAACGACGGCCACGAGGACCGAACCAAGTCCTACTCTACTCTGGGCACGTAACGACTCACCCGACGACCGGAGAATAACGTACGCGACAAATAAAATGACAATGACATTTACAAACATTGCGGGGGCTTTAAAGCAGCGGTGGCGGGCCCTGGCCAACTCGAGCTACCTAACGGCTTAAACGGCTGAGGAGATTTTAATTTTTCTGCAAATAAACGATATAACCCTCTACACTTATTTTTTATGACTTCTTCAAGTTTTATCTGTCCTCCCGTACCCTCCCGTACCCTCCCGTACCCTCCCGTACCCTCCCGACCACATTACACGCGCGCGCTCTCGCCTCGCCGATCCCCTCCACCCACCCGCCTACACACACACACGCACGCACGCACGCACGAAAAACCCCGTCGCCGCCCTCGCTCTTTGTTCGGCGTGGGGCGCGAGGGGGGAGTACGGGTCGGCGCAAAAGGAGCAAAACAATATGTGCACATTTCTATCTCTTATGTTCTAGATGTCCTGCGATAATCCAATCGACCCGCGCGACTCGACCTATGGGCGGCGCGATCAGGCAGTCCGAGCACGAACTCCCGAGAAAAGAAGGAATACCAAGAGAGAGAGAGAGAGAGAGAGGAGTGAGTGAGTGAGTGAGTGAGGGGGGTGGTGGCGGCAGGAGGAGGCCAGAGAGGCCGAAGAGGAGAGGTCGTAAAAAAATATCTGAATCTCGAAATGCGCTCCTCGGGTGAGGTGAGCGGGTCCCGGTGCAGGGGGTGCGGGAGGGCCGGTAGGGAGGGCCGGTAGGGAGGGCCGGTCGGGAGAGGAGCAGCGCCCTTTCGTCTTACGTTACGGCCCACAAGAAGGAGCCGACCGCGCTATTCCCTCCAGCCTCCCTCCCGCGATCTCCCGCGATCTCCCGCGATAATCAGCCCCCCTCGAGGCTCCCTCCCACTTACTTGTCTCTGCGCCTCCGTCCGGCTTATGGTGCGCGCGCGCACTCGGCCCGCGCGGTTCCGCTTCACATGACGAGTCCCGGTAAATCACTCACCGGCCCTCCCGTACGTCCGAACGAGGAACCCCTCCGTCCTGCCCCCTGACCCACCCTCCCTCCCAAGCCACCCCCCCCAACCCCAACCCCCCCGACCGCCCCCAACCCCCCCCAAACCCACCGCCCCGACCGTCCCGGCCGGCCCCTCGCGCGAGCTTATCTTGTACGCTTTGAGAGCGCTCTTCTTTTTCCGGCTCGATGCCGGCCCGATGATAACCGCCTCGACCCGAGTGCCGAGCCACGGCTTTCTCGGAAAAACGGGCGGCTCGCGGTCACTTAACAATGACGGCGACATCCCGCGCTGATGAATTACTTGGGCGGCCCGGCCGGGGTTCAGCGGAATCATTTTACCGGGCGGCTCTTAGCAACGGCCCTGTCGCCGACACCTCCCGGATCCCCCAAGATCGAGAGTTTTCCGCGCTCCCTCCCGCCCACTCCCTTCCCCTCCTCGTAATCAAGTAAACAAACCGATAGATAGATAGTGAGTGGGTGGGATAGAGAGTGGGGGTGGGAGGGAGAGATTTTACGAGAATTTACGGGACAGTTTGACCGACCTTAGCGGGGATAGGAATGTGATTAGGAGGAGGAGGAGGAGGAGGAGGAGGAGGCGACGAGGTATTGACGACGGGCGGCATTGGAGCGCAATGGAGTTCAGTCGAGTTTAGCCGGGCAGATCGAGGGGATCGTCGAGGTTGCGCGGTAGCATTTATTCCCTCGAATAAGAAAGAAACAAATGAAGAAAGAATGTAGTATTATTATTTATAATAATAATAATAATAATAATAATAATAATAAGCCGAGGAGGGAAGCGGCGGGAATGGTTAATTGCGATTGGGATCTCTCGGCCTGGCCCCTTTCGAAACAAAGTCGGTACTGTAGCGTCAGAGGGGCACTCGCGCTTATCTGCGGCGCGCATATAATTATTTGATCGATTCGGATTAACAGGAGCACGACCAATTACCGGCCGCGCTAATTGCGAAGGCTGGCCAGGTGAACTTGCCCCGCTCGATCCCGCGATGCGCCCCCACCCACCCATCCTCAGGATCGTGTCGGCAGATTGCGCGGCTAGAGGATGCGGTTCCGAGCGCCGAGCCGGTTATCGACGCCGACTCACGCCCTCCCCACCTCCCCCCCGTAGCCGTAATTAGATGCGAGCGAGCGAGCGAGCGCGCGCGCGCGCGCGCCCAATGAGAACAATGAGGAGCGTAAGTTTTATTTCGCTTATCCGCGGCTGCGATCGCGCCTCCGTCTCTAGGCGTCCCGCCCCGAGAGGAGGGTCTACGTACTACATACTACTTACTACTCGCTACTCGCTACTCGCTACTCGCTACTAGCTAGTGTTCCCTTCGTCGGGGAGCCACGCATGCCCGGCACGGCCGGCCCGGCTTACGAGAGAAACGGCTTGTAAAATTATCAAATTTGTATGAGTGCATAATAAACAGCGATTATCCATTAAACGCGTGCGCCTTTGGCATTGGGGGTAGGGCGCCGCTGCACTTGAATTAATACTCTCGTTAAATCGAAAGAGCCCTCGCATTGTTTACGCCTTAACGTTTTTTCTCCCCTCCCCACCCCTCGATTGTCGGTATACTTTTTCCCCCCGTCGAGCCTCCTTAGCTTCCTGGCTCAACCTCGACCGACCAATACTTACTCCCATCCGACGTTATATTTTATACATAACGTCACCCACCACCTTCCCCAACCCTCCTCCTCCTCCTCCTCATCCTCCACGTTCGAGCAAATGTCAATTGGTTTGGTATTCAAATTATCCCTTGGTCGTCGAATTCTTGACGATCCGGTCGATTAGCTTACGGCAAGCTTCCATCCAATGTTTTTACCATAGGACAGCAGCGACACCAGCACAGACAATGAAAATGACAGAGGGACACACACACACGCACACACATATGTATATTGAATAAGAATGTTTCTTAGAGAATTGTTGTTGGCCGAGTAAATAAACAAGTTAGGCTACGGCCATTAGGGCCAATGGCAAAATGGCCTTAGGTAACGTAATTCCGTTTAGCCCCATCAAGGACCATTGGCCGAGTGCAGTCGGATTCAACGGAGGATGTGTAAGGGCGAGTAGAGATCCTGGATCAGTTGGTGCGGGAACAAAGAGAAGAGCCGGGACACGTTAGTACCGTAAGTGGGACGGCCTTCTCGCAATGGCCAGAGTCGCTCGTCCTTCCAGGATTGCGGTGACCGGAAGTGGTCGATGGACGTCGGCCGCTCTTTCCCCGAAACGAGCATTAGGATCCCGGGTGGAGGATGGCGCGTGTCTCTGGCGTGGCGTCGCGTCGCAACGAGTTTCGTACAAGGCGAGGCGAGACGTGGCGAGACGTGGCGTGGCGAGGCGAGGCGAGGCGAGGCGATGACTCGAGACCGCTGCCGCCCCGACAGAAATACGTCTGGTTGCGTCAGGTGTGTGACCCCCACCCCCACCCCCCCGGGCGACCGTTCTCGGCTACCTCGGCGGCTAAAGGAGCTCCCGAGCCGGATCCGTGTCGCTGAATTTCAAGGAGCGCCCGCGGCTCCGAGCTTCCGATGAGTTTGCCGGGATTAGTGGACCCCGGGACTCGGTTGGACGGCGACGACCCCTTTACGCCAGTCGGCCCTGCGGTTTATCCGGCTACGGCTACGGCCGATTACTTCGGAGATGTCCTTTAATGACCGAAGCGCCCCGGCTCGTCACCTCACGACTCGTCCGGAATTACGGATCAGCGTCGGGGTAGCCCGTGCCCGTGCCGTGCCCGAGAGACGCCGTCGACGTCCGTCGAGCCCTTTCGAATCGAATTAAGACACTGGACGTAGAGCGCGAGGGGCGAAGGGAGAGGAGGACGCGGCCGGTCGCGGCTACGGGAAGAAAAGCCGTAATCGGTGCTCGGTGCAGAAGCAAGCGAGACAGACCGCTACGGGACAAGGCGCTCGCGCCTTGCCTCAAACAGAGCAAAACCCCGCGCCCATCTATAGTTACTACTTCTTATATACATACACACACGTATATGTACGGGTATAGGTATGTACGGGCGTGGGCAGGTGTAGGTAGTTACGTGTCCGTCGCGTGTGGGGGCCGCCGAGGTTTTTGAAAAAGACGGAAAGAGACGTGGCCGGGTACGGGAGATGGTTAACAAGGTTAAACACCTCGGCCGAGTTAACGGGAAGATTAACACTCGGCGATCGGTATGATTACAGATGTCTCGGGGCCCCCGTTGAACGAGATAGAACATGTAAAGCAGGAATTAATTGACCGCCGCTTCTTCGAACTACTCTTTTCACACGACACTTATTATTTATCTCTAAAACAAACTCGGCCTTTTACTCGTGCCTTTAAAAGCCTGATAAGTGAAACGTCAACGGGGGCACGCCTAATACCCCCTCTATTACGCAATTTTGAAATATTCCCATCTCCCCCCGTCTCCCCGCCCCACACTCGCGCTCGCACTCGCACTCGCACTCGCACGGATGCCTCAGCAGCATCGCTAATAAAGCCATTATGCTTGAGCACCGATGATACTATTGTTTACGTATTAAAAGATGGAAAGAAAAAAAAAGATAAAAATAAAAAGAAGAAGAAGAAGAAGCACAAGATGAAGAAGGAGGAGGAGGAGGAGGAGGAGGGAGGACACGGTAATTTATGTATAAATACGCGGAAAGAGGAATTTTCTCTATTTGCTTAAATTATATAAATATTAATAGCCGCTGAACGTTTCTGTAATATGAATCTCCGTGCGAGAGTAAAAATTCATGTAAAATTACAGGCCTCGCATGGAGGATGAAATAGTATAAATGATTCAATACGAATAATTTCAGGCTTCATTATAAATGCAGCGCATCATCCGCATAAATGGTATTCTTTAACAATGATTCATTCGTAAGAAAGTTCAAGATTACATGTGATTTCGTGTAATATTCATATATTATTTTCGAGGGCACGAGTTAAAACGGCAAAATAAATAACGACGTTGTCGGGATGGGGTGGGGGGTGGGGGGGGAAATAGGCCGCGTTAGCGAACGAGGCAATGATTTACAAAACAAAATTTCAAAGATCCTCTGTCGATACACGAAACGGATATTACGCTCGTTACGCAACTCTCTCTCTCCGCCCCTCTCTCACTCCTCTCTCTCTCTCTCTCTCTCGCAGTCGCCAACTCACTCTTTCCTTGTCCAACCCTTAGTTAATTTAAATTCTATTACGGCCGATCTCTATTCCCTCTTTTCTATGAATATTCAAACCGAGCGCGCGTACTAGACTAGTACCCCCTGCCTCCTACGGCCCCTGCCTCACCCCGTCCCACCCTAGCCCCAATAACCCCCTCCCGATCCACCGTCACCCCGCTCCATCCCATATCGATTATCCAAAGAATTAAATTAATACACTGCGGTGAGGTAGGCCTTCCTTTTCTCGAGGACATCGGCCAGTGGTCCCGCGGCCCACGGGGAACCGCAGTCCCCGCAGTCCCCGCAGTCCGAGGAAAGTCCCCCCCCCCCCCCCGATAACCCTCTTGAAGCAGAAAGCTCGTCAAGCCACGGTCATTTATGTATCACGTATGATTACGGTATGATTAAGGTATGATTCGGATGGAGCTGGCGACTCGTAAAAATTTAACGAACCACTCGTCCATTGGAAAAGAAAGCGAATTACGAAAGTAAAAAAAGTGTCAGGATCCGGATAATTTAATCGACAGCTCATTACCGTCGAGCTTATCACGGTCATTGGCCTACCGAGTCTCTCCCCTTGCTTTGTCGCACGCGAAAGGCCGAACTGTTCTTATAGAAACGTCATTTCGTACGTGGCCGTAAGGGGGGGGGGGGAGGTGGGGCAGGTGGGGGAGGGGGGCAGCGTAATTTTATTAGAGAAGAAAACTTTTTTAAAAAAAAAAAGTGTCGACTTTTCGATTTAGCTTCGGGGAGAGCGGGCGGACCCGATCGTAACACACTAGCGTGATTCACGAGTACGCGGTACGATCGAGTACGATCCGTTGGATCCTCTGGCCGTGCACACTTGACCCCGAAACTTCTTTATCCCGAAGAAATATTATCCGGGACAGCGGGACACATGGGGATTCGCTCGGTATCAAAATACTACGTAAGCCTTTACAATGGTATGGATTTATTGTGGAAAATACGTGGGGTCGGGGTGGGGGGGAAGTTGCTCGATTCGACCGCGCTTAAGACGCTCGGTATATAATCCATTTGGGGTCCTGGTGAAATCAAAAAGTCCCTCTGGCCTCCCTCCCCCCCAACCCCCCCAACCCCAACCCCTTAAGCCTATAAAATATTCAAAGAGCTAATTAGACGTGGCTGTTAAGGTTGTTAAGGATTAGTCCTAAGTAATAAAGAGGAGTACGGACGAGTCGATAAAGCTTTCGTCAAATGAAGCCGGGGATTAAGAAAGGATTATCGGGCGAGCGTTAAATTACAGCGATTCCCATGCCAGTCCGGCCGAACGTTCGTATCCCGTGGAGAAATTTATAGGGATCCGTGAAGAAATGTCAAGGCCAACGACGACGACGATGCCTATCCACTCTCTCGTACATCTCTATCTATCTCTATCTATCTATATGTCCATATGTCCATCTGTCCATCTGTCTATATATATATATATATATATTTACCTATCGGAATTATGGGGAGATGTGTTGGGCGTTGGATCGAGGGAGGCGCGATCCATGATCCGCCGAGTAATCCCCAGAAGCTCTAGACTGTATCGAGATCAACGATCCCGAACGTTAAAGGAGGGGGATTTATATGCTAGAGAGGATGCGATCGAAGGCCGATATTATTGACAAGTGGCCACGTGAGGTAATTTAATGGCCGCCCCGCGAATAATTATCGTCATAAACCGTCCGATTAAAATAATCGCGTGCGCGCTCGCCTCGCGATTATCTTACAGAGAGCTCCCATCACGGAGTCAGTCACCCCTTCCCCGGCTCGGCATTATTTATTTACGCCTCTATCTACACCATATCTTCTTGCCGTACGCGATAGCGATAGCGTACGATTATCCCGGAGCTCGTCAGTGCACGCTCGGTGT
Source organism: Ceratosolen fusciceps (assembly GCA_018883505.1). NCBI lineage: Eukaryota > Metazoa > Arthropoda > Insecta > Hymenoptera > Agaonidae > Ceratosolen > Ceratosolen fusciceps. The sequence continues at coordinate 567,347 of RCIC01000026.1, forward strand.
CTTTTCTTTTTTCCTCTTTCTTTCTTTCTTTCTTTCTTTCTTTCTTTTTTTTCTTTCTTTTTATATCTTCCGAGGCGCAACCGCATTAATTTCCGACTTTGCGTTAAATTGTCTGGCCGATGTGTGAAACTGTAAGAGTGAGTGAGAGAGGAACGGCCCCGATGAAGAGTAGTTCCGAGGAATTAAAGACTCTCGCTCACCCCCCCCTCTCTCTCTCTCACCCACCCACCGGTTGCCAGGGATTATTTGCACACATTTTAAAAATGCCGAGGCTTTGGGGTTATTAAGGGAAAGTAATGTGTAATACGGTGTTATGGAAGGCCAAGTAAGACGCAACGAGACTAAGACGAGACGGGAAGTCCCTCCCACTTTTTACTCTCTTCTTTTTTTTTCTTCTTCTTTCTCTCTCTTTCTTTCGATCGAGTTGCTCGACTTTAACGTTAAAGTGCATTAAAATCCTGGGATACGAGCACTCGTGTAACGAAATTTTACTTACCTTAAATAGATTTAAAGGCTTATGGGAATAGTTGGCTCCCCCCTCTCATTCATTAATGATTTATTATGCAACTCGTGGCTGTCGAGTGAAAATAACGAGACGTAGGAGAATGAGAAGGAGACGAGGATAAGGAGACGAGGATTAAAGAAGCTACGGCTGGTACTTAACTTATGAGTATTGTGTTTGCACAATCCCGGCAATTACATAACTTAATCATTTCATTGTATTTTCACCTCGTTCCACTCCCCTTAATTATTATATTAATAATAATTTGTAAGCTGCCGCTCGTTTTTTTCTACCTATCTTTCTCTCGTTCTTCCTTCCTCTCCTTCTTTCTTTCTTTCTTATAAATATATACATATACATACATGTATATATACACGATACTCATATGCGGTCTTTCCGTTGTAGCCTTACGGTTGTGAGGAACGCGATGTAGCTTATTAGAATAAGCGAACGATAGGAATCTGAATGAGAAATTATTTATACGCGAGGCATTTAATGTTCTCAAAGCTGGGGAGCTAATGTTTGCTAAAATGGTCGGCTGTGTAATAATGGAAGCGAATGGCGACGAGCGCCGGGACGAATAAGGCATGCTTTCGAAGGGGCTTTCGCGCTCATGCGCATCCCCGCGTCCTGCCCGGATAATCCTGGGAGGACTGAGCCGAAAAAGGGCAGCCGTGCTCATTACGCACGGTACCAATAATTATTAAACACCGTATATTTATTTATCAGGTGGCCTGGGACCTGGCCTGGGTCGGCGATTGGCCGGGCTCGGGAAGGGGACGCGTTAGCATCCTCTCATCCATCCATCCGTCCATCCATCCATCCATCCGTCATTGCGCGCAACCCATTGCGCCTCTATGAGGCAACGAATGAGGGATTTTCACTCGCTCCGTAACGCACTCGATTGTAATACGTTATCCGTAGCCTGGCCACGGGATATCGTCCACTTGCCGGGGAGCCTCTTCCGTTCTCCAATGTCCCCCTCCCCTCCACCCCCTCAACCACTCCACTCCTCTCCACCGCCGCCCCAATAACCCACGGCAATGCGAAAACGTCAACGTGACCCCAATCACGCCGCCCGTATCCGTAAAGAATCGCTGGATTTTTCGTTGGCGCGACTATGGCTTTCATTGGCCTTATGGTTGGGCCGATCACCCCGCGCTCCCCGTCCATTACGTGCCCGTTCGGTCACAATAAGGCGAACGCGCCGAAGGGTTGAAAATTGTCGTCCCGGCGAGCGAGGGACTGCGAAGGAATCCCATAGACACGGAGCAGTCCGGGTGGCGGATCGTCGGTAAACGTCGTAGATCCTGGTTGATCGGGACAGAGGTCGGCCGGGAATCAAAGCGCGATCAAGGCGTAATGAATCAAGGCGTCGCGCGTAGATCACCGAGCGCGTAAGGTCCGGGGCTGCCGTTAGGACGGGACACCGGCTAGATTAAGGAGTGATTATGCCGATCGCGAGCGCGGCCCTCCTTCGTCCCCCCCCCCTCCGTCCCAATAATTAATTATCAGCGAGCGAGTGAGCGAGGAAAGGCTCGGGCAAGCGTTGGTTTTCCTCGTAGCCGCTCCGCGTTGTTTGTGGCGAGGATGAAATCGGGTCTGACAGTACGACGAAGGCTGCCCGGGCATTTTGGCTATTATGACGTCGGTGGCGATTAACCGAGGCGTCAAGAGAAAAGTTAGTAAAGAGCCTCGCATCGCCTAATGCGAAGCCATGCGTTCTCGTCTCAGTCCGTTTGTTTCGCGACAGCGAATTTGCCTCGCCCCGTCTTTACTCCTATCCGTGATCCCATCCATCCCCCGACCCCGATAACCCCGCCCCGCCCCAACCACCACCATCTTTCCCTTGGTCCCCGATAACTACGAAGCTGCCTCAGGCTCGCTGCCCGGCCCATCGGGCCTCGCCGCTGTCAATGGCCGCCGGATGTCGAGGGACGGCGACTTCGTTAACTGTTTTTTTTTTTTTTTTTTTTTTTTTTTTTTTTCGTTAAGCGATCCCCTTCCGGCTCGGGCCGCTCCGCGAAACGTGTATAATTTACGCGTATGGACGCACGGCTGGTGGGCACACCGCGGCTCACTCTCATCTGTGGGAAATGTTTTATACAGGCGGCTCGTGTGTCCCCGGGGCCGCGAACCCGGCTGGGAAAGAGACCGACCTCTCCGCTGCCTTTTTTTTTTTTTTTACTGCGCCTCCTTATTTCCTCATTCGATGCATATCCGCTTAATCGACGTGACTTACTAGTCGCGGATGTCGCGGATGTCCTCGCGGCTTATAATGGCCTACCGCTACTTGGCTTTCTTTCCCGCGAAGCGAGCCCGGTCGGTCGGTCGGCCGGCCGGCCGACCGGCCCTCCAGATACCGCCGCCACCGCTGCCACCGCTGCCACCGCTGCCACCGCTGCCACCGCTGCCACCATCGCCACCACCGCCACCGCTGCCTCACAATAACCCCAACAACCTGCTTCGACAAACATCAAGAGCATTTAATTGGCCTATAAATATTACCCGCTTCTTTGCTTACGTATCCTTGCCCCATTATAAATAGCCGGGGCGGAATATTATATTTCTATATTAGACGGCGATGCGCGCGATGCCATATTTCCTTGTGCAATTACAGCGCGAGCCAAAGGCTTCTTCGTACCTCGGGGTTGCGGAATAAAAATCTAAAGTTAAGGAAAGCCGGAGGCTGCTTATTGCTGTGTGCGTGTGCTTGACGATGACGACGGGGGGAGGTGGAAGGAAAGGTAAGGAAAAAGGTTATTGGGGTAGAGGCGAAAAACAACTGACGGATATAAAAAAAAAAAGAAGGGGGAATAATCCTTATAATAATAATAATAATCGTTATAATAATTAATAATAATAATAATAATAATACAAATGACGATGACGATGACGAAGAGGATGACGAAGAGGATGACGACGAAGACGACGACGACGACGACGATAAAAATAAAAGTAAAGGAATATTAAAGGACGAATAAAGGAGAAGGTGGAGAAGGTGGAGGAGGAGGGGGAGAAAAATAAAAGGAAACGAGAGGAGTGAGAAAAAATTTGACTCGCGCCGATCTTATCAGACAGTTGTCTACTCAAAATTACCGCTGAAATTAATTTCATTTAATAACGCTAGTCGCGCATAAAGTTTTTTATTTTAGCCTTATTATTAAATATCAGCGGCAAGATACAAGTATTTTCTCAAGCAATTTAACCGTCGCATTATCTGATTACGGAGAATTTTGAAAGATTACCGCGAGACTCGGTTATTTAAAAATAGCGCTACTTTTGGCTCGAGATGGTAATCGCGCGGGCAATTCCAAACAGATCTCGGGCAATTAATTTGCCCTGCAAGCACATTTGATCGATATCCAATGGGACCTTACGTGCTTGGATGCGTGCCCCGGGGGGGGACCCGCACAATGCCCGAAACGTCCACGCGCGGCAATGCATTAGGGATGGATGGATGGATGGATGGATGGATGGATGGATGGAGAGCATCGCATCGGAGAGCGTAGGCGAGCGAGGCTGGACGTAAGCTGAGCGCGGGCACCTGTTGGTACGAGGAGGCCGGGAGTCGCGAACGATACGGCTACGCGAACGTCTTCGGGCGCTAACGATTACCGGCAAAGCTCGCGCGCCGGTATCACGGGGGGAGGGGGCCGTTATAAGCTTAACAAGAGCTCTCCGTCTCGCAACCCCAGTCATCGAGCCGAACCCCACAATCGAAAGCTCTACGTTTGGCGCGTGGCCCCCCGAGTCGCAGCCGAATTAATAAAGAAATAAATAAATAAATAAATAAATCGCTGGTAATAAAGGACGCGGGCTGCCGAACGAGTCTCGATGGCCTTCCATGGGATGTGCGCGCGGTACCCACTGCGTCCACCCTTATGCGCAACGTATTACCATACCGACGAGCGCTTAGCCTCTGTTAGCATGGATTTTTAAAGGGTCTTTAGCCACGCGTTTTATTTAAGCCGCTCGTGAAGCCGTGAAAATAAAAAGAAAAAAAGAAATGAAAAAAAGAAAAAAGAAAACAGAAAAAAGAAAGGAAAAGAGAAAAAAATTGGTGGGACGGGGGCGGGGGCGGGATTAGTTTAGGTTCTAAGAAACAGTGTGTATTATATTTAAAGTGTAGCAATAACAAAGTTATAATTATGATAAGTAGCTCGTTACGGTTTTCGCTGAGCGTAGAGTGCGAATGAGAATTAGAGGCAGACAATCGCTTTATATCCCGGCGAATCGTGCTCGATCAAAGTTATTATTAATTTTAATCACGAGGAGCTCCGAGCCTCGCCGGCCACTTAACTTTCCGGTTTAAAAGTCTCCTCGTAATAAAAAAGTTAGGGGATACAGGTACGAAGACACAGGTAGAAATCTTTATTAACTTTGTCAATTATTATAATGAGACGATGAGATGGCGTAGGACAATAAAGATTAAGAGAAAAAGCTCCGGGCGCTCGGGTAACCGAGTGGAATAACCGTAAAGAGGTGGACCGGCGGACCGACCGGCGGACCGACCGGCCGACCTCTCGCTCTCCTCCTCCTCCTCCTCCTCCTCCTCCTCCTCCTCCTCCTCCACCTCCTCGGTGAGGCTCTTCCGCGAATACGAAACGCGAAATCTCAGCGGCCGGGATGTCCCGTGTCCCCGTAACCGTGTCAGGCTACTTACTCGTCGTGTCAGCGCCATCGCCGAGCCGCGTCAAACCCGTCCGAGGGTCCGACGACCGCGACAATACCTCCGCGGCGATATTCCAAGTCGGGAGTTCCCATTACGGCTGATCCGACTCACTAACGAGCCTCTACGCTCTCTACGCTCTCTCTCTCCCCCTACGCTCTACTATGTACGTCTCTGTCTCATTATCGCAGCCGAATTCGCGCGCAGCCGGGAGAGCTCGATATAAATGCCCAGACTGGGGCTCGCGCCTACCGTTCCTCGACGAACGTTCCGGTCAACTCCCGCGGACACTGAGCCCAGTCCCTTGAGCTCTAGAGGTAGAGACTTCGCAGCCCTGACGAGGCTCGACGGGCCGCTTATTAGCGTGCCTCGGAGACAATGTCGCTCAGCCCCGTCGAAATGACGGGGGCGCCGAGAACGTCGAGACCGAGCCGGAGTGGTATCGCTTCACCCGGACCACGCGATCCCCGCTTCATTCTTTCCGCGTCTATTCTAGGATCGGCAGATCGGCCGGCTATTTCCGGGCGGAGGGAGGGTTATCGGGCTCGAGCCCAAGGATAACCAAGCCGCTACTTAACTTCCTTAAGCCCCGATCCGAGCCTCTTTCGCGTCGCACACGCGTACGGAGTGGGTGTGTGTGTGTGTGACTGAGTGTCGGAGGGAGATTGAGAGAGAGCGGCGGCGTCGGAGGGAGAGCTTAAGGCTCGGGCGGCTATTGGCCGAGTCTGTAATAAGATATCCGCGGATACTCGAAGCCCTCAATTGGCTAATTTGACGGCTGTTAGCGCGAGTAGTCCGCTTAGGTCATCCCGAACGTGATGCCAGCGCCGGCACCGCATCGGCCTGAATAATTTATTATAACTGCCTGTTTACGAGAATTGAGAATGATGAATTTAAGCCACGTCTTCATATCGTCATCACTATGCATTATGATGTACCGGCTAAAGTGATAATTTCGTAAATGAGCTTAGCGCACTCGTCAATGGGATAATTGAAAAATTCAAACTTTATTCTCCCATAAGCGGTGATTAGCAGAGCTCCCTTATTCGACCGACCGACCGGCAGACCGGCAGAGTGAGAGAGAGACGGAGAGAGACGGAGAGAGACGGAGAGAGAGAGGAGACGGAGACAAAGACGGTAGAAGTAAAAAGCCGTTTAACCAATTGGACGGGAAGGACGCTGGCGCGGAGAGATTTCATTGAGAAATATGCGAAAAATTGCGCTCTCACCCGTCGCGGATGTGTGCAATATTGCGATCAGCGATACCACGTGGGCGAGCCGCGCTCGTGTCGCGACGCTTCCGCCGAGTGCCACCAACCCGACAGAAATACACGGAGATACATACATCCGCGCTCGCTCCCTCGCTCCCTCGCTCGCGCACATACAGAGACAGAGAGAGAGAGAGAGAGAGAGCGACGGCGCCTAATAGATTGGCTTGTGTAGGTGGGACATGGGCATTTTCTCGACGAGCCGTCCCTTCGTCGCCGGGCCCGGCACCCCGGACGGACACCCGGCACCGGCTCTACGGATAAAGTTAGGCGTCGCGAGTTAGGGTGGCCGACGCCAAGTACGCCGCCAAGTACGCCAAACGCAGCCGGAAAGCGGTCTGGGGGGGGGGTGTGTGGAAAGAAAAAAAAAGAAAAAAACCTGACCCCTCGAAGACTCGGGCCAATTGCCGTACGGATAGCAAAAGCGCACGGGCTGTCAAAGTGGATTATCTCCGTAGGCCGGCTGAAAGGGAAAAGGAAGGGGCGGGGGTGGGGGTGGAGCGACGGCGACGGCGGCGACTCTCGGGAGAGTGTAAAATAGAAAGGAGACGATGCGCGACAAGGCTGTGCTACATTAAGAATGAAATAGGCGAAGTTGGAAGACAAAGTTTAAAATCAACGCGAGCGGTCCGGCTCGGGGAGAAAAGGACGGAGAGCGGCGAGTCGCGGCGCGAACGAGGCAGAAAATTATTTAGTCTGGTGTCGGCGGCCCGAGGAGGGGGCCCATGCTCCCTCCCCGACGGACATTAGCGGGAATAGAGGGTGGTGGGGGGTGGGGGTGTGTGTGGAGGTTGGCGGGGCCGGGCTGGGACGGGCCCGCAGAAAAGAAAATCCGCCGGATATCTCTAGCCGCGGTGGGGGGTTATTGGGAGGGATTGGGAGGGATGGAGGTGGGACTGAGACGTGAGGGAGGGGGGTGGTACGGGGACGAGAGAGGAATCGCGTTGCGGCCTGGCGTCTCCGACGCTTAAGCCAACAACGGGATGAATTACGCGTCTATCGGGCATGATTGGTCGCTGCCGAAACGCGCCCACGCACAACCAGAAACAAGAACATTCGTCTCGGGCTGTGCGGGCTCCCACTTGAAAAACTGTACGTCCGATTCCCCCGGGGTCCTCGCTCCCGACCCCCCTACTCCTCCCACTAGCGAGGCCATCTTATCCGGCTCTTTTGTCCACCGCGGCCCATTTGTCAAAGGCGATTTATGGCAATCGACCGCGAACCACCGACCGACCGACCGACCGACCGACTCATCGACTCTTCCTTTCCTCTCCCTCCCTCTCTCTCTCCCTCCCTATCGCTCTATCTCTCTCGTTGGTGCACGAGCACGTGTGTGTGTGTATCTCGATAACCACATCAAGCCGTCGCCCATCTTCGCCGGCACTTATTTTTGTCTTACTCTCCTTATGAGAGCCTCTCCCCTCCCCCCGGCCCCCCTTCCACCGGCACCCAGCCGCCCTGGCTAACCCGCCCGCCCGCCCGCCCCCGGTTTTCCCGTCAACTTCCCACTACCTGCGACCCTTAACTTTATTGCCTGTAATTGACGTTGATTTACAAGTTTGGCGAATAATAAAAATTAATGCACTGGACATTCGTACAAAATGAAAGCACGATCGAAGATCGCTGCGCTCCGTAGTGGCTGCGGTGGCGGTGGCTGAGGCGGTGGCGGCGGTGGTGGCGGCGGCGGCGGCGGTGTGGCGGTGGCTGAGGCGGTGGGACGAGGTGACGAGGGAACGAGGTGACGAGGGGCGGGCGGCGGTGGCGACGAGAGGGGCCGAGGGAGCGAAAGAGAGAAGGACGAAGGAGAAGGAAGAGAGAGAGAGAGAGAGAGAGAGGAGGAGAAAAATAAAGGATAAGGCAAAAAAATAATAGGCCGCATAAAATTTTAATTGAACATTAAGCCTGAAAAACGTTTTAAAATAAATTAAATTATTCTAAGGGACGAGTGAGCCTGCACCGACAAGTCAAGATTCAGCAAAATCTAAAAAGTCAATCGAATTCTTTCGCAGGGCCATAAACAGTCAAAAAGTCATATAAAATGGCGAGGCTTTTTTTCCCCCTCCGCGTAAGTAACTGCTCCGCATGCGTATGCGTGTGCGTCTGTCCGCGCGTGTAACATAGAACTTATATGATGGTAATCCAATCGACAGCTTCATAAAAGGAAACCATAAAGGCATAAAATCGACCAGTTCTCATCCCCCCCCCCCCCCGCCCCCCGAGCAACTCTCGCAACGCTCTCTCACTCTCTCACTCACTCTCACTCACTCTCTCTATAAGCTCGCCGAGGCAGCGACGAATACTTTACTATTCAAGCTCATCGCTCTTATTCGCATGCATAAAAGCCAATAAAACGGGACGTAAAATTAATAAATTCAAACGCAAATGTATATAAGTGTGGAGATGGGTCCAAGTCAAGCAAGGAGCTCCGTAGAATTGACAATCGGCTCGAACAGGTTCCTTTGTCTCTTAGCTTTATTTACGAAGACGCGGCAGCCCACGGATTGGTCAACGGGGTTATCGGGGTTATCGGGGTTATCGGGGTTATCGGGGCGGGAGGGTGTCGATACGCCGGAAAATCCGATCAAGGGGCACGATCGGCCCTCAAAACAATGAGCCTACCTCAACGAGCGACTATTATTATTATCGTAGCGTGGGGTAGCGTGGGGTTGAGGGTGGGTGTGGGGTGGGGGGGGGGAGCGAGGGAGGCCCCATCGGCCGAAAGAATTTACGGCTCGGATGGGGCCCACGCGTCTTTTTGATTTTTGATAGGTTCGCTAATTCATTGGGCATATAGACGAGGCTTTTATTGCCCGGGGGTCCAGCGATGCACGCGCGCTCTTTTAATGTCGGATCGATTTGGAGATACGCAGGCAATAAGCCTTTAATTGTACGGGATTCCTCATCCCCTCGGGACTCGGCTTTAACTCTTCGTTAAAGGCTACTCACCGGCTACGAGTCCAACCAACGCCGAGCGCCAACCAACGCCGAGTCCAACGACGAGTCGGCTATAAAACCCATCGGACCCATAAAATACATCCTTGGCGGGGTGGGGGAGGGGGAGGGGGGGTGCACTCTAAGCGCACCCGTGACCCCGTGTCATCGCTCGCCTTCTAAGCCTGCGCATTATTGACCCGACAACGCACGGAATTTTCTCGCCCCCCCAGCCCCAGCCCCAGCCACAATAAGACCCTTTTCGGCAGGTCCCCGTTTCGTCGCGCTCCCTCGCACTCTCGTCGAGTGCCCCGCGCTCGATCCTCCCACGACATTCAATTGACGAGACGCCCTTCTATTTATGGCTTTTCTAATCACTCGAGGCCAACTCGCTCGCTATTCTCTCTCGCACCCAATCCCTTCAACCTCAATTCCACTACCCTCGATACTCTCATACTCATACTCATACTCATACTCATACGCGCAGGCATGCATATCTGTATATATATGTATATATATGTATATATATCCGCAAACGAATGCGTACGCGTGGGCAGCTGGTAAATGGCTCGCTGGTAAATAAAACTTTAATTGCAAGAGACCGGCTTGCAATTGGCCGTACGCGAGAATGTTTGCATTTACGAATAAAGGAATCATTATCATTACCCGAGAATCGCGCCCGAACGTCATTAATTAGCTAGAAAACTGAAATAGTTTTTATCGCGGGACGCGGTAGGCTTTGGTTTTAGAGAATTTTTACAACAGAGCTGACGGTGCTGCTGTTGTTGTTGTTGTTGTTGCTGTTGTTGTTGCTGTTAACGCCGTCCAGTCGGTCAGATCGAGTCGGAGACGGATTTACGCTCTTATTCGTCCCTTTATTGTAACAAATCCATGTCGATGCAACAAATGCACATACGTACGTGCTTTCGCTCTTCCCTCGTCGCTTCCCCTCAACTTAACGGGGCAAGACAAAGAGAAAAGTAAATAAATAAGAAAATAAATAAGTAACTGGTACGTGAAAATCATGGGATAATTGTAAGCGGCCATTGTTCGCTCTTGACCATAAGGTTTATTTATTACCGTCGTCTCCATTACGGATAGAGTCGTATAATAATCAATATAATATACGTAAGCGCGGGCACTTGTTCGCAAACTGCATTCGCTGGCTTCTTGTACGCAATCGCCAGCGATGGACATTAATTTTCGTTAAAATTACACTGCGTTAAGTGATGAGAAGATTGCGGGTGGGGTGGGTGGGGTGGGGGGGAGTAAATCAGCAATTCCCAATGCATGTGGACTGCGTCCTGGTGCTCGGCGTGAAATCGAGAGGAAAGCTGCGCTGACAAAGTAATTCCAAACATCTGGAGCGCTTTAATTAATGGGGATATGTTTTTTTTTTTTATTTATCAGTCTTACTTCGCTCTTTCCTTCGAGGCTTGTCTTGGATTTTTCTCGATCTACGATACGCCGCCGCCGCCGCCGCCGCTTCGCTCGACTCCTGTACTTGACCTTTTGCTTCGATTCGCCGCCGCGACTCGGCCACCGAGTCATAATACCCGTCCGCCCCCCCCCTCCACCCACCTGATATCCTGGCGATGGTCAGCCAGGATGCTGCCGACGACGAGGGCCGCTGCTCGGCCGTACCCTCCTCCGGCCCCATCCTCTTCCTAAACGCGACCTCGCGAATAGACGCGGACAGACGAGGGAGGAGAAAAATAAACAAAAAAAATTAATCCGCTTGATCGCAAGAAGTCTGTAGAAGCTTAACGGGGGATGACGACGCGACTCGAGTACGTAGCCGCGTACGTAGCCGCGGACGAGGCGACTCGACCGTCCTTACGGGCACGATCGCGCGATACTTTGGTATTTATTGTTTTACGGCGAGCCTCGTGGTTTTCATGAGTCGGGCTCTTTTTGTTCCTCCCCGCTAGGCAATTATCCCGACACTGCGGCCGCCATCAATGAGCATGAAAAAGCAAAAAGTATCGCCGAGACCCGCTCTGTCTGTCTCTCTCTCTCTCTCTCTCTCTCTCTCTCTCTCTCTCTCTCTGTCTCTGTGCGTGTACTTATTATACTCGGGCGAGCTCGGATACGAGGATCGCGCTACGTGAAAAACGATGATGTTATTGGAGCGCAAAGCTTGCAATTAGTTTAAAGAAGATTTCCACGCTGCAGATGCGTCACTAATTGAACTCGAAACATCATTTGTATTTTTCACGTCAAACTCTTAATAACTATCCTTCTTCAAAGGGATTGTACTCGCCTTTGCAAATTGCCCCGGCGTAAATAGACGATAAAGATAAGGATTAATGATACATTAAGGACGGATCTGCCTCCATCCCTATCCCCCTACCCCTACCCCCCGCCCACTACCTCTACCGAGGCCCTCACCCCCACAACCCCCCCCCCAACCCCCAACCCACCCAATAACCCCCATCCATGGCTGGCCATTTCTCTCCTTAAAACGAGAACGTTGCGGCTTTGCAATGACGAATTTCCTTCTTACGTGCGCTTCGTAAGAACAAGAACAACTTGAAGCTGGATGAGTAGTAAAAGAAGAAGAAGAAGAAGAAGAAGAAGGAGAAGAAGAAGAAGAGCCGACTAAAGAGAAAAGCTCCTCGATAAAAAAGATGAGCTTCTTCCTGCCTCGGACGAGGCTCCCCGAGACTTTTCGTAAATGAGGAAGTGAGCGAGTGAGCGAGTGAGCGAGTGAGCGAGTGAGCGACACCGATACACATTACGTAAAATGAATAATATTATAATTGAAGCGAAAGAAGAGCGGTTATTGGTCTCGGGCTCGAAAATACCTATCGGGACGTCCTCCTCCATCGAAAATTCCAGGCGCATCCGTCGGCTGTCTGGACGCGCACCCAATAACTCGCAATTGCCTCGTTCTCCACAATAATTTACAAATCTAGATCACTAGTATTAATTTTATATCCTGCACGGAATATCTCGAAGAGCGAGCGACTCGCGTTCCCAGTATTGCGCAATCTATTTTCGTGTTAGGCGCTCGCGGCCTCTAACGCTCGGGAATTAATTAGTTTCACTACATTTGGCATGCGTGCGCCCTACCCCGACCCCGGCCCTACCCTGCCCTGCCTTGCCCTGCCCTGCCTCTGCCTCGGCCCTGCCCTGCCTCGGCCCTGCCCTGCCATGCCCCACTACCCCCCATGTCTTCGATGAATCGCCATTTCACTCTCCATGCAAAATTAAAACTTACTTTATTGAGCAACAGAATTGAAGTACAGGAAATCGTGAATTCTTTTTTTTTTTTTTCTTTTTCCCCCCAAGAATAGATATGAAAGTCACCGTGCGGGTTATTTTTGTTTCTGGAGACCTGAAATTTGTGGCCTCGTAAAATAAATTGACGTTTCTCAAAGCGATCTTAAAATTTTCTTCCAAGTACTACTTAAAATACCCTTTTTTCATTAATTAATACATCGTAATGAGTGCTGAGCTTGAGCTACTGCTTCAATACTCATTCATCCATTCGTTCGTTCGTTCGTTCGTTCGTTCGTTCGGTTCGCTTCGATCGCTTATTTATTTATTTATTTATTCGTTGTTTTTATTTAAAGCCAGACGCGATGTCAATTACATTCCCGATTACTTAAATTTCTAAATTACTTGTCATTTCGAATGGACGCAGACAAAAAACAAAAAACAAAAAAAGGAAAAAGGAAAAATAGGAAAAGGAAGGAAAACGGAATAATCTCATTACTCAATAGATTTCTATGAAGTAACTGGATTCGTTTAAGACTTTCGTTATCGCTCGTTTCCACGACTCGACGAATACAATTATTGCGATTATTATTCTTACTATCGTTACTATTATCATCATCATCACCATCATCATCATTGTTATTGTTATTGTTATTGTTATTGTATCAAAGGTTAAAGACTTTAAGGGTTCAAGTATATATAAAACGTATAAAGTAGGACGTTGCGTATTTCCTGCGATGCCACGAATCAAAATAATTATTTATGCTCCACTCTTACGTAAATATTTACATACGTAAAATGTTTCACGATAGAATTCGACGCGTAGAGATATAATTTTTCTTCCAAACACACATGCCCAATTAATTAGCCTGCATTTGAAAATGCATGAATGCTGCTGATTAAGACGTAGCTTGCACTTTCCAGCAATTATTTTTCCGCAGAAGGAGTATATTCGTCATTTAGAATTATCGAATGCACGAATGTCGTGTTTATTGATACTAAATTATTATCAAAACAGTCAACAATACAGATATGCATTTCTCTTTCGCCTTGTGTTAAAATTGCCTTTATTTTGAGAAGCTTAATTTTGGATTCATGGGACATTGCCGTACGACTTGTTAATATTATGCTACAACTTATATAAATACAAAATATTTTAGTTCCCTTCTTAGTTTCGTTCTTCTCCAGCTTCTAACCTCTCTGCTTTTTCTATATTCATTGTCAAATAACCACCAAATAAGCCTTTTCACTGATCGTTATCGTTATTATTATTATTATTACTATTACTATTAATATTATTATTTGGTATATTAGCTGGTATGTTGTTGTTATTATTATTTTCATCTGCGAATACTATAATATGTTTATGTATTAATTGTATTAATTACTTCGCTTATTTTTTTTTACTAATTCGACATTATCAGTTATTTAAAGTACTTAAGGATTAATTCGTTATTTTATTTTTTCACGTCAGTGAAAGTTTAAATGCCACTGGATGATGTACAGAAAGTTGTAAAAATGGAAAGTCATAAATATAATTCCTACTTTTTTTTTTTTTTTTCCCCCGACGATAAAGGAAAAAAACAAATGTAGCAAATGCCCAAGAGTTACTTGAGTTTCTTTTAATTGACTTTAAATATAAGAAGTTGTAGTTTTATTTTAAGCTTTGAGAAATCTTATTTTCAATAAACAAATCAGTTATTTTAATAAAATAAAATGGAATTTATAGGGACAAACGTTTTCAAAGTAAAAAATAGAAAGTCTGAAAATCCTCTATAAAATTATTATATATTATTTTTATATATTATTTTACGATACTCACGCAAATTAAGAATTATTATAGGTTGGCTTGGTAAATCTAACTGAAGGTCTGTCGAAATTGTAAATTTCTTAAAAATTTCCTTCACTCGAATTATTTTTATTAAAATGGCTTTAATGATTCCATCGTTAAAACGTAATATTGTTATTGTTATTATTATTATTATCGTCATCATTATTTATTATCGTCATCATTATTTATTATAATTATTGTTGTTATTATTATCATATGGAATTGCATTGAGAGTAGCGAAAGAATTTTTAATCGATTCGTGTTTTTAAATATAAGCAAATAAGAAATATATGGCTAATCGATAATTTTCGTTTTAGTATGTGCATTAAATATGGTTTTCAGTATAATAAAACGGTATTAAAGGTAATAAAATGGAATTTTATGTATCGAATTCATGTTTGTATAAAAAGAAAAGATAAGTTTGAATTACAATTACGATTGCTTTCCTTGAAAATGAGATTTTTATTAAACTTTAATTAGAGGAGGAAGGATAAAAGAAAGAATGAAAGAAAGAAAGAAAGAAAGAAAGAACGAAAGAAAGAACGAAAGAAAGAAAGAAAGGAATTATTGACTTTAATTTTTATTTTTATTCAGTTGACATTTAAAGAGAAGGAGGAGAAAAAATGCCCGTCATTGCACGCATGCACATTCTTAAGTAATGAGAATCGTAGACGTACGAGTGCCGCGTAGAAAACGGAAACGATTAATAAAGCGCATTGAGAATTTTTTTATTTCAGACGTCCGATATTCCGACTTTCGAGGAATTTTTATTGATTACGAATTATCGAAAGATGGCGGACATCGTGAGTGGATGAGGGAAAGGGTGGAAAGGGAGGACGATAGCTTAAGGCAGGATCGAGCGAATCATAAACAATAAAGAGTATAGCAAAAAGAATTGAGCGGGTGGGGGGGGGGGGATGGTGGGAGAGGGAAGAGGGGGAAGAGGGATAATTTATGGGCTGCAAAAATTATTGAGAAGCGACGAAAAGAGGGAAAAAAATGAGGCTTCGTGATTTTACGATGGCCAAAAGTGAGCGAGCCGACAGACTGGACAAAGATTTGTAGACCTATAAAGTTCGTTGACGATATATACATATACGTAGTTCGTACGTGGATCGTACGTAGATCGTACGTAGATCGTACGTGGATCGTAGGCTTATGAAAAATGAGAGTAGCCCGATTGTCGCGAATAAGAGTATGTATCGTCAAGGCGGAAGAAGGCGAAACAGCACCGAAACAGAGGAGAGGAGAAAGATGAAGAAGAACAAGAAGAAGAAGAAGAAGAAGAAGAAGAAGAAGAAGAAGCTATGCAAAAACGTTGCTAGGCCCAGACGTATCTGGCAATTAAAAATGGCAAATCGAAGAAAAGCCATTAGGGGGCGCGAGGTCGCGCGGGACGGAAGGTGGAGGTTGGCCGATAGCGCGTCTCTCCTCGGCGAGGCCGGTAGGTGACGGGGAGGCGACGGGACGGGGAGGTGACGGGGATTGCGACCGATGAGCGGCCGATAGGCGCGTAAGCCTCGACGCGCGCGCGCGCGCGCGCGCAGGTCTTAAAGGCCGCGCCGCGCTCCCAAGCTCCGACTAAGCCAAGCCAAGTAGTTCGAGGTCCGGGGCCGCTCGTTTCCTTAATCTCGACAATGATCGTCGTCGCGAGCTCCGACGTTTACGAGCTGCCCCGGGGAAGGCGATACGAGCCCGACGAAATACACCGGGGACATGTGGAGGACAGAGGGCCGAGGACAGAGGGCCGAGGACAGAGGGCCGAGGGCCTACCTACACTCACGGCTACCAACTTGACCCGCGCGAGAGACTTCCCACGGTGCGTGCGGGACGGGAGCCTCCCCTCGGCACTCACCCACCTCCCCCACACATACTCTCGCTCTCTCTCTCTCTCTCTCTCTCTCTGTCCATTCCACCGCTCGGCCGACCGGTCGTTCGGACGCTCTAATTGCTCTCGGCACGAGATAGCACTGTATCGGTAGCGCAGTAGCATCGGTACGGTCCGGCCAACCCGTGGCGGGGAGGAGGGGGGGACGGAATCCCGTCACGGATCAGCTCGCGTCCAGGTTCTGTACGGTAGCTGTCGAACGAACGAACGAGCGAACGAGCGAACGAGCGAACGAGCGAACGAACTAAATCGGCAAGGAATGCTCCTTGTGGATGAGCTCATGCTTACCGAAAGACCTCGTCCCCGCACGCGATATGTCGAAAACGCCCGGAATTCCCGATGAAATTATTGGGGAATAAAGTTTTTGCGATATTTCGAGAATAGAATAGGATATTCCGAGAAGCGGCGAGCCAACGGCTGCAGCGCTGCAGCGAATGGGGGGTGGGGCGGTCCGCCCGGGCGGGGGATGCCGGATGGTTATCGGGGAGGCGGGGGTGGCGGGGGGCGGGGGTGGCGGGGTGGGGGGTACCGGTAGGACAGTCGGATAGTGGGATCGACGGTCCCGAGGCGTGCTGCGGGCGGCGGGTGGCGGGCGGAGGGACCGCGGGGGCGGGGAGGTGAGGGAAACGGCGGCTCCGCGTATTAACGAGCTTAAACGAACGGAAACTAAGTGTCTCGGCGGAGTAAAATTAATTAATCGCAATCGTGGTCGTGATCGTGGTCGTGTACGTCGTCGTGGTCGTGGTCGTGGTCGTGGTCGTGGTCGTGGTCGTGATCGTGGCACGGTGAGGCTTACGTTGACGGTGTAGGTGACGGTGACGTTGACGGCGACGGCGACGGCGACGGTGACGGTGTCGGTGACGGTGTCGGTGACGGTGCAGTCATTCGCTCGAGTTTACGCCCGATCGTCGCCATGAAATCCAAGAATCTGTTGCCGTTCAAGATCATTTGGACGAGAGGATAAATGGTCGCTCTCGACTCGTTACCAACTTACAAATACATCCCCCGCGCCCCGCTTACGCGACTTTGGCCAGCCTGCCTGCCGACCGACTGGCTGGCTCTCGGTCACTTAGAGCACCTCCGGAGCACGCGCATCGCATATCCCGCCTCGTTACGCATTGATTTTATTGGCCCCCGGCAGGAAATTATATTTCTCATTATTATTGGCAGTAAAAGATATTCTTGGAAATAGGATAATAATTATATGAATTTTACGCACACTCCCCCATTAAGATTGGGATCTTATAGCTTCGAGGCGATCGCCGTTCGACGAAAATAAATGTCATCCTCGTTGTAATAATTCTCCGATCCCATTTTAGCTCGTTCTACTGCAAATTCGTGTTCCTCTCCGGGGGCAAAACTATTACTCCATAGCGGGCCGATACCGGGCTTCCCATGCCACGGTCCTCCCCAATAACCCCAATAACCCCAATAACCCCAATAACCCCACCCCAACCCCAACGCCACCGGTTTCACCTGTCGAGGTCGCATGATCATCCGACCATTCGAGCCCGACGCTCCCGGCGCGCTTGGCTTCCTCCTCGTTATAGCCGTCGTTGCTGAGCTTGCTCCGGCAGCCAGCCAGCCAGCCAGCCAGCCTCCCCGCGACAACGAAACAGGTAAATCGTTTGTAAGGGCGGTCTTGGGCCGGTCTTGGCCGACTAAGCGTGGGTGGTGATGGAGGTTATCGGATGGGGATGGGGCTACATCCACCAAGCGAGGAGGGTGTACTTTTCGAAGGTCGGTGGTGTGAGGTGGGGCAGGTGCCGTCGGGGATTAACCTCGTCCGGGGATGGGTATCCGCCATGGGTATCCGCCATGGGTATCCGCCGTAGGTATCCGCCGTAGGTATCCGCCGCGGGAAATTCCGTATAAGGCGAATACGCGAGTCGGGACGCGGGAGGGGGGACGGGGGATGGCGATGGCCTCACCGAGTCGTCGGTCGAGCCGCTCTCTTGGGAATACGGGATTGGTGGAGTGGGGTGGGGGGGGGGGTGGGGGTCGCTGGTTTTCAGAATCGGCCGGAATTAATTATACGCCATTATCATTTTCGGAATTGAAATAATCTTGCCTTTGAAATAAATGGCTTAATAGCCACGGCCCCGATACGATCTTGCGTATTCCTTGAAACATTTTAGCCGAGTAATTCCCGACACTCGCGCGTATATTTAGGGAACCGCGACTCCATCCCGGCTGCAAGATTTTCCATTCGTTCGGAGCTTTAAATAAATTATTGTTGCGTCAATCGCGGTAATCGACAGATAACAGCGACAGAAACAGAAACAGATTGAGACAGAGAGAGATGGTGAGAGCGTGAGAGCGTGAGAGAGAGCGAGAGAGCGTGAGAGAGAACGAGGGAGTGTGGCCAGGGGGGAGGGAGGGAGATGGCGGGATGGAGACAGCGGAGGTTATCGTCAGAGTAGGAAAAGGTAATTGCAGAGCCAACGGTAGACGTGTCGAAATGAGGGGGGGAGATAGAGAGAGAGGATAGAAAGAGCTCTTATCCTTGATCGGGCAGACGACGATGACTTAACAGCAAAAATTAATTGTTAAAAAGACAATCAAATGGCGATTCGGTAGTTCTCGGGACTGGGGAAGCGCTCTTCATTAGCCGCTCGTTCTCACACACGACGCGTGTTCGCGAAACTCCGATACGATCTCCCCGTCGGTTTCAAGCCAACGTGGAAAAAAAGGCCAAAGACGGAGAGGGAGAGAGAGCATCGAGTCATCGTCGTCGTCATCGTCGTCGTCGTAGTCGTCGTAGTAGTCGTCAGCCAACGGGTTTACGCGCCTCCCGGCTAAGCATCCAAAGGCGAGGGACTGCGGGTGTCGAGCGGAACCCGAGCACGACGCGTCCCGCTCCTCCAGGATTATTCCAGATTTACGGATGATGCCCGTCCACGGGATCGGTCTCTCCCCAATAACCCCGGGCTCTCGACGCTTCCGACGTGGTGGCTCTTCTCGGTAGCCGTGTCGCCTCCCGGTTCCAGTACCCGAGCCAGCGAGCTACCCGCGGCCCTTGCATCTCGCCCCAATAACCCCAATAACCCCAATAAGCCCCAATAAGCCCCAATAGTCCCCAATAACCCCAAGTGTCCGAGAGCGTCGCGCGAATCCGTGAAACCGGGGCCGGGGACCGAGAAGAGCGGTACCGAACTTTCGTCGAATTTGCCTTTTGGCGGCTTTTAAAACCATCGCGTCCAGGCAGCGAAAGTCCTGCAAAGGTGGCGACGGGGGCGGGGGGCGGAGGGGAGCCGCAACCGACTCCGGTTATTCCCTTACTTATCCTTTTTTTCTGTTTTTTTTTTTCCCTCTTCTTCCTCTTCCTCTTCTTCTTCTTCTTCTTCTTTTAACGTGTCCATAGGCATATTTACCCATATCTTACTTCTGCTTCTTCTTCGTCTTCTTCTTCTTCTTTATTTTTGCAGCTCGATTGCGAGTACCCTGAGCGCACACGGAATTCCTAATTAGAGCGCGGATAAATACGCGGGGCCATACGCATTTACATGTACGGGCGAGGGATCGCGCTCACCCGCTCAAGACGATAGATACGTACGCGTGGCTTTATGGCTGCGGAGTACGCGGAATCTTGGGGGGTGGGGGTTGGGGGGGTATTGGGTACGAAATAGTCGTGGAATTATTGCGATAATGCCCATTGGCCGGGCTTGCTAATTAAATAGAGGGGTTTTTTTTTTTTTTTTTTTTTTTTTTTTTGCGTCCGCCACGGCGAAATCCGACTCGAATTAAAACTTTTCGCGAGTTAATGGACATCTCCTGACAATGATCATGATTTGAGAACTTTTATTTTTAACGACTCAACGTTTTCTAAACTTGTTTATATAAACTGCAATTTTTAATGCCCTCCTCGCGTTTTATTTGTTTTAAAATAAGTCCGAATGAACGCAATAAAATTCCGGCCGAGTAAAACGTGTTTTTAACGCGGAGATTTACCAAAAAAAAAAATTTTAATTTTCAATTCCTTTTTACCCTTTTCTCTCTCTCTCTCTCCGTCTCTCTCTCTCTCTCTCTCTCTCCCCCGTCTCTCTCCTACGTCTCTCTGCCTCTCCTACGTCCCCCGTTCCCCGCGTGGGCCCCCGCCCCCTTTAAATTGCAGTTTTCAAAATGCACTTATTGCGCATAATGCAATTATTGGTACAATTTTATTAAACAGTTTTTAAATTTCAAAAGCTATATTAATTTTAATTCCTCGAAATGCCCGGATGTCGGGTATTCGCGGTCTGAGTGTACGGCGCGATCGTATACATAACAATAATTTTATTTCTTAATTAAAAGCATTATAAAAGAATTTACTCTGACATTATTCTCACGTAACCCCTCTTATCTCGTCTTCCTCTTCTCTCCTCTTCTCTCCTCGTCTCTCCTCTTCTCCGCTCTTCTCCGCTCTTCTCTTCTCCTCATTTCTCTTGTCCTTGAGTAGACGAACAATATTTGAATGGATGCCAGTCGATGAAATTGACTAAAACTTTGGGACTTGAGCATAATTAGCGCGAATTGAAACGCAGCTACGCACGTCCGTCTCTGTCGGTTTGAATCGCTCTCTCTCTCTCTCTCTCTCCCTCTCGTTTGATCACAATCTGAGGAAATCTTGACCGTACGGAGGATTATTACAGGAGACGCAACTATTGATTAACATAAAAATCCGAGGGGTCGATAGCTCTCGGCACGGCATTAATTATTAACTTCTTTTAACAGTATATCCAAATAAAGATTATAATATCTCTTTACGGCCTTGTTATAAATGTTTTCACGTAATTTTCTCTTTAGCGAGTTTTACCCGGCAATTTACTTGTTTGCGCGAAAAGTGGCCTTTCATAAAAATCCAAGGGGCAGAATGAAAAATGGTCTGAGAGAGAAGAAAAGCAACAACAACAACAACAAACAAAAAGAAGAGAGAAAACGCAAAATAAAGAGTAAAAATAAGTATGAGGATGGGGGGGGGGTGACGGGGGGGGAGAGGAAAGGCGGAGGAAGGAGTAGAAAGGGAAAGCGGCGTTAGCGCTCGGCTCTACTTAGCGAATGATTAGTATTAAAAATAAATAATTTGCAAGGCTCCGCGCCCACGTCTTCGTTTCTCTTTAATTTGTATTTTAGCGAGACGAGTATCCGTGAAGTTCGTTTCAATTAGACTTTGCTCTCTGCCGGCGCGGATACGAGCAGCCCCAAACGATAATTATTGAGTCTGGTAACGCGTACCTGTGCATGCATGGCAAAACGTTAAAGTACGCGCGAGCGAGCGCAGGGCAGGGCAGGGCAGGGCAGGGCAGGGCAGAGCGGCGGGCAAAGCGGAGGCTGGGACGGAGCATGGGGTTGGGCGAGGCGGCGAGGCGGGGGATTGGGACGGGGGGGGGGGGGACGGAGTGAAAGAAAAAAAAGGAAAGAAAAAAGAGAACGACGGGCGACGCGCTTTTTTATTTTAGCTAGACGTTCGACTGCGCTTCTCGGGAAATGCGCGGGCAATAAAATTACGCGGCTCATTTACACGAGACGGATAAGTAATTGGGATACCTCTTTTTCTCTTTCTTTATTTATTTCTTTCTTTCTCTCTCTCTCTCTCTCTCTCTCTCTTTTTCCCGCGGAGGGCCGCAAGGAGTCACGGCCACCCTTTTTTCGCCTTTGCTGAACCTTAAATGTCGTTCCATCTCTCGTAGCACCCCCAACTACCCCCCAATAACCCCATCCATACCCCTAGAACCATCACCAGCACCAGCCACCACCACCGCCACCACCACCCCACCACCCACCGCCACCAACACCCACCACCGCCACCAACACCCACCACCAACACCCACCAACACCAACCACCAACCGCCACCGAAATTAAAATCAATTGAGTGCCATGGGAGCTGGGAGTAATTTTAATTTACGGCCATTGTCCTTGGCGGTCGGTCGGCCGGCCTCTCTCTCTCTCTCTCTCTCTCTCTCTCTCTCTCTGTACCCAAAGCAATATTCGTTGTTGTAGGAATTCCGGGGAAAGACGGGAAGCGCCGGGGGCCGAGTTAGGAAGGGAATGGCTGCCGGGTTCCGAAGGAGCCCGAGAGCTGCTGGTACTATTGAAACTCGCAATATCTCCTCGAGAGGATAATAAAATTTTGTAATATAAAATCTCGCTACGGGATCGGCGACGCTGTATTCGGCGCCGTACAGTATGCAACGGGCCTGGAAGCGGGGGCGGTGGGGCGGTGGGGATTGCGATGCTATGCGATGGGATGGGGGTAGACACGCGAAGAAATGGAGTAGATGAGGAGAGAGAGAGAGAGTGGGTGGTTGGTTGGGTGGTTGGTTGGGTGGTTGGGTGGTGGGTGGTTGGGTGGTTGGGATACGAAAGTATCACCCCACGGAGCTCGTAGTACTCGTAAATTTTCCAAAGCTGTCGGTCTCGTTCCCGTGCCCCGTGTATTCCGTTGATTTAGCATTCAGCGCTTAAATCAATTCGTACAAGTTTGGTACTTAAGGAGCTAGTCCCGGGTATCCCGTGCCTAATACATAGCGCGGAGCAAGCCGGGCCGAGAGTACGCTACGGTATAACGGACCGGCGGGCGGGAGGAGAGCCGGAAAAAAAAGTCTCTCTCTCTCTCTCTCTCTCAATCTCTCTCTGAATCTCTCTCTGAATCTCTCTCTCTCTGAATCTCTCTCTGAATATAGCTCGGCGAGGATAGCGTGGAGCCGACGTAGAAGCTGCCGGGGGACGCAGATGGTCTCCCAGTCGCTCCCGGGCGTTCATTACAATTATCACGCGGCATCCAGCGGCAAGACCTTATTCTTCCTTGTTTTCAGTATCGTTATTCTTTCCTCCTTATCTCCCGGGGCCTCGGCTGCCCCTATCAATATCCACGGCTCTTCAATATTCAGAAAAAAAAAAATGTCACGGTAAATGTCTTTGGTCGTTAGATTGAGGACGTTGGATGTAGGACGGGATATGGGACGGGCTCGAGCGTCTCTCGGCCAACATCCGATGCGACGAGACCGCCGACGACGACGACGACGACGACGACGACGACGACTTTAATTACGCGCCCGGGCCTTTCGCCTCCTCCGCCCTCCCAATATCCTCGGCTTAGTAGTCCGCTATTAAATAAAATCCATTCTCCTATCGATAAAAGCGCGCAAATATTTAATGAAAGGAGAATTATGGCTCGGAGCGCAGAGCTTTAACCCGGGTAAAGGGGAGTAATTCACCGGGTTAAGGGAGGGGGGGGGGAGAAAAAGCTAACAAGACGATACTTGACACGATTCTGGCCTTAAGCCGGTGGAAGGGGCGGGGGTGAAGTGAAGTGAATCGAGTGAACTTACAACGACGTTATCCTCCCCCCGCCCCCCCCGTCCCCCTCGCTCCGTTGGAGAATCCGCCGGCTTTATCTGGCTCTCCATGACCTCAGCCACTGCTCGAGTCTCGTTATGCGATAAGCGATCGAGAAAGGACCAATTTCGGGGAGTCGGGGAGTCTCGGCTGGTGCGAGTCACGAGGGGTAGCGGGGAGTGGCGGGGAGTGGCGGTAGGGCAGCTACGAGAAATTTCGGGGTTGTTGAACTAGCTGGCGCGGTCCTGAGAGGAGAGAGAGAGAGGGTGCCGCTTACGGCTTAAGAGCGGCGACGTACTGAGGGAAAAAGAGGAACAGATGCCAGAAAAGAGGAAGTCCCGGCTAAGGGGGATGACTCGTGAGCGTGGCTCCTGAGGCATGGACGGATCGGCGGACGGGGAGGGGGACCGATAGATACTGGGGGATAAATACTGGGAGACGAAAGGCCAGCGGCAGCAGTCGAGGAGAGAAAGACAAATAGTAATTACGAATATATCTGAGCCGAGGATCGAAAGACATCGCAAATCTTTAACTGGTTTCCCGCCGTCGAGTCTTTCGCCACCACCTACCACCCTGCCTACTGCCCCCCGTCCCCCCCGTACCGCCACCCCCGCCACCGGCCGCCTTTCTTCAGCGCACTTTGCTTTGATTCGCATCCCCCCGTTGCCGGGCCTCGTTCCTCTTTATCGCCGAGATCGGAGGGTTCGAGTCTCCCTCCGGCCAGATACCCCCCCCCCCTCCCCCGCCCAACCCGCACGGTCCTACGTCGAGATTAACCCTCTCTTTTCCTCACCTCGTTTCGTGTCGAAAACTTATTACTAATTACGCTGGATATCTGCCGGATCTAGGGGATCGAAGGATGAAAGTCTTGGTCGGACCTCCCCGCTACCCGCCATCGGTTCCACTTCGCTCTTTGGCCCCGAGACTCCTTTCATTACTCCCGATGCCCCTACCTCACGGCCCCTACCCGGCCCCTACCCGGCCCCATCGTCGCCTTCGTAACGGCTCGGCCTTCGTTCGTTCCTCCGTCCCCCTTCGCGGTTCCCGTCTAACCCCCTCCCCCTCTAATTCTCCGTCTCTCGCGCTTCGATAATCTCTGGTAAATACACCGGTGATCCGCGCCGAGCTCGCTCTACGTCCACCCCCTCCCCCTCGCCGCCCCTCCCCGCCACCACCCCACAACCGAAAATAACCCCGGACGATCCGTACGCGATACCGGCCGTTAGGGAGCTCGTCGTTCTAATTAATCGGGTCGCGACGTGCGCTCCGAGGGAATCTCCAGCCCTACGTGGGTAGCCTTTGGGGCCCCTTCGGCCGGCCTTGGACGGGCCACTCGAGCGTCAACGAGAGGAGAGAGAGAGAGAGAGAGAGGCTTGTTTTCAGCCTCGAATTGGCCGCGCCGCCAATTCAGCGAACCGAACGCAAAAGTAAAATAATGGAATAATGGAAGAAAGCTCGCGCGAATCACCCCTCCCCCCTTCCTACCATCTCTCTCTCCCTCCCATCTCTCTCCCTCCCTCTCCCATCTCGCTCTATCTGACATCACCGGCCACTGTAACGTCCGCCAGGTTACAGTCGACGATCTTTATAACCGAGCAATTATTCTCTATTTCTCTTTGAATTTTCGACGTCCGGTCCACCTTCCCTAGATGCAAAATAGATTTTTACCTGTTGTCCGAAACGCGTAGAGCAAGAAGAAGAAGAAGAAGGAGAAGGAGAAGGAGAAGGAGAAGGAGAAGAGGAAGAAGGATACGCGGGCGAACGAGACCAGCGATTGTCCGGATGGCTTTGCCTTTTTCCCCCTTACGTTTTCTTTATACATTTCGACCCTGTCTCTCGGCTCTCCCTCTCCCTCTCCCTCTCCCTCTCCCCCTCCCCCTCACCCCCGCCAGCCAACCCCTTTCAACCCTGCCCCGCAAGGTCCTGCCGCTCGTGCGTCGCCGTCTCATGCTCCGAGCCGCTGCCTTTACTGTATTTTTCTCCATTTAATCTCTCCGGATCCTTTCTTCCTTCGGTAATATGCATTTTTATGCCCTTAATATGCAAATGACAGGAGAGCCGGTAATTCACGAGCGGCCGACGGCGAGCTTACGGATCGGTATGAAGCTATAAAGAAGGCCGACTTTACGGGAGCTTAACTGCCCGACGGGAACGCCCGCAAAAACAAGCCCACTGACCCTTCGGTCCTCGTCCCCTCCCCCCAAAAGAACACCCCTGTCGTCTGACGCGACGCTGCTGGTCTCGCGCGGGGGGCGGAGGGGGTGGGGAGGATCGCAGGAACTCCCGGAGCCAGTTCCTGTAGGTGCGTAAGCTCGATCCCCGGGAAAAGCCAATCAATCGAAATACCTTTACGAGGACCGTCGTTTGCTGGTGGCCGAGCTTACCCGGAGAAAGAGGCCGGCCCCTACGGCAGGTGGACTCCGGCCAGCCCCCGGTACGAACGTCCGTCCCCGTACACCCCCGCGCCGTTACTCGGGCGACTCGAGCGTAATAATCGCGGGCGTGGGCTCGTCTCTAATTCCGCGACCAACCCTTTTATATCGGGGGACCCTCCTTATTTGAATGGTCGCCGGTGGTTCGGGACAGTTTCTTCCTCGGGTCTCCTATCCCCATCCCCCCCGCCCCCTCCGATTGTGCTGCCTGAGCGTGAGCGGACCGACCCAGCCAGCGAGCGGATCGCTCTGCTTTTTCCTTATTTTTATCCAGCTAATAAACATCCTGCCGACCTTCGCCCCTTTTGTTGCCCCTCGTCCCTCACACCCACCCCCGCTCTCTCTCTGTCTCTCTGAAATCTACCTCATTCTGTCACGGTATTACAGGTTCTCCTACCCAAACTTGCCCGTTGTTACATTTACTATCTCTTTACATCTATTTCACTAATGCCCATTATAGTTTCGAGCTACAAACGTTGCTTAACCTTTAAAACCCCGCTTCCCCCCGCCCCGACATTACCTTAATGCAAACAATAGGCATCGCTTTAACTAATTATCCCGCTTTAAATGCAAACTTCATAAAACCAACATAAAATTACGTAATTATTATGCCGGCGGATCGCTTAATCCAGAAGCGTCTTCGTTTTTAATGAAATTCAAATGCCTATTAAAAAGATTGCCAATTAATTCTCTACACCTGTTGGATTAATCAATCAATTAATTGTATTAATTGTATTAATTGTATTAATTGTATTAATTGTATTAATCGGATTAATTGTATTAGCCGTGTCAACGTTTAAAAGACGAAGAGCTAATAAATAATAATGAGCAATAAAAAGAATGAACGAGCGAATGAATGAAGCATTGAATTTAACTGGAGGTAAATAAGGGAATCGATGAGTGTATAAAAGTACTTGACAAGTTATTGGTTATCGCATTCAATGCATTTACATGGGATTCACCCCAAACGCGCCGTAAAAATCACCCCTGACCGCAGCCGTACGCGAAACTGCTGCGACGAGAGGTAGGGAAAAAAAGAAGTACGTTCCCTGTCGATTGAAAGAGAGTTAAAGAGAGGTAGGGAGAGTTTTCTCTCGTCCCCCCGCCCCGAACCTCCGCCCCATGCCCATTCAGGGGCGTCGGCAATCACCTTCTACACAAAAAAAGAAAGTCGAGTGCGCTCAACAAGTGTATCCTCGTAAAAAAGGAAAAAAAAAAAAAAAAAGTAAAACGAGCGTACCCTGCCCATTTTCATTGAAATTTGGAATCAATAGCCTGTGAAGAGTCGGGGCAATCTGACAAATACGCCCAGATTGATTGTTTTGCTTACTTTAACCCATTATTTATGGATTCTTCTTTTTTTTTTTTTTTTTTTTTCAAAACACGTTGGCCGACTGTTATTTTTTTTTCTTTATTCTCTACCTCCAAAGCTTTTGCATTATCTACTATTGCATTATTTTCATTCTTATGCATATGCGTTTATTTAACTGATCTTTTTGAAATTAGTATTTCTATTTATTATTATTTCGATGTGAAACCGTGCACGGAAAATAAATCCCAATATTATTTAACAAGTTTCAATAACAACGACAACAACGACAACAATAATAGTGACAATTAAAGCTTCAGATTAGCGTTGAATTTATTCTTTATTTATATAAATAAATAAATAAATAACATTCTCTCTTTCATCGGAATCGTCATTGGAATCATTAGGAATTCCGGCAGCCTATTAAATATCACATACGACGTTCATTTAATGTCAAATCAATATTTTTTAAATATTATGAACGTAAGTGATATATATATATATATATATTGTTATTTGGGAAGGCGCTTAATCAGCGTCGGATTTATAAATAACAGATTACTCGAGTCATTTTAGTAAGGCGAAAAATAAAAGAAAAGAAATAAATAAACAAATAAATAAATAAGTAAACGAATGAAACACAGAGAAGATAAGCTTCGTAACGTTAACGCGTAGATAAATAGAATTAATTGTTCACGCAGACCCAAAATCGAATGCCCCCCCCCCTTTAATGCAAAAGCCATTTCATTTAGGATTTATTAATTGTTCGGCCATTAATTAAAAAAAGCTTCGACTTTACGTCGTTGTCGAAGTCGCATCTCCGCATTTCTTTTGATCTTACGAATGTGCGATGCATGCAAAACTTTGAGTAATATCTATTTCACGAGGAGCATTCGTTTGATCAATTGGCTCGGTCCTCCTCGCCTTTTCCTCGGCTTATAAAATTTCCAAGATTCCTCGCCAAGATTAATTTTAATATTAGCCGCGCAAAAATTCATTAAATGCCATTGCAGGCGAAAAAGAAAGAAAATGCAAAAAAACGCTCGTCGTGCATAATAATATTATTCTATTTCTGTATCAATAATAATCGTTGCTGACTAAGCTTTTATTCGATTTATTACTATTATTATTCTTATTATTATTATACATCTTAATGCACGGCACTCGCGTATCCATTGAAATTCAAATAATAAAGCTCCGATTGTTGTTGTAATTCATCGTTCGCTCAATTACATTCGTGTTTTTATTAATATAAATGTAATACGACATTATTATTGCCTTTATGCTTGGCGATTGATCCGAGTCCGTTAGTTTTATCGTCAAATATAATTTTTCTTCGTCCATTTTAAATTCCCTCTAAATAAAGAAAATGACATTTTATTATTAAAAAAAAATACATACATACTCGAGCTCCGCTGTGCATCTCTACGGATTACCTTGGCAATGCACGAGCAATGCACGATGAGCCTAACTTTAAATAGGCGAGGAAATAATGTCCGGCTAATGGTAAAAAAATATTTATATCGTAATATCTAACGCTGAATGTGTTAAAGTAAATAACTTTTCTCTTCAATTACAAGAGCTTAACGAACAAGTTACTTGTTAATCGATCAATTTCAACAATAAATTAGTTATTCTACAAGTTTATGCTTCTTTTTTTTTTTTTTTTTTTTTTTTTTTTTTGACATTAACGAGTAAGATGCTTTTGCCCCGGGAATTCTCAAAGTAATAATTATTTTTACTGTTATGCGGCACAGATGTCGGTATCCCTACGATATGATAATTACATTTTTTTTTTTTTTGTATAATAACTCAAAAGTGAATCATTATCCTACTTAATACAAATAGTAGCCAATATAATCTAAGGATTCTCATAACGATAGGATCATATTCGTATGTATATATATATATGAATATATATATATATGTAAACAGCATTATGTATAACGGCGGTTAAATAATTAATAAAATTCAGTGGTAAGACGAATGAATTGTTGTGTAAAGCTAAAACTGCAACTTAATGCTAAAAGTATAGTAGGTAATGTAAGAAGAGTTTATACTATCTGGACTCCTATAAGCATTGATCTTTTGAGGTGGATTCGAGTTACAGTCATAAAAAGGCCGTGATAAAGGGAAGGGAAGGAGCAGCAGCCCCGCACAACCGCACAAGAGACAAGCAGTCACTTATGATCTTCACAAAGCAATGCCATTCCCGTATACGTATATATACTCCTGTTATGACGTTTGATCTTATCTTGACCTTCAGGTTTCTCGTACGAGAAAATTAATCAGAATAATGTAACGAGAAAAATAGCGCTTGCTCGCAAAAAATTAAAACAAAAACAAGAAACAAGAAACAAAAACAAGAAATAAAAAACAGAAGAAGTAAAGGATAAAATAAGTAAACGAGCGAATAAGTATGTGAATCAGTAAATAAACAAATAAATAAATAAATAAATAGATAGATAAATAAATAAAGCAAAGAAAGGAAGAAGGACGATGATGATAATAATAATAACAATAGTAATAAATGATAATAATAAATGATAATGATAATGATAATGATGCTGTGAAGCAATGAGAAAAGTTGAAAAAGTGAAGGAAAACTTGTTTTTCAATAAAACCGCGATTAAGCTCGATGGTGCTTCCCGGCTCGTTAATCTCAATAACGTATGATAATTTAAGGAGTCAAATTTTACATTTATTAATTTTCACTGCTTCGGCAGTTAAAAACGGATATTGAGAAAGCAGAGCTCGGCATTTATTTCCAAAAAATTAAATTCATAAAACTTAATAACAATAAAAAAAGAAATATTACGCGCGCGAGCCTTAAGTGATAAGGCTTTTGGTTGTAAAATAAGAAAAAGCTTTATAATAATGACACAAGCATAAGATCGTAAAACAAGGATAAGTGTATTTTTTCTTATTCTTCTCCTTATTCTTATTCTCCTTATTCTTCTTCTTCTTCTTCTTCTTCTTCTTCTTCTTCTACTTCTACTTCTTCCTCCTCCTCCTCTTCTTTTTATCAACCACTCTCTTGAAGTTTAATTAATTAATTAATTAGTTAATTGACTTTATTAACGTTATTTAACGTTATTTAACGTTATTTAACGTTATTAATTTTACACTAGGAGTCGAATAATTTTAAATCGTTAATGGGACACGCGGACCAAGCGAGCTCAAGTTCGCATTAATTATATTATAAGAACTGTAGCAATGCTTTTATATAGGTTTAATTATACCAAGTTAACATTGTCCATCATTTATAATATTTTTTATCTTGCCGGTGTTGTTATTATTATTAGTTTCACCCGTATATCATGATAAATAACATTTTTATTCCCCAGGCTTAAATTATGCCAATTAATTAATTAATTAATATTAATTCGCATTTAATTTTGTTTACCGTCAAGTTTATAACTCAAAGGTCGTCATCGAATAAGATCATTAAAAAATTATTGTTGCCAAGGTAGAGCAATAATTTATTGTGCGCCATATTGAAATTTTTTACGCTCTTTTTGCCCTCTCGTCACCGTATCCTCAATAATTTGCAATATCTTTCGTTATTACGTTTATTTAATTTGCTCATCCCGCGATAGTATTGAGCACGCGCCATCATTATAAGTAACCTTCAATACTAAGCTTAGCAATGTATTTAGAATACAACACGTATGCGTGGACGTATACCGATACATTGCATTGAGTAAATTAACGAGAACAACAGCAACGAGAATAACGAGATTAATGAGAGCGATGAAATAAGAGAGAGGAAAAGAGAAATTTTGTGGGTAAAGGTTATTGGGGGAAAATTGTGAGAAAGTCCGGCTGCGGGACGTGGCCGGGAGCAATCGATAAAAATTAAAGCGAGAAGCGAATTTAGAAGAGACGCAGGACCGCTGGTGAAGGAGGATGAGGATGAGGAGGACGAAGGATGAGGATGAGGAGGGGGCGCAAGATCTTTCCCAGAAGTTTCGACGCCTCTATCTCATTTATAAAGGCAGGGCGCATTGTGAGTCACTCGTAAAACTCGCACCTCCATTCAGGCATCGATAATATATTCCCCCACGTTTCCTTTTTCTTCTCGGCGAGCCGAGTAATATTTTCCGACTGCGACCGTTAAGAGCCCCCCTCCCCCCCCCGACTTCCAAGGCGCGCAGCAACGTCTGGGCCCGAGCGCCTCCGCTCAAAGGGCACATTAATGCATGTATCGCTTACACCGCCGAGGCCTACAGAGTTTCGTTTACACGTATACGAGCGAGTACCTGTAGCGGCTCCTGTAGTGGACGGGGGACGGTGTGGACGGGGGCCGTGGGGGCACGCGAGTACCTGAAAGACAGAGAGGGAGAGGGAGACGCGCGTGAGAGAGAGAGAGAGAGAGTGACGCGAGGGACTGTAAGGGCGTGCGAGGTGGAGGTATCGGCGGACCGCCGACACATATTTGCCTCTACCTTTTCACGGCCTCGGCTCGGCTCTACAAACAAATAAGACAATGGAGATTATTGTTACTCTAATCACTCGCAGCTTCACCAACAATTCCAGCACAGCTGTTTCCTTGGAAATTGATAACTTTGTAATATGCTTTACAAGTCAATGCTTTTTTCACGCGTCTCACAGGTGTTTCTTGATAAAAATACCCGCCCTCCCCCCGCCCCCGCCCCAATAACCATCGCCCACGTTCATTATCTGTCTTGGTTTCTCACCATCCTGACCCTAAACGCCGTCGTCCCCGTCCCCGTCCCCGCCACCGCCACCGCCCCGCCACCTGACCGCAATGGGACGGATGCCATTCGGGGATCGAACGAACGAAAAGCTTTTACAATACAGGTTTGAAAGAAAAATTCCTGACAATCATTGACAATGGCCACGAATTTCTCCATAGATCTGGAAAAACTTAAACGTTCTTTGTTTTTTTTTTTTGTTTTTGTTTTTATTCTTAACCGAGCTTCGTTAACAGACAGTGAATTGTAAAATTTAATGGCCCCAGCCTGTCTGTCTGTCTGTCTGTCTGTCTGTCTGTCCTTTAATTTCTATAACGTTCCTATATCAATTCATTTATACGTAATTTAATATGAATATTCATAGGCATGGAAAGGTACATTTATTAAAGCTGCGGAATCATTAATCACGTACACACAAGTGCTACATCAAAATGGACAAATTACTTTTTTTTTTTTCCCCCACATGCTCCCTTCGTAATTAAACGCGTACGTTTGCAAAATCCTTTTAACTATTTAATTAGGGCGCCATCTTCCCCCGGCCGTTGTTGTTGTTATTACTATAACTACTACTATTACTACTATTACTACTATTGCTATTGCTATTGCTATTGTTATTAATGAAAATTCCATTATTGATATAGTCGCGGTACGTCTTTCTTGTCGTTCTTGTTATTAATGTATTTATTATGATGGCTCGCGGTAAGAGATGGAAAAGCGTATGCGACGAGCATGAGAATGCGTGGAGGCCGGGGCTCGTATATGGGTTCGGGAGCGTACGGTCGCGCGCGATATTGAAAGAAAACGTGCGAGGGAATAGAATGCATCGCTCCTCTGGGATTTCGCTTTTTTTTTTTCTTTTTTTTTTTTTTTTTTTTACGTCACGGCTCTCATCAAATAGTCAAAAGTCGATATCTGCCTGTCCCGCTTTCTCGTCTCGTCTCGTGGCTCTGTCCTTTATACGTTGTTGGCGGTGGGGCAGGGGGTAATGGATACGCGCGTAGGTACACGGGACGAGACGGAAGTGCGCGCGTCGTTGCACCCTGGCGGAGAGCGCGCGCGTCGCACACTTACGCCGAACGGAGCTCGGGGCTCGTGAAATTCCGCCTCATTGAAATTCTACTTTCTAGATAAAATAGAAACGCCGCCCTCGTTCCCGCTCCCTTTTAACTTCGGGCTTTTAATGCTTTATTATTGGCCAGCTTGTGCTCTTTCTGAAAATTGACATAATCAGATATTACCGTGAGCAGCCCGTGAGACCCCGAGACCGAGACTGTGAGACCCCGAGACTACGCGCGAGACTGTGCGCGAGAGAGAGAGAGAGAGAGAGAGACCCCGAGTGACTCGACTTTTTATTTCTTTTCCTTTTCTTTTCCTTTTCTTTTCTTAAAACGTTTTAATAATTTCGCCCGATGGCTTTGTCCCACGCGGCGCATGCACGTCACGTAACGTGCAATTACGCGATTGTCGATTCAATACGATAATTACATGCATTAGCGAGACGATAATTCCTGGACTCGAGTGATTAAAGAAGAGGCCTGATGACGATTCGACGGGCTCAGGAAGCCTTAGGAAAGTCAGGAATTCTATTCGGGACTAAGTATTTAATGCGCGGGAACGGGAGCGGCTCGTGCACCCGACCCTAACGTAGGATTCTTCGGGATCGGAATAATTATCGGGGATAGATAGCGATCGATCGATCGATAACATGAAAATTCCTGATTATTAAATAATTCGATTGAATTGAATTGAATAAAGGATACCGGGACTACTTAAGTAGTCGGGCAATCATTGGAGTCTCGATGGACAATCGATGGTCGGGCGTGGTCCCGACGATGGTCCTACCCTTTGGCTTCGGTCGCCTTCTCCTCCCGATAATGGATAAAAAAAAATAATGATAATTTCAGTCATTCGACTTGATAAAGTCAATCGAGCTAAAGGGTATAAGAGCATAAGAAATACGGAGTGCGTAGCGTATGGCCGTACGTAGACGTAATGAATTAATTAATTTGCGAGGGCTCATTCGAGAAAAGAAGGGCATTGTTCGGGGGATCGTGGCAAATCTCATTTTTGCGAAGCCAAGGGCCGTCGGAGGGCATTCGCGGCAGCCGAGGCGCGACATCAAAGGCGCCCGCCTCGCCGCACCTCCGCCGCCGCACCTCCCCTCTCTCTATCACTCTCTCTCGCGTCTCTCTCGCGTCTCTCTCTCTCGCGTCTCTCTCTGTCATGTCCAAGCGAGGACGGGAACAGTGACGGTACGGGGGCCGGTCGCCCGTTCTTCCGGCACGCTTTCTTAAAAAAACACACACTCTCTCCCCCCCCCTTTTTTTTTCTTTTTCTTTTTTTACTCTTTCGAGAGCGGGACTTAGCATCAGGCAGGGGCAAGGAATTCGGACGCTGGCCGTACTGGCGCGTACTGACTGACGCCTCCTCGTCCAAAGAGCACGGTCCTCGTCTCGTAGCGGGTACGCCGATAGCCGGCACCCTGGGCCGTAGGGAGAGGGCGCGAGCTCCTAACCCTGGCCAGGTGCACACGGTTACAAACTCCTTTTATCGCTGCGCGGCTCCTTAGGATAGTTTGCCGGTGAAAAGCGGCTGCGTCGCATCGCCCGAATTTCCCACGCGAGCTCCTCACCAGGTATGCCTTTGACTTTGTCATTCAATATCACGGCGACGGTATGCGAGAGCTTGGCCTCAGCGGAAGCTCGGCAGCGGCGATCGCTTTGACGTTGGGCTACGTTGGGCCCTCCGGCCCTCCAGCCCTCCAGCCCTCCAGCCCCCAGCCCCGCCCCCACCCGTGTCCGTGCGTGCAAACGTGAAAACGTGAAACGGAGACGATGCGCCACTCGGCTTTTATCGCCAGACATCGCCGAGGCTATCCCCGCTATCCCCGCTAACCCTGGCACTTTGTTGGCTGGTTGGCTGGCTAGCTGGTTGGCTGGGGTGGGGGTGGGATGACGCTGGCCGTTCGATTATCGGCCAGATTGACTGGATTCGTTCGGTAATCGGAGCCTCGACCAAATCGCCCGGGCGATATCACGAAAATAATAAAGAAAGAGAGAACGAAAGAACGAAAGAAAGAAAGAAAGAAAGGAAGGAAGGCTGGATTTTGTCGCAAAGTCCGGATGACGATGGCGATGGCGGCAGGGGGTGACGGTAGGAGAGACAGAGAGAGAGACAGAGAGACAGAGAGAGAGTATATATATATATATGTGTGTGTGTGCGAAGGTGCTTTATGTTTTAAGCCATAAAGGGAGCTTAAGAAATCGACATTCTCACAGCTATATAAGATCGTAGATAATATAAAGTCTCGGCCGTTTACAATTCTCAACGACATTTTCCTTGAATTCGTCGGAGCGATTTCTCAACGACCATAATTTCGTGAGGAAATGATTGCATTCGAATCCGAGTGGAAACGTTACGATTACACATCGTAAATACGCGAGGATGCACTATAAGCCATTATTTCGTACTTTTCTTTGCCTTTCCCACAGAAGTCACGATTTGCGGTCGCGCTTGATAGCCCCGCGCTTCGGCGTCTTACCCCCCCCCCCACCCCCCACCCTCTCTCTTTCGCTCTCACTCTCTCGTCTCTCCGCGACCTCCCTTCCCGCCACGGAACCCGTTCCCCGGCACGGGCGCGTTCGCTCGGCCGCTCGCCCGCTCGTTTACTTCGAGTTCTCGTCCCCCGCCACAATGGCTGAGCCGACACATTGAAAGGACTCACTCGTACGCTCGCTCGCTCGCTCGCTCGCTCACTCCTAAGTCTGCCAAGGCGCACGCATAAATTAAGCGATGGGAATTCACTTGCACGCACAACCGAGCTCCTCGGCCCTCCGCGGCCCCCTCAAAAGCCGCATCCCATATCCAGACTGTGACGGATACAGCGCATTCCGTACTAATTAAATATTGTTATTATTTCGAAGGGACTCGGTATGCTTATACCCAGTCGAAACGATAACCCCAATGACCCCAATAACCCCAATAACCCCAATAACCCCAATAACGGACGAGAGACTTTTACGAAATCTTTATAATAATTACCCGCCCCCGCCCCTTACCACCCCTTTATTATCGGCAAATTCGTTAATTTTCATCAGGGACCGTTCATTCGTCTCCCTCTCTCTCTCCCGCTCTCCCGCTCTCTTAAATATCTCGAAGGGAGGAAGAATTAAAGGACGTTAGAATTAAGAATCGCGCTGAGCCTGAAGACTTAAGAAAGAATTTACGAGCTTATCTCGTGGCACGTTCGCAATACGTCCGTTCGTTTACAATTGCTCGGAATAAAATTGAAATTTATCGCCGTTCCCGGTCGAACGTCAGTAATCAGGAAAGAAATTTCCGTGCCGACAATCCGTAACTGTGAGCGAGCGAGTACGGATAATTACCACCTATTCACCTCGTGTAAAAGTCATGTTATACGTATACATATATATAAAACAACAACAACAACAACAAAACAACTAAAGAAAGAGAAAGAGAAACAAAAATGAATGAAAAGAAAGTGAGGAGGAAAGAAGGGAGGGGCCGAGGTGAATGAAATCTTTTCTATGGAAATATCGAAAGTTTAATAAAGTCAGCCCTGCTGATGGCACGTTAATATTGCGGGTAAGCAATGCGCGAGGAGTGAGGAGTTTTGAAAATGAGGAAGGAGGGCGCGGAGGAGAGGAGCCAGTTTTAGAGGAGTCCGAACGTCCGATCCGGGAACTCGACTGTAATGAGCCCAGCCTCCTCACAACGCTCTCTCTCCCTCTCTCACTCTCTCTCTCTCTATGCGAGTCTCTCCATCCCCCCTGCCCCCCGTCCCCCCTCTCTCTCTCTCTACCCCGAGAGGAGGAGCATAAAAGGAAGGTAATTGCAGTGGCGCGGTAGCGCAGAGATCGGTTAACGGCTCGGGGCCCGGGGCGCGCGGGAATTGATGATCGGGCAAAACGCATCGGGGCAACGAATGGGAATTACCGAACGGAGGTGGGGCCGGAAGGTCGGTAACAGCGGCTCGGACCGATACCTCTTTTTTCGAGGGACAACCGTATGCGGTAACGGGCCACGGCCCCTCCCGTTACCTCCCGAACGTTCTCCGATAATGCCGAGTGCCTCGACCGCAGGAATTCTCCGAGCCACCCGCGACTGCGACCTGCGACCTGCGACCTGCGACCTGCGACCTGCGAGCGCTTCCTCGACGAGGTACCGCCGCTCCCACCATCCACCTCACCACCAGAGCCCGAGCTAACGTACGCTCGCATCCGGCGCGCGAGCTCTCCGCCTCTATCTCTCTCTCTCTCTCTCTCTTTTTTCGGAAGTCTGACGCCCTGTGTCTCCGTGGCTTGGCGCCTCACTCTCACTCTCTCTCGCTCTCCCTCTCCCCGAGGGTAGGAAGGTATCCGGGGCTCGACTCCCCTTACTCCCCTGGCCGCCGTCCGGCCGCACTTACTCAATTGATGGGCTGCGTAATACCGTAGACGTATCGCGTTGCGTAGCCGCTTATACGGACGCGCGGGGGGGGCTCGCGCACGCGGTTATTGGTACATATTTCATTGTCTTGGCGGGAATCGTGCAATTGTCCGAGTGACGGAAGCCGCGAAATGGCCTGAATATTTCTCCTCGTCTACGATAACGTTAAAAGGCCCTTTCAAGCGCCGTAAACGTTAATAGTGTGTTTGTCATTACCATCGCGTTTACATCGAACGCCGGGACTAGAGAGAGAGAATGAGAGAATGAGAGAGAGAGAGAGAGAGCGAGAGCGAGTTTGATGGTTGTACGTGGCCCCACCCCTGCGTACACGAATCCGCGTACAGTTTATTAGCAGGCAAATGGACATATTGGTAAGCGCGTGTGGGGCCGGAGCGGCGGCACGATTGTCCGGTTCGCACGATCCAGCCATCCTTCTATCAGTTAATTCCTATACGAAAAGAATACAAAGGCCGAATCGTTACTTAAGAACTCGAGCGGCCCTCCCCGCAATCTCCAAATTCATCCAGTTTCATATATATATTATAAATAACGCTCGCCTTAGACAAACGAACGCCGAGCATTCACATGGAAGCGATAGGTTTTCCTCTCTCTCTCTCTCTCTCTCGTTGGACCGTCTGGAGCGAGCCCGTCCCAAAGAAGAAACGTAAGCGCTTGTTGCTCCCCTCCCCTCCCGCCCCCACCGAGACGCACCGACTCGCTCTCACTCCCACTCCCGTGCGAACGTGGACGAGCGAACGCGCGCGCGCGCGCGCGCGCTCTCGTATGCCTCTTCCTCTCCGATCCGTCACACCGCCTCCACGAAAGACAGTCACAATGGAGCGCGCGGCGATAAATTATAATGTTATGGTTTCTCTTGACATTTCTGTACAGAGTTGACTAGCTCGACCTGTTCCCTAACCTTCTGTCTGTCTTCTTACTTACAAATGCGCTCGCTCCAAGGTATAGACGACCGACAGGGCGGAGGGGGTGGATTCGGGACTGGGCAAAGGGAAAAAAAAAAAAATAAAAATAAAGAGTCGACGGTGGAAGACGAGGAAGAGGATGACGTCGGCCGGCAACGAAGTCGTGTATGTACGGGTTGGTGGGGGTTAGGGAGGGGGGGGGGGGACTTGCGAGCGAGGCCGTGGCCTACAGCCGACTACGCTTATCGGCACAGAGAGGGAAACAATGCAGCTTACGAGTTCACGCAAGTGTCCCTTGACATCCGCTCTCATCGAATAATCCGAACCTCCCAGTCATTTTCATCGGCTGCACTTGTCTTTGAGAGCGGCTCACGCATCCCGACCAACGCCACCCCCCCTCCCACCTCCCACGCGTGGATACGAAGTTACGAGTGGAAAGGAGGTAAAAGCGATGGCCTCTTTATTAATAATTACTGTTATGTGCCTTAATGACCGATGTCGAGGGGCCCCGGGTCTCTCCCGGCCATGGGAAGCCCCGATAATCCTAGGCATTAAGGCCCCCGCGGATGGCTCATTACCTCCTGGATACGGGACGACCTACGACTTATATACGGACGGAGCCTTTCTTCCCTTCCTTTTCTTTTTTCTCTTTTCTTTTCTTTTTTTTTATTTCCCCCTCTTTTTCTCTCTCTCTCTCTCTCGACGGCGACGACGACGACGACGACGACGACGACGACGACGACGACGAGGAGCCTCCCCGACCCCCTGCCCAACCGCTACCGGGCCGCCACCCGCTTAAAGCTCGCGATGGCTCCGCGTAAGGGCGTCCCGATCCGGTCGACACGGGAAGGCCGCGGGACCCATGGGGTGGTGCGTATCCCCAGCCGAGCATACGCGGGCCACCTTTGTTACCGGGAAAGTCGCCGGTTCTTCGTAATTAGCGATTGCGCATTATTCTTGGCGAAGGCATTGAATGGCCTTTGGCCGTAGCCACGAAGCCGCGGCGAGTCCCGACTCGGCCTTTGTCCCCATATGTTCGTGGGGCCCCCGCTTCCGAGAAAGCGCATGCGCCATTGATAAAAACAATGCCCTTTCGATGAAATAATTCACCGGTCCGGTCGCCGTC
Organism: Ceratosolen fusciceps; assembly: GCA_018883505.1. Taxonomy (NCBI): domain Eukaryota; kingdom Metazoa; phylum Arthropoda; class Insecta; order Hymenoptera; family Agaonidae; genus Ceratosolen; species Ceratosolen fusciceps. The sequence continues at coordinate 606,935 of RCIC01000026.1, forward strand.
TGGGCACGGCTCGCTCTCACCCGTACCCACACCCCACACCCCACCCAACCAAATAATAACCCCGTCGTCCTTCTTCCTTGACTTCCCCCGCTACCCCCCCGCTCAGCCGACCGGCATCGCCCGTTAAGGAAGGAAGGAAGGAAGGAAGGAAGGAGGCGAGCGAGCGAGCGAGCGACTTTTTTTCGCCTACGATGCGTAAGGTAAGCTAAGGTAAGGTTAAGGTTAAGGTTAAGGTAAAGCGAGCGGAGCTTGTGACAATAAGTCTGTGGGTGTCGGGCCCTACCGTGGCCTCGCCGAGTATCCAAGTAATGCGCGTGACCGCGCGCAGCCGATGTGTGAACGACCGATTACGAGCCTCCCACTCGCACTCCCCTCCTTCCCAAGCGCGAACCGGCCTCCCTCAGCTGTCCCCTGCAATTACACAAATCCTACCAGCGGAGTGATTCGAGAATTCAGATTACCCGGACGGATTCGGGCCTGCCGACCGCAGCAGGCAACGGACCGGCGAGTCCCCACGCACCTTCCACGCGGAAGCCCAAAGGAATCACTCCCCAGCGCAATTAATTCTCCAAAACAATTACGCGTATCGGCAGTCTTGATACTTTTTTAAGCTTACCCTCGCCTACTGTTAAGCTACACGAGATATTCCCGGTTAATTGTCACGCTCAAAAACGCTCCTTGCGTAAATATAATTGTAGCAGCAGGACTTGTTAGTGCGTCGAGCCGAACCTATGCTCTAATAATAAATATAATAAGAACGAGCAGAGATATAATATAAATAATGAATGATTTCTCCTGGTTTGTTTCGCGCGCGCGCTTGCGCGTGCGCGTGCCCGTGCCCTGTACGGATGAGCGGGGCCACGAGCGGGGCCACGAGCAGGCGTAATTCAGGACGCGGAGATGTCCGAGGATCGGTCCCTGCACGAGTCCGAGCACGAGCCCGAGCCCGACGGTCCATTTATATACCTTCGGGGTATAAATGTTTTCACGGCTTACGTTCCATTCTGTTGACAGACGTCGGACTCTCGGCGCGAGTAATAAACTAGTCGGGCCGGCGTTATTACATACAAGCGCGCTTAATATTTCGTTTCGAGAGTGAAATTGGCGGGGGTGGGGGGGGGCTCAGGTCGCCGCGGAGTCCTTGGGTCAAAGTCGCAGACCGGCGAGCATCGGCCGCTGGAGGGGAAGGGAACGTTAAGGGCAGCGTGTGTAGCGTCCGCGTTCACTCTACTCCCCCCCCCACCCTCTTCCTCTCGTCGTCGTAGTCGTCGTCGTCGTCGTCGTCGTCGTAGTCGTCGTCGTCGTAGTCGTCGTAGTCTTCGTAGTCGTCAGTCTTTCCTTGAACGATGATAATCAGCGATTTCGTGACAGACACGGGGCCGTGGCCACGCTAACGAGCAAACACGGGTGCTCACCGACACTTCTTGCGCCGCGCGTCCATTCCCCGGGAGCAGCAGCCTGTCCACCGGACATAATTACGCTAAATCCACCATTATTACTTGACAATAGCGTTTGACGTTTATCGCGCGCTCCTCGACGCGCTCCGTTTAGTAGCGGCACTACCGAGCGGCACTACCCGCCCCAACCCACCGCCCCTACCCACCGCCGCCGAGGATCCCGCGATGAACCGAGCGCGGTGGGGGTCCCGATGCGCGACCACGCCGGGGTAAGGAGGCCCGAGCACCGACGACTCCTTGGCCAACTCGGTACAAAAAAACCTTCGAAAGCGAGAATTCTTCCTGCTTCTTTGGCCGCGCCGAGGCTTCTTGCGTTATAAGAAAAACGTGCGCTCGCTCGCCAAAGGATTTTTCAGCTCCGAGCTGCATTCTTTCGAGTCTATTGAGTTTCCCCTTGAATTTCGAGGGGGAAAAATCCTTCGCTGCACCTCGAGCCTCGGCCGCCACTTAACTTTAACCGCGTTCGCTTCTATTTGCTCCCCGCCCCACCCCACTCTCTCTCTCTCTCTCTGTCTCTATACGCGCTCTCTGTCTCTCTGTCTCTCTCGTCGACGATGAGGGAGCTCGTGCTCTTCTCGATTATCGAGTGAAATTACGCTAAAGTGGACGACAACGAAGGTGTTTTATCACCTTATCCCGCGACAGGTTAGTTCGATTCTTAATTGCCATTCGTATCGTTATATAATTCGAATTTTTCTAGAGGCCGCAACAACAACAACAACAACAACAACGACGACGACAACGACAACAACACCGCATACTACGAGCGGCTGACGAATGAATTACGAATGAATTCAACGTAATGGTTTCGAATGGTTGACTGGGACGCAGGTGTTGTCGTATCAGTAAAGGTTATTGGGGTTATTGGGGTTATTGGGGTTATTGGGGACTGTAGCCCGTCAGACATTGAACTCGTGACTGTAACCGAAGTGACATCGGATGCGCGCGGCAGCGTAACCAAAAAATCCGTATATTTCCAATACGGGATACGCAACGTCACGGCATTGCATGGACTATTTTGTTTTGTTTTCTTTTTGTTTTGTTTGTTTGTTTGTTTGTTTGTTTCTGTGTCTTTCTTCTTGTTCTTGTTCTTCCCCGTTGTTTCGGAACTGACTGCGTATGAGCGTATGAACTGTAAAATCAATGATTTGACGCTAGTTGATGAGCATTTCCGCGCGCGTGCCTTAATGAGGCGAAGGCAAAAGGCAAATAAGCGAAACGAAAACGAAAACGGAAGGGGAAGGGGAAGGGGAAGGGGAAAAAAAAATTGAAATGCAGCGTTAAAACAAAAGAGAAAATATTGAAATAAAAAAAAAAAAAAAGGAAAAAAAAAAAAAAAAAAAAAAAAAAAAAAAAAAAAAAAAAAAAGAAAAAAAAAAAAAAACGAAATATAAAAAAAAAAAAGGAACGCGTAATCGTAGCGTGAATATCATCTGCTTTTGTCACGCCGGCCCTAAAAATGACGCACGTCATATTCGTTAAAAACTCGGGAGCTACTGCGTGTATGACACAAAGTAATAAAAGAAAAAAGTGCCTGCGGAAGGGAGACTGGTGCGCAAGAGAAAAAATGTCGAAAAAATGTAGGATGAGTAAAGTGGGGGTGGGGCGAGGGGCGAGGGGCGACGGTCGAGTGGTAGTCGTGGGGGTGGATAGGGGTGGATAGGGGGGGGCAGAGTCTACTGGCTGATATAGACGATCGTTCTTCCATCAGAGGCGGACTGATCATTCCGCCGTCACTCTCGTAATTATTATTCGTATTTTAATGGCCGTCGCCCGCAAGAGGCTCTCCTTTGAAGGTGAGAAACGACACGAGCGCACACTCCTCTCTCTCTCTCTCTCTCTCCCTGTCCCTCGTCTTTTTATTCCTCTCTCATCCCTCTGTACCTTTTCGCTGATCTCACGCGTCCGCTCCTCCGCAGCCGGGCATCGCCAACGCGGTGCTTCTCTCTGCTCTCTCTGCTCTCTCTGCTCTCTCTGCTCTCTCTCTCTCTCTCTCTCTGCTCTCTCTTCCCAGCCTCCCTATCTATCTCGCTCGACGGTTGCTCGCATTTAGTTGCGAGCTTTTAAAAATATTGGGGTTTTCAGATATCCACTCAGACCCAGTCGGGCGTCCTCCTGCCGAGCCTTACTGCTAAACGACAGCGAGAGATAGAGAGAGAGAGAGAGAGAGGGAGGGAGGGAGAGAGAGAGAGAGAGAGAGAGAGAGATAAGGGGGCGAGTTATTGGTGAGATGTGGGGGGCGGGCGGGGGTTGGATCGAGGAGAGATCCGGGCTTTCTTTATTTCGAATTAAACAAAGGGCGGGAGGTGGGGTGAAGAAGTCGGGGGCGGCGGGTAGGTTGAGTCGAGTCGAGTCGAGTCGAGTCGAGTCGCCCCGCGGCGAGGCCCATTCAATCAGAAAGTCGAAAGGATAAGTCGGCGGCCTCGGCCCGAGCGAGCCCGATTCTTATTTTCTTTCTTCAGCAATATCGATATGCGGATGTAATGCCGCTGATGGCTGCTGTGCCGCCGACGCCGCCGCGCCGCCGCGACCTGGGGAACAATGGGCTCCCAGGGCTCGTCCGTCCAAGGAAGGAAGGAGCGGTGGTGCAGCCACGAATGATTGATATCGTGAAATATTGAAATAGCGAGAACGAGGAGCCATCAGGATATTAAGAGACGGCGGTCGGTGGTGTGGGGGGGTGGTGTGCTCCCGGGGAAGAAGCTTGGCTCGTCGGTTCTCGTCGGTTCTCGTCGGTTCTCGTTGGTCTCGTAGGTCTCGTCGGTTCTCGTCGGTCTCGTCGGTCTCGTCGGTCGGTTATTGGGGTGGCGCTCGCCGGCGGTGCGGGGATACGCTCGGATGGGCTGCGAGCGCCCACGACATCAATCAATTTACAACCCTTCGGCTGATTAAGCCGAATCAGCGACGGTCGAAGAAGGCATTCGCTTACCCCGCACAGTCTCAACGTTAATATGGATTAATAGATAAATATACAATCAATGGTAATCTATATTAATTAAGGGTGGCTCTTGGGCGCTCGGCTATGTCCTCTCTCTCCTCCCCTGCCCTCCCCTACCCCACTCCCTACCCACTCCCACTCCATCCTCCAACCCCACTCAGCGCGCACCCTGAAAATCCGGCAATTCATTCGTTAACCCCAATAACCTTCGAGCTCCTGCTCACGGCACGGCACGGCACGGCACCGCACCGCCACGCCACGCCACGCCACGCCACGCCACGCCACGTCAACTCCGTGCCTACGCACACCGAGCCAACCCGATCACCTACATACACTACCGCTCGGCATGCCTCCTTTTTTTCTTTTTTTCTTTTTTTTTTTTTGTTTCTAATCTCACGATACTCGAGCACCATTCGCTCGAGGACTTACCTATCCCAATAGACCCCCATAGACCCCGATAGACCCCGATAGATCCCGATAGATCCCGATAGACACCAGTAGCCCCGATAATCCGCCCCCACCCCACCACCACCGATCCTAATACACGAACCTCGCTCAGCTTGTCGCCTAGTACACGCACTCGGACTCCCGAACCGTTCGATATCAAAATTATACGCAGCCACGTCCCCGTCCCGCCCCTGCTCTTCAATACTATTCAATAACGTAATTCAATTATTAATGATCGAGTACGTTGCTTTTGCTGCGCGAGAGGCGAAGCGAGTGATTCATTCGATACGCGCTTGCGACGCGTGATGCAAACTGCCGGCGGAAGGTTATTTACCACCCGCCCAATTTTTATTACCACCACGAGAGAAAATTCTCTCCCGCCCCCCTCCCGCGCGCCCCGGTGATCTTCACTAGATGCCACCCCTCTCCCCCCCCAAGACACGAGTTCGCTTTTTTTTTAAAATAAACTGTCGTTAAATAACGCGGAGCAAACGAAACTTATGCTACAAACGTACAAGTACAACGTGTTATTGTTATTGTTTCGGACCGTAATAAATTCTTGCCCAGCTTCCCCGCCTTCCCTTACTGCAGTTACCGTAATGTTTCCAATGCCTTGCGCGCCAATACGTTTATTTTGCACGCGCGCGCGCTTATGGAGCATTGAAGAATTAGTCTCACGTATCCGCGCGTACGCGTGTTTGCAATAGCGGCTTGTATTCTATTTGTAAACGTATAGTTGTAAACGTAGTAGCAGTTTTGTCGAGTTCCTTCCTCGCAGAGAGAGAAACTGTAATAAGATATTTACAAACCAAATGCGGCCAATTACGCAAGAATTTCTCGATTCTTATACTTATGTTAAAAAGCTTATTAATAAGCCATTGTTGTCGTTAACTGACTTGTAGAACGTTAAAAGTCATTTATTTACCTAAGCAGTCGGTCGTGCAGCCATCCCTCCCACCCCCTCCCCCTCTCTCTCTAGTTCTCTCTCTCTCTCTCACACACACTCACACAGAGACGAATGGTTGTCGAAATTTCATAAATATTTTATATCTTACGGGAGACAATTCACGCAAATAATCTTATTTATTTTTAGATTCGAGTCTAAATATATATATATACGTGTACGTACGTACGTATGTATGTATATGTATCTGTCTCCTTCGTATCTTTATTAATGGATGATCAGAACGAGACTCGTCGCGAATGTGAATTCCGAGATAGAAAAAGTCGTCGATATTTAAGAGGGTTTTGAAGGGGGTGACGGGGGGTGACGGGGGTGACGGGCGGAGGGGACGGGGGTGTCAGGGAGTCGCGTCGTTACTTTATATCATTGTCCGTCTCGAATGGCATTAACGTAAAATGAAATGCCCCTGCATCTACGTGACTTTATTGACCGCTCGAACTCTACGTAAACAAACACTTACGTATCGAGCCAATATTTTGGCAATGCGCGTCCGTGTCCGAGTCCGAAATAACGCGAAGCGCTCTCGATGGTTAATGGGGCCGTTTGTCTTTTTTTTTAAAGCCAACAAATAGTCGCGGCCCGTTACGTAATGTCCATTTTCTCATCAGGAGGCCGACGAGGCAGATAATTTTATTGCGTCCCGAGCCCCGTGCCAATATCCACTTGAATAATACGCGATGCAGTGTATCCCGCATCTCCCAGAAACGGATGATCAACGACGACGTGTCGGATCGAGCGGCTCCCCCCCCCCCTCTCTCTCTCAACACGCACGCACTTCTTACCCGAGACTACGTACAAGCATTATTTCCAATAAGTATCTAAAACTCACTCGTCGAAATTATAAGCAGGGCAATTGTAATTGGGCAGCTTCCGCGACCGGGACTGAGCGGAAGAAAAATCATTAAGCGTAACAACAAGGGTGGTGGGGTGGGGTGGGGGGTGGGGAGCGAGCGAGCGAGCGAGCTAGTATCAAGATCGGGCGAAGAATAAATGCGGTCGGTGGTCGGGGTGGTGGTCGGTGGTCGGAGGTGGTCGGGATGGTCGGTGGGGGAGCTACGTACGTTCGACCGGATGATCGGCAAAAATTTATTTTCTTTTTACTCGGAGCGAGGAAAATGAAGCGCATAGAGTAGCGCGCTAATCCCGCATTCGCAAATAATGGCATATAAATTAGGAGATGCGTTGCGCAGCGACGAGGCCGGGACTCCGCCGTATACGGAGAATATCATTTAATTAGCCTGGATAGAGCCAAGGCCTGCATTTATTATATTTATCCCTCGAGCGGCGTACAATAATCGCCCGTTACGTGCAGTATATTAGAATTTGACAACGGCGACCCGTGTGTTCCTTGGCCTCGGACTCGTACAACCGCTCATATAAACCCCAATGACGTACGTACGCAACACAAGTAAGTTATCCTCGTCGGGAATGGGGCTCGTCAGCTCGTCACTGAAGGGGTTAAGGGGGGGGGGATATCTTCGGTGACGGCTCGGCTGGGTTAGAGTTGGCGAACGACGCGTTATTCGATATTATTATTATCGGTCGGTCGGTCGGTCGGTCGGTCGGTCGGATAACGAGCACCAGGTCACTGGTGCTCAATATCGTTAGAAAATAGCTTAATTTACGAAGGTGATTTGACGCTCGGCCGAGACGATGTAGATGAGCTCGAGCTCTTGGCGTTAATGCCCGGCTCCGCGGTAAGAGGAGGCGCTCGATTCTCTCTCTCTCTCTCTCTCTAACTCACGCACTCACGCACGCACACGCAGGCACGTACGCGCGTATGACGGGGAAAAAGCGAAGGGAGCAGCAGCAGCAGCAGCAGCAGCAGCATCGGCCTCGAGACAAATTGAGGGAAATTGATGTTCGACATAAATCGTCGGATCGCGTCCGTTCGTCATCGCGAGTTCGCTTTAACGATTCCCGCGCTCCGCGTCTCTCGCTACGGCCTCAACCCCCCACTCCCGGCGCAATCGGGCCACGCAGCACAACGGCGAGGCGCGCTACGGCGGAATCGCCCGGACCGCGTTATTGACACTTTCTGCCATCTTTGCCATCCTCTCAGCAAGACAATGTACGAGGGCTTGGACGGCTGCCTGATCCGGTCCCAGCGATTCACCCATCATATACAAGAACGTCCACTCCGACGACTACGACGACGACTACGACGACGACGACAATAATAATAATAATAACGGTTACAATAACGGCTTCGGTGGATCGGAGGACGAAGTAAGTGTAAAGGTTCCTGGGCGCAGCCGAAGACTCGTAACCCTCGGACGACCTATATAATAATCCGGCTCTTTATCCATCGAGTATACGAGATCAAGAGCATCCCGTAATTATATTTAATTCCCCGGACTCCCTTGACCGTTCCACCCACCCACCCCGCCTCGCCCCGTCGTTCGTCCCCTCCGGCCCGAATGACGCGTTCGCTCGTACCCCAATTAGTCATTACTTTAAACGAAAGACTTCTTCGTTTCATTGATATGAAAGGGCTCTCGGTATGGAATAAGTATGGAATAGGTGTGGAAGGGCGCCCGCCCTCCGGCCCATCCTCGCCCGAACGAGCGCCTTGGGCCGACTGGCTCGGTCCCCGACCGCTCGCGTCACCTACGTACGCCGGCCCATACGTATGCACGTGTGCACGGGACGGGTTCGAAGCGCGGACCTCCGTATGGACGGTCCAGTCGAGTGTGCGTTTTATCACTGCTCCCATCAACGATATAAGGCCCGGAGGCCTTATTCCTCCCCGTGGCTTGAGCTCCCCGAGCTCGTCGTCGCCACGCGCGTGCTGCCTACGAGGAAGGCCGAGGGTGTTTCCCTCGGAGGCGGTACCCGCTGGTCACCAGCATCTTCGGCAATTAGCCGAGCGGGGACTGCTCCTCCCCCGCCCCCCCGCAAGGAGGACGAAGTAACCCCAATAACCCCGAAGACTATTACTCCCGAGGATACGGCGGCGTCCCTCCGCTAATCCATTTACCTTTACGAAATATAATTAATAAAAAGCGCCTGAAAGATATTATCGATATTGCTGGATAAACAGCATTGGGACGGGTGGGGGGGGGGGTGAGCGGAATCGACGGCTCGAGATAATGATAAACCTTGTGAGAGTGTGAGTGATTTTATCGCGTAAGCGGTCGAGTGTCGTATTTTTTTTTTTTTTTCGTAAATTACATTAACTAACAAGGCGAATGAGGGTGCGATTAAATAATAAAAGCAGGACAATCGGTAGGATTCTTCCCTCGGTGGGCCTCGGTGGGCCTCGGTGGGATTAATTACGCTACTTGCGGATGTCACGCCTCCGTCAGCTAAATTACTCTTCTCTTTACTTTTCTTTTCTTTGCTTTTTTTTATTTTTTTTTTTCGTTCTCTCTATCAGTAAGAAGTAATAAATAAATTCATAAACAATCTTATCCGATTGTTTTTGTCGTCGTTATAATTATTGCTAAAAGGGGCTGAGTTCCTTAAGGAGCTTCCTTCGTTCTTCTTTCATCGTTCACTCTCTCTCTCTCTCTCTCTATCTATCTATATAACTCTCTCGTCCTCTTCTGATATAAATTGCAGTCGCAGGGTGGCACTCGTGTGGCGCTTTTCGTGTCGCTCGGTAATTAAACAGATCATTAACGTCGTAGGCAACGTCGGCGTCCTGCCCCGTAGAACGAACGACGAGACGTTAAGGAGCGAGTGAGACGGCGGAATGACGCCCGGGCCGTGGCTATGGAGGGTGAGGGGTGAGGGTGAGAGGGAGAGAAGCGAGAGAATCGCGCGAGAGGAGCGCATTACCGTTAGCCGATTCCCAGGTAGCGATACGTACCTTGACTAATGCGACGCGCTGCACCTTGCAAATTACTCGGCCGGAGTCGCGCGCATCCATTGCCGCTTTTCCCGCGGGAGACCACGAGGCTTACGGTGCGCGTGCGTCGGGCCCCGATTACGATCCTCCTCCTCCACCCTCCTGTACGTCTACGAAGAGAGCGACGGTTTATTTAAAGCCTAAAGGGACGAGCTTACGAAGGGGCCCCGAGCCCTCCTCGAGGACGTGCTAGCGCTAGCATATTCGGCTCACCTGTTTTCACTGGCTAATCTTGACGGGGCTTTGATCCATTCGATCGGGCCTGCGATCGGGCCTGCGATCGGGCCTGCGATCGAATCCCCGATCGAGCGCGAGCAAATAGATGCGTGATTTGCCGGCACGAGTAGAATGTCCGCGCTTAAAATTCAAAGCCCCGGCGAGAGGTCGTAGGGGGCGGGGGGCGCACACGTATGCATTTCAACGATATACAGCGTTGCGCTCGATGACCCCCACTCCCTACGCTAACGTACGACTCCACAGATACGGAGGAGACTCGCTAATAAGTGTGCGATCCACGTATGCATAAGACTAAAGCAGCTAAAGGAAATAATAAAGTATCAAATGATTTACACGAGGCTTCTTTAATATATTTTATGACTTTATGTGCACCCCCCCCACCACCCATATCTCTCTCTCTCTCTCTCTCTCTCTGCGCGCGCGCGTATTCCACGCAAAATCCATTGCACTGAGCAATAAACGTAATATGGATTATTATTAGTCTTGATTACGAAATATCTTAAAAATCATCGTGATCAACCGTAATTGTGGATTAAGGAATCCCCCTACGACAATGTTTTTCAATGTACGATCTTTTTTTTTTTTTTTTAATATAACTACCAAAGCCCCCAACTCGTCCTTTACTTTTTGTCTCGTGATTATTCCCCAATAACCCCAATAGCCTCCTCCTCGTCTCGCTCGGCCGATTCGGCATGTAATTCGAATTTTTGTAATTACGCAATGCGTTTATGAATGGAAACGTTGGCGATATGGCCAACCGACTGACAAAACTACGAGCCAGCGGACGAAACGTATTTTTTATTAACATAATTTTATTTATCCTTACCTCTCGTACTTCGTATTACCTCACGTACTTAATTATCTCGTAATCATCTTCTCTTTCTTTTCTTTTTTTTTATTTTTTTTTTTTCCTTTTATTTTTAAATTACGTGATTAGTTTTTCAAAAATTGACCAATTTATAAGCGAATGTGCGCGCATATATGGAGATACGATCGGAATCCCTAATCGAGACGAGTTGCATTGATAAGATTGTAGTTAAACGTATGTATGTACGTATATATATATATATATATTGCGCCGGAGCTAAGTGAGACGGACAGGAGCTTTCAAGTCTACCGAACGAAATACTAACTTGACTGGAGAATAAGTAGAAGAAGAATAAGAGGAAGAGGAAGAAGGTACGTAAAATTATTGAAGGGAATTTGAAAAGGCCGAGGTAATCGGCTCGTTTACGAAATGACGAATGTGAGAATGGCCAGCTCTCGTGAATTATGTCGAGCTTAAGTAACGTAATAATCGAATGGAATATGTAATTTATAGTGCGCACGGAGCTCGGGGATAATACGAATACGTGAGCAACGAAGGTCGGATGGCAGGACCGGCTTTATTGATATAAGCATCGAGGCCCAGTGTGCCGTAGGCTAAGCCGACGTTTCTTTGGGGACGTGGATCATAAGGACATATAGGGCCACCAAAGCTCATGACCAGAATGTCGGACTCGGAGATCTTTCAAGCTTTTCGTTGCTCTTGGGAAGAAGGAAGAGGCCAATGGGCGTTCTCACGTGGTCCTATTTATCCTATAAGCCTCAAGTATTCGAGGCCGATATTTAAGCCGATATTTAATAACGTATTGTTTAGGTGGCCGTCTTGGGAGCCCGCGTGTCGTCGGAAGAATTCGAACGGCTGCCACGTAGCCGGCCATTGGTAAATAACCGAGTAGCAGATTCGAGCGATTATTATTCGTTAATTATTAGTCGATAGCTATGGCCAGGTAAAAGGCAATTTTTTCAGGCGCGGCTCGGGGAGAATAGCTCGGCAGGTAGGCATATTCGAGCTTGCGAGGAGAAGGAGGATAGCCATTGGTTGCCGGTATCGGGTGTTCGATACGTTAAAGCAGCAAGCTCATCGAATAACACCGTCCCCGGCTATTGGTCACGCCAATGGGAGATGGATAGACGGTGGAGAGACAGACAAACAGACAGACAGACAGAGAGGCAGTGGAGAGAGAGAGAGGCGGTGGAGACGGGCTCCCCCGTGAGTAAAAGCGGGGATTCTCGTTTAGTTGGCCAGAGTACGGGTGAAGATAGTTTTCGAAAGAAGAAAATTAGTGGGTGGCAACCCTATATACGGTATCCAATTAATTTTTTCCGTAAAAGCGGCCGAAAAGACGAGTGGCGCAAAGACGTCAAATTTGCGCCGGACTCGCCGCGACTGGCTGGCGATGGGCGGCGTGGCAGGACGGGGTTGGCCGGCGCGAGGGAAAGGGGGAGCGAAATTGAAGTCGCGCGCGGGGCTTCGCAGTACCCGAAGATCAATCGCAGGCGGCTTGTAATTAGGGAGTTATGGGCCCGAGTCCGAGGCAGAGGCCGCGCCTTTGCATTAAGACGCTAGCTTTTTGTCACTTGCCCCCCCCCCCCCCGGCTTAATTATCTGCGGCGTGAGAGAGGGCGGTGGCGGCGGTAGCGGCGGTGGCGGCGGTGGCGGCGGTAGCGGCGGTAGCGGCGGTAGCGGCGGTAGCGAGGGGGGTACGGGAGAGCGGTTGCGGGAGGAGGGGGGGGTTTCGTGGACGGGGAAGCCGGCCATTGGTACCCGGTCTCCTTTGTCCCGCTCTCGCTCTCATTAACTCGCGCGCGAGGACGGGCTTCGATCGGCTATTATACCCGGAGCTTTTTCTCCGTGTGGCGAGTGGCTGGGCAGCCTGGGACGGGAGTCACGACACCGCCCCCGGGAGAACGACACCGGGCTCCGACGCGCCGCGTAATGGCCTACGGAATGATAATTAGTAGGCGTGGGCCGCCGCGTCGGGCCCCCTAATGGTAAACATAAGAACCGATGTATTAATTCTCCGGCTGGAGGGTGAGTCGGAGGGCGGGATGAGGGGGTTACGAGCGGCGTTAGGATTCCTCGATCGTATGGCGACCGATTGCCGATCCCACTGCTTCTGCGCGGTCCTCTTAATTACCGGCTTCGAACAATTCAGCGGCGCGCATGAATTTTTCAGTCCCCCCCTCCCCTGTCCCGCGTCCACCCCGCCCGCTTATGAAATTATACGCAAGCCTGGCCCCATTCCCAATTATCATAAGGCCGTTAATTATCATTACGTGGCGGGTGTCGGGCATACGGGGCGGGGGGGGGGGAAGGAAGGGGTTCGTTGGAAGAGAGGGGGTTTTTAATTATTAAAAGCCAGAGGTGGGTATCGGGCGCGGTCAACGAGTCGAGCGATGGGGTGGGGGGGAGGGGTTTGGGTCGCTATGCGGCGAGAGGGGCGGGGCGCGGGGGTCGGGGAGGAGGTAATATTTCTCATAAAAGCGTATTTCATAAAGGCGATCGTTCTCGATTCCCGACCTGGCGTTGAACTGCGACTGGGGTGGAGGCAGGGAGGAAGGCGGGTGGGGCAGGAGAGGGGCGGAGGTAAGAGAGCCGGCCCTCGGGGACTTTATATGGACGATGGAGTTAGTTAATGCTTATAGAATAAGGCTTTAACAATAGGTATGAAATGTTATTCCGGGAGTCACGCTTCGATTTTCTTTCCCACAGGATCGAAGGAAGGCGCGAGGGCCTGGGGGAGCCGGGAGGAAGGCGCAGGAGTAAAGGACCTGCGCCGGTCCGTGCGAAGTCACGCGCGGTGAGCGCGATGACGACGGTTACTGATCACTCATCGATAAGGGAAATAAAGACGCTCAGGCGATAAGGGAGGGAGGGAGCGAGTGAGCGAGTGAGCGAGTGAGAGAGCGAGCGAGCCATCCTACTCCGAAACACCGTAATGCTCGATCGTGACAAAAATGAGAGGCATCCGCCGGAAGTGCCCGAGGCTTCTGCCTCCACCCCACCCCCGCCCACCCCCGCCCGCTCCACCCGCTCCGTAGAGCCGTCGACTAGATTCTCGCGCTACCAGTCAGCAGTAGTCAGCAGCAACGGTCAGTAGCGGTCAGTAGCGGTCAGTAGCGGTCAGTAGCGGTCAGTAGCAGTCAGCAGCAGCAGTCAGTAGCGGTGACGGGCTACCGGGCACTACGTCTACGCGCCTGCTTAGTCGGCGTTTCCCGTTACCGCCCGATTCCGTTCACCAGGCGAACCGTTGCCCCTGCTCCCTCTATTATTTTCCTCTTAACTCCTTGGGCCGCGCGCGACGATGATTTGTCGTTCTTACTCGGCCGTGCGCGTCGCCCCCACTCTCTCCACCTCCCCTCCCCAATAACCTTTCCCAATCAGTGGAGACAGACAGAAACATGCAGAGACGGGGTTATTGGGGTTCCCCGTAGCCGGCTGCTCGACTGCCCTTCACCGAGCCCGAGCAACGGATGCATCTGTCAAGGTAAATGAAAAGGATCGATCGCCGACTCGCAATAACCCCTCACTCGCGCGCAAGGGTAAAAAGGAGGCGTTCACCCTTTTCTCTCGTTCTCTCGTCGTTTTCTTACGCAAACCCCTTGCATTCGATCGATCGATCCAAGTGGCCATTCGCCTCATATATTTAATATGCCGAGGAAATGCTCACGTGGCCGGGTATCGCCTACCTCTACTGCATCGTCCTGCCACTCCTGACCGCGTCAACGATCAACGCGGAAAAACAATCGATCTCATAAATTTGTAACGAAAAATAATAGTAACCCCAAAAAAACAAAAGGAAGAAGAAGAAGAAGAAGAAGAAGAAGAAATGAAAATGAAAATCACGCGATTAAATTGAACGTAAGTATTGACTTTTATCTCGGGGGCATTACGTACTTGGGATCTCTTTAAAGCGAGCTCCATTATACAAAACACGGCCAATAGGAGGAATTATTATACCGTATAAATGTAATTAATAAAATTGCGCTTACGAGGATGAGGTCTAATTAGCAGAGAACCTTTCCATTACAGACAAATGGTTTTCACAATGCAATGTTTTTTTGTAATTGCGGCTTTTTTTTTTTATAAGCGAGCGCAGCTGAAATCCTCAGCCATATAGGACGACGATCTTAATTAATTGATCTATAAGAAGCACGGTGTAAAAGGAAGGCTTTAATTAATGTGAAAGAGCGCGTGAGTGAGAATAATAATTTCCCGCGCATAAAGCGTCGTGTCCGCGTCGTATCCGCGACGTATCCGCGTCGTATCCGCGTCGTGTACGCGTCGTATCCGCGTCGTATCACACGTGAGCTTGCAGGATAAATATTACGTAAAATAGTTTCGCGGAAGCGCATAGCCGGGCGTTCTGTAACAATTTCTCAATGGGAAAAAATCCTTTGACAAGCGGAGACGAACAAAGGAATGCTGAAGAATTCGGAGTAACAAAGCACGCTTCGCTCATAACTTTTAATGCGAATAAATGGAAGGGGAAGATATTGAAGTCTGCTCGCCCTCCCACCTACCCTCCCACCCTCCTTAACGCTCCGATGGGAGAATCGAAAGATAAAAGATATAAAAGCATAAAGAAACGTAAGAAAAGAACGTGCACGTATATATACGTATATATATATACGTACGCGTATAAAGTAAAAAAAGAAGAGTGAAAAAGATTTCGACTAGGAAGAGAGCGGGGAGGGGGTAGGGGGAGCCGCACGTGTAATATAGGTTTGTCCGGAGCGCGTGGCGAATGTAATGCAGGACGAGGCGAAAGGAAGCGCCTCGTCCCCGTGAGCAGGTGTCCCGCGCTAATAAAAGCGGACCGCCGTCATTTTTATCAGTCGCGACGAATCCCGACGCATATCTCCCGGAGGCTATATTTTTATAGTTTCATAGTTTCCTGAGAAGGGTGGATGGGGTGGAGTGGGGTGGGGCGATGGACGAGAAAGGCGAGGGAACGCTCAACCGCACCGGGAAGACCGAAGAAACCACTGGCCAATTACTAACCTTATAAAGCACACTGGCGTAACGAACCTCCTTGTTACGAGTACCTCCCCCCCCCGTCTTACGAGTACCCCCGTCTTACGAGTACCCCCGTCTTACGAGTCCCGCGGGCCTTTCATTAACGGCAACTTTTCAACGTGAGCTCGACTCGGCATTGGGATTATTGGGGAATGGCGAGAGCGATAGTTTAAGGGGATCGATTTGTAATTGCTGTCGATCGCGCTCTACTCCCAATAACCCATTATTGGGGCTGGTTGAGGCGGCGGCGTGGCCGTGGGGGTGGGGGTTGGGTGGGATTGGGGGTGAGCAGGAGGAAAGAACGTGGAAGAGAGATAAAAGAGGATCTGTCCGGAGAGGCGGGATTTATAATTTAGTAGGACGGCGGTGGGATATTTTTTTTTTTTTTTTTACGTAGGATCTTCATTGGACGGGAAGCGCAAGCCGCATAAAAATTGATACCGCGCGAGTATAGTTTGCATAAGAATCGTTGCCGAGTACAATGTTTTGTACTCGGTTATCCGAATGATTTATGGCTGGACATGTGGAAGGCATTACAAGCGCACGACGCGCTAGACTGCCCGAAGAAGAGCGGTGGCGAGGGGGGATGGCGGAGGCGAGGGTGTTGCGCGCGTACACGCCGACAGCTACGGTATCTGCACCACCACCACCACCACCACCATCAACCACCGCCTCCACCACCATCAACCACCACCAGCAACCACCACCACCAAACCACCACCACCACCGCCTCCACACGGGGATTACTGATTTAGGCGCGCGTCCTCCTAATCGCGCAGTGGCGTGCTTTGAATGTTTGCCGGATGTCTTTGGCGGTCGGGGCCCGTACGTACGTTCAGTGTCCCCACGAGCTTGCCATTGTCATGTGAGCGTCGGTGAAATCGGAGAAAGCCGCCCGGGCGGCCCATCATCGTATCTGCCGCAGGTGATCGGCCGGGCATTTTTCCACCGCCAGGGGAAGCCGAGCGTAAACCGATTGAGGCCGACACCTCGTTAGGAGCGCGAATACGTGTAATTAATTACCCGAGCGAGGGAATAACGAACGAAGGAAAGAAAATGATCTCTTCTAGGCCTCCGCTACGTCCCGTGGAACGTAAACTGAAATAAAATTAGGCCGATCGATTAATTTACAATTGGCCGTAGAATAACGTAACGTCCCGTCCCGTCTCTCTCTGTCTCTGTCTCTGTCTATGTCTCTCTGTCTCTTTCGAGCAGCTCGGGTAAAGCAGCCCGGGCGGCCAAACTGTCTCGATTATCTATTATTCGTTCGATTGATGCAATGACAAGGGCCGGCTGCTGAATATTGATGTCCGGCCGTCAATGGGCCCGGCTTACGTATCATTAACGGAGCCGTTAATCATTTCGTGTGCTCGGCTTCGTTAATTGAGATCGCCGAGTATATGATGAGTAGGAAATGATCGATCCAGCCGGAGCTGCTTGACTGATGAAGATCAGTAATGGCCGAGAGGTAGATGGGCCGCGCGTCCGCGACGATGCTAGGCTCCGTGTCCTCCCGCTCCTCCCGCTCCTCCCGCTCCTCCCGCTCCTCCCGCTCCTCCCGCTCCACCAGCTCGCCCGTCGCGGTGCTACGCGGACGGCGCGAATGCGAGTCGACCAAGGCTACGTCGCTGCTCTTCCGTCTCAAACGCTATAACGCCGCTCCCGGCCCAATGACCCCGATGACCTCGTAGACCGCGTAGACCAGGGCCAGTGCCGCAGCGGCTTCCTGGATAACGTTACAATGGCTAATATAAGTGTCGATGGGCAGAGCTAGGGGCTCCGCGACGAGGACCAGCCAACCTGACGCTCGATTCGGGATCTAATGAGCGTCTGCCGAACGATCGTTAGCCGGTAAAAAGTCGAAAAGAACGACCCGGTGGTCGTTAGAGGCGAGCGCGAGTTAATAATAGATGCGTATCATCATACATATTGGGCGTGACCGTTGCGTGTCGGCCGAGGCCGATCGACTTCTACGGGAAAATGTACGGGGCCATTTATTATACGGAGCCGGGTAATCGATAGCTCACTCACGATTGAGACGTTATCCAATGATCTGGGGTCGACGATCCGGTCGATCGTACGTGATCGCAGCGCTCGTTAACCGAAGGGGATGATCGGTCACCTAGAGTCACCTAGAGTCACCTAGAGTCACCGAGAGTCACCGAGAGTCACCGAGGTTATTGGGGTTATTTGGCCGCCAATGGCACGTTACGGGCACTAAATGGCGATGCCCAGCTAATCGGCTTGGC
Source organism: Ceratosolen fusciceps (assembly GCA_018883505.1). Taxonomy (NCBI): domain Eukaryota; kingdom Metazoa; phylum Arthropoda; class Insecta; order Hymenoptera; family Agaonidae; genus Ceratosolen; species Ceratosolen fusciceps. The sequence continues at coordinate 624,925 of RCIC01000026.1, forward strand.
TGGGCTCAGCTGATGCGCTGAGCGGAACCGGCACACGCCAGCCTATATAAAATACAAGCGAGCCGACAAGGCGACGAAGCGTTAAGAATGTCTCCTCGATGTGAACGCCTAATTATAACTGTACGTCAAACGACACGGCAAATAAAAAATTTCACCTAATTGTCACGAGTCCTCGGGGGATGGGGGAGGTGGAGGTGGGGGGGGGAGGTAATCTCACGAGGGATGGACTCAATTCCTTTAGAATCGCTATTGTTTTAAAAGTAAAAGGAGCTCGTGCTAATTACGGCAAGGGTCATTAAAATATACATATATACATACATATATACATACATATATATATATATATATAGGTACTATAACTACATTTAATGCGGGGATATTAGTAGGAGCGGGTGGGAGCGTAGCCGTGGCTACCGACAAAGTCGATTAGTATCGGGACGTTAACGGCGCATTGCTAAAATTCCTCGATGTCGGCAAACAAGTCGACCGAACGAAAAGCAAACGAGACCGTTGCCGGACCAATGGGTTGGAGGGAGGGTTAGAGGGAGTCGCGCGAGGTCGCGGCCGACTGCGACTCGATCCCAAAATGATATTTGCCGGCATTGACGCTCGGGAGCCGGATAACTGAGCCGGAGACGTAAGATCGACGAAGCAGTCGCTGAAAAACTGTGCGCGGTGATACGGGCGGGGGGGGGGTGGTCGGTCGGTCGCACATTGCCGAGCATTTCGCCTATTATTATGAAAAGCAAAAGTCTATACGTGAATCTAATTACTTTTCGTACTCTTCGTCGGCATTGAAGGTCCGCTTGCAGTCGTTGCCTCGACCTCGCCCTCCTCCTCGCGACGTGTGCTTTTTAAACGAACCGCTCCTGCCTCCCACTCTCCCTCCTGCCCCTTACCACCGCCGCCCCTACCACCCCCGAACCAACCGAACCACCCGGCCCTTCCTAATTTTACGATAATGGGTTTGTTTGCATTCCAATTTCAAGAAGTTTAACGACGTCGTACCCCACCCCGCCGCCACCCCACCCCGCCCACCCCACCGCCACCACCGCCACCACCCCGCTGCATTGACTCCACGAGCCTTGTGGCGTCGCTTGGCTTGGATCGCGTTCGCGTTGCGTCAAAGCCCCGACGATCCTTCCGCCGACTCTCTCCAACCTACAGCCAGCCCAGCCCAGCCCAGCCCAGTCCAGTCCAGCCCAGCTCCACTGAAGATATTCGCGTTCTGAAAAATCGACCGCCACGACGGGTCGGCTAATACCATAAACTTTTCTAATTCGCGATGGATTTATATTTTATTTTGCGCGAAAGCCCACGTAGCGACAACAATAACAAGAGAATAATACAGAAGGGCTTTGGGGGGGGGGGGCAGGGGGACGTTGCCGGTGGCAGGGGTGCTCGCGGACGTAGCAGCCCGTAGGGCTAAAGAAAACAAAAAACAAAAGCAAAAGCAAAAGAAAAAAAAGAAAAGAAAAAAGCCAAAGTTAATTTCTGTTAGATAAGGCGGGCGGGCGGGAGGTTGGGCCGTTAGTGCAATCGTCATGAAAGTAAAGTAACGTAACTAAAACTCGAGACGATAGCGTGTCAGGGTGCACTGAGTATCAGCGGCCGCGCTAAATTTAACGCTGGCAAATAAATTGTACAACTAACTTACAAAAAAAAAAAAAATAAATCGTGAAAACGAATAAAAACGGGCGCTCTCGGAGGAGGGTTTTAAAAGAGAAAGAGAAAGAAGAGAGAGAGAGAGAGAGAGAGAGAGAGAAGAGAGAGAAAAAAGCAAATGTCCGAGGTGTGCGGTGCATGCGATAACGTTTCGGTCGGATAAATTCTAAATTCGTCGGCTATGCACACTTACAGTCAGCTTAGGATCTAATCGTCGCGCGACTCCGCACCCCCCCCCCCCCCCCCCCGTGCTCCAGTTGTCGAAGAGTTTCGAGGCGGAGACGAGTTGACCGCGGATCTTTAGAAGGATTTTGACGGAAATGGCCTCTGCTGCACTGCTAAAGACTTTTCTCTCTCTCTCTCTCTCTCTCTCTCTCTGACAAAGTCAAGAAGACGGGCGGGCGGGCGAGCGAGCGAGCGAGCGATTAATGAAACGTAAGGGCTAATAATGAAAGGAAAGACAGGCTACGGTGAGCCAATAATCCCGATACTGAGGAATGACTGACGACTCCGTGTTATCATTAGGACGTCGTTGCGAACGTCGCCACTCGAACGGGCATACGTTTACGTCGTTGCCCGATAATTCATTGTTTTTATTATACCCCTCCACCCTCCCTCCGCCCCATTCGCGAGTAGAATGCATATAAGGAACATCTGCTCCTCCCCCCCCCCCTCCTAATTGAATATTCAAAGGAACAAGAGGGAGAAAAAGTATATCGACGGGGCCTATTGCGATACGTTGCAGTGCGAGTTGGGGTTATTGGCCACGTGGCCCAAGTACCGGAGCACCGATACCTTTAAGGAATTACGTTTGCGTTCGTGACCAGTGCGCCTATTGATTGAGGATATAGGTTTCCCATTGGAACGTGACCGTGGCAAGGCCGGTTTCCAACCAATTCCGCTACTGCACTCGACCCCCCCCCCTTTAACTCTTTAATCGTTAATCAGTACGTGAGCATAAAAATAAATAAATAAATAAATAAATAAATCGTTACTAAGTGATTGTAATGCAAACGAATCGCCGATAAGCGCCTGCGCAACTGTCTTTTGGCTAATCGGCAGACTACTCTCGAGCCATTTTCAAAGAATACCTTACTCTGTGCACGGGATGCACTCTTAGGGTATCGTTGGGTCCTTGGGCAGAGAGAGCTGAGAGCTGAGAGCAGAGAGAGAGGCACCGAGGATATTTAGGAAACGCCAATAGTACTTAGGATCAGGTTTGCGGCACCGTCAATGACCTTGTCCGAGGTCATTCAATTTATTATACGCATCGTTTGGGGTTATTGGGGTTATTCTTCTACATTCTACTTCTTGTACTTCTTGTACTTCTTCTTGATTGTTAAGAAGCTTATTTGGTCTTGGACGTATTCGAGGGGAAGTCGGATGCTTCGCGGGAATGGCCGATAATGGCCGAGGGGCGTAAAGGGGACAGACAGGTAGAGAGGAGCCGTGATTCGGCGAGGGACGAGACGGGGCCCGTCCTCGGAGAGAATTTCCAGAATTTTTCACGCAAGGTAGCACCGGGTGGCTCTCGGCTGCTTCCCGGCAACTCTCGGGGATATAATCGCCCGGGCATTCGAGGGCTTTTAAAGGGGGCGAGCCCTTCGGCAGGGAATCGGTGCTTAAGAGCACGGGTCGTCAGGCTGGCTGGCTGGCTGCGCAGACGCGGACGCTGACTACGAGAGGGCCTTCCTTCGCACGCGGTGGCCACGCGGCGTCGATCGCCCTCGAGAGTACGGCCGTTAAGAGGCCGAGCGGCGTTCGGGTGGCCGGGGGCCGGGTATGCCCTCAGCTTTCAAACGAGTGCGCCAGATGCATTACGTGCCGAGGCGCGGCTGTCAATTATTGAAATGAGCTAATTATCGCTTTTGCGCGCATCGGCTCGCAGCTGCGGGGCCTCTCGTCCCGAGCTCATCCCCGGCACGCGCTAACCGCGACTCCCTCTCCCTGCACCCGGAAGATCCTCGCCCCGAGATAAGGCCTCCCGGCCAACGGCCCTCTTCCAGGCCGGACCCTCGACCCTCTTATCCCCCCGTACTGTTTTGTCCACCGGCATCGTCCTGGCCATCTCGCCGTCCCGCGGACGCTCCCCGACTCGGCTCACTTATCCACTACGAACCGCTGCCGCCGATACTTTAATCATCCTCCTCACGAGATGAGCCCGAGGAGCTAATGCTTTTCTGAAGCCGTCGCACCGGCTACCACCGGCTACCACCGGCCACCACCGGCTACCATCGGCTACCACCTCGCGCGCCGACCGCCTGACTTATTAAATATAATAACTATCGCCCGGCCTCTTCCGACTCTTTTACACGTTGTTTAAGCGACTTTACACGTCCGCCGGCCCTCCCCGCCGGCCCTCCCCGCGCAGTCTTTGAATTCCAGATTTTATTGGCCCGCTCTCGAGGATCGGTAGCCGCACCGCCACCCATCAACGCCGCCGCCCATCACCGCCACCCATCACCGCCGCCCATCAACGGCACCCATCAACGGCACCCATCAACGGCACCGAGGATCCTACGCTCGGCGGCAGCCCGGGCGCTCATGCTCATTGTCTCGGAGCTGTTACGGCCTTTTCCGGCCCCCTTCGCCATCCATCCGCAGCCTATAATTTATTTTCATTCCTCCGGCCGCGGAGGGCTTATTTAAATAATTGTGCCCGCGGATGTTAAAGCCGAGCCGCTCGGCCGCGCTCAATTAAGGGTGTCAAGTGGACCTTCGGCCGGCGGCGGGGTGGGGGAGGGAGAAGGAGATGCAAAGCTATCGAGCCCGAGAGCCACTCTCTCTCTCTCTCTATCTCTAGGCTGACTATCAGCTGGCGAGTATGCGGCTCCGTAACGCGCAACCTCCGTATTACGCCGGTGAGTCAAGGCCGACCCCAATAATGGACCCCAATAATGGACCCCAATAGTCCCCAATAGTCCCCAATAACCCTGTAAGCGCCGATGGCCCGGCTCCCCACTGATTTGGCTTAAAATCAAGCCGCTTTTGCGAGTCGTTGCTTGCACGGAGAGCGTTTGTGCTTTCCTAGCCGTCCCTCGTGACTGATCCCCCACCATCGAACCATCGAACGATAAACGACATCGAGAACCCATCCACTGCTTTCATTGCCGATAAAGTCTTACGATTTCAATTGCGTACCGATGATAATGTAAAAGACGCGATAAGGTCTCTTTTGGTACGAGACAAGTGATTCGCAAGCGATGCTGGACTCGTGCCCTAATCATTTTCATTTCAATGATCCCGTGTCATGACGACTAATTAATCGTATTATATAGGGTAATAGAACGTTCGGTCGACGCGCGTCGTCCTCATACGTCGTCCCCGCGGTTTCGCCGAAGGTTGGGCCCGCCTTCCCATGAAATATCGACTATCGAATTGCTCGGACGTAAGGAGACGATCTCGTTCATCGTGGTCAACGAGAGGGGGAAAATTATTGGGGTTATTGGGGTTATTGGCGGGAGCCAATATCCAGCGGGAGCGGGAGCGGGAGGGGAGGATAGGTAGGTAGGTAGGTAGGTAGGTAGGTAGGTAGGTAGGTGAGAGCCTCGAGTACCCGAGCAGTAATTCCAGCAGTAAGCACTCGTTGTGCGGTTACGGCGTAATTATAATCTGCGTAATCTTTCTTTTTCAGGCCAAAGCAAAGCAGGCGGGCGATAATGGGCGGGTGGAAAGGGGGGCTGGCGATGTCCGTTGATCGCCGTTGCGCTACTAGAGCGTCAGTCGGTGGATTTTCGATTCGATCGGCAGGTAGAGAAGCGCTCGCGTGCGAAATCGAAGAAACGCGCCCGCTCACTAGCCACGCACGCACGCACACGCGCACGCACGCACGCACACGCGCACGCACGCACGGACGGACGGACGAACGAACGGACGGACGGGGAGCCGCGCGAGGTTATTGGGGGGAGGGGGGGGGGGCGACGCGGCGGAGTAAGGTTCTTGGTCACTGTCGGTGGCTCGGTTTCATGCTCTGGAAACCGGTCGGTCGATGAGGAACGGATGGTATGTCCGCGAGAAATGCCGTCAGTCAAGCAGCTGATCCTGGGAACAACGCCCTGCGCGCGGACGCGTTTCTTGCGGGAATTAGGGCCTCCTTGATTTAAGGCCGTCGGCTGGGGTTCTCACACGCGCCCTACCCTATACTGCCCCAGCCCTGCCCCAGCCCTACCCTACCCTACCCTACCCTGCCCTGCCCTGCCCCGGCCCCGATCCTGCCCTGCCCCGGCCCCTACCCCCTTCGCCCCAGTCTTCGGGAAGCTTTTGGGCGCGAGCTGGTGCCAATTTGGCCTCGACGATGCTGCCGGGCGCGAAGGAGCCGTCTCGGCTGCTTGTGTACGCTCACAGAGTCGGACTCGCGCGGGTCCTTCTTTTGAGATGTGCATCGACGACTGGTTCCCAAGAACGAACGGCGCACCGAGACAGATATATATATAGATAGATAGAGAGAGGGAGAGAGAGAGAGAGATTGAGGGGGGATTCTGGGGAGGAGGAAAGAAGGCGCGATGTGTCGATTGGCCGGGACTGCTCGTGAAATTCCTTCAATAGTATTCGATGAATCTATTGAGGCACGTCGTCTTCGAGTTGATTCCTCGCCCGACCCCGGCCCCCGGTATGTTGATCGTTACCAGCTCGCTCGGACCCCCCTCCCCCTCCCTCCTCCCTCCCCCGACCACTACCCGCCGCCACCGACTACCCCCTCGCTCACGTCGCGACGTTTCTTTCTCCCGGAACCTTCCCAATCTTCCCGGACTTTTTTCTTACTCTCCACGGCTCGGTCTCCCACCACCACCACCACCACCACCACCACCACCACCACCACCACCACCACCACCACCACCACCGCCAATAACCCCCCCTGTACCCCTCCCCGATCGCGGCAAGAGTCGCTGCGCCGCGCGTCGCAAAACTCGCCAAAGAAACGTGGAAATTGCCATAGCGCTTACGATGCCGTCCCTCAACGATCGCAACTCCCTCTTATTTCGAACTCGATGCTAAATTATAGATAATAGAGCGTTATTCAAACGCGCAGCTCGTGGCACTTTTATTAGTCATCGTAAAAGTTAAAGATATGCCTTAGACCATTCTATTTATCGTCATGACGTTATTTTACGCTCTCTTCTCTTTTAAACCAATGAAGCCCCGCTGATGAAGATCGCCTCCCGGCGACCCCTCCCCTCCTCCGCCACTCCTCCTCCCCTCCCTCCCTCACCCGGGGGAGGGAGGGGACCCCCGACCACGGGCTCAGCAGCTGTCGCAGCCCCGGCACTTATTCTTACGTTATTACAAATATCAATTTTTTTATTTTATATATATATATATATATATATATATGTATAAAAATATTGTCGTTTTTATTCCGGCACAACAGCCCGCAAGCAAAGCTTCCTTCCACCCGTGAAATCTTTATCATCGTGTCCCCGGTGCCGCACGTTACATCTCGCTACATCTCGCTCCATTGATGACATGCAGAAGATGCTGCTGCTGCTGCTGCTCTCTCTCTCTCTATCTCTCTCTGCGCTTTGTAATCGCTCTCGTCCGATAGGCCTCACCGGCGCCTCGGGCCCGCCGGCCCACCCCGGTCGCACTCAACGCGACAGGATTCCACGGGGCAGTTGGCTCGTCGCCTCGTAATGCACGCATTGTAACATCGGAGGACGTGCAGTTCTCGATTGGCAAGATAAATAACGATATACGGGAGAAGCGGAACGACGCCGGCCGCGGGAGAAATTTATAATGATGACGTGGACGCGGACGCGGACGTGGACGTGGACGGTGACGGTGACCACGAGCGCTACGAGGATAAAAATAGTAATAAGAAGAACGGCGGCGGACTCGAAGAGCCGCGGGAGCGTTAATATTGGTAATAAAACCAACAGGAACTACAGCGGGGACAATAATAATTAATAATTAATAATAATAATAGTTAATAATTAGTGATAATTAATGATAAATAATGATAAATAATGATAATAACGATGATAATAACGATGATAGTAACGATAATAACGACGACGATTGTGAAAAGTACGGGGGCGGGGTGGGGGGAGGGGGTCTGTCCGTATACGACAAAGCACTTCCCCGCGATCCCGTTGATACGAAAGAGACGAGGCTGCGACTGGATCCTGTAGGTCGCGGCCACCCTCCAGAGCTTTCAAACAAATGGGAAGTTTGTTGGTCGTGGGAACAATGGCTTGAAACCAAATGATATGTCTAACTAAATACGTCACCGTATTCCCCGTATCAAAGCGAGAGCGCCGAACCTTTATGAGGCTTTCCCCGAGCGGTTCTCGCCTCCGTTTGCCGTCTGTGTTCCTACCGCTGCGGTTACTACTTGCTCTTGCCCCTGCCGTTGCCACCCCCCCCCAGTCACTCCCTCGCTCACTCTCTCTCTCGCTCACTCACTCCCTGACTACGTTGGGCGCGCGACTGTCCTTAACCTTCTTCATCGTCGTCGTCATCGTCGTCATCGTCGTCATCGTCGTCATCTTCTGCTTCTTCTTCTTCTTGCCTTTCGCGAGTCTATCGCACCGTTCTGGCCCAACGAGATGCGCGAGCGAACTCGACGAGAGTAAAAGAGGGCAAAGAGTTACACTCAGAGGTAAAGCATATATGCACATATATATATACATATACAGTACTCGGGATAAAAACCCGTGCCGAGGTGTCGACGGGAAGCCCATTACGTCCCGAAAGCTTTCCTCGACAATTGGATCTACAATTGATCTTACGCTATTTTCATTCCCTGCACGTCATTCGCTAATGAATAATTGAAGCTCTCTCGGTTAGGCCGATCGATCAATATGCTCCGTATAACCCCAATAACCAAGCAGGCGAGGAATGGCTTTTGGCGTAAGCTTTGAAAAAAGAAAGAAAAAAAAAAAGAAAAAAAAAAACCACCGATCGACCACAGGGTTTCTTATTATCAAATTCATCGCTAAGCAATTAATCACGCTTATCCGGGGGATATATTATTTTTACGGAGCTAATAATTACGGGAGACGAAGTGTACGTACGTACGTATGTACGTACGTGTACGCTCCTGGTCGGATATACGAAGACAATTATCGTTTGGGATCCGTTTGGGGTTTATTCAGGTTAATTTATTCTGACTTCTGAGGTCCCCACTTACAATCGCAGAAGTTAGCTTTACTGCCGTAGAACAATCTCCTCCCCGCCCGCCCGCCCCCAGCTAGCCAGCCAGCCAAGCCAGCCAAGCCAAGCCAGCCAAGCCAACCAAGCCAAGCCATCCAAGCCATCAGAGGTTCTTTGGAGCCGTGCATGCAATGTTGCCGTACGTCTTTGTCGTGGCGGCGACCAACGGCGGCCTTCGCACCCGAGAATTTCGTAAAATTACAAGCTCCGTAAGGTGAAATAACACAACTCGATAAATGAACGTACCGCGGCTCCCCCCTCGCCCCCGAAACACCTGTAATAACCCCAAAACGATAAATTCACCTCCTCGTTACGGAATAGAAAAGCAAAAAGAAAACAACAACAACAACAACAACAACAACAACAACTGATAAGAGAACGAGAAGAAATAGAAGACCTCCCCCGCCCATAAACGTAAGAGGCCGGCCCTACGCGGATCGTCTGCCTTTTCATTTCCAGTCCCTACGCACCGCGCCTCCATATCCACCTTTACGAGCTCGCTCCTCCACCTTAACGCGCTCACTTACTGCTCTAAAAACTCACTCCTCCTCGATCCAGCAGGTAAAATCTTCAGTACAGGGAGTGAGTGAGAGAGAGAGAGAAACGGATATAATGAGCTGAAAGTCTTGGCGGATGGATTTCTTAGCGAAGCTAAATTTAGTTTAATAATCGCACAGCGGCGATTGTATTGGTCAGGAAGTTACGGATCGATAGGAAATATATATATATATATATATGTGTGTGTGTACGGGGCCGCTGCGGGCTGAAATTCAAATTCCCTATAAAGCGGCGCATTCTTACGTAATGGATGGATGGATGGATGGGGGGAGGGGTGGTGGTAATGCCGTTGGGAGGTGTGCGCGCGCGCGCTCGTCCGGCCAAGGTGAAGCGAAATATTTTTTTGTAAACGGAATGAGAAAATCAGGGCTTCGAGAGAGAGAGAGAGAGAGAGAGAGAGAGAGGCCAAGTGCGCCGTCGTCTTCTTATAAGCGCGTGACTCACTGCCAATAGCGTCTAATGCCAACGGGGCTAATAATGCCCGAGCGAGCCTTACCGCGAATGCTAAAAGCTCTCGGTACCAAAAGAATATCTCACTCCCGATTCGGCAGACCATCGCCGCCTACGTAAATACATATCCTAATGACATTGATAACAATAATCCACCGAGGTAGGTGGAGGGGCGGGGGGGGGGAGCTAAAGGTGAGCAACCGAAGGACCAATGGATTCCGCGGGCTATTGGGCTTGCGTTTTGGAGGCGTAATTGCCCTCCTTAAAGCCCAATGGAAAATGTAAGGAATGGAGGATCGATCGATTCTTGGCTGCTGGTATCGGTATATATATATACATATATATATATATATATATATATATACCCTTGGGAATCTACCGAGTCCCCTGTCCCTCGCCGGGTACGCGCAGCATGTGGGATCGTAAAGAGACGACAGGAGAGGACAAATCCGAAGGAGGATAATAAAAAAGGATCGAACGCCCGGCTAAGGGGCAGGAGGAGGGGGAGGGACGAAATCGAACGGTAGAGGAGGAAGGAGCGGAACGAACGCGGCGGCCGGCTACGGACAACGGGGCTGGGCCCGCGGGAATGGCGGTTATTGGAGGTGGGCGGGTGGGTGGGTGGGAGAAGTAGTGAGAAGTGAGAGAGAGACAAGAGACGAGAGAGAGCGAGAGAGGGACCGAGAGAGAGGTCTGCGGAGCGATTGCAGCGGCGGCGCGCGGTGCAGAGGGGGCGGGAGGAGCGTAGATGCAAAAAGCAAAAACGCCGGGGACGGACGCGTCGTGCCTTGCGCGCCTGACTCCGGGGAGATCGGCTTTGTCGGCGAGCTTGCTAATTAGTTTACTAACTTATTGACTATCCCTCGTATTTACGACCGCGCTATGTGTCTTGGCCGCTCTCCTCTCCCCCCCACCGCCCACCGCCATCGAGAGGCTCGCCCTCTCCCGCCCCGTCACGCCGCCCCGTCGCTCTCGTCCTCCCACTACGCCACGCCGTCCCTCGGCCCACTCCCATCCCGGACCATCGTCCCCGGCCCCGCCGGTCACCTGCCCACCGGCCCTCCCGCGCCCCCCTAAGCTTTCACGAGGAGGCGCATCGACGCTGATGTACATTGGTTCGCCGGGTCGCCGATTTCTTTTTTTTTTTTTTTTTTTTTTTTTACCTCTACCACTTTAGCGTGCACTTTATGCCCAATAAAGCCTCCCTCCTCCGCCCCCTGTCCGCCCACCCCACCCCATTGTATAAACGTAAACGTATACGTGGACGTAGGGTACGTGTAACGTTAAACGGTTTTACGCGATCGGCCGGCCTTGGCGGGTCAAGCAAACCCGGCCGCCCGACAGTTACGCTAAGAGCCTTGTTGACAACGATTTCAGCCGCTTACGAGAATAATTAAGCCCAATTTGATGTACGATCCGGTGTTTCAGTAAATTCTTAACCGCCTTTACTTACTTTTCCCTGCAGCAAAATAGTTCGGATGCCCAGCAAGTCCACGGAGGTGGACGTCCACGTTACACGGACCCCGGCCATCATTCGTTACAAGCCCTTTAAATATTAATTTAAAATTAATTATACGGGGCTAATTGTTATTGAAATAATTAGGCCCCGGGGAGGCGAAAGTGAATTTTATAGAAAATGAAAATTAAGTATTTGCATAGCGAGGGCATGGCTTTTATGCTCCCTTTTAATTTTTATTGTTATTACGATGCCGAGGACGCTGGATCCCGATGAGTAAGAACCGGGCCCCTCCCCTCCCCCACCCCTACTTACAGCTTTTCAGCTGAATTATTATTATAGCTTGGAGGTACGGAACGCAAAGGTCTCTCGTGCCGAAATTCTATTTCTCATTTACTCGTTCGGAGACTCAAGAATAACAATGGGAATACAATACAATGATCAATGAAGGGCCGAGGCCCGGGGTGGGGGAAGATACGATCGTCGAGCTGCCTGTACGATCGCGTATATTGGCTGCCTTACGAGGCCCTTAATAACGTAAAGATATACAGATGGATGGATAGATGGATAGATATCGAGAGAGAGAGAGAGAGAGAGAGGTAGGAAGTAATTGAAAATTTTCAGACAAATTGTCGGGGTAATAGAGAGATCTTGGAATCGATTAGTGTAAAAATGTAGGCTCGACGTGGCTGGAACGAAGGATGCCGACAGCAACGTAAGAATTATAATAAATGGGAGGTCGGGGATGTCGGAGGGCACACGTGTCATTAGGCTTAGATATCTAAATAGACGTGTATTAATTATTAATTGGAATTGAAAGGTAAGGTCGGTAATAGCCGAAAGGTCATGAATGTTTTTGCTCACCGGCCTAAAGTAAAGGACGAACGAGAAGCAAGAAGAAGATGAAGAGGAAGAGGAAGAAGATGAAGAGGAAGAGGAAGAGGAAGAGTGGGGAGGGACGGGCAGCGAACGGCAATAAGGAGAGACGAGAAATACGCGGGGACATCGGTCGGGTGGGATGGGGTCGGATGGGGTGGGCCGAGGAGGAGAAAAAAAGAATGGCAAGAAGAGTAGGAGGAGGAGGAGGGGTAGGAGGGGGAGGAGGAGGAGGAGTGGTAGATCGCGCGAAGAACGCCGCTGAAAAGCCATCTGGCCGATGATCGGCCCGATACACTCGCGTTCCAAGAGACAAATTAAGTTCTTGCTTCTTGCGCTCCGGCTGGGCCTCATGCCCGAGAAGAGGGACCGGGACCGAGACCGGGGGGGCGGGCGGGGCGGAGGGAGCAGCGTCTCTCGCTCCACGACCACGAATCCCATGACAAAGACTACGAGATAGAGCGTGAGTAAGAGGGTTGAGTGAAGGGGGTAGAGCAGGAGGGGCGAGGAAGGGGTGGCGAGTGCAGCGCGGCAAAGGGGCGAGGGAAGAGCAATCGACGGAAGATCCCAGTCGAGCCTCTTTAACGAGACTTTACCGAGGTAGAATAGCGGTCGGCAAAGATCAGTTGAAATGAAAGTCTACGCGCTTCAAGCCTCGGCGCGTCACCTTTTCTCATGCGCGCGACGCTGATGATCATTAGTCTCAGCTCTTCCCAGCTTTACCTTGGCAATAAAACTTCAGGAAATTCACTTTTCACGTGCTGAGCTCGCGCACCAAGAGACCGCACATATTCAATTAAAGGGCTGTCCGAACGGCGTAAGCAAGAAGAAACCCGGGAGGCTCGGACTTTTTTCCTCCCTTTCCTCTATTTACTCCTTTCTTTCCTTTTCCTTTTCTTTTCCTTTCTTTTCCTTTTTTTCTTTTTTCGAGTTATCTATATATGTATATATATATATATGTGCGTGTAGCTCCCCTACCCCTTACCGCCAAATCCCCCGCCGATACGCCGGTCGCACGGACGGACGGACGTGACCGACCGAACCTACGGAGGGAGGGAAGGGACCTCTTTAGCCGAGAGCAATTTACATTTATCAGAATTCTTATTGGCAGGGGGGATCCGCTCCACGAAGGAGATTAATTCGCGATGAAAGATGAGAGGCGAGCGTCGGCAGTCTCCTGTAGCAGGGCTTATTCGGCGCTGAGGGTGGTTGGGGTGGGAGCCGGGTTCGAAAGGGTGTAGGGGACGCGTAGCTCTGTCGGCCCGTCGACGCGTCGAAGCTTGCCTCCCCCACCCCCGGCTCCTGAAATTTATTCAGCCGAAGGAATAATTTTTTTAACGTTATTAGGCTGCGAACCCCGTTCCTTGGCCGGGTTCGGGTCCCGCGTCCCTCCCTCTCTCTCTCTATCACCCTCTCTCTCTGACACAGCGATCGCAGAACGGGAGTCAGCCCGCGCCCTCCGCTGATTGCCAATTTCGCGTCTTGAATTTTTATTCAGCTCCGGGGGCGCGTCAACCCCTTCGCCTTTTAAATTATCCGCGAGATTAATCAAGGCATCATTTTTCACGTCCAATTTGTTAGAATGGCTCTCGGTGGGGGCCGGTGGGGGCCGGTGGGGCCGAGGGGTTATTGGGGGGGGGGGTGGTTATTGGGGGTTATTAGTATAGTTGGGGCCGGTTCGCCGTGGAGCCGAAGGAAGTAATGGGACTGCGAGCGGGAAGGTGCGACAGTGGGCTGACACGTGCTCGCAGGGTGTACAGCGGAGCGGGCGAGCCACCGTCTTAATTGATACATTCTGATTTAATTAATCCGACGGCGGGGCCGGGGCAGGGGCAGGGGTCGGGGAGGTAGCGGGGCAGGGCCGAGAACGGGGTTATTGGGGGGGTCGTCCCGGTCGTCGCAGTCGTCCTAGCCGTGGACAGGGCGGGGTGGGTGGCGCGGAGGGCTCGCTCCTCCCCCCGAGGAGCGGGGTCGGGCGTACAAAAAAAAGAAAAAAAAAGAACGCGTCGACGGAAGGAAGAAAAAGAGAGCGTTCGCTCGCACTCGCGACTCTTTGGGCCGCCCCCTTCTTTAATTAGAGCCGCTCGTAAATTTCTTTCATTGGACACTTTTTTCTTCGATTATTAGGGCATGCGTCTTGTGTCTCTCGGTGGCCGGGGGGTGGGGGGATATTGGCGCTTAGGCAGCAGCCCTCGCTCAACCCTTTGGTACTACCGGGCCCGGACGTTGGACATCTGCCGCCATAAGATCGAGGCAGCCCCACCCGCCTCACGGTTGACGATTAAAGAAAACCGCACGCGCCCGACTCGACAAAGAAAGATAAATCTTTCCTGGGTAGGTGGGGTGGGGGTGGGCTGGGACAAAACGTTGAGTTTCGTGAGCCCTTCATCTCTCCCCCTCCCCCCCCCCCCATCCACCGACGTAGTAGCGAGGGACGGGTAAATTTAATAACGGCATCGAGGAGGACCCCCCGGACCCGACGAAAGCTCTACGAGGGCAGGAACGAAAATTAAGGAAAGAAAAGTATAGCGAAAAAATTAAAGAAGCGTAAGAGTAAGAGTAAGAGGAAAGGGTCGTCTAAGGACTTAATAATTGATTCGAATATTCGTCGTGGAGAGAGAGAGAGAGAGAGAGAGAGAGAGAGAGAGAGGGCGAGGAGAGGGCCGAGGGGTCGAAGGCTCCTTTGGGTCCCGCGAGATCTATCCTCGTACTCCCGGTAGGTCCCGGTCTCGGCCTCTGCCGTCAGAGCCTCGTATCCTTGGGCTATTATATCCTTGGGGCTTAAGGGCGAGGTAAGGGCCGAGCCACGAGGACCGAGTTCTTGTAAAAGTGAGGCGGGGCCAGGAGGCAGGGTGCGGAATACGGGGCTCGCGCGCAAGATCATCGACGGGGAATTGAATGGGTGCTCTCGGTGCCGGATTTAACGGCGCGAGCCCTCTCGTTTCATAAACGGGATCCGACTTTATCTTCTAGCCCCGGCTCTCGGCCTCTCTTTATTAATTCATTTAATTTTAAGGATTTTTCACGACCGCGGGACTTGCGGCTCTTTTATTATGCTAATCTCGCTCGGAAGATAAAAAGCTCTGTGCCGGGAAGGATCCTCGACCTCGGGAGTCGACGACGTGCCGGGCGGGGTTGGGCACTGTCTGTCTCTCTGTCTGTCTGTCTGTCTGTCTGTGTGTGTGTGTGAGAGAGAGAGAGAGAGAGAGAGAGACTGAGAGAGAGAGAGAGAGAGGGACGTCGAAGGCCAAATCCCGGGTAAAATATAACGAATGGGGGTGGGGGAGGTCGCGGCATTATAAGCCCCTGTATAAGCCGGGGAAGGGGTGAAATAATCGAGCAGTCGACGTAGCGGTCCCAGGGAGTGGAAAGACCCGTGGAAAGACCCGTGGAAAGACCCGTGGAAAGGCACCGAATCATCCTTACAGAAATTAAATCGAAAATTACAACCGGCCTCGTATTTAAATGCCCATCCCCACCCCCCCAACGAGGCATTGGCTTCCTCTTACTCGGATTCTTATTCGCCACTTGGGGAGGGCGGAGGGTGTTCGGTGACTGGAAGGGCCGCTGGAAGGGGGGAACGGCTCGGAGGAGGTGTTTCCCGTTCACGCGAGTCGGTTCACCGAGCCGCTCTGCGCGCGGAGCCTCCCACGAGGCAACGAGGTCGAGCGCTCGGCGGCTCAGGGCGTCAAGGTTAATCCGGGACAATATCAGCGATTCGGTGCTTCAGATTCTTAGCGTTAGAATTGAGTCGCGCGCACCCGGTTAGTCCCGGCTAGTCCCGGGTAGTCCCGGCTAGTCCCGGGTAGTCCCGGGCGGTTAGGACAGCCAGGACGGGGGGGGTGGGAGCGAAAATAAGGCGGCAGAGGGTCCGATCAGGGGGTAACGATTGATCATACGGACTCGTATGCCCGGTAATCGATCGATGATCAGAGGAGGTTGACCGCTATCGTTCCCCGAACTCTCGAACGGCCGTGGAGGATGAAAGGGCCCGGGAGGCTCGTTGTAAATTGCGAGGAATCCGGGCATCGATCCTCCGAGCATTCCGATTTTCGACAGGAGACCGCTAATACAGAAGACTCCCGCCACGGCCTCTCCCTCTCCCTTTATTAATACTCTTCTCTTTTATCGGCTCGGGACTCTTCGAGTGGGCCCCTACCCTTTATTTATAGGCCCATCGTATCTTAATCTTGAAGAATTCGGGCCGCGAGCCGCAGCCAATAAATATGAAATATCTCGCGTCGCCGCGTAGCGAGTTGGGGGGGGGGGGGTTGAGGGGTCGGATGGGACTGATCGAGATCGGACGGGGAATGGCTGCCAATGGAGGCAGCGAAAAAACCGGACTCGCCTGGTCATTATTACCGTTGCAAAATATCGTAGTTGGCCACAGCTGTTCCGCGAGCGCGACCTTGACACCGGTGCAGCAGTCCTGAGCGGTGGCGAGTCCCACCTTGTGGCCGACTCGTGTCGCCTATCCTCTCGGAAGAGAAACGCTCTCGGCCGAGTCTTTGCCCAGTTCCCGTAGCCAATCGAGCCCCTCTCGATCCAAACCGTTTATGCATACACGCACACGCGCACACGCACACGCACGCGCGCGCATTTACGAATACGTCAAGGTCGGTTGTATTTTCTCCACTGTCAAACCGCCTCGACGACTCCTTTAAGAATTAGTCCTCCGCGGAGCCTCGGATTCCCTTCCCCCCTCCCTCCTCCTCCACCACCTCCTCCGCCACCGATCACTCGCCGATTTCGCTTTCGTCCTTTTGCCCGGCCACCCGCCCTCGGCCCCCGGGCAGCGCTGCCTGCCTCTTTCACGTCCAACTACTCATCCTTACAATGTCTAAACGTTGCTTCGGCACGGGAAATCGCCTCCTCCTCCCTCCCTCCCTCCCTCCCTCAATCTGCAACACCCGCAAAAACGCATCCGCCCGTGCGCCCGTGTGCGTGTGCGTGCACGTGCGCGTGTATATATAGGTAGGGAGGTAGGGAGGTAGGGAGGTAGGGGCGTAGGTATAGAGGCAGCGACATTGAGCTCGATATTCTTTTTTATCTTACGAGTTTCCGAATTATATGCGCGCGGCTTACGCGCAGTCATGTATTACACCGTCACTGTATCACAAATACCAAGAAGATAATCTATTCTTTATACTTCAATAAGCCTGACTGATGCTTATTAATTCACTTATTTATTACAAAAATTTTTAAGCGGTTATAAATTCTATTTTAATACTCGAGTCCTTCGCTCTGGTCCCCGGCTCACTAAACTCCGCCGGGGCCTCAAAAAACTGTCTCCGAGGCCCCGGATGGATCCCCACTAAACTCACTCACGCCCCCTCGAACGAATTAATTTTCTTTTAATAATTAATCATCCCGACCGGACGAATGACAATTTTTTTTCATTCAATGATTCTCCCGATCGTCCATTCGGATTAATTAAGATATGTCCCCCCCCACCCCCTGATCGTGTAAATTACCGTGACACGGTTCAGCAGTACATTGAGCTCAGAAGTCACGGCCACTTTACCGGACGCGTGTACTCGACGTCCGGCATCCTCGCCAAACCTAACTCGACCCTTCCACTTTTGTTTTATTTATTTATTTATTTATTTATATTATTTATGCGTTTACTCGAATAAGTCGCTTAGCTAATACTTTAGCCAAGTCGTGTCCACGCGCGATTGTGTAAAGCGGAGGCGGTGGTAAATGAAATAAAAGGATGGATGGAAGGAAGCGGGGGGGGGGGTTATTGGGGTTATTGGGATTGGTCGATTAATTATTCTACGGCGACTAACGACGAAACAACAAACAACATACGTGCAAGTGGATAAAGATCAAGGTTAGTCCCAGCCTACCCCGAGGTAGGCAACCGAATGAATTTACCCGCAACGAGACGAGACGAGACGAGACGAGACAAAGAGGATTTCTGGCCGGCCATACACGTCCTTATCCGTCCTCCCTTTTTTAATTTATCAGGATTAAATGAAAACAACAACAACGTTGGTAATAATAAGCAAGCGCGCGCTTTTCTTATTAAAGCCGACTATTGGCCCCCTACCTCCCTACCTCCCTCCCTCCCTTCCGCTCGCGAAAAAATGCGCTAATAAATATCGGTATTAAATATTCTTTACGATTACGTTTGCTTTCTCACCGGCGTATATATATATATATATATAACCTTGCGGGGCTTATCCTACACCTTCACCGGCAACGATCACAAACCTTATTCACAATCTCCCTACATTCTCTTTTATTCCCTTTATTTCATTTCATTTTATTTTGTTTCGTTTTAATTTTTTGTCTCATTATTATTACATTATATCGCGTGGTCATCGTTTTATATAAGTATTTGTATAAGTTTTGTATAAGCGTTTGTATAAGCGTTTGCGTAAGCGTTCGTAGGCGATGGGTTAAGCATCGCGGTAGTAGTCCATCAATATCACGTATAAATAAAAAGCGTGAATTATGAAATAAACACGCGATTAAATGTATCTTATTATGCTTCTTATATGCCGAGCCCCTTTCACGAGCTGCTAACGTATGATAATCCGACATTCGAACGGCCATTTATAACGTGAAATTACATTTTAACGTAATCGAGACGACGGCTTTTATGAATTCACGTGACCTTTGAACGATGGGTACCACAGACGAGAGAGAGAGAGAGAGAGAGAGAGAGAGACGAGTTTCCATTGATACTGTTACTTCTTCGTTACGGACGATTCGTAAGGACGGGAATTGGGGAAAAGTTCGGGATGACGTTGGAGTAGAATGTTGTTGGCCTTGTAAAGCGGTTATTGGGGTTAGCCGGGGGGAGGGGAGGGGTAGGGGGGACGGTTCACGAATCAGCGAGTAGGCATTAGACGTAACGTGCGTAACGCGCCCTCGTAATATACGTCGGGATCGGTAGATTAATATATTGGAGCAGCGCGGCTGGGGCGGGGGGGGGGGGCGTCGCTGCTTGGGGCATCGCTGGGATGGTAGGAATACATTTTTCGCGTTTGGATGGCCGATTAAGAATGTTATCAAAGCGTCCTTTCGTCCAGTTTAGCCACGGCGAGGTCGCTGTAGCTGCGCCAAGGAATTCGCCGGGGAGCGGGTCGGTATGGCGGCGGGTGGGTGGGGGGGGGAGGCCCGGGCTAAGTAAGGGACCCTGTTACGTAAAGGGCTGGTAAGGAAAGTAATAAGCGGAGGTGAGGTCGCGGTAAAGGAAATTCGTGGAATATTGCGGGAGATCCGGGAGCCAGACGAGGAAGGGCGTTCGCGAAATGTGGCGGCAGGGGGCGAGGGAGGGGTAGGACGGAGGCGGTGGCGGGGTCGAGGGCGGTGGTAGCGGGAGCGGGGGCGGGGGCTTCGCGTGTTTATGCTTCTGGCAGCTGTTCCGCAGAACGTTGCCAATATCGGTTCTCAATTTAATGATCCGACCTGCGCGCGACGCCGTCGTAAACTTGGCGCCCGCCCGCCTCCCCTTCACCGCTCCACGGCTACCAAGGTACCGGCAAAATCCGCCGCGAGCAAAGCGACGAACCCCATCGCGGATCTCGTCGGGCCCGTCGCCGGTCCCCCGCCCTCGACCCCGCCACCCCCCCTTGCGAACAGAGAGCGTCGGGAAAGTCGCGGTCCCGAGGGCGCACCTACGAGCCCGAGCAGCCTATGTTGATCACGGGGAATAAAACGTGTATCGTTGCACCGGCCGTCGTGGACGTCGAGGCTGTTCCGGCCGGGATCGGTCCAGCGGACGGAGGCTCGCGACGCCCAATTTATAGCCGATGCCCGTCGCGAAGCCGTCGAATGGCATTTTTATTGGCGATCGTCCCCTTCCTCATTAATCGCTGACGCAGAAGAATCGGAATCCCTCGGTGGCTCTGTGGGAAAGTATGCGCCCACCACCACCACGACCACCACCACCACCACCACCACCACCACCACCACCACGACTACCACCGAACCGAACCGAGCCGAGCGGAGCCGAACCGAGCCGAACCGAGCCGAGGTTAGCTGGGACGTTGGTAGGTAATACAGTCGTCGGGACGCGTGGATCATCCGGTAGAGTCCGGTCCGCGTCGATCTCTCTATTGTTTCCCGTCTCCTCGAGCGATCCTTAACGCTTGCCGGTGACAGGCAACGCGCTTCTCTACTTCCCTCCCCGTCTGCCCCCGGGGCCTGTTTAACTTACCGTCCAAGCCGATCGTGGCTGTGCGTGAGCATCGCGGCAACGAAGGATCCGCGTGACGGAAAACTACGGATTTATACGAAAAATCGATATTTCACCTCCGATCGGGATATCGAGAAGCTCTTGCTCGATCGCGGGCTCGATCACGGGTCCGGCCGTATATGAGCCGCGCGCTGTCCGCCTCTGCGGGGGAGCGGGCGAGGGTGTCGCTCGGGACATCCCCGCTCGGTGACACTTGTTGAGTTTCTGTCTCCTTGTCCCCCCTGGACCGACGGGCGATGCTGCCCGTACCCCCCCGATACGTGCGCCCAATCGCTCGCAGCCTTCCCGCCGCCACCTCCCGCCGTCACCTCCCGCCGTCACCCGCCCCGTCGCTCGACCATCGTCCACCACGCAACGTCGTCTCGCTGACAATGTGACTCTCCGAGGGACTCTCCTATCCCACCCCACCCCCACCCCACCCCACCTCTAATCCACGAACTAGCTGGCGAACCATAAATTTTGGCGTTCCAAGGGCGCCCTTAGCAGCGCCCGGTTCCTGACTCATGTCCGGCTACTCGCTCGAAGCTCACTCACTCCGTCCTCGATGGCCAATCAATGGACCTCATTCGACCCCTGTATTTTTAATCCTTAAATGAAACTACATGGGCCCGACTCCCTCCTCCCGTATTCGCCTAGTTAAATAGATCTCGCCGTAGATCAATCGGAATACACGCAAGTTTATAAATCTTAAAATTTACACGAGCTTACGTTTACGTTTACGCGCTAATCGCATAACCTTACCGTTGCTGGGCTTGAGTTTTTTTTTTTTTTTTTTAGACAAAGTCGTTATTATAGGTGACACGTGCGGGTAGCTTATGCACGCGAAGGCTTATATTGAGGGGGTAGGGGAATGGGTATTGTCCCTTACTTCATTAGAGCCGCGTATTTTCTCCTCCTTTGCACTCGATGCGAATTCTGTACGCGTACGCGTGAACGGAAAGTCTGATTAAAAGAAAACGGGCCCCCTACGCCCCCCCCCCCCCCGACTCTCTTCATTAGAACGTCAATACCAATCTAATTATAATATATTCTCCATTTAAAAAACAACAACAACAGCAGCAGCAGCAGCAAATAATGATCGAGAATAAGAATCGTGTAAGCCAAGATCTTGATAATGATAAACGAAATGGCATTATCGGGGGAAGGTAACGGAGAGGGGAATTGAAAAGGAATTGAAAAGGAATTGAAAAGGAATTGAATAGGAATTGAAAAGGAATTGAATATCAAGACAAAGAAGTAAGACGCGAACGTTTGGCGTAATTTGAAAAATGTCATTTGGACCAAAGTTTTTGACGTCCTTCAGGCAAAGTAGCATTGACAACGCCATTTCGCCCATTCATCCAACCTCGCTAGCCATAATTAAATGCATTTGGCACTCGAGCCCCGAGCCCAACACATCCTCAACCCATGCTCGCAGCCCCGGGCCCTGTAATTAATAGACATTTAAACTTTTTAATACACGTAACGACGAGTTTTTACGCCTCGCGTCGAGACGTCCGTTCCCCCTCCCTCCCTACCAACCCCTGCCTCCGTCCCTACCTCCCTACCTCCATTCCCTACCTCCCTCCCACCCTGTCCCGCAAGCCCGACGAACCTTGCCAGCACCCGCCTTAGGCACCAGGGCCACACCTCCCCGTCCTCGCCCTCGCCACCGCCACCGCCACCGCCACCACCACCACCACCGCCGACGCCACCACCACCCCGTCCCCCCTAGCCCTCCTTATCGCATCAAAGCACCGCAGCGCCCCGGCTTTCGGTCATGCTCGTAATTACGAGGACTGAATAAATTTTCTGCGTTTGGCTTTTAATGGACGAATCGAGCGTTGGCCAAGCGCACGCGACTCTTTTAATGTTGCGCGCTACGCACAAGAAGCCGCGCGCTAATGACTGACGAAGCTCGTCGAGCTTTGGCTTTCCGGCTTTCCCCCCGGTTTACGCCCCCTCGACCTATCGAGCGCCAATGGACTCCCGATGTAGGCCACCGAGGGTGCCTGACCCTCCGCGTCCCCCGCCCCGTATTAATCAGCGCTCGATGTATATGTATATATATATACAATGATCGTGGGTTGGGGGTGAGTCGTGCCCCCGTGAATTCGTAAATCCTAATCACGTATCGATAAATTAAGGCCTGCAGGCCTTTCGTCTTGTTCCAGCCGGGCTGAAGGTATACAAATTACCGAGTCACGAGTTCACGCAGAATCTGACAAATAAGCCCACCGTGGTGGTGGAAGAAAAAGGCGCGAGGTTCGGAAGGATGGCCGTCAGGATAATCAAGATCATGGCGCGGGCCCGGATATAAATTTGAAATTTAAGAGATTCCTCGCCGCTTTTCTCTCGCGTCTTCTTTTCTATTCGCCGCTACCCCCCCCCCCGCCACTCCTCCCTAACGACCCGCCCCATCACCATCCACCCGAAGTCTCTACGCTCGGGGACGTTCCTCGTACCGTAGCTGCTGCTGCTGCTCGCGATGCTCCCGGTCGCTGCCCTGGTGGGTGAGGGGGCATTCGACGCCCGTCCCCGGTAAATCACCGCTGATATGCGGGTTCGCCCGAAATTCCCGGCTAATCTTGAAATCAAACGGTCGCGCGCGGTCGACGAGGACGTAAAAATGTTTTATCGCCCCGGTTTTCTCCTCGCCGGGGATTCCGCTAATCGTCTTCTCCTTAAAACCGGCACGCTGCGACACTCTGAGCTGCCCACAGCACCCCCCCACCCCCCCCCCTCTCTCTCTCTCTGTATCCCTCGGTCGCCCTTCGTGGCCGTGTGTCGCAACGCGGCAAAGATCGGATTGGGGGGGGGGGTGGATGACGGGCCTTTTGAATTTCGGGGATTCTGAATGTCTGCGGAGCTTATCGAGCCCTACCCGGAGACGAGACTACCAGCAGCAGCTCGACCTTCTCCGCGCTTGGGTATTGTTTTTTCTTTTTTTTTTTTTTTTTTCTTTCGGCGGATAGCCCAGGCAGAGCCGGTGCTAAAGCTTGTTGCTCAAGGACAGGAGAGCATCGGGTACGTGTGCGCGCGCGCGCGCGCGGCATTAGCGGGCTGTGGGTTCGCGATTGGTGGGAAAGTAATGGAAATCGACAGCGGCCGGTCGGACGGAGAGCCGCAGATTTATGGGTTTATTAATTCTTGATACATTAGTAGAGCCGTGAGGAATGCGGCCGGGGGCGGTGAAAAAAAAAAAAAAAAAAAACGGGGGTGGGGGATGGCCGAGTCAGCAGACACTGTCAGGGCTCCCCCACCTACCCCCATCCCTCGTATATTATTACAATCGCTGTCCTTCTTTTCTCTGAAATGAAATATAAATCTTCGATCGAGAAAATAATCCGGCAGGCATACGATAAAACGTAATAAATACGAGTGTTATATGTAAGCAAAATGTTATATTTTAAAAAGTCGACATGAATGTATGAAATTCACGAAATCCTATTAACGTCTGCGAATGAGATAAAACGTACAAAAGTTGAGCGTCGGTGCAGTTCAAGGTGAGAGAGCTGAGAGAGACAGAGAGAGAGAGAGAGAGCTGAGAGAGAGAGAGAGAGAGAGACTGCTCCTCTCGGAAATCGATGAATCGAAAAGGTTCTCTCTTATCCCTTCTCCTCCCGCTCGATCCTGCCTTCTTATTTTATTTTCGACAGCGCGCCGAGCCAAGAGAGATCCTCTCCCCGAGCGCCGGGGCCCCCTCCCACCAAACACGGACGCGCACAATAAAAGGTGTATGGATGGATAGATAGAGAGAGAGCTGAGAGAGCTGAGAGAGAGAGAGAGAGAGAGAGAGCGTGCGCTCACCGCTTTCATAAATATCTCATTTTATTTTGAATGGGGAAAATGAATGAGCCGAAGGCAGATATCGGCGGCCGCGAGCTTTCGAAAGGACCACGCGGATCCATGAGCTCGTACGCATTTCGGGCCACTAAATCAGCGTTACTTTATTAAGTATTACCTTTAGTTAACAGATACTTAATCAAAAGGTGCACGCAGTACGCCACTAATTTGACTTTGCATCCCATAAATATTCCCTCGGCCACGCTCTCCCCTTCCCCATCCTTCCCCCCACCCCCCAATAACCCTCTCGCTCTCTCTCTCTCTCTCGCACACACGCACACTCTCTCTCTCTCACAACTCTCTCTCTCTCTCCCAACTCTCTCAGCTCTCTATCTGGTCTGCGTTCCGGCAGATCCGGTCCTTGTTTTCGCGTATGCCCGATACAAATACGATTCGCGATCCACGATGGCTCGGACGTGGATCGCGAAAACCACCGCCGCGGACAGGGCGAACAGCGAGGGTAGCCTCCAGAGTCGCCGCCAGAGCTGCTGGATGGATGCTGGATGGATGCTGGATGGATGCTAGATGGATGCTGGATGGATGCTGGATGACTACGCTAAATGCTGCCGCGCCGATAAAATACCTCCTGTAATTAAACGCGCCCTACAGTGATAGAGAGAGAGAGAGAGAGAGAGAGAGAGAGAGAGAGAGCGACATTCATCTGTAAAGAGTACGCCCTGACTCGACTGACCCCCATTTCCCTCCTTTCTGCCAACTATTTGTTCTTTCTGTCTTTTCGTTTCTATTTTTTTTTTGTTTTTTTTTTTTTTTTTTTTCCCCCTCGAATCCATTGACTAATTGTCGGTGGCTGCGTCCTTTTGTAAAAAATTACCGAATTTACGAGCGACCGCTCGAATGAAAATGTGCGCCCTATGCTAATAAATTAGTTTTTTTCGTACTCGGTGCCCACGGATGTGAATCATTTTTAAGTGATTTTTAATAATGACATTTATTGGATTTCTAGTTGTTCTTCGATCGATGTAATATATCGACTGTATTTCCTTTTCTATTGTAGTCATTGTCAAAAACTTATTTACACAAATAAACATAAATTCAATTTTATTATTCGAGGTGGCAATAAAAAATAAGAAGGAGGAGGAGGAGGAGGAGGAGGAGGTGGAGGTGGAGGTGGAGGAGGAGAAACCGGCGAGAGAGAGAGATGGGGTGGGGGGTGGAGTAGATCCTCCGTATTGGGAAAGACGATATTTCATAAATTTCGGTTCCTTTTAGTATAATGCGTAAATTTTACAGGGATTCGGTAATAAAGTGAAGGAAGTGAGGCCAAGCGAGCCGAGAGCTTTTAGCCATTGTCTCGCTAAGTTTATTCCTTATTCCTTCCTTTACGTCCCTTGTGATTTTTTTTTTTTTTTTTTTTTTTTTTTTCATCACAATAACGAGTCAATTAAGCTTTTTAATGTCGTAATTAAGGGCGCAAAGCTCAATAGAAAATAATAAACTATATCTCGATTAGGCCTATACGGGGAATTCGAGGCTTTTTCGGATTTAATGAACTCGAGTTGGGGATGAAAGAGACATGGAATGACGTTGGAGCCGAGAACGCTCCGAAGAAGCGAATCTTTTGCATCAAGGGACAATTGATAAGGGTCAAGCAGCACCGGTAATAACTACAGATTGTCTGGGGTGGGGGGGGGGGAATAAAAAGCCTAGAGGAGAGTGGGGTGCCGTTAAGCTAATGGGGGATGAAAGGGTGTGGCCGCGGCGGTGCGTACGTGCAGCGAAATGGACCGATTATAAGGTCCCTGGCCGAGAATCGGAAGTGAATACGGGAAAAGCCGGGGGCGCGGGAGGGTGCCGAGCGTCGAGCGCGGTCTATAGGCGGTCAGCGGCGCCGTGGGCGGGGTGACGGGACGGGACGGGACGGGACGGGACGGGACGGGAGCGGCTGAAGAGAGCCCGGGGCTTAACGCTAATTGATTTGTGCTCGAACTCGTCGGGCACCGACAGCTCTCTCCGGCAACGAGGCGAAAATACGACGCGAGGGCCACTTCCACTTGGTCGTCCCCGATAACCCCCTTCCCTTTGCCCGGGCGTTGTCTCCGTCCTCTTTGTTTCTGCCGAGATCGTTCGCGGAGCTTCTAATAATCGCTCATTTTGGCTGCCGCTACTACTACTACTACTACTACGACGGCAGCGGCAGTAGCACCACCAACACCCACCACCACCACCACCACCACCACCACCACCACCACCACCACCAACACCCACCACCAACACCCACCATGTCCCTTTGGCCGCCGCCGCCGCCGACGCCGACACGCGGCCATTCCCGTTCACGTCAAAGCCTCAAAGCGCGTCGTTATCTTAGGGCGGCGGCGGCGGCGTCGTCGTCGTCCGGCGCCGCGGGAAAGTACCGAACCACCGAGCGTAGCCAATTTCGTACTCTCGGACATTACCAACTTTTGATCACGTGAAATCATTGGCTAACTCAATCGTCGAGACGACGACAACGACAACGACGACGAGGACGACGACGACATGTGCCACCGCGCTAAGAGTCTCGCCCTTCGACTCC
This sequence comes from Ceratosolen fusciceps, assembly GCA_018883505.1. NCBI lineage: Eukaryota > Metazoa > Arthropoda > Insecta > Hymenoptera > Agaonidae > Ceratosolen > Ceratosolen fusciceps. The sequence continues at coordinate 651,652 of RCIC01000026.1, forward strand.
CTTTTACTCATCTCCCGGCCTCTTTAATATCCCCCTCCCCCCACCCCCCACGGCCAACTCAAACGCCATTATCTCGGAGAAAGAAAAGCTTTGATTCTAGGTGGACGTAACGAACGGGAGGGGCTCGATTAGCCCTCGGCCATCCTGATCGATGAATTACGAGATCTCGAGCCCGTCGGACGTTAGCGGGGGTTAGCGGGGGTTAGCGGGGGTTAGCGGGAGGAGTTTTCGATTGCCGGCGTCCGGTTGTCAGTCTCGCAGAGCAAACAAGGCCGTCGAGCGTAATTTAATTCGGCCACGAAGCCTCGGAGCAAAAGTTCCACGTAAGCCGAAAATGTTTGAAAAACAATAGGGTTGTGAAGGGCCGGGGGGTAGGAAGGGGGGGTGGGGGAAAGTGGGCGAGGAGAGAGCGAGGCCTCGGATGCTTTGGCCGAGCTGGCAAATGACGATCTTACAAAGGCGCAGAGGCCGGACTCGCTATTTTTTTGCAGCCGACTCCACCAACGACTCCGCCACCGACCCCGACTCCACCGACTCCACCGACTCCACCAACGACTCCAGCAACGACTCCGCCACCGACTCGACGACTCGACGACTCGACATTAGCTCCGAGCGTTTTTCCTCGTTAATTGCGCAGAGCCTTCGGCCCCGTGTGCCGTCGAGCCCTTTGTTCCTCCAACCGCTCGCTGTATCCTCGCTCGTCCTACAAATTTTTCCGAGACTTATGTAATATCCTGAGCAGTTGTTGCACGCGTCGGACACTCCCCCCGTTCTCCTTCCTCGTGCCCGTACCCGTTCTCGGCCTCCCTCTCCTTCCAGCTCGCGTTCCCTTGCCTCCTCTCGCCACGGTCCACGCTCCACGCTCCTGCACTGCTCAAACAATCAACGACGGGGCAGCAGCAGCAGCAGCAGCAGCAGCGACAACAACGACCGCCCTGCCGACCCTTCCTGGCCCTGCGGTGCTTTTCAAATGGGACGAGGCCTCGAGTTTACCCGTCCTCGGGATTTTTCCGGAACCTCGGCTCGACGCCCGGTTTTTTCCAAACCTTAGCCCTGAGCGTTAATTTCGCCGAGGCGACGCCACGACAGATGTAACTCTTTATTCCGAAAATCCACGATCAAAGCTAATAATATTTGGGCAAGAAGACGACGATGAAGAAGAAGAATAACCCATATGGGTTTGATCGTGGATTTTCGGTCTCTCTCTCTCTCTCTCTCTCTCGGCGGTCAAGTCGTCGCACTGGAAATTCAGAGATAGAGAGAGAGAGAGTGTGTGCGAGAATCGATAGGTTATTGGGGCAGGCGGAGTCGCGGGCCCGTCGAGCCGGGTGAGGGGGGGGGGGGGAGAATTAAATCACGAGCGAAGGCCGGAGATTCGTCGATCGTCGATCCTCATCTCGGAATCGACGGCCTACGAATGACGTTACGCGACTACCGTTGCGGGGTCGTGGAGAAGCGAAGGGGTGGTGGGGGTCGGGGGAGCTGGAGGACTGCGACTCGTAATTAAATTTGTAGGAGGTGAATAATCGGGCGTCCGGGCAGGAGGCAGGCCCGCGGGCTTATTACTGAACCCGGCCTGGGACGAGCGGATAATGCAGAAGAAGAACGGGTTCGCCCTCGCTGGCTTAGAAAAGCCGCTCCCTCGTCATGCCCTCTCCGCCCCCCCCCCCCACCCCGCGCGCTTCCCTCGCTCAGGCTTTTTTCCCTCCAGAGTACTGTGAAACGATTCCCGGCGACAGATTTCATAATCGCTTAGCCGACTGGGAAAATTTCGCTTTCCCTCCAGTTTACGAAGGAAAATCTTGGAAAAGCAAATTTTAATGATCTTTTACGTTCCTCTTCCCTCCACCCCCCTCACGCTCTCTATCTCTCTATCTCTCTATCTCTGTCTCCCTGTCTCTCTATCAGTAGCTCTGTGGAGGCCGCGGGTCACTCTGATCGAGCCCTTTTCGCAACTGCTCGTCGCCATTAATCATATTAATCATTAAGTCGTTACAACAAAAAGACCATCCGACTTCTTATTATTTGCTCAACGTCTTACTGTCGGACTACCGAATCAATTTCTTTCCTGACGCCGCCGCCGCTGCCTCCCCTGCCCCCGCTGTCCCCGCTGCCCCCTGAATCCCATCATCTACATTGTAAGAATACACGCGAATAAGAGAGAGAGAGAGAGAGAGAGAGAGTAAAGCTTTTCAATCGAGTAAAGTATTTTGAAAATATGCCTGCGGCCAAGCCTAATGGCAACATTTATCTGGGAGGAGAAAGAAATTCCTTTAAGCCGAAGGTGGCCAGCATTTACTGAGATCCGTCGACGAATAATAATAATAACGACGACAACAACAACAACAAGAACAACGACAACAAGAACGATAAGGATGATACTCTGCAGTCGTACAAAGAGTAAAATCTCAATGCAAAGATAAAAGTATTAATTTAATTTAATTAATAAATATGACGTAGCGTCATAAGATGATCCCAGGGATTAATTCGCATTAATTCGAAATCAGCGTGGGCGTGAGGCATCGCAAACAAAACATTCGCATGTAAAACTTGCAGCCGCGAGCCTACGTGACGACTACATAAGCATCCAAGGAATACGGCTCTGTACGAGGTATCGAGGCGACTGCTAACAAACCTTCCTCCACTTCTTCAATTAATAAGCAATAACAAGTAATAACAAGTAATAACAAGTAACAACAAGTAATAACAAGTAATAACAAGTAATAATAACAAGTAATAATAATGATAATAGTGATAATGGTGATAATAAAGTTGGGGAGTCGTTGTATAGGTTGTTGTATATCCAACGTCTTTCCATTGGATCGCGTGCTCGCCCATTCCCACATGCCCGAGCCTGAAATTAATTTATTCCCCGAGTCGAATATAAAAATATCCCTGCGCAGTCGAATACGTAGCCGGCTTAACGTAATAATACTCGCTGGGCACGGGCAATGCACGAGCGCGCATTCCCTTACGCGAATTCGTAACGTTAAGAATTTCCCTCGAGTCACTTGCACGTGAAACCGGTGTCTATGGATGCATTATTATTATTATTATTACTTACACGAGCTAATGCGGCGAATGATCGGAACGATCGCATGGGAGATTTCTAAGGTGGTGGTGGGGGGGTGGGGTGGTGGTAGAGTACCAACGCTCTTGGCCAATCGTCTATTAGGCGCCTTTTGGCCTCTTCCGTACAAATCAATTAGCAATTTAGCCGGCCGTGAAGAGGTCTTCTGCGAGAAGAGTCATGCGCGAACAAACATTACGCGTGCCGGCGGCTCGAGGTATTCTCTCCCTGCCTCCCCAGCCCCTGCTGCTCACTCTGCTCACTCTGCTCACTCTGATCTCTGTCGGTCTCGTCTCTCGTGTCGAGCCATAGCGCGTTATTATTATTTCAAGCGACCGAGCGACGTAAACCGTAAATAAACTTCGCGTTTTGAGAAAGAGGAGAAAAATTTTCGTCCCCCCACCCCCACCCCAATAACCTCCAACCCCAATAACCCCTACTACTATCGCCACTTTCTCCTATTTAATGAGACTTCGTTTCCTGCACGAACAATAAATAATGAATAATTAATAATAGTAGTGATAATAGTAATAAATAATAGTAATGATCTATTTATGGTTTGCGGGAGACGGAATGAGCTTTGACTTTGACTTTGTTTCGATATCTCGGCGGCTCTCGGTGCCATTCATCAAGCCCCAATAAGTTTTACGATGGCAAATCATTTGTAAGGAGAAAAAGTTAGTTGATTATTTATTGTTAAACAACTCGTCGGTTTCCTTTGCCGTTTCTCTTTTCTTTTCTTTTCTTTTCTTTCTTTCTTTCTTTCTTTCTTTCTTTCTTTCTTCATTTTATTCGCTCGCTTCGTCGAAAGGGATATTAAAAACGGCTATCGGGACAGGGGGTTATTGGGGTTACTTGTGGGGGGAAGGGGGGTATTAATTTACTATCGATCCGAAATCAAAGATAATATCCCGTCAATATAAAATGACTATTTGCTTTTATTTAATCGACGAAGGGTACTTACTGCTTGATGTCGTTGTCGTTGTCGTTGTCGTTGTCGTTGTTGTCGTTGTCGTCGTTGTCGTTTTGTAAGTAAAAGGGATAATATTAAAGCTTGAAATTACGATGGCAATTATATCGCTTTCAATTGGCTTAAGTAATTGTGTCAGTTCATGAAACGAGCTTAAGGTACGTTTAATGGGCGGGGCTTGATGTTGTTTGAAATACGAGGGATCGATTAGTAATGGCATTAAAGCCTCCGCGGTGGGTGACTAATGCAGCGGTAGGCAGGCGACCTTAAAGCGCCACGTGATTTCGTTGTTTCTCGTTTAGCCGATAGTTTAGCCGATGAGTTACGGCTAATTGATCGGCCCTCTCCTAGCCCCGATCCCCACCCCACCCCCCGATCCGACTTTATTAACGAACCATCGGCTGCCCCCTACTGAATTTAATCGGCTCGTTTGCATAATGTAAGCAGCAGCAGCAGCAGCAGCAGCTCCTCTCCTCTCCTCTCCTCTCCTCTCCGAGCCGAATTCGCGCATACGCGAATAGCCTCTGGATCATTCTCCCATGATCAAGAGCGGGAGGCGACTCTCTCTCGCTCTCTCTCAGCTCAGCTCAGCTCAGCTCGGCTGTTCTCGGAGGTCCGAGAGGCCACTTGACTGACCGTTTAGATCGAGGAGGCGCCACGGGACTCTTTCTCTCTATCCTCCTCCCTCCTCCGCCGCCGCCCTTCGCCAATAATCCCACACCCACCGACCCGGCGCTTCCTTCGCTCGATCCGTTTATAAAAACAAAACAAAAAAAAAATAATAATAACAACAACCGATCGAAGTATCGGAGGAAAAAACTTACTTCTGACTCATTTCTCTCTCTCTCTCTCTCTCTCCTCTTTGCCTTTTTTTTTTAACTTATTCTACACGTTCGGGCATGATTTTTCTTATAAAATGTAAATTATCGCAGCCTTGGTTCGGTTAGCGTAGCCGATGAACAGCCCGTTACTTGCCATAATTAAAATCCTTAATATCTCTAAATTATCGGACACCCGCCATTATTATTACCTCGCACACTGTATCTTTTTCGTACTCGTAACAAGCCCTGCGCAACCCATTTCTTTCTCAATATGCATTATCTTATCTGCCGTTGCAACTTTCCTTACTCCCAATCTTGCTTGGCCGTTGTCTAATTAAAGCAAATTAAGTACAAATGCCATTCGCCCATAATGGTAAAGGTCGACTCGACCACCTGCAATGACCACAATGCTTTTAAATATGTCCACCGGTTCCCAACTGTCGATAAAACTGTCGTAAATTCATCTTTGACGGGCAGTCAGTATACTGTTTATCCCTTTTTTTTCTGCTTTTCTGTTTCTCAACTGCACGTGCCCCATCCGTAAATGTACGTACTTGCCTACGTGTTTGTTTGCATCCTCTTATCGGCTAAGAAAGCATCCGTATACGCGCTAGCCCGTCTTTACAATCTCGACTAGACGAGATTTTTACTTACTCCGCACTGCCATCCTGCCACTGTCGGAATAAAAAGAAAAGCCCAATAAAATCTAATGCGCTTGTACTTTTACGTGTCCACGTGAAATATTATATTCCAAAGCTATTCGAAAAAATGTAATTTGTAAATAAAAATAAATAAATAAGAATTCCAAAGGCAAATTATAGGCTCAGTGTAATTTACGTGAGTTATTTATTTATTACCAAGGCACGTCTAGCTTAGTATTTAAATTTAATTCAATGAGTTTATTTTAACTGCGGAGCGAAAATACTGTGGCCGCGGCCGATTGTCTATAGTTTTTCATCGACGTACGGGACCGCTGGAGCTGCTTATCGATCCCGATAAGATCGGCGTATCGGTAATGTATTACGTGGAATCCGTACATGACACGTGGAATGGTCCTTTATGGGCCGAAGGAGTCAACGCCACGTCTCTAAATTTAATTGATTTAAGAACTCTTAACGTTTTATTGACGTTAGTGCCTTAATTACGTAAGCTCCGTGACAGGGAATCCCAAGGAGGGGGGGGGGGAGCCGTATTTTTATACGTACCCCGTGCCTAGAAAGTAAAGCGCATTATAAACTTAATATGGATGAGTTGAGGATTTCTAGAGGATTTCTAGAGGATTTCTAGAGGAGGAGCGGCGGCGGCCTCTCTTCGGCAATATCGAAAGAAATGCCAGTTTCACGAGCTCCGCCCGAGCCCATCCATTACATCCTCGAGCGGCTGCAAGTACAAATACTCGTACGGGTAATTTTTATTTACCTTATGGGTATGGATGGTTATACCGAGGGACTCTCCGCGGTGGCCTCCTTACCCGACTCGCTAACGACAAACTGCCGAGACGGCTGTCCCGATGACATTTTTCTCAACGACCCGAGCTCGAAAGCTTATATTAATCCTCTCCTATTGGCAAATGAGCATTCGATTCGAGCGACGTCCAGTCAACGGAAATCATTACGATAAATTATATATATATATATATATAGTACGATATCATCGCAGTGAGGATTTAAAGCAAATGTATAGCAGTATAAGCAAACGATAATTAAAACTGCTTGGCTGCTATTCGGGAAAAGTCTGTTACTTCAATGTACCGGATAGGTATGATGTGTGGCTGTACGAGCGCCACCTAAATACATTATGTATCGAGTTTCGTGTCGAGAGACATTAGTTCCCCCCCCCCCCCTTCCCGATGCACTACCGCCTTTCCACCGACAAACCCCCGGCATTCGCCGATATTGTCCAGATGACGATAATCGAAGCTCCCGCTTTCCGAAAACTTTCCCGCCGTCCCAGCTTCTTTCCCCCTGTCTCTCTCTCTCTCTCTCTCTCTCTGTCTCTCTCTGTCTCTCTGTGTCTCGGACGCGTCGCCTGCAGTCAACAAGGGGTCGATCGAGACTTCTCTATCTTGGCGCTATTTAAGCGAGCAGTACCGGAACAAGTCTGGGATGTATCCGTTTCTTAACGCTTCCAGTCCTCGTGCCATCCTCTCTCCCCCTCCCCCATGCCCCCGACCACCAATAGCCCACCCCGCCGCACTCATCCAACACGAAGTCCATTCTAGTTCAGTTTCGCCGATCGTATTTCTTCCACTACTCGACTCGACTCTCATTCACTTTTTCCTATCATCCATACACCCCCTACTTCTTCTTTTAATCCATGTATATATATATATTTCTCTTTTTTTTTTTGTCCGGCTTATCTATATTGCTTTTCTTTCTTACGCCTTAATTTCCGCGTTTCCACCAAACATGCCTGTCGTCACTTATTAGGCCTTCCATTCCCATTTTATCCATTCCCTTGGCTACCCCCTTTCATTATTCCCTCTCTGTATTCCCGAATTCCTTCCAATCTACCTGCCACCCCCCGCCCCGTCCCGTCTCCCACGCCTTCGCTCATTCGCATTCCATTTTTTCTTTCTCATACAATTTTCTTCTATTTATTTGTTTATTTTTTCGCTAATCTTTTTGAGCCTGAGCTCCCGGAGATAATAAATACCCTGCCAGTTTGCTTTGACCGAGCTGCAGTACAGTACAATACAACACAACACAACACAACACAACACAATACAATACAATACAATACAATACAATACAATACAATTAAATACAATACACGCGCTTGGCTTTCCCGACACTTTTATACGAACCTTTTCTCACGAACAATTTATCAAGGCTCGCCGATATATCCATAAATATATCCGTATTAATGTACTCGGAGCCCTGCTCCGGAACATAATACATAAAAAAGACGAGGATATCAGCTCGGCTATACCTATTAATACTTATTAAGAGGATTTCGTGAAATAGTTTAACCTTCCAATTTTTTTTTCGCAACACAAAAGCTTAATATTTCTCTTTAAATAGACTGCATTCATGACAAAATTAATTACCGTAATCAATGCTTTCATTACTGTTGTAATGTTATAATATTGGAGACGTTAACCGAACATCTACACCGTTTATTATAATTGTTGCACAAATATATAGCTGGTATAGAGTAAAAATGAATTGTTCCAATCAATATTTCATCCATCCAGTTCCAATCAACGTAATTGTACTCGTATACGAATAAGCGCACTCGCTCGGGCTCCTTGTACAATAATACGTACAATAGACAAATGCGTGTGGATGATGGCTTACGCATGTTTGGCATAAAGCGTCCCCGTAGCATTATATGAAATTGCAGAAAATTGCAGGAAGGAATATTTATAGGATTGCGCGTGCGTGTGCGATGCACGCACCGAGTGTCAGAGTGGCAGTGAATAAGACGCGGAGAATAAATGGAACTCCGATCGCTCCGAACAATGTAGTGCAATATAAAAGCTAGTGGAAGGGCAAATAGTTGAACGTGGGGTGGGGTGGGGTGGGGGTGGAAGCCGGTATCGAGAAGTGAGTTATTACTGGCGAGTTTTGGGAACGAAGGCCATTAGGACGTATCATCCGGATAGCGCAAAAGCCAACGTCTTCGGCTCGGTAGTCGTCGTCGTCGTCGTCGTCGTCGTCGTCGTCGTCGTCGTCTTGGTCCTCGTGATCGCGATCGTGGTCTTGGTCTTGGTCTTGGTCGTCGTCGTCGTCGTCGTAGTCGTAGTCGTCGTCTTTGGCAAAGTGCTTCCACGAAGTAATTTATATATTTTCTCTGTCCGATATTTGTCATCAAAGCGCAGCCATTAGCGCGAGGACGGGGGCGCGAGGGCTACGTAACGTAGGGGAAACATCGGCGGACGCAGCGGGAGGCATTAGAGCGCGGCTTCCATTAGCGCAACGAGGATTCGCACCAATGACTTAGCTTCTCGCTACTCACATCTCTCGATAAAGAATTCAAGATGCCTTTCCGATTATCCCTTTTTATTTACTTTACTTTGCTTATTTGTTTGTTTATTTGTTTATTGCGAAGAAATAAAATGCAGTCCCGACGAGGATTGAACCGCGATCTACGGCTGAGATCCAAAGGAGCCAATATAACCGGCCAATTAACGAGGAATAGAGCGAGGAAGAGTCGGGATTATAATATCGGTAGGAAAGTCGTTGGTGCCGTCGTACCGCATTGGCCGAGCCATTAAACCTACGCTTATTTTCTTCCGGCCCTTAAGGGGGCGGGGAGGGGAGGGGAAGAAAAAAAAAAAAAAAAAAAAAAAAAAAAAAAAATAGTTAGCCTAACATGCCATAAAATTGCTTGCCTTTGGAGGGAATTTTTGCCAGTAAATATTTTTTTTTTTTTTTGGCCGGTCTACGTATACGCGCTAACCCGCGCGGCTCGGATAATTAGTGTAGCGAGCTGACGATATCAAAAAAATGACCTTTCCACGGTGCCGAAATCCGAGGGCTGCCCGCGGCTCATCAAAGGCTCGGTTAATAAAGTCTTATTGCCCATGGGCTGTTAGTTAGTTTCTTCGAATCCCGAGCCGCCGGCCCCTCAGTTACCCCCGAGGCCGAGCTCAGGGAAATTCAACAGAAATCGACGGAGGGCCGGAGTCCTCGTCTAGGCGTCCGGGATGCACATCGCGGCCCTCGGTCCATCTGCCCCTGGGATAAATTACCGCCGGCGCTCGTGTTGCCGGCGCTGTTTATCCCCCCAATAAGCCCGACGCCGAGATTAAGGCGAATACAATTCAATCTCCTTGGAAGTACAGTGTACGAAAGGACGTGGAGGGGCCTCGATAATTCGTTTGGGCCGGAGGTTCGCGTCCGAGGGAGCCGGGGACTCGGCGCTCCGCACGTACTCCCCGTGGCGTCGATGAGGCGGCTTCGTCGTCGGCGGTGGCGGCTCCGTCGGCAGCTCCGTGCGGCGGCTCGCCGCACGGGCGCGCACCTCGGCTATAATTAACCCCCGGGGGTAATGAGGAGCGGGAGTGACGGCGCGGGCCTTACGGCGGCCCGTCTTCTGTATGATCGGCCGCTTACCGCACTCGAGCCACCGTATTCCGCAAAATTAGTATTTCCATTCCTCGTCGTAGGTCTACCCACCTTTCTTACGAGGTAGACGGGAGGGTAGACGGGAGGGTAGACGGGAGGGTAGACGGGAGGGTAGACGGGAGGGTAAGGTAAGGGAGAAAGGGAGAAGAAGAAGAGCGGCCGCGTACGCCCGAGCGGAGTCGAAAGCCGCTCGCCATTACCATTACCTTAGTCCACTTATGGCGGGCGTGTTTATTTTTGCAATTTGGCATCGCGGGGCCGATGGGCGCCCGAGCCGCACGGCGCCTCCAAGGCCCGGCAATTAGATTTCCCCGGCGTCGCCACCAATGGCCACTCGGCTACCGTATAAGTGAGAGGGCCCGGGAATCATCCTTCGCTCGACCTTCGCCCACCCGTTCCTTTCCCTTCGCAACGCGCCGGCTTCCTTTATTTACCCCCGCCCCCGGGTTGGGGGCGGGATCGAGGGGATCGAGGGGATCGAGGGGATCGAGCCCGTCCGCGCTCCATTACCTCGACGACCACCGCCACCACCGCCACCGCCGAACACCACCACCGCCGAACGCTCGCGTATAGTCTTACGGGAGCTGGCCGAACACCGCCGAACGCTCGGACGACGAGTTGTAACCTTTACCCACCGGTGCGCATCCTCCTTCTCTCCATATCCTATGGTCTTGTTATCGCAATGTCGTTAAAGCCTTAAAGTACATGCCCTGGTCCACGCGATTCGTTATCGGATCGAGCCCGGAGCTAGACACCTAGAGATGGCGCAAAGTCGGTTATTGGGGTACTTCGAGACGAGACGAGACGAGTTGAGCCGAGTTGAGCCGACTGATTGTCGGCCAAAGGAGCCGCGGCGTCGTTCTCGCAACGGTCGAAACGAAAAATCACCTTTACGGCTTAGCTCGTCATCGGCTGTACAAACACTTACTCGGGCGAGCCTTCCCTTTACGAGGCAGAATGCACCCGATCGTCCCCGGGAACTTGATTTGCTTGCACGAGGCCGAGAACGGACTGCTGACGATTAGGTGGTGCGAGCTCCTCCTCATCCTGCTCCTGCTCCTCCTGCTCCTGCTCCACCACCACCTACTACACCTGCCAGGAGCTAATTTATTTATCCCTTATCTCTTGGGGCAGCGGTGCGAGATCGCAGGTGCCGATAGGCAGGGGGACGGCGGAGGGCGCGTTATATTTCGAGGAGCGTAGCCGGTAATTCCCATCGGGCTCCTCCTCCCTGCTCCTCCCTGCTCCTCCCTGCTCCTCCCAGGCAGCCTCGATACGTAATCGAGTGCAAGGAGCTGCCACGGGGCCCGCGGCATGCACTGGGCGACCGCTCCGTTGGCGACCCAAGGGTGACCCGGGGGCCCCGAAAAATACCCGCCGCTACGCAGGTAGGTCGTGGCGGCGAAGGGGAGTGGGGGTGGGGTCAGTAGGAAGGAGTAAGCTACGTAAGCGTAAGAATGGGTGGCAAAAGTACTTTATTTATTCAATACAAACGTAACACCTGGAGAACGTCGAGCGCGAACGTAAAGTTGCGGGCGGGTAGGTGGGTAGGTGGGGGTGGGGTGGCTGGGTGGGGGTGGGAGGGCTTTTGTTATTAGCCCCGGCAAAGGTGGAGGGCGCGCTCTAAGCTTTCAGCGGCCTCTCGGCCTTTAACTAACCGCCGAAAGTCCGAGCGTAAAAGCTAATCGAAGAAAGCACTTATTCAAGCCTCGACGCGATAATGAAAGAAACAAATGCCGAGCAGGAAGTGGGATTTTGCGCTCGTGACTTTCGACGACTTTTTCTTCTTCTTCTTCTTCTTCTTCTTCTTCTTCTTCTTTTTTCTGTTTTTTTCTTTTTCTTCCTTCATATTTTTTATTCCACGAGCCGGAGCTCGAGAGGCGAGAGAGGGCGAGAGAGGCGAGAGAGAGAGCGAGAGAGAGAGAGAGAGAGAGAGAGGCGAGAGAGAGAGCGCGCGAAGCCTTACATCGGGATCCGCTAATTAGCCGCGGCTGAGAATTATTTGTACGACATTGGAGACAATAATCGCGTACGTTTCCCTGGGCCGAAGTCGCTCGTCGGGGAACTGCAGTGAAAACGATCGGGTGCGAGCTCGTGCCGCTCCAGGTCAATTAACCCGTACGCGATTACGCTCGGCAGGCCGGTGCATGGTCGCTGCCCGTACCTATGATTACATCCACACGCACACGCACACGCTCGCCCACTTACTCTCTCTCTCTCTTTAACTCTCTGTCGTAGCGGAGTGGAGACGCTTATGGAGGTTGCGGTAATCAATAATGGGGATGGTCGAGTGTCCGTGTCCGTGTCCGTGTCCGTGTCCGTCCGCTCGACTTCCACGGCCGGTAAACTATGACAAAGTGGCAGCTTTTTCTAAAAGAAGGACGGAGCTCACGAGCTCGGAGCGTATTACGCTAATAAATAAGCTCTCGCGTAAATTTTTGGCCGAGAGTTGAACGGGGAAAAAAAGTCCCGCAGCGCCTAAAAATACACTTCAGGCTATTAAACGTGTGTATATATGTACGTGTGTATGGCACGTAACCGAGCGCACGGTAAACAAACATATACACCTCGGTCTCGTTTTTTCTTCATTTTGTCGGTGTGCGGCCGATAGTGGGTGGGGGGTAGGGGCGGCGGGCGAGAGGTTCAGGGGACGAACGAGGCGCGCGTCCGTACGGGGGAAGGGAGGGCCGGGGCCGGGGCCGGGGCCGGAGCCGGGCACCGCAGGACGAGACGGTAACGTCTCGCAGACAGGCCCGCACAGGGGCAGAGGAGGTCGGGGGTGGAGGGAGGCTGCCCGCTCGGATACAAATTAAGTCCTGATGCAAAATGGTGTTGAGCGTTTTAGTTCCGCGTTTGCCTAATCGTCGCTTTGACGAATCGCGTTCGTCTCGCGTCTTTCGAGGAAGACGTTAAGCGTCCCGGGTCGCGCACATGCACAGTCTCGCGACAACGCGACAAGAGAAATCCGAAGGTTGTCGCGGCGACGGGGTAGGACGAGATATATATATATATATATAGAGAGAGAGAGAGAGAGAGAGAGAGAGAAATAGGGCGGAGGGTGGAGGAAGGGGGGGGGTCTTTGGCGGCACCGTAGACGTACGACCGTACGAGAGGAGTCGCGGGTCGGCAACAGCAACTCCTCGCTGCCGAAGGCTGAATTCGTCCTCTCGGCTCACTTCCGATCGCTTCCAATAGCTTTCGATTTCGCCACCTCGTCTCTCGCTCGCTCGCTCTCTATGCCACGATGCCACGTATTCCATGGATGCCACGGTGCCACGGTGCCACGATGCCACGACTCCAGCCAGAGTTGGCTGGCTGGTTCGTTGGCTGGCTGGCTGGCGAATTTAGGGATCCCCGGCTCGGGGCATTAAATCAAGGCCCCGCATGCCTCTAGTTGGCACCTAACAAATGACTCAATGACGAGACGCGGCCGGCGAATAAACGCCCGCGATCGTATATTCCGAGGCCGATTCCCCATCGATGAGGTAGCGCCAACGAGCGAGCTCCTGACCGGCTTGACCTTCGCTGTCCCCCTCCGTACCGAACTCCAGTAGGCCAGTAGGGAAGCTGCGAGGACAACGTCGCCCGTGTTTTATACGCTCCACTCCACTGTGTAACGTCAGGCTGCCCGGTGACCCTCCCGCGACCCCAATAACCCCAATAACCCCAATAACCCCAATAACCCATGCGGCAATAACCTGTCACGAGCTTTTTCTACTACGGCCCTTTCTTACGAGTCTTCCCTCGCCACGGACACTTAATGCTCCATCGAGTACTTTCGACATTGTATTCACGGTTGTAAATAAGGCCCGGGATCTACGGGCTCTCGGTATATATCGGCCCACCTCTCCGATCAATTCCTCGTGTAATTTTAGGCGCGCGCGCGCGTTGGTCGTTTGACGAGGCTCAGTCCGGTCGGGAGGACAAACTTCTTAAAATGATAAACTATTTCCGTGAGATCTGGTATAACGGTCGCGGTCCAAAAGTTATAGAGGGGATAAAGGGGAGGCAGGGGGCTGAGTCGATCGATCGATCGGTCGCGACGCGACGCCCGGTCATCACTAATGTGTCCCCCTCCCTCCACCCCGACAATTCAAATTACGGATTTCCATAAATCATCGGGGATCCCCGTGATTCGCGTGGAGTCGCGTGGAGTTTGCGTGGAGTTGCGTGGAGTTGCGGTGGTTATTGGGGACGGCGGGGTCGGCGAAGGATAGCCAGGTACTCGGAGGTTCGGGAGGATGGAGAGGCTGCGCCGTGATACCCCGCTCCCGACGAATCGACTCGATTAATTAGACATTAGTCGGAGTCGGCTAGTCGGTTGGGGCTCCTGACGATGCAACGACTGCACGACTGTCCGGAGGGGCGGTGTGGGGGCGGTATGGGGGGCGGTTAGGAGAGAGACGTGTAGGGGAGAGACGTGTAGGAGGGATGCGGGGTGGGGTGGGAGACGCCTGGCCGTCGGAGTGGGAGGGACGAAAAGTCGCGGGCATTCCCCGGGGCTTCGGGGAAGCCCGATCTCGTGGGAATCGAGTCAAACAAGTGCCGTTTTTCGAACTCGCTGATTCGAGATTTAGATAAATGTCGAAGATTTGTCAAGCGACTTTATCTCTTGGATATTTGCCTTTTCGAGGGGAATGGCTTCGATGGTTGTCCGGGCCCGGTCATTCGGACCGGCCAACTACGCATCCACGATCCTTTCCACTCTACGGCTGTCTTCTAATGGCCGTCGAATATCGAATTAATCCAGATCGAGGACAAGAGTAAGAGAGAGAGCGGAGAGAGAGCGGAGAGCGGAGAGCGGAGAGACAGAACGTTGATTATCTTAATTTTGCCGAATAACTCCAATATTATAGCTTGTTTGCAAATAAGTATTAATTATCGTTATGGCAATGACGTCGTAGCGAACGCATCGACACAAGTGCCGAGTTAACCCCCCCCCCCCCCATTTCTTTTTCCCGACTAAATAATTCGTATACGGTACGGGAGCTTTTCGCCTATCCACCTATCCACACCCCCGTCCCCTGGAAAATTCGCCATTCCCTCATGAGCCTGTGTCGTAACGTCTGTGTCTTCCTTTCATCCTTGATTCGAAAGTTACTCGCGTCTCTCTCTCTCTCTCTCGCCGCCTCGCGTCTACTCGACTTGTTCCACCAGCGTCTTCTAGCCGGTCGGCCTTTTGCCCCTTTCTCCTCGTACCGCTCCTTCGGAATTCCGAGTAGTCTAGGGTCGTCTATGGCCAAAGTCATTACTGGGTTGAAAATTCGACACGGTTTTTACTCTCTTGTTGGTCCGCGGCTCGACGAGTGAGCCCGTTTGCCTATAATTATTTCCACATCTATCAACTTGGGCGCGAGTCGGAGCGGGCGGGGGTGGTAGAGCGTCGGGGAGAAGACGGTTGCAGCTCGCAGCCCGAGTCATGCCCTCGAAGATTGAAGATTCGTCGCTCGTTTGGGCTCGTGCCTACTTTTCATCTTTGGCTCTACGCTCTTTTCCCGGCGCGGGGAGCATTCCCTCCCCCTACCCCACCTCCCCCGCCCTCCGGGACTTTCTAAAGTCCCCGGAACTCGGGGGGTCGACGGAATAATTACTGCCGATAGTTCCAGCAGTCGATGGGCCGTGCTCGGCTCATCCGTCTGCTCCGGGACCTGCTCGTTTGCGTCGGCCAGGCTATTTAAAGGGTCAAATTAAGGGTAAAAATGGACTAAAGGAATCGAGCGACGTTCTCTCGGCCCAAGGAGGTTCCTTGTAGGCGAAGGCGGCCCTGCTCGACGACGACGACCACGACGACGACGACGACGACGACGACGGAGGAGGAGGAGGAGGAGGAGGAGGAGGAGGAGCGGGGGAACGTGGGGCGGTGGCGGGGTGTAGGGGACAGGGGAGGGGGTAGACCGGTGGAATAATTAACGAATGGCAATAATAGTTTTAGAGAATTGCCGAGCTTTCTGCCAAATGCCAGCCGGGAGATTAATCATCGGCACGGGATATTTAATACGTAGGGAGTAATTAGAGTAGCCAATAGGTCTTGCTCCGTACACCGCTTGGAATGTTGGCTCGAACGTTACCAGCGTAAGAGACTGAGAGCGAGAGAGATAAAAGAGCAGGGCAATTTCTTAGCGAGTCAATTATTGTTTTCCGCGAGGGAAGACGTGGCCGCCTGAGTAGGGCCGGAGGAGTTGGGGATGGGGATGGGGGGGGGCATTGCCAAAAACAAATATAAGCGAGCTAATGAATAGTCGGGCGGGCCAAGGGAGAATCCTGGAGATGGGCTACCTATCTATAGCGTCTGCGCTCTGATGTATTTCTGAAGCTTGGCGAGCCGCCACCATTATGCACATGATAATTAGAATGCGTTGGCGCGTGTCTCAATATATCCACGCGCGGTGGGCATATTACAGATGGGCGACGGCAGGGGGGGCGGGGGCGGGAACTGGTGGTAGTAGGCTACCGACGCCGCCACCGCCACCGCCACCGCCACCACCACCACCACCCCCGCCCGACGGTGCTGTTGATGCAGCCGTTACCGTCAAGAAATCCTGGTACGCGGACTGAAATTATCGAGGAATATGCGCGGGAGGGGGGGGCGGTGACGGCGGAGACGGGAAGGGCGAGGAGATGAGGAGGAGAAGGGCCGGAGGACGGCGAACGAGACGGGAGTCTTCGCCGGAAAAATACGAACCCTCCTCGCGAGCTTTGCCCCACGGATAATGCGGATACGTCGCATTAGAGATTGTCGACGCCAGCCACTGGACACCGGCGGCCGAGAGAGAGAGACAGGGGGGGGGGGGGGGGGGCATACGGCACGGTAAGGCGCGGACGCGCGAACGCTAGTGGGTGGCGGTCAGAGTCCCCCGAGCAACAGTCGGTTATCGCGGCTCTAAAAGGCCAACGACGCTCACACACACACACGCACTCTCTCTCTCTCTCTCTCTCTCTCTCTCTCTCTCTCTCTCTCTCTGTCTCTCTATGTTCTCTTTATCTGTCTGTCTACGGGCCACGAGCCAGACGTCGGCGGCCCTTCTTCGGCCCTTCCTCTCTCAATCTTCGCTCCTCCTGGGCTCGCCACGGCTCTCCCTCCCTCCCCCCCCCCCACAATAACCCCCTCGCGGCTTTGAATAAATTAACTGACTCATCGGAAGCATCGGCGACGAGGAGCGGGCTAATCGCCTTCGGTGCCTACGCTCCGCTCACCTCCGCTCACCTCCGCTCACCTCGGCTCCGCTCACCTCCGATGATACTCCCTCGCAATTTACCCCATTGAGGCGGTTGTCCCCGCTCTCAGGCGTATTATCCTCGCGGGGCCTCCGCGCCCATATCGCCCGCCCGGCCCATACAAAATTAAGACAGCCGCGCATTATGACGCGCACTTTTACCTCGCGCCCATAAATTCCCTCGCCCCATTGATCCCTGGACCCGCGCTTATACGTAACATAATGCCTCCATGCCTCTCTTGCATTCTTACACGAACATGACGGATTAACCTTTACCGAGCTCCCTCTCCTTATATAATAACAAATACGTAATGCGCAACGTGAAGAATGGTGGCGTTGGTGGTGGTGGTGTTGGTGTTGGTGGTGGTCGCAGCGGCAACAACAACAGCGGCAACAACAACAGCAGCAGCATCGGTAATAACAAGGAGACTCTTGATATTAATACCTCATGAATTACCTTACTTTTTCCCTCTCTTAGCGACTATTTGCTCGATACGCGGGCACATTATGTCCTTCCGCGCCGTTCGCGAATCCTCTCGTTGCATTAGTGCACATTGAAAATACCGTATCGCCTTGTTAATGAGCTCTCGGCCCGAACGTCCCTCATCATTATTCCGAGCCAATAAATTACCCTCACAATTAATATCGTTCGAATTCATATCGTCCGAGTTCAGTAGGAGCCGCGAGCTGAAATTTCGATAAATTATAACGCATAAAGTATTCGGGGCTATCAACCCCATCCCCCCCCCACGGCCCCTTACTTAAATCCCGTGTAGTTCCAACTGTGCGTGGATCTTTTACTATTTACCCACAGGCACAGTAGAAGAAGTAATGGCTCCGTTATCGGGGTTATCGGGGTTATCGATAATAATAATTAGACCGAATTACAAAGCAGCGGCTGGTGAAGTACGTCGTTGTCAAGGAGGACGTCGCTTAGCCGAGGTAATACAATATGGCATTGATATTTTTTTATTACGGAGCCATTGCTGCGTTACGGTGATTATGATTATGCGCCACACGCGTAAGTGCAGAGAGATGAAAGGGAAGTCGGAAATCTTCTTAAATATTGCGTTTCTCCGCGACGGGTTGGGGTGGGGTGGGGTGGGCTGGTGGGGTGGGCGGGTGAGATTCTTCCAGTCCTCGGCCCGGAGGGGGCCGTCGACCCGTCGCCTGCGTGGCCACCCTCGCCGACAAGTGCCACGGCGACAGATCAGGTTATTATTATTAGACATCGGGATACGGGAGGACGTGGAAAGAGCAAAGGTTTTAATGTGTATAAAAGCCAGAAACGGATAATGCGATTACCGTCCGTTTCCGTTTTATTACAGAAACAGGATAGTGAGGTGGTAACGAAGGCCAAGGCGCTCGAGGCCTCGATCCCGAAGCTCCCACCCCACACCTACCCCACACCCACCCCACCTACCCGACCTACCCGGCCTACCCTACCTACCCCACCTACCCGTACCTACGTAACCGGGGTGGGCGGGGGGGCCGAATCCTCGCGAGCGTATCCACCTATACACAGCACGTGACGTGCATCCATCCCCGGTCGTGGCTCGCCGTCTCCTTCTTCGGGCTTTTTCTCCGTCTGTCACGCCACCGGAGCCGTCGAGCTCCACGCGAAACTCGATATTAAAATTTGCCATCGCGGGAACGTCGTCGCGGACGTCCTGGACTCGTGTATGTATTGTATATATAAGAGAGAGAGAGAGAGAGAGAGAGAGAGAGGCGCTTCCATAAGCCGGCTCGTCCGGGTAATAAGACCATTGTATTACATTCTATCCCGCTTTGCGCCGCTCCTTCCCCCCTCCCCCCCCACCCCCATCCAAACGCCGGCCCGCGCATCCCCCTCCCTCGCCCTCGTAAAGCCACCTACTCTACCACCTCCGGCCTCGCTCGTTGCCCACTCTGCAGATTTGTGCCAATCCATCCTCCATCCCCCCCTCCCCCCCAAGAGCGATCTTAGGCAGGCTGAGCGAGCGATACGCGGCTTTTTCGCGTCGTCGGTAAAGGCCGATCTCGGCGAGTCGTGCCTCTTGCCGCTCTCTCGGTCCCAAATCGGGGCCAAACCACCGACCCGTAAACCGACCACCACCAGCGGGGCCTCCCTTTCCTTTTTAACTTAACGAATACAAATTGGGCCGCCGATCCGGACGTTACTCCCCGGATTAATAGTGCGATAAATAATCGAAAGCCGATTGCCGGAATGAGATGCTGCGCTTCGAAATTCCATCCCTTCCTTCATCCTCTTACTTCTCCTGCCCCCGCTGTACCTCCTCCTCCTCCTCTCCTCCACCCCCTCCCTCCATCTACATCTATCTGTATCTACATCTATCTGTATCTACATCTCTATCCCTATCTCTATCTCAATACGGCTCTCGCAGCCGAGCGTCCGTCTAATTGGCGCAGCGATGGGAAGGGGAAAATGGGATCATCGATACCCTGGCCACGACGTCCGGCACTCGAGCGCATAAAATCCTTTCTTAATCTGGCGTATCAGCATTTTGAAGAATTTACGAGAATTTACGGGGAACGTTGTTGTGCCGCTCTCTCGCCGAGCCCATCCACACAAGGACACCCGTACAAGGGCGGAGGGGGGGGGTGAGGTCAGACGGAAGAGCTATTCTCCGAGTCATTTACGCGGTCAGCGCGAAACCACCCGTGAACGTCGTCGCCCACCAATACATGTTTTATGCGCATTACCACTCGAACCAAGTTTTCTTTACCCATGACAGAGTGAGACAGAGTGAGAGACAGAGCGAGAGAGGGAGGGAGAGGGGGGGGAGCGAAATATTTGCACTCGCTCGACTTAGAAACGAGTACATTCCACGTGGTCGAGGAACTGTGGAGCATCGTCGGCTATTCGGTTATATCGGGGCCGAGGTTTCCTACCGATCGAGGAAAAGCGCATCGGCGGCGTCCCTTGAGTCCCGTGTCCCCGGGCCGTCGGTCCACTCGGTGGGCTGACAGTCCGCTAGGGCAAGGTCATTGTGGGTTGCCTTGGCTTATTAATGCCAATACTTGCACAGCCTGTTTGCATAGCCATGGCGATAATCAAGGGAAGAGCTCCGGCCCCGAACTGACTACTGACTGACTCCCCCGTCCCGCGGCTCCGTTTTAATTCGCTGGGGCTAGGGCTCAGGGACAATGTGCCCGAGTGGCGATGGACCGAGTGCCTCGGTGACTCTTACGCCCCCTCGTCAAAAGGGAAACGAAATCCTTGGCAATTAATATAGCGGCGGTCCGATAGATCCTATAGATAGCCCTTCTATCCATCAACTGGCTGACTCAGTTGTTATTAGGATATTTGTTGGTACGGTACGGTACGGTACGGTACGGTACGGTTCGATCGACCGCCCCGTCCTTGCCCCACCCACCCGCGACCCACCCACCCGCGACACCGTCGATAAAATTAATTATTATACGGGGAATTAATTTAATTGCTTGGCTCGTAGATTAATGGAAAGCCGCTGCTGCTGCTACCACTACCACTACTACTACTGCTACTGCTACTGATACTGCTACTACTGGTACTGGTACTACCTAGCCGTCGGCTCGATCCCTCGACGGCTCGGCTCACGGCAAAGCAAGAGGAAGAGAAAATACTTAGAATACGTGGAAAGTGCCCCGTGACGCATAACCCCACCCCGCTCCACCCCGCTCCACCCACGGCTTTCCATCCACCCCTGCCGCCGCCACCGCCGCCGCCACCCGCGTCAGGTGGAATAGATGGAGCGAATAGGTGGAGAGAGCCGAAATTAAACAAAGACAGGGCTGCCGCTCGGAGCCGTCCGCGATTATCCGCTCCCTCATCCCATCGGTAGGGACCTTAAGGTACGTACACCGTCGGACCATCCATTCGGGAATATCGCTGTATTTGCGAGCGCAAACTTCTCCCACCCACCCAGCCACCCACCCACTCACCCGACTAGGCCCACCCCAATAACCTTCGGGCCAAAGCTCGCTGCCCTCTTTCTATGTAAATTCCACGAATTAATCTATGCCGGCAACGGTAATAATAAGGAAATGTTTCAATCTCGGTGATGTATGAACTATGGACATCGAGACTAGACTCGGGCGAGCCGGTGGGTCGGGGTCGGGGTCGGGGGGGGGCTGGGGGCTGGGCTGGGTGGCGGATGAGCGGGCGAGCCATCCACGGCGAGTCGAAGCGAAAGACGAAGAGATTGAGAGGCGGCGCGAGGGACGGAAACGACGACGGGCAAATGAGACAGAGAGGAAAGGCGGAATGGAACGTGAAGGTTCGTTATTCCGGGCGAACAATCGGGAGACCCTTCGCGTGCAGGAAACGAAGAAGCTTATACTCTACTGGTCGAGTGGCCTTCTACGTTACGTATACTTTTTGTTTATCTACCACGGCGGAAGTGCACATTAACCCCATCCCGCCACCCATCATCGTCATCTGTCTCTCTCTCTCTCTCTCTCTCTCACTACTTATATAAATATTTTTTTATTTCATTTTTATTTCGATTCAATGCATACTTTTAGCTTGTTATTCTTATGGAAATGTCGGGGCTAGGAGGTGTGCGTGTGCGTGTGCGTGAGCGTGCGCGTGCTGCTGCCTTTGTCACACCGAGGAGCCATCTGGAATGAGTGAGAGGGGAAAGGGGGAAGGAGAGAAAGGATTATGTGGATGTTATACGCGGTGGTGGCGCATGCGAGGCGAGCAGGACGTTGATAGAAGGAGCGAGGCGAGAGGCTCAGATTAAGAAAGGAGGGAGACGGCGGCTACGGGTCTGGTTTATCTTCGATTACGAAAACGTCTTGGCACTGGTTTCTTGGTCGTGGATTTATGGCGAGCGATTTGTCGCTACTGCCAGATTAGAATTAGTTTGCGGAGCCTCGCAAACCACCGCACGACTAATACCGCCGCTACCACCACCACCACGACCAGTATCACCAACACCCACCACCACCACCAGTATCACCAACACCACACCACCACCACCACCACCACCACTACCTATCGTAGTACGGGCAGCAGCGGCATGCCCCAGGACCGTTACCACCTTAGCCACCCCCTTAGCGACTCTGATTTTCCTGTTTGGCAAAGGTGGACAAATCTGCTGGATAGACATCGAGATCCAGAGTGCTCGAACGTTGCCGAGAACAGGAGATAAATATCCGTCGACGGCGAGGGTAAACAACGGTTCAGCCTGCTGAATCTGAATTTTAAAACAAATATCAATTTTACGTGCAGTCCCGCCCTAAGCGTCGGGGCCAATAAATGATTAATCGCATTCGTGGCCGCTTCACGCTGGTCACGAGCATTTATCACCGAGTGACGACTCGACTCGAGGTTACAAAATTATTTTTACCTCCAGGCTCATTAAATTTAATCGGACGCATAATCCGCAGGTGCAGACGGGCACTTTAAATGCATTTAAATGCACTTGCAATATTCATACGCCGTTTCGAGACGTCATTACTCCCCACCCTCCCGCCCGTACGCACGCACGCGCGACCCCGCGCAAATACAATATACGAGCTGTCTCCTCAACGTCCTCAACGTCCTCAACGTCCTCAACGTCCTCAACGTCCTTCTGGCGGATGGAATACTGGCGGTGGCGGTGGGTGGGTGAGCGAGGGTTGAAGGAGGAGATGGGTAGGCGTGGTCGTAGACGGGGAGGTTATCGGGCTTATCCGAGGAAGTACTCTTATTAAGGGAATGTAAGATTTTCCTTACGAAGCCTTTACGAGTTTGGTATTCGAGTTGGCGCGTGCGCCTACGTGAATTCACAGTAACCCAGCGGAAGATTAGCCGTTCTTCACCAGCAGTCCCCGAGAATTTTCAACCCTTCCACGGCGAGCGATATTAATATCTCTAATCATTCAGAGACCACAACCCCTCCCAAACCCCTCCTAACCCGCCCCCGCCAACCCGTGCCCCAGAGCCTTGGCGCAGACCCTTGTCAAGCGACGCCAAGGACGTGGCCTCGTGCGCGTTATTCTGATTCTCGACGTTGGAAGTTACGCTCCGAGGGATCGACGGGGCCGAGTCCTGATTGTGCGTAAGCCGATCGATTATAGCTCACGATAAACCGTGTACCGGAATCTACCTCGTCTCTCGTCTACTGCGCGCGCTACGGGTACGAGGAACGCGCACAGAGAGAGGGGTGAAGGGGGCAAGGGGGCTACAGCGTCTTTCCGACTAAATTAAGAGAACGGCTGGATTAATAATCGGCGAACGGCTGATGGAGGAGGAGGAGGAGAGAAGCAGCCTGAGGCCAACAGCGTCCCCGGCAGCAGAGGGGGCGGATTCGCGAAATAGCCGCGGGAAATGTTCTTCGGTCCAACGGCAGCTACACTCCTCCTCCGGCTCCTCCGCTCCTCGAGCCACCGCAGTAGTACGGGGTTATTAATGAGCAGGGAGCGACAGGGGGAGCTCGCGATCTACTCTCATCGCGTCATTTATCAGTGGGCGGCCGGGGGTGTGGGTGATGGCAGAGAGGACAGCGGAGGACAGCGGAGGACAGCGGAGCCGTAGATAGACGGCCTCCTTCGAGTACGGACCTCGTTCCGGGAGATAAGGGACACGGCCCTCGTCGAAACAGACGTACCCCTGCCGACAGACGGGTCACGGAGCCGCGCGAAGGCGTGGTTGGCTGGCTGGCTGGCTGGGGCTGGGGGGGGGGGGGTGAGGGTAGGTAAAAGTCCGTCACGTATTCGCCTTCTATTTCCCTTGACTCGGTCTCTCTATATGCAAATACGACGACGCGGTCATCCCCGTTTGCGCGTTCTCGCGCGAGTCCGATTGCGCTCGCTTACGCATACTATCGGCGCCTCGCTCTGATAAACGCCTGGCTACGTGATACACCGGGGGCGGTCGGTGCCGTGGCGGCGGCGGCGGCGGCGGTGGCGGCGGCGGGGGAGAGCAGCAGCGGGTGCCAATGGCTTCCCCTTCCGACCTTCCTAATATCCCTTCGCGTTATACGTGGCGCGGCTTTGATATCGAGGAATGAATATCCCAGCCGATGGCGATGGGCTCGCCCAAAAACAAAAAAAAAAAACAAACGAAGAATAAAATCAAAGGATTACGCGATAAGGACGCGTCCCTCTCGATTAGGAGCCGCAGCACTCCCTTCGGTATCATTGGGCTCGTCGGGGACTCGAACTCTCGGTGCTTTCAAAGGAATATCGGGAGCCTCGATCTCCGCGTGAACGTAAGATAGATGATAACCGAGCGTAGGAGCCGTCTTTCGATTGATCAGGCGCGTTGATCGTCGCTCATGCGAATGATCTCACAACGATCGGGGGTCGGGGTGAGGGGCGGCTCAAGGCCGTGGCAGGTACGTGGCGAGCGTTACTACCCCGGTCCGTCGGCTGGCAAATTATTAACCAGGAACGATGAGAGACTGGGTCGAGCAATCCAGTCGGGGGGGTGGGGGGGGTGGTCAATCCTGGGAATCGTCAGGGAATCCGAGGGCGCTGACACCAATTTAACCGACGTGCATTTGCGCACGTTCTCGCGGTTCTCGGTGAGTATTGTAAAGGCGGCCGAGACGAAAAGGCATGGAAGGAGGTGAAAAGACGTACAGCTGTGCCGGTGTCAAGGGGCAACGTGGGGGAGGGGGTGGCGATTGTGCATTAGCGGAAGAGACGGGCCTCGGCACGTATGACTGATATCCGGGTAAACTCGGCAGCTGGGTCGTAGAAGCAGCAGCAGCAGCGGTAGCGGTAGCGGTAGTGGTAGTGGTAGCGGTAGTGGTAGTGGTAGCGTCACCGATGTCGGTGGCGCTGGCCACAGAGTTGATAGCGTAACACTGGTAGCGTTCGTGGTGGTGGTGGTGGTTATAGTGCATTGAATACACCTGTCGCTCTTGGCAAACACAAACAACGGGTAAAAGGTGTCCGGTCCTCGGGCATCGGCATCGACTCCTTCACTCGTTGGCGCTCGTCGCGGGCCTCTCTCCACCTTGCTAACGTGCTCCCGTTTACAGGATCCCGATCTCCCTCGTAATTCTCAAATGCCAGCCACGTTCCGGATCCATTTGCATAGAGAATAAGTAAGCGAAGGAAGGCTCAGCCGTGTCCGCGAATATAATGATCCCCTATGAATGGACTTTCACAAGCTAGACATTATATACCCTCCTCCTCCTCCTCCTCCTCCTTCCTCTCGCTCGCTCTCTCTCTCTAACTCTCACTCTCTCTCTCACTGCTTGTATTCCGAGTTGTTGGTAAACATATGATACGTGGGAGGAAATCGACGCACGCCTATCCCCGCCGCAAATACAAACAGACCGTCGTCCTATGCTATTAAGCTGCGTTATTCTGCGTTATGGTCGATCGTTTATTTCTTTATCTCGTATGACTATTCTGACTTACTACGACTGCGCGTATCAAGCCTTTCCTTCATTTTAATTGAGTAGAATTTACTAAGCCCAATCATAATAACGTGCGATTCTTATGGGCAATACAAAACAAAAAGAAGAGAAAGATGGAGAGAAAAAAAGGAACGAGACGAGTTCGAGCGTCCGGGGACCAAAAAAAAAAGTCCGGACTAGATGAATAAGGAAAGAAGTAAGGAAAATAAACGACAAAAAAAAACGAAAAAAAAAACATTGATTTGAAACGAAAAAAATGTAAAGATAAAAGCAAAAAAGGAAGGTAAGGAGAGGCAGTGCATAGAAGTAAAGGGAGAAAAATAAGTGTCGCCCGTAGTACGTATATAAATGACGGCGATAAATCTTTCGAAAAATTTAGAAAACGTGAACGAATCGTAAGTTTTCAATAAAGTATACGACGGAACGTATTAAATAACTGAAATTCAGAACAAGCTGCTAAAAAGTAAGTGGTAGAGAGAGAGAGAGAGAGAGAGAGAGAGAGATATTCGCTTCTATTAGAGGATTCATAAGTCACAATTAGGTCAGATGGCATCGTACGGGGTGTGCCCGGCTACCTTTATCATTATTATTATTCATTATCATCATCATCATCAGCAGCAGCAGCAGCAGCAGCATCATCATCATTATTATTATCTATTATCTATTATCTATTATCTATTATCCATTATTCTCATTATTATTATTATTGTTGTTGTTGGCGCTGTTGTTGTTGTTGTTATTGTCATCGAGAAGTCGGGGCAGCGTAGTGACACAGGGAGTGCTCGTAGGTGTCGAGTGTAGAGCCGCGGGGTGTTTCGTCGGCGGGGCCCACGACGTTCCCAAACGCTCTAATAGTAAATAAAGATAATTGATGAGGAATGATATTCTGCGGTTTGGCTTATGGACGGCCGTGGAGTCTGGCCAGGGTTATTGGGGTGTGGGCCCGGGAGTGGAGTGGATGGGGGTGGAGGGAGGGAAACGTTAAGAAGTGTCTCGGTGAGGGCGTCCGAGGGGGGAGTCCTCGGTCGGAGGCATGCGCTTGGCTTGGTTTGGCTTGGCTTGGCTTGGCTTGGCTTGGCTTGGCGAGCGCCTACGCATGTAAATACCCGCCACGTGGTGGTGGGAGGGGATATAGCGTCGTCGGGCAGTCGAGCGAGGAGGCGAGACCTCGCACTTCTTAATCGTAATCCGTTAGCCTATACCCGATTAATCCACTAGTCCAATTCGCGCTGAGCCGGGCACCGATGGCTCGAAGCCCCCCGAATACAAAGGCATAAATAATTACGAGTTAGGGCCTTTGTCGCTACGTTGCCACGTCCATTTGGCCGTATCCCTTTGTCCGTGTGCCCGTTTATACGACCCAAGATTTATCGCCCGGAATATCGCTAGGGCGCGAGCTCCTCCTCCTCCACCTCCTCGTCGTCGTCCTCCTCGTCGTCGTCCTACTCCTACTCCTCCTACTCCTCCTACTCCTCCTCCTACTCCACCTCCACCTCCTACTCCTACTCCACCTCCTTCTACTCAAGACGCGCCTACGAAATCATTAAACATCGATAATTCACCGGGTTTTACACCGACACTTTCTTAATAGCTGATAAACAATGTAAATAGCTCTAAAATCCCGTGGAGCTGCATCCCCACTCGTCCCCCCTAACCGTCAACTTTTCCAATAATTCCCCCGGCGTACCCGACCCCCTGTATCGCACTCGCACTCGCACTCGCACTCGCACTCAACCAAAGCGTTTATCCATTTATATTATTTATTTATTTATTTATATTATTTATTTATTTATTTACTCGTTTGTCTGTCTGTTTGTCTGTCTGTTTGTTTGTTTATACATGTTTCGCTCGAGTAATTGACAAGTTGTCGGTCGTCGGTCTTAAGGAGTCCGCTCCGCCGATCAGCCCCAATAACCCCAATAACCCCAATAACCCCAATAACCCCCCAAATAACCAAGCTAATTATAAATCATAGTTACGAGCTCGCTCGGAAACATTGAAGATGGGAGCGTTTTACTCGCTGTGGGCATTAGCCTCGCAGGGCTCGCTCACGGCCGGCATCGTAAAGATAACGAAAATACTCGATACACGGCCGGCCATCGATTATCCCTTCCCCCCCCCCTCCTTATTCTCATTCCTCGTTTATTTGTCCCGCGGCCACGCTCAACCCGGCTAATTACCCCGGGCCAATCGAATGCCCCTTCTCTTCTCCCTCGCCTACTAAAAAGCCTCGAGATGAATTTTATATCCACTTTATATCCCGAATATCCGAAGTTTTTAACGATTAAGAGTAAGCAACTCTACTAGACGTTTTTATTGGCCCGTATACGGAGTTCAAAGAAACGGCACACTTTATATGGGCTTGAGCTTACGGCGTTAAAGGGCCCGAAAGGCCATTCCCCAAAGCAATCTCCATTCGATTCGATCAATATAACCCCAAATATATCGAGCGTCGCAAATGATAATTACAATAAGCTCAGTGACAATAATCCCCAATATAACAGCCGCTATAATTACAATGATAATCACAATGTCAATGGCAATGGTAATTATAATGATAATGCGTAATAATAAGGGGGAACGGTGAAGCGGTTATTGGGCATATACATATATATATATATATATATATATAGTATCGGGTCTCCTGGGAGGTCCGGGTAAGGTAGAAGGTCCGCCCGATCTCTTAAAATAAAGCTGAATAATAAAATAAGTGAAAAATAAAGTCGGGATCCGGAGTCTGAAGATAAAATCGGCTGTAAATTCGAAATTGTACGGGGCTGATTGGTAGTGCCTGTGTTTACAGTCTCTGGTTTTGATTTGGCGGCGGCGAGGAGGCAATATAATGCCTCTAACGAGCTGTATATAAGGGAAAGGAGGAGTGGAGGTAAGTGTCGAATAAGGGAACGGGGGCGAAAAAAGATGAGCCCGAGCGACGGGGGTGGGGGGGGGGGGATGGAGGACGGCGGGGGATGGCGGGGGACGGGGGTGGGACGGTGGTGGACGGCAGGGGATGTAGGGACGGGGGGTTATTGGGACGGGGAGGGTTGGCATATAACGAATAATGCGAGGATGCTAGATCGTGGCAGTAGTTTCGCTCGTCAGTATCTTTGATTAGAGGCTCCGACCCCGTTGATTGGCTTCTAATAAACCCATAAAACCGTGCGGACGTATTCACGGCCGGGTAATTTCGCCGGGACTGATAAAAATTCACGGCCGTCAATTTCTCCGGATTCCCGCTTCTTTTCAACCTTTTCGATGCGATCATTATTATACTTTTATTATTCGCAGGGCAACAAAGTCCGGCTGGTTGTGGGGGGGGGGGTTGCGTGGGGCTTGTGGGGAGGTAGACCCAGTGCCACGGATCCACGGGGCTAAAGCCATTATAATTTATGAGCACACGGATGAACGACGTCGTCCAAATGGAAGGACGGATATAGTCTACCGGGGCGGGGTAGGGAGATGGTCGGGTCGGTGTCGAGGCGATGGATCGTGGACAGAGGGTGGCTAGCCCTTTTTCCCCCCTCTTTCGAGGCGCGCGGCTCCGCGGAGACGCGAAATCGGTCGGTTTCGAGCGTGATTTTGCCTGCGCAAAACTTGGGTCGAACAGAGGGCGTAGAGAAAGTCGGAAAATGGACATGAACCGACGACGTTCGCCGCGTGGGTCGTAACTTTCGAGAGGATTCTCGAAATTCGGCAAATGAAAAACCACGAAAAGGTTATTGGGGGGGGGGAGGCGCGGTTCGCGGTAAAAGGGAGTCGGGCGGGAGGGGTGCCGTCCGCTAGTTTCGGACGGTCGGCGAGATAATCCACGGAGGTGGAGGAGGAGGAGGAGGAGGAGGAGGAGGAGGAGGAGTAAAAAAAAGGAAGTCGAGGCAGGCCGGACTATAAATAAATCGGGTAAATTAAACGTCTAATCAGACTTTGCCGAGCCGTGTCTCCTGCTCTCCTCGAGCTCGTTTGCTTGCCGTCCTCGAGGAAGCTGGGACTGCCATTGTTTATCAATTAAAGCTAAGATGAAAGAAGAAGAAGTAGAAGAAGAAGAAGAAGAAGAAGAGCGGATCGGGAAAAGGTGCGAGAGAGGAGTTGACGGTCGCGAGTCGACGAGTCACGCTTCGTAGACAGGCCAGAGTCACGATGACACAGAGAGTGAGAGACAGAGAGAGAGACAGACAGAGAGGGAGAGAGAGAGAAGGGAGATACGTGATAGGCGCAATTATGGGGACGCGTGGGCCAAAATGCGAGAGCGTCGGGGAGCGCGGCGTTAGTTAAGGTCGCGCCGGGGTAAGCGAGAGGAAAGAGACACACACACCCCCCGCCCCGCCCCCCCGAACCGATAACCGAGATCGCGTCTCCTTGGCTCGTGGGCTCCAGCTCGCGGCCGATGCCTCCGTCAACCGGTCCGCAATAACGGACCAACTTAATAACTTTAAAAATAGCGAGCCGGTCACTGGCAGTGAGTCATTGCAGATCGCTCTCTGTTGTCGGTTAGCGCGTAGACCGTGGACCGTGGACCGTGGACCGTGGACCGTGGACCGTGGACCGCGGCGAACGGAAGGGCGAAAGGCCGATGTCGTCAGCCGTCATATCATTTCGCAGCGGAGACTCCGGAGACTCGCCGGGGTCCAGGCAGGATATCGCCGCGGGCTCTCCTTTAATGATCATTAATGCCGACAACAGAATGTGTCAACGGCGGCTCTCGGTCCACGCCGCCGCCGCCGTCGTCAGACACTAGAGCCCCGGACGGCGTAACCGGCCTTTCATCTCCCTCTTGGCCGCTAAGCGTGCACGGCCAATGTCCGCTGTCCGGCCTCGCTCGATCCCACTTAATTATACGGCGAAGCGCCTAAATAGAGCCGCGGACACCATTATTCCCCGCTGTCAATTTGAGGCTTCGCACTTTCTTTAAGGCGGCTCGCCCTCTAACGCAGACATCGGCACCCTCCGGCCCTCGCGGCTCCCATCCTCCGTAATAGATCTCGCGGCCGGCGAGATAGACACAGCTGTCGCCGAGCCGCCGGGGCTCCTGCTACGGGCTCGTGGTGCGGGGAAGCGCGGTGGCCGAGGTGGTGGTGGGGCGGTGGTGGCGGTGGTGGCGGTGGTGGCGGTGGTATGGCGGTGGTATGGCGGTGAGGTGGGGCGGGGAACGGAGGACGGACGGAGGATTATTAATTAATAAAGTTGATGCTTTAGTTAGTTCGTTTGATACGAGTGGCGTTAACGAGTGCTAATGATAGGATGCGGCTTATACGCGTTGGCGCTGAATGTGGCTACTACTCCCCCGGCTCCTTCCCCGCTCCCACCGGTCGGACGGACACCCTCGCAGCATCGATGAGCTCATCGCTCGCGCGACCGACTCGGCTTAATTGTTTGTTATCATTGCTCGCGCGCCACCGAGCCTCGGCTATTGAAATTAATGTTAATCCGGCCGGGTTAACGTCGTCGTCGTCGTCGTCGTCGTCGTCGTCGTCGTCGTCGTCGTCGTCGTGCGCTCTCATAAAACCTGCTTCCGGCGTCTGATGCCCCCACCGCCACTCGTCACCATTGCCCGCTGGCTTGATGGAATTAAGCCACTTGCAGACAGTGCCGGCGAATGTATCGCCCTGACAAGCGCGTCGGATTTTATGTACTCGCCACTTAATGCCCTCCCTCACCCTCGCCCCCTACGCTCCCTTCAACCCCTCCCTCAACCCCTCCCTCGAGCCCTCCCTTTCGTCAGCCCCTCCCGGCTCCGACTATATAAGCCCGATACACCTCCCGGGGCCGCCACTATTTGACGTAATGAAATATCTATTTTAATAAATTATCGGGCAGGCCGGGAAGGGAAGGGCCGACGACGAGGATACGCCATTGAGAGCGATTCGTACCCGAGTGCCGGCAATACAAATTTCTTTTAGCCGTAATGAGATGACGGAGTCGGCGGCACGCGGACATCGGCCGTTCGTACGTTGCGATCACACCCACCCGCCCCCCTAAACGCCCGTAAGCTTTCCCGTAAGGACTGTAGAGAGAGAGAGAGAGAGTCTGAGTCGGGGGCCCGGCGCCCCGCGGCAACAACAACAACAACGTCGTCGTCGAGCGAGTCTCGGTTGCCGGGCATTATCGGGGCGTGGATCGTCGTCGTCGTCGACGACGAGCTCCCCGACACGAAGATCACTCGATCGCAACCTCCATAATCTGAGCGTCGAGGCCGCGACCGGGATATAATCAGCGACACGCGTTCCGTAGGGCGATATCATCGTCGGGGACTCGGTCGGCCGCGATCCGTCGTAACGCAAGGCCCGGCCGAGTGGCCGAGGCCGATAAATATACACGTGGGAAAATCATGACAAAGGGCGCGCTCGAATATTTTTGTTTTTTTTTTTTTTTTATACATCGGCGGCAGCTCTGGGCAACGAATGGAAATAAATTTTAATAACGCCCGAATAAGTATAAAGATAATGGGCCGCCGTGGCCTTGGCTTTTAAATGTTCCGTATAACGCGCATGGGTTAGCGCTATTACTCTTGGCGATATACTTCCTCGGAGTCGCGCGCGCGCGCGCGCATTATATTTTATACCCAAGCGAAAGACGTATAGAAGACTGTAGAGCAGAGCAGAGAGAGAGAGAGATAATGGGTATGGATTACCCCGGACGTTGTAGTGTAGTGATACGGCGTACCTCTGTATTGGAATGACCCATCGAGGATAAGCGGCGAGGCAATAATTGATTTCGGCAATATTAAAATACATGGGAGGCGGCGTATTCGTGCGTTATCGGGTGGAAGGAGGTGTGGGAGGCGGAAGATTCAAAGTTAATGATCGGGAGTGGGGAGGAGTAGCGTCAGTAGCCTCAAGCCAAATCGAATAGATTCTTTTACGGGTAATGGCAGTCATGAGAAATTACATGGCGGTGTAATACCGCGGCCTCCTCTTACCCTCTCTGTCCCATTCGCCCCCCCCCCATAAGCCCCTCTAGTAATAGTTGTACGTACACGGACACGCACTCTATCGTTCTATCCGGTTCGTATTGGATCTTTTGTACGGTTCGATCGATCCCGATTATTATTCAAGCCCAGGAATGAAGACGAGGCCGTAAAAGGTCGAGCTGCGCTTTAGCGATCGGCTAAAACGTTGCGGAGCCGGGCCGTCGCCGAGGCGCGAACACCCTACACACGGCCGATGATCTGAAAATAATCTCTTACGCGCTTGCGCACTCGCGAGCTCTATCGCCGTGTAATAACAACGACTCGGCGTGGCCAACGAATGCCGAAAATAAATATAAATTACTTCTTTTACAAGCTCGCGGCTGAGAGGATGGATTTTTATTTCCCCCGTACCCGTACCCCTACCCCTACCCGTACAAGCCCAGCACTTATCACGAATGGTCTACGCGGTGGTGGTGGTGGTGGTCGGTGGTGGAGCGGGCGCGATTAAAAATCCAACAAAATATTAAGCATTTCTTTTAATTAGACTGATTTATCGGTGGCTGTAAGCAGACTCATACAATGGTCGAATAAATAATACCGCGGCGGGGGGGAGGAGGAGGCGTGGAGGAGGAGGCGTGGAGGGCGTAGTACGTGGGCCGGCCGGCCAGCAGGCCGACCGACCTCCCAGTATAACGTAAAAGACGGAGCGGACGCGGGACGGGCTCGCCCCCTCCACCACCTCCACCTCAGTTTGCTCTTGAAAATTGACCAAACAAAAAACTAACGTAATTTAATCGAGGGCAATTGTTCGAGCCGACACTTTTATTAGCATTACGCGCTCGGTAATTCAACAGATATTGTCACTTTAGAGCCCCCCGCACTGACTAATGATTATTTGTAGTATCCCAATGTATTATTCACCCCGCGAGATTAACGCGGGCATCATCAATGTCAATAAAATATTTTCCCCGCTATGATGCTACACCGCCGTACCGCGCGATCAATTACAATATTCAATTACATGCCGAGCCGTATTACGCAGCCCTTGAATGTTCCACTGATTATCGCGGGGGTTATCGGGGCGGAAAGAGGTCCGAGTAGGATGTCAGGACGAGAGGGAGCGCGTCACCTGTAAGCGGACGATGATCCGAGGCCCGGTCATCAAAGCGTTACTGATCCTCGTCATTGACCCGGTTGACTTGGGCAGCTTGGGATCAATTAGTTACTTGGGCTTAGTTTCTGAGGAGACCGCGACGACAATTACTTATACGGCGAGCACGTGACTACGAGCAGGTAAGATGTCGACGCGTGGACGTGTTTGTATGCGTGTGAGAGAGAGAGAGAGAGTGAGAGAGGTGGGGGGGGGGGTGATCTGATATGTAAGGTGGCGATGAAGGAGGCGAGGTACCGTGAAATAAAAATAACGAGTATTTCGATAGGAGTGAACTAATGTGAATGGGTGCGTGCCAGGAGACTGGCAACGCCCCAATTAACATAACGCATTCGACCGCCCATCGGCTCGGACTTTTATTTATTTATATTCGTCTCCAGAGAGCGCGGATCGCGAGCGGAGCACGAAGGAGCCGTGCCGAGCCGTGCCGAAGGGTAAAGAGCCGCAGTAGAACGAGGAGGAGTTGGAGTTGGTGGACGGAGGACGGAGGTGGACGGAGGTGGTCGGCGGTAGGGTGGTTGGGGGGGCAGGGGGCAGGGAGGGTGTACAAAGGCTTGGCGGGGCTGGACGGGGGGCTGGCGGAGGAGCCGAGCAAACGGAGGCCCGCGTTTTATTTATGGTCTATCGTGTTAATTAATAGCGACCCGATGCTCCCGAGCGCCTGCCACCCCGCTCACCCCCGCTCGCCCCTCGACCCAACCCGCCCCCGTACTGCCGGTCGCTGTAACGCGCGGCGTCGGGATCGGCACGGCTCCTACGGCATGTTCGATAGCGTGCGGGAGCCTCCTTCCTATGACGGCGTAGTAGAAAAATTAATTCGGTCATCGGTGAATCACATTCCCTGCGGTCTCCCGGGACTCACCTGCCCCCCCTCGGCCCCCACCGTCCCTCCGTCCACGGTACTCACGATTCGTTCTCCGATGTCTGACTGAGTAACGCCCAGCAGCCCCCTTTCTCCCAAACACTTTACAAATTGCTTAGCTATTCACGCGCTCTCCGACGCTAATGTAGGCAACTTTTTACCCGACGTCGCCCCCCCCCTGCTCAAAATTATATTTATTATCTAGTTGGCTACCTCCTGACCAGCCCGGCCACCCCGTACCGGGCCATCGATTCCACAACGCATTCCACTAATACTTCCGATACGGAAAATTATTCAATCCCCCCCCCTCTCTCTCTCTCTCTCTCTCTCTCTCTCGTCTCTCTCGTCCTCGATCTCTCTCTGTCCGACCTTTTTTCCATCCCAAACGTGTAATTAGGGATCACCCCCTTGCCACTCTATAATGTTACGTTTCCACTCTCTCTCTCTCTCTCTCTCTCTCACCCGGCGTTCGACTTCTCTATACACGCTTTTATTAATTCATTAATCCATCATCAACGTCCTTATAGATAATTTAGAAATATAGCCTCTTAATATTCTTAATTATTACGGAATATCTATTATAACAAAATGTTATAATAATTTTTTAATAACTTCACCTTAACCTCCTTTCCTAATCTTCAAAACAGGATGATGATAACAAGTAATTCCGTAATGAAGAAATTACTTATATCAAACCTTCTTATTATAATGTAGTATATATATATGTATATATGTATATATATTTCTCGGCTCCCGCACCACACTCTTTAACAGAACTACGCGGCTCTGAAGATAAAAAAAATCTTTACTTCGGAAGCCTTAATTTCTATTGTATCCCGCCCCCTCCCCCGCCCCTGCCCCGATAACCCCAGCACCTCTGCCCATCGAC
Organism: Ceratosolen fusciceps; assembly: GCA_018883505.1. Taxonomy (NCBI): domain Eukaryota; kingdom Metazoa; phylum Arthropoda; class Insecta; order Hymenoptera; family Agaonidae; genus Ceratosolen; species Ceratosolen fusciceps. The sequence continues at coordinate 686,967 of RCIC01000026.1, forward strand.
GAAAATTTTTTAAAAGAACCGTATGCCGACAAATAATTCTTTACGTTTCAGCGGAGTTTGAAATGAAACAAGAATTTTGTTCTTTGTACAATAATTGATCGGTTATGAATCTTCTATCACGTGTTCGTACTTAAGCCATTAAAGTTTAATGTTTTAAATTATGTATTGTGTTGAAGCAGCAACAGGAAGTCCCTCGCTCGCTTCAACATCGAGCTATCGAGTGCAGTAGTAAAAAAAATTTTTATCCCGATGCTTCGGCCTTTGATACATATATATATGTATATATATATATAAAAAAGTCTTGGCAATTATAACTTTAAATTTGAATTTTTTTTTTTTTAATTTTCAAAGTAAAGCGTAACTTTGGAATTTAATGGGAAATATAATACGGAGGGTTATTACAAAATGTAAACATTATATATGGCCGTAAAAATGAAAAGCTGTTAATGTTGATAATATGTAGTCAATAAAATTATAAATAACTGTCATATTCTAAAGAAATAAAATACCTTCGCGGTTAGAATATGATAAGGATATAGTAAGTCGCCGGGGAGGAACTTTTTATTGATACTCGCTATTTACAATCGGGCAATTAAAAAATATGAATTTTCGTATTAATTGAAATACTTTGAATGTATAATTACACGAACGAGATTTTTATGCCGATTGTAAATATATAAAGTTATTTCAAAAGTTTATAAAACATTTGTGCATGCATTATGTACTATCTATAAAATAAGAAAAATAATGTGCCTCCTCTATGCTGCCAAGACCATTACGGCTACATAAACTTTTGTATTCTCGCATATTTTATAAATAATACATAAATACATATATATATATATGCGAGCATTTAAAAATAATAAAATATTCACCGAGTAATTTTATAAATATTTCATCATTTACGTTCATGAAAAAGCTATGAAACGAGCTTACGATGTAATATTATATAATAATACTCGTCTCGTATGCGTGCGTCCCCCGCACGTCCCTCCCCCCATGATACACAGGGATGACAACAAGCGAGAGGTGCATGGAAATTTAATAGAAAAAAACAAACAAAAACAAAAAAAATCGACAATGAATAAGGATTGGTAATTGACGGTATTTACGTAAGAGTGTTTTTGCTTTTATTTAATTAAGGATGTCGAAAGAGGAATATTATTAGCATGTGCGATTCGACCCGCAGTTTCAATAAATACAAATAGTTATAAATAATAATAAGGGAGGAGGATTGCAAGATTCGTGAGATGGGGGCGAGGGGGTGGGGTGGGAGAAAAATGATTATCGTTGCATGCCGGCAGCCTTAATAAATACGAGGTAAAAAATGAAGGATGGAAATTTTTAATGGTAATGCAGATGTGAAATAGAATGAGATATTGAGCTTGTGTCCCCGTGTGTGTGTGTCCGTGTGCGCCCGTGCTTATTTAGCGGAAGATTAAAGAAGTGAAGACGACGCTCGAGGCTCGCGTCATCCGGACAATTATTTCACGAGGAATTAAAATTACGCCAATCGTTAAGACGATAATCACAGAATTTAATGCCGAAGAATTGTTAAGGACATACCGGGCTACCATCTCTCCCCCTCCTCCCTCCGATGTTGCAAAAATACCAATGTAATACAAACGGCGTTACAAAGTCATAAGAATAATAATAGCTATACTCAAAGGTAATGATGACGACTACGACGACGACGACGACGACTACGACGAGGTGGAGGTGGGGGCGGAGGTGGAGGTGGTGATGGTGGCGATGGTGGCGATGGTGGAGGTGGAGGCGGAGGTGGAGGTGGTCGTGGCGATAGCGGCGGCGGTGGAGGAGGTGAGGCGGGTGTACGACCGGGTGAGAGAGAGGGGGGAGGAGGAGGAGGCGGGCGAGAATGAGTTTCAGTGAGGAAAGATTCGTTGAAAATCTGGAATGCAACATTTGTGCAAGCGCGAATGGGAGCGAGTGCGAGAGCGAGGTCTCTCTCGCGATGCCACAAGAACGGAGAGGCTACGGGGAAGAGAAGGACGCAGACAGCTGCTGCTCGGCCAGCGAGCGGGACGAACGCTGAGAGAACGTGTGCCCAAGAGAGTGAGTGAGACAGAGAGACGGGGGGAGAGACGAGAGAGAGAGAGAGAGAGAGAGAGAGAGAGAGAGAGAGAGAGAGAGAGAGTGAGGGAGAGAGAGAGGCAAAGGAGGCAAGGGAGGCAAGGGAGGCAAGGGAGCGAGAGAGCGAGCGAACGGCTGTTTTCTGTCTCAAGCTACCACACAGTTTCTACGGGCCTTTGATCTTCGCCGCTTTGCTTCTGCCGCGCTCTATCGACACTTCATACTTCTACGGCTGATCGCGGTCATAAAACATTATACTGGACCTCTCATTCTCTCTCGACTCGAGACGAAAGACAGCCACAGACTGCGCAAAGAGAGTGGTTGCGAGAGAGAGAGAGAGAGAGAGAGACAGACAGAGAGTCAAAAGAGTCTGCGAACCATTGTGCTGGCCACGCACACACGCTGCTAAGCTCACACGTATACGAGCTCGCACCAAACGATATGCACTTTCCTTCCCTCTCTTTCGGACTCTATTTCTTTATGTATTCGTAACTCTCCCGCTCTCTCTCTCTCTCTCTCTCTCTCTCTCGCTAACACACGCAAAAGTACGGAGTCGCGCGCGCACGCAGTCCAGTGTGGGAGTCGCGGCCGCCGAGAGAAACGCAATAACACTAACGCCCGCAGACAATGCCACGTTGCCCAAAAGCGAAACCCTTTTACTTTCTTCCCTGTCCCACTGTTTCCTTCCTTCCTTCCTTCCTTCCTCCCTTCCTCCCTTCCTCCCTTCCTCCCTTTCTTTCTTTCAGTCTTTCTTTCATTCTTTCTTTCAGTCTCTCTCTTTCTTCTGTTTTTTTTTTTTTTTTGTTTTACGTTTTGCCTTGCTGTTGTTGTCATTATTATTATTATTATTATTTGTTATTATTATTATTATGATTTTTTTTTGTCTCAACGTCTCTTTTAAAAAGGCGCCGTGGACTTTCAAGTGCAATATTAGTCTTTTCTTCACGAATTCGTTTAACTGCTTCTTTCTTTCCGAAAAATTATGTATTTACTCACTTTCAAGCTTCCCCGTCAGTTCTTTACTGATTATCTCTATGACGAGATTAAAACTTTTGCGAGAAGCCTCTTTATTTTCTTTCTTTCTTTCTTTCTTTCTTTCTTTCTTTCTTTTCTTTCTTTTCTTTTTCTTTTTCTTTTTTTTCTTCATTCCCCGACCTAAACAATTAAGCCTCTATCTATCTAGCCTTCGTATTTGAAAAACGTACTCACCCACGCTATAGTCTGGCTATAGTTGTTTATTGGGGTTATTGGGGTATTATTGGGCGTAATGTTATTGCAATATTATTACAACGATTGGCGCACGGAGAGGACGTATGGTTTGCCGAGGTTAATCGTTAATCGGATAAAATTTGCAACTTGCCGGAGACGTCAGTCCGTTTCTGCAACTGGTATAGCATGCTGCTGAACTCGGCTGACTTTGTTATCGATTAAAAACACACAGGAAGATGAAAAATATTATTACGATGAATAACGGATGGGCTTTATCCGGTTGTCGTTGAGGAATTAGCGGGAGCAGGGGCAGGGGGAGGGGGGGGACAAGGCCCCTTCCCTGACACCCGTTTGAGCGTCCATCGACGAAAATTCGTTGCAGAACCCGCGATTATCCGGCACTCGAGTCAACTGGAGTGTGGGTGGGGGGATAAAAGTTTTCTCGGCCTCTGACCTTCGTCTGATATTGCTTATTAAAATAATAAGCGGAACGTGTTTTATAGCGGGGGCGCATCTCGTGGATATCAGCGATTCTTCGTCGGAACGTGGAATTCGTGGGCTTTATGAGTTGGTCGGTGTCGGGTGTCGGGTGTCGGCTCGCTGCCGTGTATCCGTAGGGCGCCAACGACGATGCCGACGACGCTGACGACGTGCTGCCAGGGTGCGAGGGAGATGGCGAGGGAAGTAGTATCGCGACTCGTTTTACGCCAACGTAATTGAAGGAATAAATTGAAAAATTAGTACGCGGACGAATATGAGTCAGCCGCATGGGGGCAGAGACGGTATTTGGCGCAGCAGTGTACCAATAACTAAGCTGGAATGTCAATCGCACTGCGACCGGTTGGTGGCGGGGGCGGGGGCGGGAGAACGGCGTCTCCAACGGGAGCCCGAGTGACGATATTGCCGCGAAGGTCCTTCATTATTTCGCAGTAAATTGTTACGCGCTCGTCACGAGTCCCAGTGCCATACGACCCCTCCGTCTCCATCCGTCCTAGCCATCCCCCCCACCCCACCCCATCGACTAAATAACGTGGCCGATGTCTTTTGCATTGAAGCTTTAAAAGCCAAATTCTTCCAACTCCCTCGAAATACTACTCGGCCTTTATCCGCCTCTCCCTCCCCTTGCCCTCGTTTACGTACACGATCATAATCGACAGACTGGCTCCGCTAGCCCGGGCAATAAATATCTGACCGATGGCGACAAGCGTAGGTGGAGGCGCTCCGTCCCTGCGGCACCAGGGGTGGCTTCCACCCCCCCCCCCCACAATAACCCCAAATTATTCATACGATTCGATTAATTCGTAAATATATATATATGTATTTGATCGGCGGTGGTGGCCGAGCCGATGTTTGCCAATGGGTTGCGCGAGCGATCGGTGGCGGAGTCTCGTTGCGCGACTGAGAAGAGGAATATTCGCAGAAAGCCGTATTGTTATCGATTGGCTCGGCCAAGCTCCGAGCTCCTCCTTTTTTTTTTTTTTTTTTTTTTATTGAAGGTAATGCGTTATATATATATAGATTTGCGTGCTTGCTTGCTTGCTTGCGCGGGTATAGATGTATATCGAGCGATAGCCTCATTGGGGTATAAAAATATAAGGAGCGCTCATCGGCCATTAAAGTACAAAACTAATTAAGATAAGGAGAAGGCGCATTTATTGCGATCGCCAGCAGAGGATCGAAGGTTGTAAAATAATAAAATGTTAACGACGATCGGTGCTTGTAGGGGCACTTTTCTCCCGTCTCTCTCTCTCTCTCTCTCCCGTCTCTCTCTCTCCCGTCTCTCTCCCGTCTCTCTCCCGTCTCTCTCGAAAATAACGTTACCATAAATCTGGAGGTCGGGGCTCGCTTGCCGGTTACGCGTAAGGAGAGGCGGCCAATGATAACAAGGCGATACTCGCCGATTAAGGGTGAGGGGCGTCCCGGTCGTGGCGGTGGTGGTTGCTGGTGGTGGCTGTGGTGGTGGTGGTGGTGGTGGCGGTACGTGTTGGTGTTGGCGGTGGTGGTGGAGGACGAGGGGGGTCAGCGAGGGATAAGAGAGGAAAAAGTCTGGGGCAGGCAGGCAGGTAGGTAGGTAGATAGGTAGGTAGGTAGGTAGGTAGGTAGGTAGGTAGGTTGGAGGGTACGCGAAGCGCATCCTGGAAAACATTGACGCGACAGGAGGCTAGCAGGACTCAGCGCGACGTAGCGCGGCCGTGGCTCGGGCGATAAAGGGGCGGGGGACGGCGAGGGGG